>CM053785.1:141709347-142352680 GCA_028749045.1 Cupressus sempervirens | reverse complement strand
TATTCTTTAGCTAAGAACATCCCTTGTTTAGATTTAGAAATAAACAAAATTCATTGCAAATTTGCAATAGGGAGCTATACCTAATAATTTAGAGGGAAGTTAGTCTTTTTAGAAGCAACTTTCCAACTATTGTAATTAGTTATTATTCATGAATTAGGGTGTCTAAGAGTAAAAATAATAAAGAACAATCCTTTTACCAACAAGTCATAATGGAGTGCATTTGACATGGAAGCTCAATTTACATTGTTTGTATTATTGTTATTTTCATTATCATGGTCGTGGAATCACTTTTAAAAAATCTTTAGTTTAGAATTCTTAGAGGGTGGTCCTCCTTCAACCTCAATTTCTCCATCATCAACAAGATTTTGGATGAATACTTTGAGTTTCATACACTTGTTTTATGTCATGTCCTTTGATGTAGTGGTATTTGCAATATTCATTTTTCCTATACCATTTTGATTTGCATGGATTTTCATCAAAGGGTTGTGTGTTGGGGAATACCATAAAATTATGATCCTCTAGTTTTTGGAATATGACATCCAAGGGTTCACAAAAGTTAATGAACTTCCTATTTCAATCACAGTCATGGTTGTAATTGTTGTTGGTATTTTTTTTGTTGCATGGAAAAAATTGCATTTTATTATGAGATTACTGGTTTTTATGATTGTTGTTTTGATTTTGATTGTCTAGTTTGAATTGTTGTTTTTTTGGTTGTAATAGTTGTTGTTGTTTCCACCCTGAAGGTTTCGTACACTTTCGACATTGGTGACACCATTGTGAGTAACACCTTTGTTTTTGGACCAAAATTTTTGTTTGATATTGTTGTTCATGTTATTTTTTGAGGATGAAGAGCTATAATGTTAAATGGAATCCTTGTCTAAGAGTCCATGTTCAATGTTTTTTCCTTTCTTGACTAATATGGCAAAGTCTTCAAGACTAACCATCTTCATTTGGAAAGACATCTCTAGTATTAAATTCTTGATAAATATATCCATAAGGTGGGAATCCTCATTTTTTTATGGCATGCAATTAGCAATATGCCTCCACCATTGTAGCAAGATGATCCACTAGTTTTTGGAATATGGCATCCAAGGGTTCACAAAAGTTAATGAACTTCCTATTTCAATCATAGTCATGGTTTTAATTGTCGTTGGTATTGTTTTTGTTGCAAGAAAAAAATTGCATTTGATTATGAGACTATTGGTTGTTATGATTTTGATTGTCATGGTTTGAATTGTTGTTGTTTTGGTTGCAATAGTTGTTGTTGTTTCCACCCTGGAGGTTTTATACACTTTTGACATTGGTGACACCATTGTGAGTAACACCATTGTTTTTGGACCAAAATTTGGGTTTGATATTGTTGTTCATGTTATTTTTTGAGGATGAAGAGTTATAATGTTTAATTGAATCCTTGTCTAAGAGTCCATTTTCAATGTTTTTTCCTTTCTTGACTAATGTGGCAAAGTCTTCAAGACTAGCCATCTTCATTTGGAAAGACATCTCTAGTATTAAATTCTTGATAAATATATCCACAAGGTAGGAATCCTCAATTTTTTATGGCATGCAATTAGCAAGATGCCTCCACCATTGTAGAAAGTTGGAAAATGTTTCACTATTTTGTGTTGCACAAATCACTCAAAGAGGCATGATGTTCAATATTGTAAGATTATTGTGCTACAAATTTTCTTGTCAAATTGTTGAATGAAGTGATGGAACCCTTGGGTTAGTTCATTGGCCATTCAAGTGTAGGGCCTTCAAGACTCCATGTGAAGAGCCTCTTAAAATAATCCTCACTATAGGCTACATCTTGACATAAGATGGAAAATTCCTTGAGATGTGTGATGGGACATGTTTCTCCTATGTATTTGTCAAATTTGGAATCTCAAAGTTTGGTGGAAATGGTATCATGTTAATAGATCTGTCAAATGGAAAGGGAAAATTTTTCTTGAAAGAGAGATCCTTCACCCCTTTATTGCTCATGGTATGGACCAAATTTCAAAGTTCACGCAATTGTTGGGCTAGATCTTGGTTTGGTTGCATTTGTGATTGTTGGGAATTGATGAACCCACCTCCCAAGTTGTATGAAGTCCTAAACATATTATGAGGTGGTGGAAGTGGCAGTCCTCCACTTTGGCCAATGTATTGATATGAAATCATAGGAATTGGCACAGATGTTTTCATCATACTTGTTGGCATTTGTAAATAAGAGGAATAGATCGGTTGTGTTGGAATTACCATCTATTGTGTAAAAAATGGTCTGCACTTAATTGCAATGTAGGTTGTGTTGAAACACTTGATGTAGGTATGGAACTAGTTCTCACCATAGGCTCTTTGCCCTTGCTAGATGTTTGGGCTATGTTTAAAGTTGGCAACATGGGAGCACCATCCTTGGTAATTTTTCTAAATAAAGTGCTCTCATCAAAACTCGTAGGGACATTAACACCATCTTTAACTAGGTTTAGAAAGATCTCAATCTTGTTTACCCTAATAGACTTTTCTAACATTTCTAAGTTGTATGGATCTGTAAGAAATGTTTGGAAATCACTAGGGATATTATTATTGTCAATGGTATCTTCATCTTAGTACACTTCTTCATTATCATGTGAATTACTCCTTAGAGTGGTATTTTGGAAAGAATTCTTTGGTTCTTGTGTGGATGTTGAGCTAGGCATACCAAAGTTTGTACTAGGGGGAAATGTGCTCCCCAATGAGGCTAATCATGGAGGAAAAGGATTCTCCATCTCTTGTTGCCTTAGTGATTCTAGCAAATGAGACATAGGGTTAGATGTGAATTTTCTAGATTGTGTTTGTACCATACAATTGTGACTAAACCAATGGGTGGAAGGTTGGGGAAGAAAAAGAAAATGTGATAGAGAAATTGAGCCTCATATAATAAAAAAGGGGAAACAACCTAAATGTAAACAAAAGACCTTGTTGATTTGGCAAACAAAGTGTGATGTAGGATAGAAAGTATCTTTCTCCTACCAAAGATGGAAAAGTGATCTTTGGGCAAGATAGGACACCGAATAGGTTATGTAATGCCTCGCCCGGAGATCCTTGGAAACAAGGATTCAAATCAAGCCAAGATATTTTTTTTTACAAGTATGAATGCACAAGACAACATCATACAGGGATCACAAAGATCACAACAGAAGACTTCAACACAATCCCGACAACCAACAAATCTTCGAATGCCACTACCCAACTGACACACCCAAACAAAAGCCAACAACCACCACAACAAGATGAGGGCACAAGAAATGACCACTCATCAACAAAACACCAAGCTGGGGTAAAATGTAGAATCCTGAAATTTGGCTAAGCCTAAAATCCTGAAGCCCTGAATATTGGCTAAGTTTGGATTTCTGAAGCCCTGAAATTTCCTAGAATCCATAACTTATCTCTGAGAGGTCTGAAACCTATCTCAAATGATTTATCGCATATATTAAAATATATCTTAAGTATAAGGAATTATATCTTAAGTATAAGGAATTATATCTTAAGTATAAGGAATTATATCTTAAGTATAAGGAATTAAATCTTAAGGAATTATATCTTAAGGAATTATATCTTAAGTATAAGGAATTATATCTTAAGTATAAGGAATTAAATATATATACGTCAACTTATACTTAAACGATATATTTTAAACCCCAAGAGACAACAACAGAACACGAAAAAAAGAATTTCAAAAGAAACCTCCTGAATTCAAAATGCAATAACATAGGCTCAAAGAACGCCAAAAAGGGTATCCAAAACCACTCTCTAAAAGATCGGATCATGAAGAAAAGTTCCCGCTGATGGCACGCGTAGGTTTTTCACAAAAATCGTGTGACACTTTTCACTAAGGGAGGGCGACACTTCTCCCTTACTGCGTGTGGCACTTCTCAAGAAGGCGTGCAATACTGGAAAAGTATTGCGCGACATTTCTCATAAAGCCGTGTGACACTCTTCTAGTGTCGTATGAAATTTCTCCAGTAATGCGTGTGATACTTTACAGTGTCGTACGACATTCTTTCTATGGGCGTGCGATACTTTATCAGTGTCGCACAATGCTGAAAAAATGTCGCCCATAGAAACACGAAAACACTCCCAAAAGAAAAAAGGACCAAAAAATAGCAAAGAACCTCCACACCAGGGAGTACTGGATCCACCAAGGCTCAAGGAATGAACACTCGAGTGCAAGAACAACACAGAAAGAAGATCATCAAACCATCTAAACTATAGCAGCAAAGAACACACTGAATACAAACATCGTAGAGATCCAAAGCAATATTTCAAAACTAAACATCCAAATAAGTGCACGGTTCCTCCCAACCGTCAATAGCATCATAAGACCATCGTGGGTCCTAGCCATCCCCCGCGCGTAACATCCCAAGCCACCGACCAGATCATTAGTACTGTCGTAATAGGGACGTTACTACTAAAACATGCATAACAACAGCATTAGGAAATCTAACATGCTAGTAGAAAAACATAAGATAATCCTACAGTAGATAACATCACCTATCACATGCTAAACAACAATAAGCAACAAATATGCTAATACAACAATTCATAGCATCTAATCATATGCTAAACATCATAATAAGGGAATGCGTCAAATAAAATAACATCATCTAAACATGATATACAAGCATCCCAATGAAAGCATAAATCACAAGAAAGCATACTCCGAAACCCGAAGTACTAAGTGAAAACATCCAGCAACGGTCGCACTAGGACAAAAGATTGTCTCTGTACACCGATCCCTAGCAGTGGTGAAGGTAGCTATGCCTCCCAACCACGTGGCACCCATAGGTCCACACCCGCCATGCTGATGGAGATAATGATCCAACCACAAACACACAAAAAAAATCCATGGCTAACACTCACGCCAGAAAGTATGATGGCTGCAACCAAGAACCTAAGACAATGCAAGGAGTACAAGTCCTGGTCAGACACTCAAAAGGCTACTAAGTAGGGGCTAACATCATGGAGAGTTGCTTGGCATCGACAAGCCCAAGCTCGGATCGTGCGTTTCAACTCCTCAATGGAGGGCCCCACACACACATTTTATTATCTTAAGTTTAATTACCAGTCACACATTTTATTTAATTATCACTTAGTTAAAACTTCCTCTGCCAACCCTATGGGACTAAGGTCACCAGGTTGCGAGATAGAAGCCCCCTCCATATGCTACCCTACCCTACCCATGCTCATCCTACGACAAGTGCCTGTGGGCATGCATACTCCCATCCCAACCCCAATGATCATAACTTCTGACAAATCCACGAAAGATCGGGCCTCGCAAGTCACCCAACAAATGTACGCGCACGTACTCGTGTGTGGCACACCACCATCACGAAGATCATAACACAAGGACAAGAATGAGAACACAATGCAAAGAAAACACCCAACTGAAGGCAACACAGGAAGGACGGATTCTACATGAATCCCAAAGCCAATAAAGCCATACATCATTAAATCACTCAATCGGCCTCAATCGAAGAGTATGGATTCTACACGAATCCCAATGATGCAACAAGACCAAACATCATGAACTCACTCAAGCAGCCTCAATCTGAGAGTATGGATTCTACACGAATCCTAGCATTGACGAACAAAAGCAAAGGTCCAAAAGAAACCAAAACAAGTGTAAAATCACTCAACCGAACACAACGTCGGGAGTACGGATGCAACACGCATCCCAATGCAACATAAAAGTGTAAAAGTGGTCTGACTGATATCCAAATGGATCATCAAAGTCCACGACCCACATTGTGCCAAGAAAACTCAAGAAAACAAGGTGGCACGCAAAATGAGGTAAAAACCCCAAAAATTTGGAAAACTTCAAAATTAAAACCCATTTGGCTTTTGGGTTCAAAAACCCCAAAAATCCAAAAATAAATGGAATCGGACACCGTATGCAAAAACGGCCAGCATAACTATGCAAAATCCCAAACCCTCATCCCAAAAAATAGGAAAATGTTCATACCCGCCCAACCAGGTCGAACTAGCATACAAAAACAGAGGGGAACACTAGTTCTCATCCTCCAAACAAATGGCTACCAAAAACAAAAGTAGAAATAGAGCAGAAACAATAAAAAAGGAAAGCCCTACCTCACAGCCAAAAGGGCAAAACGGGAATCTGAACCATAAAATAAATATCTCGTAGAAGTAGCTAAAAATCATGGCAATCCAAGGTTTTCCCGAGCTGGATCCAACGAGCCCAACCTCACGACGATCCCACGCCCGTAGCTCTCACAATGAACAAAACAGTAAATCCTCATGAAGAAGATTTTGGGTTTTACTCTCCAACTTTCCAATTTGAAAGTGAGAAGTGAGGAATTAAATTCTTCTTTGGATATTTATTCACTTTTCGGTTGAATATCTGATTAGGGCATTTAACCAGCCAATCTAGTTAAACCCCAAATAGACCCAAATGAAAATAGGCTATTCCTATAAATAGGAATTCATCTATGGCAAAGCTACCAGAAATTAAAAATAAATCAATTAAAAAGCCCGAAAACCCAAAAACACATAAATCTCCTTAACAACTTTCGCGACAATGCGAACCTCTAAATGCACAGACACGCTTACTGGTCTAATCACATAATGCAAATGAGTTTAGATTTAATAATCACCGACAGGTTTAATTTAAACATTTAATTAAGGACACGTCGACCATTTAAGGATGACATTGGTAAAATATGAATGGCTGAATCACTAACTCCATGTGCCACTGCCAGGGATATAAATCCTGCACACTAAACAACACGATCAAGTGCAATTGCATATAATAACATAGCCGAAGCAATAATGCATTAAATCACTTAATTTAACCATTTATTTAATTAGATTAAAATAATCGAATTACATCACTCATGTTCGCATAAAGCATAACAACGCAGGAATGAAGTAAATAACCATAGCATTAAATCCATCACATAACATAATTAGAGGTATGTCCAAATACCAGATAGCCAGATAACATCATAAAACACACTGTCATCTCAAAATAGCATCATCATGCAATATGATTAACTGAACAACATAGTAGTCTAATATCTATGATACTGGAATCAAAGAGTAACATTTGACCCTCAAGTCATCTCAAATGTAAAACATCACATAAGAATAGATAACTCTCATATCAAAATAAAACAAGGTAAATGTCCGCAGCACATAACTAAATAATCCAACAAGAACAATCCATTCTAATTACTTAATCATTTAATAATGATTGGTTACTCTGCATTAAAAAGGCATTTAAAACACATAAGCAAACACAATAAAAAACATGACTAACCACTGCTACAGGAACCTAGTCCAGTGTAGCATGGTAAAAGAACATAGTGAAATCTCTGCACACATCTCAGGGTAATCACGAAACAACCTCATGATACCACATCGATCCTGGTAACCACTGGCACAAACAAAAGATCATCAAGGTTGCATCCATCAGGACGACTTACAAAAGTCAAATGGGAAAGGCACTACAACTTACTCACTATTTGGAGATGTGATCCCAAATGAGGGAGTGCAACTATAATAAATGTTTGCTTATGGATAAAGGTTTATTGTTGTAATCTTGGAAGTTTTGTGACTAAGGTGTTCTTAGACCAAAAGATTAATGTTCAAATGATCAATCTCTCTAGAGGAAATTTTGCAAATGGAAGATTATGAATTTTGAAAATGGGTTGATGTGGAAAATGGAGGTGATATGGTCACTATGTAGATAACACAATCTTCTCTCATTGGGAACAAAAATCTTGGGATCACTCTAGGGAAGGCAGACCAATTTCAAAGTTTACCATTGTATAAGATTCTATCATAACTGCCTTGTTTAGCTTCTTCTTTCTTGATGTCTTTGATAGCATATCAAAATTATTTATCACCATGTGCTCAGTTTTTCCTTTCCTTGTAGACAAATAGTTTGGATAATTTCACCTTCTTAGGTTTGACTTTGTCAGTCATGATAGGAACAAAACAAACCCAGTTACAAGACGAAGTATGAAAATTTTGCAAATAAGCTTGTTACTAAAAGACCTAATGAATTTCAAATACTAGACCAAATGTAAGAACTCATGAAAATAACCGTACATCAAGAGGACGCACTTACAACCATTTCACTTATTGAATGTTTAGGTCACCATTTCAATCATTTTTGAACTTGTTTGATGTTTGGTATTGGTTTTGAATGTTTAAAAAATCAAGCACACTAAACACATCAACAATCCTGATAAGGCTACCACTAGGATGTACAAAGATTATCTAGAGGGCATCCTCAATATATGCAAGGTACATGAGGCCCAAATTTATAGATGAAAGAAAATAGTGCCACACAACCGGGAGGAAATGGTAACCCAAATCTCCACCTTCACTTCCCAAAGGTATAAAGTTCTTTGGGGCTTGGCTAAGAGTGACAAAAAATTTCTTCCAAGAGAGGTGTCTTTCAATTCACCCCCTTATTCTTATACTTTGCTAGGATGCTGGAGTTGAGGTTGTCCCAAGGGTTGATGAAATCTCCAAGGAGTCCTCCTAAAAAATATAAACAAGACCACTTATTTCTTGTGGACTCAAGATCATCCGATGACATGAGAGGAGAGAATACATAAGCTGCCTTGGGGTTTAAAAGAAACTTGTTATTTCCTGATGAAGATTATATTTTCTATCTACTTTGAAGGCACTCGTGTTTAAACATTCATTATTCTTTCCAACATGGTAGCATTGTAAACATAATAAAAGTAAGGATTCATCAACATAAAGTAAATTGATTGTCTTTAACATAAGGAAAATGCTGAATAGACAAATTCTTTTAAGTCATTCAAGATTAAGTGAATTTATTTTAAGCACCAAATCTAAATATTCCATAGCAAGCTTCATTGATCTTAGACATTCAAGAGTGTATTTTCTATCTAAACATTCATTCCAATGAAAGCATGTCAATTTCCTTAAGGAACTCAAGATTGGGTTTGATTACTCTACACATGCATTCCAATGAAAAACTTGTTCATCCATTAAGGCATTCAAGAGTTTGTTTAAGCATCATTCATTCCAATGAAATGTGTGTAAATATCCTTAGATCATTCAAGAGTGTGTTTGGCTTTTGATATTAGTTGCAACATGCATTCTAAGGAAAAAAATGATTAAGTCATAAAAGTTCATTCACCATTTAAATCCTACAAGTGATCAAAAATTACTACAAACTCCCAAGTGATTAAAATCACTAAAATTCTTCAAAGCTTGTTTCCTACAATAAAAACTAGATTATAAATCCTTGCAAATCAACCGATCAATGAGTTAAGTATTAATAATATCAACTAATCTGTCAAAACTTGTAGAGGACAAACATTAGGTTCAGATGAGAGAACAATGTAGTCAACAAATATCATAGACGACAGAATACAGAGAGACATCATTACTTTTCACTAACACATTGATAGTCGCAAATGACATAATAGTTTGCATAGATGCCAAAATATCAAGAAGACAAAACACATAGATGCCATAGTTCAGGAAGTGTTTTCAGGTAGAGATGACAATATTCTAGTGGATATGATAGTCTAATGGTGATTAGGGTTTTAATTCATCAACAAAAGAGATGAAAAAACTAGCTAGATTTCATACATGACAATTTAATAACAAGAAGTCTTTTAGCCACTTGCAATGTAGACAATAGAATGGAAATATTCATCAATAACATAGTAAGAATTGGAGATGCCAAAATAAAAAATGTTTTTAGGATTAGACCAAGTTCTTATAACTAACAGGCAAAGATGACAATCTTCAGAGACATCGATCTGTAGGAATGCTGATCTACACAAATAATAGAAAGTCTTCGTAGATGACATTGCATCCTAGTGAAGATGACACTGCATAGGTTTTTGTAGTAAGTTAATGGTTTTTGATAAAATTTGGAGGTAGAAAAAGGGATGTGGGTCCCACAAGGCATGCCAAAATGTATACAAGGAAACCTAACCTATGGGGAGGACACGTAAACAAGGAAAGTTAGTTGCACATGTATATCAAATATTTAAATGAGATTGAAATACAACTATCTATACGTTGAGTTTTATAACTTGATGCAACTGAAATAAAAAATCCTCATGCAACCTCAAAGAAACTCAACAAGGGCACCCATTAGAAGCCTTATTGGTAAGCTTTAGATTGGAGGGATGTGGATGTTCTCTCCCTAACCACAATTATGAATGAATCCCTTCAAACCAATACAAATGAATACAAGTATGCAAATGTGAAGCTACACTAAAATGTATGTGAAATGCCTTCAAGCAATGGCTATAAGCAAGCTACCCTTAAAGGATTCCATATATGTGAATGGGGATGGAATGTAATGGAGAAATAAACCTAATAATATCATACTACTATGAATCTAATGCAAAGTCTAGAAATCTAAGCAATGCAAACAAAAACCAAAGGTTAGCTCTAAGCATAAAATCTCTAAGAACTCAAAAGCTAAAGTAGCATGATAACAATGCAAATGAGGGAGATGGAAAATGCTTGAGACAAGGGCTCTATTTATAGGTCTAAGAGAGGCCTTGGGGAGGTGGCATCTATGTGGCATCTATATAGGTACCACAAGGGAGATACAAGGGCTAAAGGACAAGCCATGCAAAAGTCAAAAAAGGATCCTTTATGGTTGAGAGGCTCAAGGTTTGCTCACACATGTGTGAGAAACCTTGGAGAAAGGAGTGGGGGAACAAAGGTGTAAGAGGTGTAGATGAAGTTGAAGCTTGATTGGATCATGAACTTCTCACACATGTGTGAGAAAACACTTAGGAGCTAAAAGATGTTTAGAAAGGTGTTTAAGATAAATAAGTGGGATTAAGTAGTGGGTAGGCTTAGAAGGATGAGAATGATCATTTTAGACTAGGTTTTAGGATGGGATTAGGACTAAATCAAATAGGATTTAAATTAAAAGAATTTAATAAAGTGGAGGGAATTAAATAAATTAGAATTTATTTAAAAGGGGATTTATGAAGCACTATGCATTAAATGAATTTACTACTTTAGAGGGGAAGTATTTAAATTAAATTTAAATACATTAGGAAATGAACCTATTTAATTAAATAAATTTAATTAATGAAAAATATAATTAACTAATAAATAATTAATTATAATTTCAAAGGAAATATTAAATGAATTAATATAGCATTTGGGATGATTTTAAGCATCTACAGTTAGCTTTCTTTAAAATTAAGTCTAAAGCTCATATTCTTTTTATCCCACTCCATGAGAAATCATGAGCCAAGCAGTGGGAGAGGAAAGAGAAGTATTTTGGTTTTTCAGTGGCTTGTAGGTGAGGGTTGAAAAATCTTTCCTTTCTACTTTTGTAATGTCATTTTTCTTTCAGATGTAAGATTTGGAAAGTTTTCTTTTTTATTTAAAATGAAATTTGTTATGCACTTTTTTGGAAATACCTCTAGTCTTAAGTGCCAAAGGCTTATAATTTCTGATATTAATTTAATGGGAGTTGAAGTTGAGAAATTAAAAGGACTATTATTGGAGCATTTTGATGTTAAAGGATGTTTGGAAGTCCTAACAAGTGGTCTCCTCAACACAACTATTTTCTCTTCTGCATTGCTAAGCCCATAATTGCTCCAATAGTGTGTAGACTATTATGATGTCAAAGCTAAGAGAATAAAAAATAAAAAATGGGAAACCCTTACTATCTATTACTAGGGAGACCATCTCATCTCTCCTAAAACTACTAGAGTGTTCCTTTTCTAGTTTTAGCCCTAGCTAGTCCTAAGTTCAATTCTGAGAAGAGCCTTCACAATACTGTAACAAGATGGCTAGAAAGTGGACATAAACCTTTTATAAGGGAGGTTCAAGATAGCCTAAAGTGCTCATTAATGATCACATGAAACCCCATTTGTAATTCTTGGTTGTTCTGCTACACAGAGCAGTAGGGTTAGCTAATGTTTTAGTTTTTAAAGAATGGATGTTTCATTATATAGACATGGTTTTAACTAGTAAACAATATCTTGACTAGCCTAAGTTGATATCCAATTCATTAAGGAACCAACTTAAGAACTTACAAGCTTCTAAACAATAATTTTATATGTCTTCCTATCTAACATATGATCTTGCATGCATGAGTAATCTAACTGCTATTGCTCATGAACTTTGGAGTGAAGACATAATGATATATTAGTATTATCCCTTGCTAAGGAAAGATAAAGTATTAGAGGATTTTAGGAGAGTACATGATGTTTTTCTAGGAAATGCACACCTTAGCCTTACTAAAGTCCCCATGCTAAGGATGTCCTTAGAAGCTCAATAATTAATTCAAATCTATGGAAGCTTCTACATTAAATTCCCTAGGTTAACCTATTTGAGAGTAGGGAGTTTTGAGTTAGAACCAATTAAGTTGCCAAGATATGCTCTAGGTTTCTTTGTCCTGGCTAAAATATGAAAAAAAATGTTCTCTATAGTTAAGGATAACCATCTTGAAGGGAAATGGTAATATTTATTCCCCATTAAATTGGGGTCCCAAGCTTGAAACACAATGATCAATGCTTCAACAATAGGAGGCAACCTTGTGAACTTTAATTTAGAGTTCTACCATGAAAGAAGGGGCTTTTACAATAAGAGGTTTATGAGACTAGTGCCTAGTATATGAGATCAGATTCAGCCAACACCCCACCTTGAAGACTTGTAGGAGGACTATAATAGTAAAGAGGAGGTCACTAAAAGAGACCACTCAAGGCTGATATTTTCTTAGATCACCTCATTGAAGTTAAAGTTCAAACTAGAAGGGCTTATTAGGGATGGTTCAAAAGTCATTGAACTAGATTATAAAGGAATGATTGAATAGGTTTAGTAAAAAGTTTACTAGAACAATGATGAGGAGGATAACATTAAACTTGAGTCTAGATCCATACTGGAGTGTACAAATAATTAATTAAGAGAAAAGAGAACCAAGTCAACTAGTGCAATACAAATTGACAAACATACAAAGACTATTTCTTTCTTTAAATATTTGACTTTTGACATCCCCCCTTCATCTAAAAATGTAGGTTGTGTTTCTATAGTTCAGAGGAAGAAAGAAGTGGTACCACCAAACTGACTGACAACCTCCAAAACCAAGTACAAAACTAGGTCTAGAACACTAGTAAAAATGATAGTTAAAGGGCCCAAAATTATGGATCAAGAGTTGGATAAAGGAGATGACCTCATGTTGCTACATAATTAGGAGATGAATACATAATTGGTAGGTACTATGAATGTGATTTACTCAGGCTTCATGACTCCCCCTAGAACTAATGAAGGGGTGATGGTCGCTAGCACCATACCCCCTAGCTATTTAATTCTGTGAACGAGAAGCATAGCTTCAAACCCTCTTTTCCATGCTCATTAAATATATAGTCACCAAATATGACACTCTCACTCCCAAAAACAAGAAGGTGAAGAAGGATGCCTTCTTAACTAAAGAACCTATCACAAGGATGGTAACTACAGAAGTGACCACCTATAAGAAAAAAGAAGGTTTATTTGTATAAAGTTGAAGCAAAATATTTTAAGGTCACCGGCTTGGATTTAGGAGTCCTTACTAGGAACACTAGCAATCACATCTTTAAATTCTCAATTGATGACATGTTAAAGCAATTATAAAAGGATAACAAGGAGAAGAGAGAGATAAAATGAATGGTCATTACTGTTGGAATTTACAAGTGGGAAGTTTTATTTCTGAGGGAGGGGGTGAATCAAAAGTAACCAACTTTAACCCTATTTAAAATATTTTAGCTGATAACATTCACATGCATCTAATTCATCTAATAAAAATGAAAATAAAAGACATGCATGAAAATAGATAACATAAGATTTGGTAACCCAGAAACCCTCCAAAATGAGAGGGTAAAATTGGGGTGGGGATGACACTGACAAAGTATTACTACAACAATATGTAACTGTTCAAGGTCACAATGTTTGACCACTTCCAATGGTCTACCCTATGAAAGGCCTATCCTATTAAAGACTTTACAACATGTTAAAAGTGACTTGGTTAAAGGATTTAACTACCCTACTAAAAGTACGTCTAGTTAAAGGACTTTGGTACATTCACTTGGAATGCCACCCTTTTAAAGGATTTACACATGGTTGCTAAACCAACCTAAGTCCATAGGATTTTTATTCCTAATACAATTACTAGAGAGTATTAGAAAGTCTTGACCTAATGACTTGCAATCCTCAATTATTGATTCCAGATCCTTTCTTGATCTAATATATCACTCTTCAAAGTTTTGATACTTCACTCTTGATCAATTGGATTCTACAATGCTGCTATGTTCTTCACTAAGTCTTTTCACCCTTATGCACTTCACTATAATTCACCCATACACTTCTCTCTTGCACATACATAATCAGGTTTTGTCCTCCTTTTAAAGATTTTGAAGACTTAGAGTTAGGTATGAATCTATGACCAATATTAAATCTTCATTTCCTACTCAATTCTTGCACTTTTCCTATTGGTTCCATGCCTTCTCTATTTTTCTTATTGGATGCATGCTTATTACATAGGTAATGCAAAAGATTCGATCTTATCTTCAAGATCCTTTGAGATTCATCCTATGTCAGCTTCAAAAATGGTTTACATCTAAGTTTGTGAAGATACAAACTGATATGTTGATTCTATGTTACTCAACACTTATTAGTTGCTGATGCTCAACACATATAGAAATTTTGTCTTTCTTGGCTCTTATAGCATTTCTATTTCACTTAGCATCTATACTTTTCTCAGCTCCTATAGTGACTCAGCACTTGAACTTCACCTCGACACCTAAAGATCACTCAAAACCTAAAGTTCACTCAGCAACTATTGAATTCTCTGGCTCAGCACACACTGTAGCTTAGCTTCTATATTATACTCGCCATCTCTTGAGAATTGGTTAAGTTTGTTGACACTTAGTTATCAAAACCAATCTGAGACTAACAATCTCCCCCTTTGACATGAGTGGCAAAAATGCTTAACTAAACATTATGAATCTAATCCCTATGAGTATGACATATGTACAAGACTTCAAAAAAATTGTTCAAAAAATTATATACCTCAAAATATTTTAACTCCCCTTGAGCTGATGTGCCATTTTTGTAATCAAAACTCTTGTGTTAAATTTGTCTCAAGTTGATGTATCTAATACTCTTTGCCTTGTCTACCTTATCATTATTTTGCATCTATTTTTGTGTACCCTATTTCTGCTTGTACTCTATATTTGTTTCGCTTTCACATCTTCTTGCAGTTTTGCATCCTTTTGGCTTTATTCCCTTATTATTTCCTCAAAATGTGAATTTGAATATCTCCCCTTTTGATATTATTTATTACTTCTATCAAAGAATGTATTATCTCCCATTCTTATTCACATTTCCCCTAAAACATTATATCTCCCCCTTTTTGACACTTAAGTCAAAGGGTCCTAAGAATAAATAGAATATTTTGCAAAAAATGTTTTATTTACCTCCATAATCATCTTTAGAGAAGCATCCCAATTATCTAAAGAAATTTCCAATGATTTGTGCTGGATGCTTGTTTCTACTGCAAGATGTACAAGACCTTCTAAAGTAGAAAGATTAGGATCTTTCTTTAGAAAATTTTCTACATGAGTTGTTCCTTATGGAGTACTTCCAGATGTGGAGTAATGGAAGATTGAATTTGTATTAATTTGGCCTTGATATTGGCCTCTTCTGCTATCAATATAGCTAACTCTTTCTATGTGTGAAGTGTAGTTGAAAAATGCTTCTCACTCTGAGTTGGATCTTTGAGTAGCTGTGTGCTACAAATCTTGAGATTTTGTTACAAGCTCAGTATCCTTTGGCTAGTTTCTTGTGTGAAGAGTGATGAGTTACACAATTTTGAGTACAATGAGAAGATATTCTCAAGTACTGTCTTCACTTTTTCAACTTTCTTAGTAAATTCTACTTGGGAAAGTGCTATTTTAGTAGATATCTTTTCATTGGCTTTCATCTAAAACTTCTTTTCTGACCATTCTATTAATTTAACATTTGTATCAAGCTCTTCAATTTGTAGCTAGTCCATAATGTTGGACAATTACTCCATGATGGGCTTAGTTTCATTAGGTACTAGCAAGCTAAATGCATCAAGAAATATATCTTTGATTTTCCACAAGTGCTTGCTTCTATCTATACTCATTTTTGAATATCTCTTGTTTCTTCCTTCTCTCAAGTGCCTCTTGCACTTCATTTATCTGTGCTAAATTCATTGTTCTAGAGTCATAGCTAGGTATGACTATTTCTTCATCAATTGTAGGGTCTCCATAGTGAAGTACCCTTGCAACCTTGGTGGAGCTTGAGCTTGGTGTTGAAATTTGCAATGGTATTGCAACAATGTTTGGCTTCTTAGTAGGAGTCCCCGAAGTAAGCAAGTTGTCCAATGTTGTATTGCCTCTTAACCCTTTTAATTAGGGGTTCTCTCCTCTTCTTTATCCTATTCTCTACTATGTTGATCAATAATGATGATTTGAGGAGGTACACCTTAGCTTTGTGTAGTAGGAACATTTTGTCATATTTTTTCCTTTGCTAGCTCCTCGACAGTTGTTGTGACTATAACTGTATGATCAACCTTAGCAATTTTATCTTGTGATTCTTTCTCTCTAGGTTGATCTACTATAGCTGTGGGAGGTTGTGAAGGTGTTTCTTGTGTATTCACCTTCTCCCTAGTGATTTCTGGTATAGCCTTCTAAAACTCATCCACACTCACCAAAACTAGATTAGTACATAATTGTGATTGTAGTGTAGTTTGGTGAAGGATCTTTTTGAGATCCTCTGTAGTCAATGGGTTGATGTTCTAAGCTAAAGTGTTAGGGACATCCTTGACAATTATATTCTCTATAGGTGTTGTATGTGGAGGACTTGGTGGTGGCAATTGGGTGTCTTGGAAACTCTATTTTGGTTGTTGCTCTTTAACTATTGCCTCTTCACCCTATGTCTTCTCCACTTTCTCTTCTTCTTTTTCTTTCTCTTGTTCCTCATATTTCCCATTTTATTCTTCTTTTTCATCATTTCTCCACTCAAATGGATCTTCTTGCCCTTCTTTCATAGTTGTCAATCCATAAATTAGTTGCCACAATTGTGTGGAGTTTTGCACAACATCTTTAATTTGGTTTTACAAAATTCTAAAGGCTCTATATTTGGGTGCAAATTTTCTCCCATGTTTCTCATTAGGCTTTATTATTTGACCTTTAGTGAGGTCTGGCATTACATGATCCAATTTAGACTCCTTTATTTCCTTTTCCATTTTTGAGATAGTAATGCCATTTATTTTTAACTAATGAGCTTAGCTCCTTAGGCATTGAATTGTCTAGTTCAAGTGGGGTGGTCTTGAACTTAGCCATCATAGTGTAGATGGAATCTTAATGTTATTACAATTTTTTTCCAATTTTATTCCAAATGTTTTCCAATTTATATTGGGTAGAACATCTTACCAATCTAAATTGATCTTCATCAGACTTTGTCCTTTCTTCATCTAATTTAGGAGGCACAACATACTTTCTTCTCTTCTTTTTCTCTACAGTTGCTCCTTGTTATGTAGCCTTGTACTTCTCTTGTTCCTTTTCCATCTAAGTTGTAGCCTTGGTATTTTCCCTTGTAGTTGGTTTGGCTAGGCTTGGCTTTTTTGCCTTCTTCTTCCCCTTGGGCTATGCAGTTGGTTGTTTTTGAGCTTTTCTTTTCTTGGGCTCTAGCTTTGGTACTTCCTACTCGGCTCCTTCCTCCTCTTCAGAATCCTCTCCCATACCTTGGGTTATAGCAAGTGGCCCCTAACCTTGTTCCTCCTCATCATCCTCAACTTCTTTCCCTTCTTCTTCTATTGCTTTTACAGTGCCTTCCCCAAATTTGGCTTTTAATTTCTTAACAAGTTTATCCTTCTTTTTCAAAGTGGAGGAAATCTTTAACTCCATATCCACTTTTGATCTCACCATTTCATAGGTTCCAAAATGTGGTGCATCCTTGTCTATTTCCTCTACTAATAATGTAGTTATTGTTGCTGATGCTTCATCCATGTTAATTTCATAGCCAAGAGGTCTTAATCATCTCACTCTTACTATGGCAACTTGAATGTATGTATAGTCAATATCTACAAGAAAACATAAATCATTTACATGTTTCTCTATTAAGGAAACTAGAATTCTTAGCCTTTGCTTCATTGACTTCTTAAAGTCTTCAAAATAGATAGACATTAAGGTCTGAAAATTAGCTCCCATCTACTCAATATATTCATTAACTTGAGCTATTATTGACCTATTTGTCTTCCATGCAACTTTTCCAAAAGAAGGAAATTCATTCTGAACATAAAAGAATATACAAATCAAAATAGCACCAAATTTGCATTGGGCTTCCTTGGTTCTCCTGATTGCTACTAAATTCTCATTAATCTATTGCAGTTGTAGTTCTACAACATCATAAGTATGATACTTTTTCACCAATTTGTAGCCTACATCTACTATAATGTAGGGCACACTATTGATTCCTTTGGATTGGTAGAATTTTTGTGCAATAACCCTAATAGATAAATCAACAAGAGGGTCTTGAATGGTATCTATTGTCATCTCTCTCTTGTTCCACTTAGCACCAATATTTTTCTCAATTTCTTCCATAGAATCACTCCTAAGGGTCTTTGGCCGATCTAGGGTTGGGTAACCTATCACTCTATGAACAATTCTCTTTGTGATTTTTATTGGGGCATCTTCCAACCATAAGCTTCCATCATGTATTTAGCTTAGCACTAGTTTGATCCATTCAATTTTGAAAATGGTGGGGAATTCTAGGGCTCATGTCAAACTCTTCTTCTCAACAATCTGGTATTCTTCCTTTAACACTCCATTTTCACATAATCTCTCATGGACTTCCCTCATTTCCATGTCACCTATAGCTCCAATCTTGTTGTTATAACATCTTCTTACATCCTAAACCATAACTACTTTGGGGGGTATGATAGATAGGGCTCCATATGGGTCATTCTCATATGCTATCTTTGGTATTGGGTGGGAATTGGGCTATTTGACCTCATTTGACACAAGTTGAAGTTCAAAAGGTTCCTTCTCCTAAGTTTTCCTAGAGCTAGAAGCTATTTTTGTAATCTAGGGTCTATACGCAAAGAAAATATGAAACTACATAGCTCGACACAAACATAAATACCTCAAGATTGATGAAATTGTGTTGAAATGCTATTGAAATTTTCGTAGACATTGGCTTCTCTATTTTGGACTCACTCTACACTCTTTCTTGTCTTTTCTCTTCATTCACGATAAAGAAAAATGATTGAAAACATGATAATATACTCCATTTTCATTGCATTTAATACTTAGTGTGTTTACATCTATCCACTCGACTTCTGAAGGATTTTACATTACTCGGCTTCCATTGGCTTTTTTAACACTCAGCATCCATAGGAGTATTCACTAATTGGCTTCAACTAAAATTTCCTCTTTACTTGGCTTTCTCTACGAACACAACTCCAACTAATCATTTGGCTTCTACTATTTTTATCAGTTAACTCAGCATGCATTGGTATTTTACTTGGCATCTAAGGCCAACTCGAAAATACTTACAAAATCTTAAAATTTTTAACTTTACATCTCTATTCATGTTGATCTCTTCTTTTTAGTACTTTCTTATTTTAAGAACAATCCCCCATGCCTTTTCTTTGCTTAGTTTGATGAATTGTGACCACTTGACCTGTTTGATAAAGTGATCCCTTCATTTGATGTGCTATACCCATCTTTATTCTTCCATGTCTTATTCATTTCTCCTTTGATGTGTTCAACATCTACCTTCTCTTTTCCTTTTTTGTTCATTGAATTGGGTGCATATTTGAAATTCTTGTAAGTTCAATTGACTTTTTTTCCAGTCTATTGGCCATATTTCTCTTGACTTCTTCTAGCATAGCCTTGTCTTCAATGTCTCTTTTCTTTTGTTTAGTCACTTCACAAAGCATTATGGCTTGTGACTCTTGTTCAAGCTTGAGTGTTTTTATTTCTTCTACTTGAGCTCTATTCTTCTCCATTAGGTTTGCTATTTTTGCATCAAACTCTTTGGAATCTCCATTTGAAAATAGGTTTGAGGTGTCAATATCCTTGTATTGTGTATCATTCTTAGCTATGCAATCTCTCTTCTCCTCTTTAAGGATTTTCTCAGTTCTTCTCTGGCTTCTTCCAAGGCATATAAGGCAAGTTGTATATCAATTTCTTGATTCTCTATGATCTTCCCAAGTTTGTAGACTTCCATTTCTAGATCTTTTCTCCAAGCTGTAAGGCTTCTCCTTTTGAGAACTTAGCTTTGATACCAATTGGTGGAATTTACAAGTGGGAAGATTTACTTTTGAGGGGGGGTAAATTAGAAGTAACTAACTTTAACCCTATTTAAAATCTTTTAGCTAATAACATTCACATGCATATAATTCATTTAATAAACATGAAAGTAAAAGACATGCATGAAAATAGATAAATAAGATTTGGTAACCTAGAAACCCTCCAAAATGAGAAGGTAACCTAGGGTGGGGATGACACCCACAAAATATTATTGCAACAATATGTAATTGTTCAAGGTTACAATGTTTGACCACTTCCAATGGTCTGCCCTATGAAAGGCCTGTTCTGTTAAAGACTTTACACCCTGTTAAAAGTGACCTTGTTACAAGATTTAACTACCCTACTAAAAGTAGGCTTGGTTAAAGAAATTTAGTACATTCACTTGGAATGCCACCCTATTAAAGGATTTACACATGGCTACTAATCCAACCTAAGTGTTGGTTTGATTTTTCATAGTGCAAAGAAATTCTAAAATTTTGGTGAAAAATAATTTAAGTCATTGTATCATGTAGATTAGGGTTTCATTCCTTATTTTTTTTCAAATTTTTAGGTTACCCTAATCTTGCCCTAGTTCATTTGTTGTTTAAATTCTATTAAATTCTCAAGGTTTGTCATCAACACAGTCATTGAAATACCCTAAGTATGTAAAAACCCTAGGTCTTTTTAACATTTTCAAAAGGGTTTGTAAAGCACTTAAGTTCTTCCCTTTATGGTCTTATAGTGTAGGGTTTCCTGTAAGAATGAAGTACCTTCTTTCCCATGTTTTTGTGGTCATGTTTCACCAAGTAGCATAAAGGTGTAAAGGAGTTCATTTTTTACAAAGATATGCTTATGCTTTTCATAGTAGTAGAATAGTTCATTCTGAGGTTCCTCAATCATATACTTGATCCTTGGGCAAAGAGCCGTGGAGGATTTTTATGCTTTGAAAGTGGTCTTACAGCATTATGGTGATAAGTTGAGCAGAGGAGCAAAAGGAGTTTGAAAACGTATTTCTAGTCATACATTAAAGTGTTCACCATATGAGCATAAAAGGTTTTAAAGGAGATGTGTCAGATCACTTTATGGGAATATGAGTAAACTATTGAGCAGAGGGACATAAAGGTCTTGTGGTTTGATCTACGCACCTATATTCTAGTGAATGGTGTAAAGGTATAATATATTGGCATGGCATAAAGGATGGTTTATGAGAAGGCATAAAGTGTCTTATATTTTTACGTGTAAAAGGAGCTCATAAGAATGAAAGTGAAGTTCAATTTTGTTTATGTGCCTTCGCTTCTTGGACTTGCAGACAACCATAAAGCCATATTATAGTAGTGATTATGCTAAGTGGGACCTATTGAGTTGTCAGATGGGCCCTAATGAGAATGAATCAAACAGTGAGATGTCATACATGTTAGATGGGCCTAACCCACATGGTAGATGACATAATTTATTTATTTTGCATGTGCCTAAAATCAACAATGACATTCTTTTATGTTTTTTTGAGCTTCAATCTGGGTTGTTTCTAAGTGAAAAGTGAAATTTCTCATTACACCTTTATGATGGCATAGTCACCATATGAAGGAAGAGCTATTTCATCCCTTTCTCCTTGGTTACGAGCTAAATCTAAGCATATAAGTGTAAAAGAATAGATAAAGGAATAAAAAAAAGGCTTTATGATCATATGAGAAAGGAGAAACATAAGAGTGGGATGCCATTTGCAAAGGCTTTCCAATGTTACGAGGTTAATGTAAATCATGTAGGAATAGAGGAGAAACAAAGAAAAGATAAGAGGCATTATGATGCCATGGGTAAAGCCTTAAGTGTATGACTGAAGGATGGGTATGTAAAGTGTTATGATATTTTGAGTAATGAAGTGAGTGTAGCAGTGTAAAGAAGTTTTTTAAAGGTTCTAGTCATACATGTGCGTATGAGTGTAAAGGGTAAAGTGAAGGTTGTAACAAAGGCTTTACACTCATATGAGGAAGGTTTGAAGTGTAAGAATATAGGTACCTATTGAGGAGGCTTGAGATTCTATGGTGTAAGGGGTTGCATAAAAGTGTAAGAGAATTTTCAATATAGTGCTAAAGAAACCCTAATGCTTCTACACTTGGGATATTCTAAAGCATCACTGAACAGATGTAAAGGCTCACTAAGTGTGTTTTTGGGGTTATGAAGAATGAAAGATTTTGACTCAGTGTATACATGGAAGACCAAAATTTGAAAAGAAAGTGGCTGAGGTGTCATGCCAATTTAGAAAAAAAGACAAATTCACCATGGCCAAGTAAAATAAAACATTGAAAAGTACATCAGGTTTGAATTTCACGGTTGATATTCCTTGTTGTCAACCTACAAGGGTGGTATTAAAAGATTGTGCATGTAGAATTTATTAAAAAAGCTGGAAGACTATATGATTAAACCATAAATTTTTGATTAAATGTTCAGAATATTGCCATTCTAAAGAATTTGTGTTCTTGCTCTGAAAAAATTCTCCAAGTATCCATAGCCTCATGATTTCTATGTTACTATACAAGAGTTCAAAGTATAATTTGCAGAGAAAATGGATAACAAGGAAGTCAAGGAGGTTCCTACAGAAAAAGTAGAGGTCAAAGATGAGGGTGATGTTGTAGAGGTCACACTTGAAGGAAAAAGGAAGAAGGTTGCTATAAAAACTAAGAAAAAGTCAAGGGTTAGAAAACCAAACAAGCATGTTGAGGATTGGCTAAAAATTCTTCCAGGGTCTATTGGTGTCTGAAAACATTACTAGTTTTCAATTACCCTGATGAGAAAAAAACACATCTAAGGGTAGCTAACTCCCATTTTCAACATGCCCATTTAGACACTAGGCCAACTATAAGGCTTGACCCTTCTTCTTCTTTAGGCTCTGCAAAACCTAAGAGGGTGGACTTATAGATTCTTTATATGGTACCAGTTATCAAAAGATACACTGAATCTATTCAAAGCAGATAAAACCCTTATTTCTCCTGTTAACTCATAAAATAACATCAATCTATAGTAGCTAAATGCAGATCTAGAAATTTCTTAAGCTGAGTGAGGGCATTCTATTATAGATCTTTAACATGAAAAGGGAAAAGCGTTTGATTATTGATGTTGAGTTTCAACAAATCCTCAAACATGCAGCAATATAACAAGTGATCCTATAATTGACCTGTGCTTAATCCATTGGGCAATTCAATGAATTCAAAACATACATCTGTGACATCAAGACATATTTTGTATACCTAGACATCAGATCTATCTAATCACCTTGTGATTCAGACATCGGTGTTCATTCAAATCTCATTCTCACAAAATATCCTTCTCAACATAACCAGTAACCTTATCAAACACATCAAACATTTAGTTGGCACTTTGTTCCAACAAGAAAATATATTAGACATACAACTTGAAGGGGAAGCAAATGGATCTCAGCTCTTTGTTCCAAGACCACATAAGACTATAGATTACTGAGATAGGAGACGAGAGCTAGAATGAAACTAATGAAATGCTTGCTCATATGTATTCATTTCCTTGAAACAATACAATCAAATGCATGAAATTAAAACATGAAACAACCTAACATATCAGAACTATCTATATTATCTGCACTACTATTGTTCACATGAGAAGAAATTGCTGAAGAATGGAGGTGGAATCACAGTTCTGGATCCAAAAAAGTGGTCTCATAGAATGACTGCAAATTTCCTACCAACAATGGTTTCACAGTAACAAAAAATTGGAATCCCTAGAAAGAATGACAGATAGAAAGATATAGCAAAGGAAAGAATCTTGGATCTAATCTTCAAGTGACAAGTGTCCATTTGAAATGCAATCCTCTATAACTGAATAACTTCTTCCTTCCATCTCCCATTCTGATCTGATCTTGTTTCATCATTTTCTGTAACAAACTTGCAAAATATCCCTTTCTAAATGATGAAAACTATGTGAGTCACCAAAATATCTGATTTGCCCCATGAAAATACTAGAGGAATCAAACTTTAACTTATTTGAAATTAGTTCCATTCGATCCCAATTGCATTTTACTATCTTTTGCCTACATTCAAGTCATTCCCATGCTAAAAATCCAAATTGAACTCTAATACCTGAAAGCGGTTGCAAGTTGGAAACCTGGGAGAAAACCTCATGTAGTAGGAACCAAAGGCATTTTGTGCAAAATCTAACTATGGAATTAGAAAGTTTTTCTTCTTCTGATTTTGATGATATATAATATCACCTATTTTGCCTTCCGAAAACCCACTGAAAGTCATTTCAAAAATTACTCCTCTGCTAGAAAACCATGGTTTGCACATCTTTGTTTTTAAATTTATTTTTGAAAAATTTAAAAAACTCTAAAGTTAAAACTTTAGAAATAATCCCCTTTTTTGAAATTTAAATCATGCCCATATCATTTTGAATTTTTTTTTTTTTAAATGAAAAAATTTTAAAATCATTTTTATTTTCACCCCCTATACCTCCAATTTTGAGTCAACCCAAAGTTGATCAACCTTTTTGCCACGTGGTGGCCTCTGATTGGCCAACCAATATTCATCAGATGCCACCTCATCACTCTTGGGACCCAGTTCCACATGTCACCTTCCTGCATTCTCACATTTTTTATCCTCTTCGCATCTTGATAATGTGGAATTGCAGATACCACTAGATCTGCCACATGGTGCAATCTTGTGCACCTGCCTAAACCTGCATGTCCTTGCGATGTCATTGCACCCAGAGCCCACATCACCAAATGTCAACATCCCAGTTTCCCACATTTTTTATCCTCCTCACATTTTGATAATGCGAGGAAGCGGGCATCGTTCGATCTGCCACATGGCAGCATCTCCTGCGATCTCCAATTTGGGCACCAACTCATCATGTCCACATCTTTGCATAAAATCAATACACTACAATCTGCTGACATCATCCACGAGGACCCCACTTGGGCATGAGCTTTTCCTTCAAAAGGAACTTTTCATTTGACCTCTTATGTATTATTAAGAGTTGTATTTAAAGAAGTAAAAGTCTTTACCTGCTGAGCATGTAGGATAATGGTATTAAAGCCATTTTCTCCCAGCACTTTGACTGCAAAATGCTTTAATAATGCATGCCTTTTTTATCAATGGTCTACAGTTTCTCTATTATAATGTGGCTTTTCCTTTATATTCTACCTTTTATTGCTCTGACTGATCTATCATTACAATTTTCCTCTCCAATGTTGGATTCTTCTTAGCATTCATGGGACATCTTTACATAAGCCGTGGTCTTTAATCCCTTTCTCATCCATGACTCCTCTATGGAAATAGTGGCTTGGAACTTTGGTTTTTATAGGCATGATGCTTTTCTCACCTTTTAACTATGGCTGGTGGATTGCTGCATCGATGCCGACTGTTCCTTGATTATTAGCGGTTGGGGCTTCTCCTGCTCTGCCCTATCTTTTTAACATTGCATGGAGAGCTCTATTATGTGCTTGCTACTTTGATTGGATTTTCTATCTTTGTCAAAAATTTGAACTCCTCCTTTGCTGGAGGCTCTCATTTCATGGAGTCTCAGACTTCCTATTTGCTCTAGTGTGGGATCTCCTCTTCATTGGCATGGGCTTCTTCTACATGCGTGGCTTCCTTGAAATGGCATTGGTTCTTCATAAAACTCCTTTAAGCTGTGACCTCTTCCTTTATACAATGGAACTCTAATACCTTTTTTATTTAATGGCTTCTCTTCCTTCGCAGGTAGTAGCTTAGTCTTTCATTGCATGCATTGACCAGTAATCGACTTTCTTTAAACAACTATTTCCTTTACCCCCCATGCTGTTATATGGAAATACAGCTTCAATCTTTTATTTAATGCCCATGCAACTAGATAGTGGTCTTTAAATCAATCATCAATTTCCTTTTTAGTCACCATCTTGTTCTCCTTTGAATGGGTGTTGTTTATAAGGTGGATTAGCTTGCATGAGCCTCCCTGCCACTTTTTTATCTACCTTTATGATCTATGCAAATCCTTCCAGCGGAACCTACATACGAGGTAATCTTGAAATTAATTAGGAATGCTATCAAGACATACAACTTCATTGGAATCACCCATGGCTTTGTTGAGGATGAAGATTTTGTGCTGGAAAGTAGTTGAGAGGTTTGGATGATCAACATTTGGCACAAGTTGCAATATCTACTCTACAATTTGGATTCCATTTAGACTCAACACACTTTGCTCATCAATCTCATATAAAAATAATTCTTGAGAAATATCCAAATTTTCTAGCATAGCCCAAAGTGATATGCTTGCATATGAAAGATCTATAGAAATCCCTCGAAACTTAACTTCATCACAGGTATACATGCATTAGGTACAGGATGGAGCTTAGTAACTTTTGGCATTTCAACCATCATAGAATAATAATAAAACCAATCTTGAGCTATTTGAACGCAAAGCACTTATATTCTTCTTTATCTAGCATCTCAGATTAGTTAAATGATTATAACCAATTATAATACTTTGGAAACCTTTAAAACTTGCAAATTCTAATTATTTTGAGACAAATTAGCCAGGCCCCAAAGCGAGTCCAGCTAAAAAATTTTCAAACTCAAACACTTGAGATGCCAAACTGATCCATAGAAAATTTGATACTGACTTGATGAAGAATCAATCAATTTGCCTCACCTTTTCAACATTTTAAAACTCATTTCACCTCTTTCTGCAAATTTGTCAATTTAGTGCTAGGAGGTCCTTTGACTGGCTTTGAAAACTAATGAAAACATCTGGCAAAGCTCTGAAACTCAGGATCTCTGTTCTCTCTGACATGTTCAACAAACTTGCAAAAAATTGTTACATGATGACATTAGGGTCAAAAGATATCGACCTCTGAAGTTGCCAACTTAAAATCACCTACAGATAAACATGTTAGAAAACTGGAAAGTGCATTCGGAAATGGCCTGGACAACTGGACATATGGGCACTTGGGGATCTGGAAACTGGGGCATTGGTTCTCTATCATGAGGACAATATGGATCTATGATTTAGGCTCATGAGGAATAATTGGGTGCAAATGATGGGTGTTCAAAGTAGGCTACCTGGATTTAGCAAACTGGAAACATTGACAGAAAGCATTTTTTGCGAATGGAAATGACTTGGAAAAGTGTGCATATGGATTCGTCAAGACCTAAAAACTAGCACACTTAAAGTATTTTCAGCGAGCAACAATGGGGTACAATCCATTTGACATGAGCAATCATGGATCAAGAGTTATAACATCACGAACAGGAGTCCTGACAAATTTGCAAATGCTGACACCAGTAAAAAGATAGAAATTGCATTTGGAATCACATTTGAAAACTAATCAAATGGATTCGTCATGATCTAAAACTTAAAACATAACAAGTCTCTAACCTTTTCAATGCAACACAAAATGAATTTCATCATTTTGATCAATTGGTCAAAATTAATGGCATGTCAAATAGGGCTTCCCAGAATTAGGTGCAAAGTGCAAAAGCATGAAAACAATAACTAACCAACTTTGAGGGATTCAAAATCTAGTCAAACGGATTCTAAACAACTCAAAATCTGAAACATAGGTTTTTGGGTATTGATACTAGACACTCCCAAAGTGGCAAGTCATGACACAATTTTGGGTGCAAGATATTAAGGTGTAAACAAGGCTTCTTGTCACTATCTGACAATTATGTGAAAATGCAAATTTGGAATTAGCTCAAAACACTCCTTCGCCAAATAGCTTGGAATGATGTTTTAACTTCATGGAACATGTGGACATGCTAAATGGAGGGTGTTAGAAACATTGAACACCTCTGGGGCCTTATAGGTACAACCAAGTACATTTGCATTTATGGAGCTTTCATAGGCTTGACTTGATTCAAAATTTTAAAATGGACGCTCAAAATGAGAAAGAAATTTTGAGCTCCAACACTATCAATCACAATTTCCCTTTTCTTTTTGCAATTCATGTTATATAAATGAGTTTTCAAGGCATTGTGATGGTCCAAAACTTTGTATGCTTTTCAAATTTTAAGAAAGTACAGTTGGCCTAGTCATGTGTAGTTGTTTTTGAGTTTATTTCCAACTATGTACTTTTTGATGACAGATGGAAATGATAGAATTAATATGAATTTCTAAGTTTCTCATTTAGTTTCTATTGGTTATTTTAATAGTCAGCAAAAAGGATAATGCAAAAGGGTATTTACACTAGATCCGTGTCACCAATTTTTGTGTCCATTTCATGAGTTTTTTTTCATTTTGTGATCATTTGAACAAGGATAAATTGATTTAATGTAGTCTAGATGGGTTGCATATTGGTTATATTGTTTCTTTTAATTCAATGGATTAGGTAAATGCTTCGGTATATTAGTAGAATTCATGAGATTATGAAAAGGATATTTCATAAGAATAGAAATAGGTGATTACAATTGATAAATTTAATTACAAGTTAATTGGACAAGATCTCCTACCAATAGTTGACTCTTTGAACCCAATGGATAAGGCAATGGTCATATAAATTAGAAATTGTGGAGAGTTAATTTTGCTTCTATATGTCAAAACAATTATAAATTTAAAGTCATTTTCATTCCATTTTGTTCAAGGTTATAGTGCTGGTCACCACTCATTTACATTTAGTTTTTGAGTCTTAGGTAGCTACTATTTCCAGAAATACTTGTAAACCCTAGGAGAATTATGACCATATCTTCTTATAAGGGATGCATATTAACTTGAAAGCATTAAAGAAATTAGTAAACCATGTATGTGCCTAAGGATAGAAGATGAGAATTAGAATGAAACTAAGATAATTTTCATACAAAATTTTGCATTAGAATCATCCCTGAGTATACCCATCTTGGTTTTGTAGAGCCTAAAGAGTAGAAAACCATCCTTGGTTTTGTTGAAGTTGGGCTCATGTGGTTTGAACATATAATTGTTAATAGGAATTGGCTAATCCTTAGGTTATGTGGGTATTACTATCTTGGTATTGAGCATTTTGTTGTTCAGTAGTTTCAAACACCAACAAAATGATGACTCTACTAGGTAGTAACACTTTATTTTTCATAAACCTGTGTATCTTTTAAGTTCTATGTTTCACTTGGGTAGAGTTTGAGGTAGGTGTTTTCACAAGAACTTTTCTGTGGTCTCGAGGGTTATTTGCATTTTGTCTGTGATTATTAGTGAAATAATTGTGATCTATTAAATTTTTTTCCCATTCTAATAGGTTGGGTGGTGACTCATAAGGTTTTAACCAATGTCATTATTTAGAAGTTTTTTGTCTCAAAATCATGGAAAATAAAAGGAACGCATGGGAAAATGTGAAGAAGAACCAAGGAATCAAATTACAAACTAATCTCCCTCCTAGGGGAAGACAAAATTGGGTTGTGAAAAGATCTCAAATGCATTGAGAAGACCATCCCCAAGAGAAAGTAATAAGGGGAGATAATGTTCATTTTTCTGCTATGGAAAGGGAATCATCTTGCAAAAGTTCTAGATCCCATCCTGGACTATCTAGTGATGACTTTTTTAGCACACCCAAAGTGATATGCCAAGAAACTATAAGACTATACAATACACCCAGTATAGAAAAAAGAAATAGCAACAATCTCTTTCAATGAAGTATGAGCCCTTTCCTATCTGACTATTCTCAAGGAGAAGTTGGACCAAAACATTTAGATCTTGAGAGTTTTAGTGATGAGAGAATTGCTAGTTCTGAGTTTACTATCCTAGATCCTGATGAGATTGAGGTCTTGAGAATGTAGCTTGCTAAGCAAGAAGCCATAAATAAAAAATTGAAAAAGGAAAGGGAGGAAAAGATTATGAAAGCCTTTGAAGAAAAGAAAACATTACTTAGGAGAATTGCTACCCTAAAGTAGAAAAATGAAATAGCAGCCAATGCATGGCAACCAGAGATTATAGGTCAAGTTGAACAGCTTAAGATGCAAGAATAAAATTTGTTAGAAACTTAGAGTATGAACCTAGAAGGAACTATAATAAAATAGATTAAGAACTATAGTGCTCTAGAAGCTAACAACAACAAAGAAAAAGTTGTAGGGAATATTGTTGAGGCTAGAATAAAGGGAAACAAAAGGAGATTGGTGTTAAGATTAAGGAACCAACAAAGATTGTTCAAATCCATGATTCCATGTCACTTTTTGACATTGAGTTGGAGAAGAAAAGGAAAGTAAAGGATGCTTTGGTTAAGAGATTGGAGATTGTAGAAAATGAAGTAGCCATAACTGAGATAAACAACAAGATTAAATTCTTGGAGAATGCTAGGAGGCAATCTGCAGTTACGCCTAAAGATGATGGTGGATCTAATGATGCAAATCAAAATACTACTAAGGTACCTATTCCTTTCTTATCCTCATTTTCACATAAAATAGATCTTAACAAATCTGTTGGTGATGCTAGCACTAGTAATACTGTGGGAAACACTAGGAAAGATATTGACCATCATCCTAAGATTGATTTAAAAAGAAGACCTATCTAGTTAGAGGGTTATAGGAAAATATGTTTTGATGGAATCCCTAGTTATCCTAACCCCATCCTACAAGAAATAGGAAAAACGTTGCCTAAATTTGTTGGGAATAATGTTATCACTTGTGAAGACCATTTAAGGAGTTTTCTGGATATGATGAGTGATTATGAGGTTGAAGTTGAAGATTTTATTATGAAGTTGTTTGTTTAGTCCTTAACTAAAGATGCTAGAGAATGGTTCAAGAGACTTCCTGAATTATCTATTATTGATTGGAAGGATATTGAATACTATTTCAAAGATTAGTATGGTAACAAGTAGAATCAAAGCGATATCCTAAGATAATTTAGTAATATTAAGAGGTTACCTAATGAATCTGTCATTGAATTTAATAATAGGTTCCAAAAAAGAATGTATAAGATCATGCAAGCCATGTGTGTTGATGACAAGATCTACTTGATTACATATTTTAATACTTTTGATGGTAAAATGGCATACCAGATTAGGGATAAAGAACCTAGGACTTTAAGAGATACTTTTAGAATTGCTATAAATGTGGAAAACAATTTGAGAATTTTAGGAAGGTTGGAAAGTAAAAGAGATGACCCTGGATTGTTTGGAAATAAGGGAAATAGAAAGGATGATAACAAGGGTGGAGGTGGAAAAAAGCAAGAGCCTAGTGAGATAAGTCAAGTTCTAAATGCTATAAAGAATCTAAACATCCCTTAGGTAAAAAAATGATAGAAATCCCACTAAAAATAGGGTTCCTTACCAGTCAAATTTCAATAGATAGAATAGGTTGCAAATTCTCCCTTATAATACCACCCAAAAATATGGTCAACCTAATGTCCCTCCCCCCAAGAATACTAACAACAAGGTCACCCCTTATCCCTTATCCAAAAACTCTATAAATTTAGTAGATGATCTTGAATTCGCTACTAAACCTACATGGTGCTTTGTGTGTCAATTAACCCATGCCCTTGAATCTTGTGTAGTAGCCTTGTTTTTCCCTAGAAATAAAAAGGTAGTATAAAATATCAAGAACATGAAGAAAACAATGATGATGTATGATGTAGTATGTTTGAGTCTCATTATGATTATTCTAATTGTGAGGATTATGACAGAGATGTAAATGAGCAAAGGCAATTTTAGAACAAAGTGCAATAGCAAGTATTCTCTGATGAGAGTGATGTTGAAGACAATATTTTTAACATGGTAAGTGCCAAAGAAAAGGTCACATTAAGGAATCCCTCTAGGGAAGAGATTGATCAAATTACTACAAACATGATAGCTCAAGTATAGACTAGAAACATGGCTCAAAAGGAGGGTAATGATAAGGTGGCTATAGAATTATAAAGGGAGTTAATCCTAAAAAAGGGGAAGCTATGAAGCCTAAAGAAATCTTTGTTGAGAAGGTTAAAATTACCAACAAAAAATGGGAACCAAAGAAGGAGAATAATTTCAAGGCTTGTGAGTTCCCAAATAATACTCCAAAGAAGTTGGATGAGAAGATACCAAAAGAAATCACTACAAGTGACAGAATCACTAAGGTGTTGTGAATATTTTTGATGAACATCATGATAAAAGGAGTATTGTTATTGATAGCTTATCTAATTCTTCTATGGATATGACTACAATGTTATCACAAATCACTGTCAAAGTCCCTTTGTCTGAATTGTTAAGGATCCTTGAACATAGAAATAAAGCTTTACAATGGTTGGGAGATACTGGTATAAATGTGAGACATGAGTGTAATGAAAATCACTATCCCAAGGAAAATAGTAAAGAAAAGGTAACAGAAAAATAAGCTAAAGTAGTTGTGTCTCGAATTCCTCAGATGTTTTTGGATAATTCTATAAATCAATGTTTGGGAAATGTTAAGCCATTTTTCTTCATTATTTTAGTAAATGGTAAAACATTAAAAAATTACATGATTGACTTTGGTGCTTCTAATACTATGATGCCTTTTAAAATAATGAAGGAATTAAGCTTGAAGGTAGATACTACTCAAGGAAGATGTTGTGCTATGGATAAAAGAGAAGTGACAATCATAGGCACTATTAATTCTTTACCATATAGACTAATAGCTTGTCTTGACAAAGAACTTACCATGAGTGTATTGGTTGTTGATATTCCACCTCAATATAGCATGTTGTTATCTAGAAAGTGGAGTGCTACCATGGGAGGGAGTCTACAATGTGATTTGTCATTTGCTACTTTTAACATTGAGGGGAATTTGATAAAAGTAAATAGGGAGCCTAAAAGTATATGCATGATAGAAGAAGATGTAGAGGAAAATATCAAAATTTTTGTGGATATAGATATTAATGCATTCTAAGCTGAGATTTTGACTTTGAAGAAATCAAAACATAAGTCTCAGATAGAAGTAGAAGTTGACACAAAGATAGACAAAGGTGATTTATGGACTATGTTTTTTGATGGTGCATGCTACAAGGATGGATTTGGTATAGGTATTTTGTTCATATCTCTAACAGGGGTAACATAAAAATTCTCCTTTACTTTAAGTTTCCCTTGTACCAACAATATAGCAGAATATGAGGCTTTACTATTAGGCCTTAGACTACCTCATAAGCATGGGATAAAATGTTTAATGTTATAGGAGATTCTGAATTGGTTGTATCCCAAGTAGGAAATGCTTATGTGTCAAAGAAAAAAAGATTAAAACAATATAGAAATGTTGTATGGGATATGATTGAATGTTTTGATGCATTCAAGATAATTTGGAAAGATAGGACTAATAATAAGATGGCAAACTTACTAGCAAATATAGCAATAAAGCCTGATGATATCACATTTGCTGGTGTGTCTAAAATTGAGATTCAAACTAGGCCTTTTGTCCCTAATAATGTCCAGAATTGGCAAGTATTTGAAGATGATAAGGATATTTTGAGATTTTTTAATTGTGAGAATATGTCGTTAGGACAAGAAATTAATTGTGCAGCCTATGTAGAGAATATAAATGGAAAAGATACTATTTTTGGGTAGGAAGTTGTGCAATTAAAGACAAACAAAATCCCAAAGGGTTTGGTTGTTTTAGAAACTATTTGTGACAACCAAGACAAGTCACAAGTTGATGCTAATAAATATGATGCTAAAGATCTAGAGGAGGTAAACTTGGGAATTGAGGAAACACCTAAAAAGGTATATATTGGTAAGAAATTTCCCCCTAAAATTAAGAAACATTTGATAGACCTTCCAAGGAAGTATAAACATGTGTTTGCATGGTCATATGATGACCTAAAAGCCTATAGGGAAGTTATTTTTCAGCATGAGATCCCTTTGAAACCAGATGCCAAACCTTTTATGTAGAAATAAAGGCCAATAAATCTAACTTTGGCTCCCAAAATGCAAGAGGAACTAATCAAATTAAGAGATGCAAGAATCATAAAGCCTATTAGACATTCGTCTTGGGTATCCAATTTAGTCCCTATTAGGAAGAAAAATGGAGACATAAGGTTATGTGTTTATTTTTGGAATCTTATTATATCTTCATTAAAGGATAATTATGGATTACCAAATATGGAAGCTATGTTGCAAAGAGTCACTAGTTATGAGCTTATATCTATGATGGATGGATTTTTAGGTTATAATTAAGTGGCTGTTAAAGAATTAGAATAGTTCAAGAATACTTTTACCACTCCATGGGGTACTTATGTTGATGTCAGGATGTCTTTTGGGCTTACTAATGTTGTGGCTACTTTTCAAAGGGCTATGTGATGCAAGAGCATCTTGGATTTTCTTGGTGACTAGTTTGGAGTTCATGGGAGGAGGGCGTTTAGATTGGTACTTGGTCAAGGAAGGATTGGAGCTTAGCATGGTCTAGGGAGCTCGACATGGTCTATGTAGCTCGGCATGGTCTAGGGAGCTCAGCATGGTCTATGCAGCTTGGCATGGTCTTGGGAGCTCGGCATGGTCTATGGAGCTCAGCATGGTCTAGGGAGCTTGGCATGGTCAATCCATCTTGGCATAGTCTTAAGAGCTCAGCATGGTCCTTGGTTGCTCGGCATGGTCTTTGGAACTTGGCACAGTCTATGGAGCTCGACCTGGTCTTTGGTTACTCGACATGGTTTGAGAATTTGGTGTCTATTTTAGGCTATATAACTAATTTTCCAAAATGAGCTAAAGGATGAAACTTTAAATGATTAAAGAGGGCCTAGACTTCTACCTACAGTTTTAAGCTTGAGTTCTAATTCATTCAGAGCTAGGAGATATCACAATTTTACTAAGACATCAATTTTGGGAATTTAATTGTTCTAGGAGGTCGAATTTGGCATTTAATTTATGTATTTGCATTTAATTTGTGTTTTGGGCCAAATTTTGGCTTAGATTGGTATAATTAAGTGTTGTGGGGAAGTCTTTAGTCATTATTCATTCACTCAGAAGAGGAGTGGGTGTGGGAAGTAGCTAAAGAGCGAGTTTTCTTGAGTCTATGAATAGAGTGCCGAATGTGAGGCAGTTTACAACAAGATTGTGATAGAATTGTGAATGTGTGAATAGAGCACCAAATGTGAGGTATTTTACACTTAGATGAAGTTGGAGTAGACCTAGTAGTTGTGGCTTGAAAAATAAGGAGATAGCTTGGTGGGCTTGTGAGAACAAGCTGAGATCTCCCTTGTGGATTTCTACCAGAGTGTGGATCTGGACTAGCTAGGGTTTGGGATTGGATCTTGAGGGATCTTGAAGAACTATTAATTTCTTTGTATTTGGCCATAAACAAGAAGGCCTTATAGCCTAGCACATTACATGTAATCAGTTATATTTTATGAATATATTATTGTGATTTGGTATTAGATCTTGTGCTATTGCTTCATGTTATTGTGTTTTCGGTGTGTGGTTTTATAGTAGGGGGCTAGGGGCATCTTCTTTGGGGATACTCCTGCCTTGCACTACATCACTATGGATGTGGATTTTGTTGATATTATTGATAAATTTTTGGTTGTGTATTAGGATGACCTCACTACTTATTCCAAGGATGAGAATGATCATTGCATACTTTTGGAAAAGGTATTTATCAGAGCCCTTAAGTATGGTATCTCTTTAAATCCAAGGAAATGTAATTTTGGTTTTACTGAAGGAAAATTGTTAGGACATCTAGTTGGAAAGCATGGAGTGAGGATTGACCCTAAAAGGGTAGGAGCAATAGACAAGATTGAGAAACCTAAAAGTGTTAAGGGAATTCAGTCATTTTTTGGATGGATAAACTTTCTTAGAAGATTTGTCACTAATTTTGTAGAAATTAGTAGGCCTATATCAAGAATGCTAAAGAAAGGGTCTAAGATAAAATGGGATGGTGAACCTAGCATTGCATTCTATAAGATCAAGCAAGCAATTAAAGATGCCCCTATTCTGAGAGCACCAAATTATGATAAACCAATGCATATATTTTCTTTTGCTTCATTTCACACTGTTGTTTTAGTACTGTTATAAAAAAATGAGGAAGGGTATGAGTAGCCCATTGCATTTTTTAGCAAATCCTTGCAAGTAGCATAACTCAAGTATGGTATAAATGAAAAATAGGCATATACACTGGTGAAAGGAGTGAAGGCTTTTAGATGTTACTTAATGGGAGCTACTATTATTGCTTTTGTTCCTACTACTACTTTAAAAGAAATTTTTTCACAACATGAGGTATCTGGTAGAAGATGTAGATGGATTAATAGAATACAAGAATTTAACATTGATATTCAGATCACTAAACTGGTAAGACGTCAAGGTTTGGCCAAATTGATGATAGAAGCGAATCTGGAGGCAAACCAAATCAATCAACATGATCATAGTTTTAGGGATAATCTTTGTGATATGGATACCTCTGATTGGTATAGAGATATAATCTATTATTTTCAAAACATAAAATCTCCATCAGAGTTGACAGACAACTAGAAAAGATCTCTTAAGTTACAGGCCATAAGGTATGTTATAGTGCAAGGTCAATTATGGTGGAGAAATATGGAAGGGGTACTTTTGAATTGTGTAGATGAAATTGAATCTAAAAGGATTTTGAAAGATATGCATGAAGGTGTATGTGGTGGTCATTATATGGCTAAGACCACTGCTCATAAAGTTGTGAGGGCTAGTTTTTGGTGGCCACCATTTTTCAAAGATGCTCATGAATTTTTCAAGACATGTGATGCTTGTCAAAGGTTTAGTGGAAATTTAATCTATTCTAGGAATTTACCATTAATACTTGTTGAAGTATAGGAACCATTTCAATAATGGGGAATTGATTTCATTGGTGAGATCTCAAATAGGTAAAGTGGTGGACATTCTTGGATCTTGGTGGCTACTGATTACTTCACTAAGTGGGTTGAAGCAATTACTACTAAGATTGCAACAAGTAAAGTGGTGATTAATTTCATTCTAAATAATATTGTGACCAGGTTTGGATGCCCACAAAAGATTGTAACTAATAATATGTGTTTTAGATCTAAGGAATATAATTTTTTTGTAAGAAGTATGGCATTATAGAGTATACATCATCACCCTATCATCCCCAAGAAAATGGTTAGGTAGAATCAAGTAATAAAAGTATATTGAAAATAATCAAGAGGATTTTGGGAGAAAACAAGAAGGCTTGGGATTCAAAACTATCATTAGCTCTATGGGTTGATAGGGTTACTGTGAAAAAGGCCATTGGATGTGCTCCATTTAATTTCATCTATGGTATACAACCTAGACTTCCACAAAATAACCTAAAGGAGATGTATAAATTTTTTCAACTGTATGAAGATGATATCATTGATGAGATGCAACTCAGAATGGATGATATTTTGCAACTATAAGAAGCAAGGAGAGAGTCTTCTATTCAGAATGCCAAGTTACAATCATAGATGAAGCACTTATATGAAAAAAGGGCCATTGAGAGGAAATTTGAAATAGGTGACATGGTATTGATGTGGAATGCTAGCATAGAAGATAAAGGAAAGCATGGTAAATTTGACCCAATCTAGCTTGGCCCATATAACATTTGTGATACAAATAGAGAAGATTCATATTTTCTAAAGGACTTAACTGGAGATATTCTTGAATTGCTAGTTCATGGACAATTCTTGAAGATGTACTTTTCTTAAAGTATCTATTTTCCATGAACATTAGTTTTTAGGTTTCCTTGTGCTCTTATACATTTTGTATATTTTGTAGATCCTTGTAAATATCTTTGTATGGTTTGGTTCCCTATTCTATTGTTTTGTTTTGAGCTCTCTGAAGAAGTTGTCATTCCTCTACCAAGTATGTGGTTTTCTCTTCCATAGATTCTAAATTCTTGCATAGACTCAAGTAGTCTATCATCCCCAGATAGAGCCATTGTTGGTTTGATTTTTCACAGTGCAGAGAAATTCTAAAATTTTGGTGAAAAATAATTTAAGTCATTGGATCATGCAAATTTGGGTTTCGTTCCTCATAATTTTTTAAAAATTTTAGGTTACCCTAGTCTTGCCCTGGTTCATGTGTTGTTTGAATTCTATTAAATTCTCAAGGTTTGTCATCAACATAGTAATTGAAATACCCTAAGTGTGTAAAAACCCTAGGTATTTTTCAAATTTTCAAAAGGGTTTGTAAAGTGCTTAAGTTCTTCCCTTTATAGTCTTATAGTGTAGGTTTTCTCATAAGAGTGAACTACCTTCTTGCTCATGTTTTCATGGTCACATTTCACCAAGCAGCATAAAGAGATAAAGGAGTTCATGTTTTACAGGGATACGCTTATGCTTTTCATAGTAGTGGACCAGTTTATTTTGAGGTTCCTCGATCATACACTTGATCCTTGGGTGAAGAGGCATAAAGGCTTTTTATTCTTTGAAAGTGGTCTTACAACTTGATGGTGATAAGTTGAGAGAAGGAGTGAAAGAAGCTTGAAAAGGTATTTTTGGTCATAAATTAAAGTGTTAAGCATATGAGCATAAAAGGTTTTAAAGGAGATGTGTCAGATCACTTTAGAGGAATATGAATAAACTATTGAGTGAAGGGATGGAAACATATTGTGGTTTGATCTATGCACCTACATTCTAGTGAATGGCATAAAGGCATAATATCCCGACATGGCATAAAGGATGGATTATGAGAAGGCATAAAGTGTCTTATGATTTTATGTATAAAAGGAGCTCATAAGAATGAAATTGAATTCAATTTTTTTTACGTTCCTTTGCTTCTTGGACTTGCGAACAACTGTAAAGCCATATTATAGTAGTGATCATGCTAAGTGGGACCTGTTGAGTTGTTAGATGGTCCTTGATGAGAACAAATCAAATTGTGACACATCATACATGTTAGATGGGCCCAACCCACATGGTAGATGATTTAAGTTCTTCATTCTACATGTGCCTAAAATCAATGATGATGTTCTTTTATGTTTTTTGAGATTCAATCTAGGTCATTGATAAGTGAAAAGTGAAATTTCTCATTATGCCTTTACGATGGCATAGTCACCATATGAACGAAGAGTTGTTTCATCCCTTTCTTCATGGTTACAAGCTAAATCTAAGTGTATAAGCATAAAAAAATAGATAAAGAAATAAAAAAAAGGCTTTACATTCATACAAGAAAGGAGAAATGTAAGAGTAAGATGCCATTTGTAAAGGCTTTTCGATGTTATGAGGTCAAGGTAACTTGTGTAGGTGTAGAGGAGAAATAAAGAAAAGATAAGAGGCATTACAATGCCACAGGTAAAGCCTTAAGTGTATGATTGAAGGATGTGTATGTAAAGTGTTATGATGTTTTGAGTAATGAAGTGAGCGTAGTAGCATAAAGAAGTTTTTAAAAGGTTCTAGTCATATGTGTGCATATGAGCATAAAGGGTAAAGTGAAGGTTGTAACAAAGGCTTTATGATCATATGAGGAAGGTTTGAAGCATAAGAACATAGGTGCTTGTTGAGGAGGCTTGAGATTCTATGGTGTAAAGAGTTGCCTAAAAGCATAAAAGAATTTTCAATACAGTGCTAAAGAAACCCTAACGCTTCTATGCTTGGGGTATTCTGAAGCATCATCAAAAAGATGTAAAGGCTCACTAAGTGTGTTTTTAGGGTTACAAAGAATGAAAGATTTTGAATCAACGTATAAATAGAAGACCAAAATTTGAAAAGGAAGTGGATGAGTTGTCATGCCAATTTAGAAAAAAGGACAAATTCACCATGGCCAAGTCAAATAAAACATTGGAAAGGACATCAGGATCAAATTTCATGGTTGATATTCCTTGCTGTCAACCTACGAGGGTGGTATTAAAAGCTCATGCATGTAGAATTTATTAAAAAAGCTAGTAGACTATATGATTAAACCATAAATATTTGATTAAATGTTCAAAATATTAACATTTTGAAGAATTTGTGTTCTTGCTCTAAAAAAATTCTCCAAGTATCCATAGCCTCATGATTTCTATGTTACTGTTTAAGAGTTCAAAGTATACTTTGTAGAGAAAATTGCTAACAAGGAAGTTTTGGAGGTTCCTGTAGAAGAAGTAGAGGTTGAAGATGAGGGTGATGATGTTGTAGAGGTCACACATGAAGGAAAAAGGAAGAAGGTTGCTATAAATACTAAGAAAAAGTCAAGGGTTAGGAAGCTAAACAAGCATGTTGAGGATTGGCTAAAAATTCTTCTAGGGTCATCAAACACCATTTCAGAAAATGACCATATCTTCAAAGACCCTTATTTCCTGGTTAGGGATGCAAAATACCCTAGGATTGATGGTTTTAATCTATTTTTATATTTCTACCAAAATAGAACTAAAAATGTACTAGTTTGTAACCCATGGAACATGAACATGGAAAAGTTGAGTGTTTGTTGATGTGGACCTATTAAAGGCACTGATAAATTCTTACAATCTAGGTGCCAAGACATTCCAAAGGCATAATGGGAGCTTTTTGTGCACACTAGATAGAACTTCTTTCATAGAGGCTTTTGGATTAGAAGGGCAGATGGATGTACCTATTGAGATTGAATATTTACAAGGGAAATTTGGGATAAATAAGACCTATTTTTTCAACAATGTTATGCTTCCCCAAATCCCTTACAATGTAAAAAAGGTAGGGCTAATTCCAAAGGAGGTGGGGGATCATTTTCCTTTGTGCAGATTCAATAATTATTTCAAGAATGTAGTATATGGGTTACACAAAGTTCTAGGAAGTGATGGTGCAGGGGATTGTGTCTATGGTTCCTTATTCCTGATGGCATCTGACATACAAGACTGCTTCCACCACAAAGAATATGACTATGTGGCATTCATCATGGACAACATGCACAATCAAATTGTCAATGCAAAGAAGGGAGAATTGAAGGATTTTAAGTTTTACCATTACTCACTACTAATGCACTTGATCTTGTATTACAACATTGGTTACATCAGCAGGACTTTATTGATCAAACTTATGATGAATTTGGTGAGTTACTTGTGCAACTATGGACTCACATTTGGGATAAAAATTTCCATTATTCAAATGCACTTGTGTTTTTTAATTTGTTGATTTATGTTATTATGAGTCAATTAGACCATACTTTCTTTAGGGCACCAAATGTTTTGAAAAATTTTCTTAGACCTTCATTTTTGGATGAGAAAACCAAACTAGATCATAATTGGGGGGACATTTTTTTTTTAAGGAGTGCACATTGATGAGAATATATGCATGCCCATAGCCTCCTTACATTCTGCCCAAGTATTTACCCCCTAGATTGGTCATTATTGAATTCTTTTGGCAATTCCTACTAATGAACAAAGAAATGATCCCTCCTTCTTTGCACAAACCCACATTTTTTTAAGGGAATTTTAAGGTAGGAGATTTTGAAAAAGGAAAAAATGCCTATGAGGAGTTGAGTGAGTACCTAGGCTAGTAAAAACTTGGTACTAGGCCTTATAGGATGTATGAACTTGAGAACTACATTAAAAATGAGGTTAAGGCCATTAGGGTATACATCCTACTACCAAGCAAGCCAATCACTGTAGAGGATTTGATTTCTAACATAGTAGTAATAGGGGAGGCTGATGAGTTGCTAGGAAAATATGGTGAAAGAAGGAAGGTGGAGGAGGCCTTGAGAAGGACCAACCTTGATTTTAAAGGTTTTTATACAGAGATTCCCTACCCTGGTAACTTAAGGAAGATGGTAGAAAATTTTGATTACATCATGTCTCAGTTGCCACATGAGCTAGCATGAGAGGAAGCAACTATAAATAGAGAATCCCCTGAGCTAGATGTACAATTGGAGGTTGATGTGGAGGAGGAGAAACCATCATCTTCAACATGGGTTCCAAAGGGCAATAAGAGGTAGAAAAAAATGCACATCCTAGAGAGGGTGGTATGTAGATCCTTGCAAGTGATGCTAGGGAATGATGAATATTTTGCTAACATTAGGCAAAATTATTTGCATCAAAGGGCTACAGAGGCAGGAAAAGCCTCTAGTTATCTTCAAATTGTAGCATCAAGATTGGATAATAGGCTCATCCAATCTGAAAAATTTATGGAAGATGATGATTTCATTAAATCATTAGAATTTAAAATTTTTCTTTATAAAATTAAATTGAATGAGCTCACATTGAGCCTTGCTAGCCTATGACCAGGATAGTGAGACAATGACCCCTGCAGAGGGCTAGGGAGTTGGTACACAGGAGTGACATGATTCTGATACCAAATTGGGAGATTGAGACGGTCTTTTTTCTTGATCAAAAGAGGAGACTAGACAAAGCCATCAGCTATGAGGCCAGTGGTAGTGAAGTACTAAAGAGGGGGTTAGGGTTCAATGTAGACACAAAATCCCTAGCAGTCTAAAGTGTTTCCCTTAACACAAAAAATCCTAAGATGATGGACATACAGGAAAGTGTACAAGGCAATATGATTGTTTCAACATTAGATAATACTACTAAAAAAGAGATTTCTAGCCTAGTCAAATAGTTTGCACTCAAGAATGAGGAAAAGGTAGATCAAATTGAGGATAGGTTAGCTGCAATATACAATGAATGTGTAGATGTCAGGAAATTGTATAAAGAGGAGCTCAAGATGAGCTATGTGTAGAAACAAGGGATACAATATTTGGAGGGGAGAATCCAGAGCTTAGAAGTAGAACTGGCATCCCTTAGAGAATAACTCAAGGCTACAACAAAGGTAGAACATGTATCTAGGAAAGTGGAAAAGGAAAAGAACATTGTAGAAGTAGAGGCCCAAGTAGAAGAGATACCTATAGGGGTAATAGTGCTAGTGCCTATGGTCAATGTGGAAATAGAAGCTCCCCAATCTGATAGTGCAACAAAGAAGAATGTTATGGTAAATGTACTAAGTCATAGAATAAGAATTTTGAAGAGAATATCTCAAGATGCCTATAATGCATTCATCAATTTACAATCTACAAAATAGATATGCAAAGAGTCAGTGGGGTGGCTTGATCCAATCTTCCAACAATGGGGACCATACATGAAATTCTTTGACAAGTTGATACCATTGCTAGCAAAAAAGCTAGACCTCCTTGATAAAGTTATTCTTGTAAAAGAAGGCATGGACAAGGAGAAAGATTTGTTGTAATTCTTCATAGGGAAATTGGCAATAATTTAGAGTAAAATGAAAATATTGACAAATGGTTTTCATTCTTTAATTTTTTGTCCTTGATTTTGATAATAAAGTAAAGGATTTAAATGAATGGTCTAATTCTTTTGACCATATTGTAGACTTTCCATAGGTGGCATCCATTTGTCAAGGTGATGTTGATGAATGTGTTTTTAATGAAATTATTGATACCCTATTTAAGATTGAAACTAAAATGAATAGGTTTACCACAGAAGGAAAAGTGATCACTGATGCCAAGTGGCATAAATCTATTGGTTAATGAATAACAATCAAAGGATGCAAATGGCCAACCAAGAGGCAGGTTATTGTATGGGAAGCAATCATAGAAATAAAGGCTTTACCAATAGGGGGCAGTTAGAGAAAAAGACAAAGTTAAAGATTTTATGCTCCAACTATCATCTGAAACTACTTTTTGTCATTTCGTTTTGAATTAAGGTGTCTAGGATATTTTGAAAAAGGTTGTTGTACTTATTGTTGTAACAAAACACCTATCAATCACAATTTTCCTTTTCTTGTTTCAACTCATGTTATATAAATGGGTTTTCAAGGCATTGTGATGGTCCAAATTTTTGTATGTTTTTTCAATTTTCAAGAAAGTAAAGTCAGTCTAGTCATGTGTAGTTATTTTTTAGTTTACTTCAAACTATGGACTTTCTGATGATAGATAGAAATGATAGAATTAGTATGAATTTTTGGGTTTTTTATTGAGTTTCTATTGGTTATTGTATTAGTCGGCAAAAAGGATAATGCAAAAGGCTATTTACACTAGATCAGTGTCACCAATTTCTATCTCCATTTCATGAGTTTTTTAATTTTGAGATCATTTGAATAAGGTTCAATTGATTTAATGCAGTGTGGATGGGTTTTATATTGGTTATATTGTTGCTTTTAATTCAATGGATTATTTAAATGCTTCAGTATATCAGTAGAATTCATGAGTTTATGAAAAGGGTATTTCATAAGAATAGAAATAGGTGATTATAGTTGATAAATTCAATTACAAGTTAATTGGACAAGATCTCCTACTAATAGTTGACTCTTTACTCCCAATGGATAAGGCACCGGTCATATAAATTAGAAATGGTTGAGAGTAAATTTTTCTTCTACATGTCAAAACAATTATAATTTCAAAGTCATTTTCATTCCATTTTGTTCAATGTTATAATGCTGGTCACCACTCATTTACATTTAGTTTCTGAGTCTTAGGTAGTTTCTATTTCCATAAATACTTGTAAACCCTAGGATAATTATGACCAGCTCTACTTATAAGGGATGCATATAAAGTTGAAAGCATTAAAGAAATTGGTAAACTATGTATGTGCCTAAGGATAGAAGATGAGAATCAGAATGAAACTAGGATAATTTTCATACAATAGTTTGCATTAGAATCATCCCTAGGTATACCCACCTTGGTTTTGCAGAGCCTAAAGTGTAAAAAACCATCCTTGGTTTTCTTGAAGTTGGGCCCAAGTGGTTTGCACATATAATTGTTAATAGGAATTGGCTAATCCTTAGGTTTTGTGGGTTTTACTATCTTTGCATTGAGCATTTTGTTGTTCAGTAGTTTCAAACACCAACACTAAGTCCATAGGATTTTCATTCCTAATGCAATTGCTAGAGAGTATTAGAAAGTCTTGACCTGATGACTTGCAATCCTCAATTGCTAATGCTAGATCTTGGTTCTACTTTGACTGCTCTGATCCTTGCTTGATCTAATATGTCACTCTTCAAAGTTTTGATTCTCCACTCTTGATCAACTAGATTCTATAATGCTACTCTATTCTTCACTAAGTCTTTTCACCCTTCTGCACTTTGCTATAATTCACTGATACATTTCTCTCTTGCACATACATAATGGGGTTTCATCCTCCTTTTAAAGATTTCAAAGACTTAGGGTTAGGTATGAATCTACAACCAATATTAAATTTTCATTTCCAACTCAATTCTTGCACTCTTCCTATTGGTTTCATGCCTTCTCAATTTTTCTTATTGGCTACATGCTAATTACATAGGTAATGCAAAAGATTCAATCTTATCTTCATGATCCTTTCAAATTCATACTATGTTGGCTTCAAAAAATGGTTTAGATCTAAGTTTGTGAAGATACAAACTCATATGCTAATTCTATTTTACTTGGCACTTATTAGTTGCTGATGCTCAACACATATAGAAATTCTATCTCACTTGACTCTTATAACATTTCTCTTTCACTCAACATCTGTACTTTTCTCGGCACCTATAGTGACTTGGCACTTGAACTTTGCTCAAAACCTAAAGATCACTTAGCACCTAAAGTTCACTCAGCACCTATTGAAATCTCTAGCTTGGGACACACTATAGCTTGGCTTCTATATTATACTTGGTATCATCTTGAGAATTGGTTAAGTGTATTGAAACTAAATTTTCAAAACCAATTTGAGAGTAACAATTACTATGGTTGAATATATTGATTTCCTGATGAATGTTGGCACACTTTCCTTGATCTAGGTTCCATAGTATTTTGATCCTAACTCCTCCAATAGCCAACAATTGATCAAATAAATGCAAAGAGGAAGATTTTTTCTACAGGCAATGAATGATTGGATAGGTTTAGTCATGAAAGGAGATAGATTCATCTTGGATTTTACCACTATATATGTAGAGGGAGAGGTGCTACTTGGAGAAATCAAAACTCTCATTCTTGTGTGGGAAATATATCAAACCTGATGCTAGGAAATTGTTTTCTAGGTGCATGAGGTAGAAAAATATGGCATGATGAAACTCCTCTCCTAAAACCCCATGAAAAATATGGATCCATGTATGTTTTTCATATTGAAAAGCATTATGAATTGCAAAGATTCCCTATATATAGTTTTCTTAATGGAAATATGGACAATCAAGAATGAGATCAAAGATATGTATTAAGGAGTCATAAAATAGATGTAGATAATTAACCCTATAGGTATCTTACAATTCAAGGATGGAATCACAGATTCATAAACCTTGATAAATATTTTCCAAGACTCCATGTTCAAGATTAGGGACAACAACTTTCCTACTTCCTATGATTTCATTACTATGGCCAGTGTGGAGTCTATGTTGTATCTAAATAAGGAACTCATGCCTACATAGAGAAAAAGAACAAAGGAGTTGAAGTGGCAAAATGACACTTGCAAATCAAAATTTCTTATCTTAAGGAACCCACTCTCTTGTGCAACCTAGGTGTTTACCAATGCTTTTCAAAGCTAGAAGTTGGTTAAGTAGGCCATGTCAGAGGATGATAAGCTTGACGAAGAAATTTAGTTGCGTGCTAGTTGTCCTTTTTGGTTTCTCATTTTGAAATTGTTATAACAGATTTTGTTTGATAACTAAATGTAGTCAAGATGGCTAGGTTTTGATGGAGGTCTATTTGATTCTAAAACTACATATGTTGTGGCATTAAAATGATTAAGGGTTAGTTGTTAGATAGAGATAAGATAGTATTAATAGTAGTACTAATTTTGGTCTTTTAGATGGTAATTAGTGGAAAGTAAGGATGATAATGTGAATGTTGTTTTTAAGACTTTGAGCTTGGAAGTTACATTTATATATCTATTAATATATATTATAGTTCAAGACTTTGAGTTTAAACTTTGACGTGGTAGTTACTTTGTGAACTATTGTATCGATTATTCATGACATTGGTTGTTGTTCATATGTTTTCTACTTCTTAATTCATTCTATGTACTCTAAATATCACAATTTTTCTTGAAGTTCTATTCAATTATTAGAAGACTTTGTGTTTCTTAGTCACTATATACATATGAAATTGTAGATTTTACCTCCACACCCAAGAGTGAGAGAGAGATGCTTAGACACTTTCTGGTAAAACTGTGTGTATATGTTTACTTTACTTTAAATATAAATTCATTAATAATCTATCAGAGGGAGTTGTACCTCTTAAACGTCAAAGGGAAATGATTAAAGAAACATTTACCCAACAGTTGTGAGATTCATTAATTTCCCATCTTAGGTGTATAGCAAGTTATTTATCTTTAAAAAGGGGAAGACAATCTATTCACGAACAATTTTTTGGTGAATCTACTGGGAAGTCTTTGGAAAAAGGACTAAGCCCTTCAAATTGATAATGAATCATAATGGTTCTTCCACATAATGATGTTTTTCCTATTTTGCAACTAGATTTAGGTTTTATTGATAGACAAGAAGACACATTCTCTGATCTAACTTCCATTGCCTAGAGATACAACCAAAATTATCAACAATTCCAACAATTCCTTAGGGTTTTTGAGAGGGAGGAAGAACATGCTGAAAATTTAAGAGGTTTACCCATGGTTCAAGAGATGATAGTGGTGGATAGACTTGCCCAAGCCCTGAGAGGACCTTAAACTAATTGTTCACATATTTAAGCCTAGCTAGTAAAAGATACACTAGAGGGGAGAGGGAAAAGACATCCTTGATGAAAACTTTGAACCTCTAAAGAATCTAAAATTTCTCCCTGATTTTAACACCCTAAGAAAAAGGAGAACTAAATCTTGTAGTAGGCCTAGCTTTCCCCCTAAGGCTTCTCCTATCTCACCTCTTCTACAAACCCTCACTACCCCAATAATTTTAATTCCCTCTCACATTAATATCTAGCCATTGAATTTTAGATTTCCAAATATGACCGTTAATCAACCTTGGGACAAAATATAGGACCTTCAAATCTTGGGGTGAATCATATTGCTTTTCCTAAGGGTGCAACTAAAATTTTACCTAAATTTAGTGGTAATGGAAAATTTTCCATAGATGACCACCTAAGTTCTTTTCACATAGCATGTGGTGCTATTAGTGTACCTACCTAGGAGATAGCAATTAGACCTTTTATTTGGACACTCACCGAAGTAGCGACCTACTGGTTCAATCATTTGCCTCAAGCTTCCATAGCTAGTTGGGATGATGAAAACTAATTTTGAAACTAGGTTTAAAACACCTGATAAAAAATGCAATCTACTACTCCAATTAAGTTTGTTGAAAAAGGAAATTCATGATCCTATGGGGGAGTTTGTGGCCAAATTCAATAGGTCATTACAAAGAATTCCTCTAGCCTCTAGGCCTAATGGTAAAAAACAAAAGTTTTTTCTTAAATACTATTCCACCTAACATAAGTTTTCATTTTCTAAAAGATGTAGTAGCTAATCTAGCCACTTCTTAGAGATAGACCATTAAATTAGAAGATTCTCTAGTTATAATAGGAAAATGGAAGAGAGAAGTCTAATCATCTAGGTCTATTTCTACATCAGCTTTTACTGATCCTTTCATGAAAAGGTTGATGAATGATATAGAAAATACTCAAAAGACAAAAAATTAAAGCCAGTATGCCATAGTAGTCACCATTCTGAGACATCAATCGAGGACAACAACATCTAGCTCATGGAAAGATTCTTTATTTGATTGCACCTCAACAATGGATATAAAATGAAGAAGTGCCTAAAGAAATAATGTTTTCCTTTCACTTAACCATGGACCATGATGGTTGGACATGTCCTAAGTGTTTGAGATGTTTTCATATTACCTCAACAAGGGATGTCATTTTAGGAGAACAAAAAGTGGAGAGTGAAGGAGCTAAAATTGAAGGTTTTGGTTCTTACTTTCTAGAATATGAATCCAATGCAGAGAGAGGAGGATATATTTTAGTGACATTGCAAGACCCTGCATGTACTATTCTCACTTGAAGTCAAAGGAATCAAAATTTTAACATAGGTGTTAATGCTATCAATGCAAGTTCTGAAGGGAAGGATTAGGTGCATAATAATTTCCCCTCAAACACTAAAAGCTTAGACTTTAGAATACTATCTAGAACCAAATCAACTTCTAGTCCTTTTTCCTTTGATATTATGGAGTTCTATAAATCCTCCACCATTTATCTTTTCCTAGCTGAGTACTTAAGGATGAATCTCAAAGAGTTAGATGATTTTGGATTAGTATATAAAAATGGAGCCCCTTTCAAAAGAAATTAAAGTTTCAAGGGCCCCTAAAAAGCCTCCTTGTTGGACACTGTGCTATTGTTGTAGAGTCTGATAAGTCTCCAAGTGGGAGATTTGTTAGAAATAGATAATATTGAGGGGTTTGGGGGTGAATTAGTATTTTCAATCTTTTTATCCACAACTTAATTTTATTAATTAATTTTCAATATGCATAAGAAAGAAGACCAATAGTACTAAACAAAATAAACAACCATACAAGAAGAGAAGTCATAACACCATATTCTATAAACTAGGAAATCTTGGCCAAGGGAAAACCCTGGTGGGGATGGAACCCACAAGATGATTCATCATATAAAGAATTTGGTTAAGGATATTAACACTGTTAGGCATCTATGAAAAATGTAGTGTCTTGAGTTCGTGTTAGGAGACTAGGCCTTGTTAGAAGCCTCAAACCCTTTAGGAGTTGGTATAACATGTCCAAATGTGTGCAAGAAGAGCCCACTTCCCTAACATGAAACTATACAAATAAGTTCTTCAAGAGAATAGATATATGAAAAAAACTAGATCACTTTCTGTACTTTGTAAATCTTCTAAATGTTAGTAACTATGCATAACTAGATTAATTGCTACACTTTGCAATTCTTCCAATTATTAGTTCTTCACACAAAGGGTAACCACACATATCAAATTGCATCATATTTTGCATCAAATATCATTACTTCACATTGCATTTTTTATTCCTTATTTTCAATCTAACTTCACAAATGAAGTTCTTTACTTATACCAAACATATTGGTAAATTCTTCCTTAGTTAGCTCACATATCATTTTTAGAGTTAGCTCATCAAGAATTAATAATTAAAATAATTATTCAAGTCATTTAACACATTCTACTGACATGCTTTGTTCTGCACTGTATCATCATTTCCTTCATAAATTGAACCTGGTTCATCATACAGACATGTGTACTGGTATGCATCATCAGTATGATGTCCTAAATCTTTGGTTAACTACGCAAGAGAATATTCCAAGGGAATATTATGCTATCATCAAATCTTGTCATGTTGTTGTAGCATTGTCTAATACTTAGATAATTTTCCTTCATGAATAATCATGACTAATCTGCAAAAAAACATATGTTTCCATACATGACAACCATATAACTTACCTTATCTAATTGATTGGTCATATTACCAACAATCTCCCCCTTTCGCATTGATGGCAACATTTTGGGAAAATTGGCTAAGTCCCAAACATGATGTCATACCAATCAAAATAAATAACCATAACACAAAAAAAACATTGTATTCATATTTTGAGATGATTACATCCCTTATAACTTTTATTACAAAGTTTGCTTAAAGAAAAAAAAAATTACTATTATATGTCAAAATATAACTATCAATTATACTTTTCCTTATTTCTCCTCCTTATAATTACAATTTTCCATATTTCTCCCCCTTTGGCATCAATGAAAAAGGTGCCTATAAAAGGAAAGATAAAGAAATGTCAAAAAAACTAGTAGCTACATCATAACTTGGAGAAACAATCACTGAAATCATTCCTTGACTATGCAAAGTGTTTCTTCCAACTATCTTTGAATTTTTCATATGAGGAATTTGCTGGCAAGCATTCCTCCATCTAATTTTCTAGCAATGTTACCTATGGTTATGAGTGATCTCTCAAAAGAGTGAATCTTTTCACAACATTCTCTTTCTCTTCTTGTAAATCCTTGATGTTGTTATGAATTGCTTTCATTCTATGCGCACTGGTATCTAACTCCTAGTTCTATTTTAGAAAGTTGTTAGTGAGTGTCTAAAGCTTCGTTACCTTTTCTTTGAATTGATCATCAAAAATTTGAAGATGGATGTATGCCAAGTTGTACTTAGCATAATCTCATTTTCCTTCTTCTATACTTTGTCTTAAGGCCTTAATGCATACATTCAAAGTTTCTATATCATTCCTTATATTTGTACACATGGAACTTGTTGGTGTTCGAAAACGTTACCCATTTCCACTTACCCTGATGAGAACAAAACATATCTAGGGGTAGCTATCTCCCATTTTCAACATGCCCATTCAGACACTAGGCCAACTATAAGGCTATACTCCTTCTGCACTTTAGGCTCTGCAAAACCTAGGCGGGTGAACCTATAGATTCCTTATATGGTACCAGTTTTCAAAGCATACACTGAATCTAATATGAAGTAGATAAAACCCTTATTTCTCCTGATAACTCATGAAATAACATCAATCTATAATAGCTAAATGCAGATCTAGGAATCACACAAACTGAGTGAGGGTTCAACTTTTATAGCTCTTCAACATGAAAGGGGAAAAGAGTTTGATTATTGATGTTGATCTGAGAAAAACCTCAAATATGCCGCAGTATAACAGGTGATCCTATAAATGATTAGTGCCTTATCTATTGGGAAATTCACACAAAAACTTAACACGCATCCCTAAAAATCACTGACATATGCCATACATCAGGACTTCCTGATCTATCTATCCACTTTGTGAATTAGACATCTACATCCTTCTGAACCTCATACTCAACTTATCCCTTCATGAAATCTGCAATCCTATGATGAAAAATCAAGCATTTACATAACTCTTTGAGTCATAAGCAAAATAAATCAACATATACAACCAATGGGTTGCAACTAAGTTTCATATTCTTTGTTTACAAAACACAAAAGATCACAAACAACATGAATGGGAGACAAAATATCAGAATGAAGATTGACTTGCTATCGCCTTATCATTCATTTCCTTGAAACAAGTTACAATAAGATGCATGAAATTTAAATGCAAAGCTACCATCTATATGATTATTTCTTGTTGTTCATTACATGAAAAATTTGCTGAAGAATGGTATCACAGATCTAAGAGAACTCAAGATTGGAACCATGAATGGTCTCTCAGTTACAAAAAACTGGAACTAGAACCCTTACAAAGTATCAGAGAAAGAAAGATATAGACAAGAAAGAAATCTCGGATTTGATCTTTACTTGACAAGTGTCCACTTGAAAATCAATCTTCTGGCAACTGAAAACTTCTTCCTTCCTTCTCTCATTCTGATCTGATCTTGTTTCATCATTTCTGTTACTGACTTGCACAATATCTCTATTGAAATGATGAAACATTGTTGAGTCACCACAATATCTTATTTACACATTCAAATGCTTGGCAAAATCGAGTTAAATTGAGTGAATGTGAGAAATGTGAACTCCAACCGCATTCTTACCAAGTTTTACTGATCCCCTAACTGGATTTTCAAATTTTTACTCATTCCATTGATGAAGCCCCAAAATTCACGTTTTTGGCTATAGCTCGAACCAAGAAGCACCGATGCAAAAATTGACCTCAAAAATGGAAAATCTAGATTCTCATGATTCCAACGGTATATGATAAGGCATATCTAGCCTCTGGGAAACACTTGAAATCTTTGTTTGAAAAACAGTCCCCTTCGCTAGAAACTCATGTCTGCACATTTGATTTTTTTTTTAAATTTGAAAATTTTAAAAAATTCTAAAGTCAAAACTTTAGAAAAAATATCTCTTGGATGACTGATTGTGCATGTTTTATAAAAATAATAATAAAATATTATTATTTTTTATTCTTTAATTTCACTGCCTTTTGAAACTGTGGTCAACTCTATGTTTGACCAGTGCCACATGGCGCTCCATGATTGGACACCTGATCTACATCATCTGCCACGTGTCATCTCCTTGCTACTTCACCATGCTTAATCGGTGAGCAACTTCGGTTAGCGAGGTAACGCGAACCGTTAGATCTACCACGTGGCGCAATCTGGTGCGCTCCTAACATTTGCTCGCCACATCATAATCCAGTCACTCTATGACCGCCACTTATCACCATCCGATTCGCTGATGGCATTGCACGCGGGACCCACGTTGCATTCTAACTTTGTCAAATTTTCGGACTCTTGCCAAATTTTTGAAATTTTCCGGCAACCTCGCTATGTCGCTAGCCAAATTTTTTGAGATTTCTCGGCTAGCGAAGTAGCAAGGAGCCAGATTTTTGAGTTTCCTGGTGACCTCCAACTCGCTGATGTCACCACTCTTCCGTACACGTTTGTTTGTTCAAAATTTTACCTTGCTATCAGCTGGATCCAATTGTCTTTATAATTTGCATGGGTGGGTCCCTCTTTCCAAGGCTGCGGCTTTTAATAGAGCCTTTCTCAAGACATTTACCATTCTGTAAAGGTTTGTATTTAAGCAGCTAAAATATCTTCCCATAACAAATATGGGATATTGGCATTACACATGTTCAGAACGAAGACATCCTCTGATGCATGAGAGGCATGTTCTTTATCAATATCTGCATTTTTTATGACGGCTTTCTTCTCCCTTTTTGTTGCTGTGGGTTCTTTTTATTGTTGGGTTTCTCCATATGCCCTACGTGAGCTCTATTTTTATGCTCTGTTGTGCTCATTGCGTGGAGTGCTTCATATGTTGAATGAGTGGTTTTTACTTTTAACTGCACTTTCTTCCCTTTTCATTGCCTGCAGCTTGGTCTTCAAATATCTTTGACTGCATTTTGCTTTATACATGCCATCTTCCATTCTTAAAAATGTGGATTGCCTTTTAATGTGTGAGGATTCTTTTTTTATTGCCGGCTGCTCTGTATCTCTAGCTTGCTTCATTTCTTTTTTTTTTTTTTAAAAAAAAAAATGATTCTTCTTTTAAATGCGATGACTCTACTATTTGCCCCTCACGTGGACCTCTAATTTCTTCTTTTATGCATTGATATTCTACTCTCCAACTGATAGATCTGCTCTTCTAAAACATGGGCTTCCTGTTTATGTTCTGCACCTTTTGGAAGGTTTAAAACTAAGCACTTCCTTACATATCAATGATAAACCTTTCCTTTGTTGAGTCTGCATTTTATTCTTCCCTTCCTCACATTTATGTTTCTCTATTGTGCATTTTAATGAAAAGGCTTGTGTATAATCTACTTGTGAGGTGATATTCAATTGCCAAATGGTGAGAAATGCATGGAGAAGATATTCACAATTTAGCCCCTGTTGTTCCATTTAATATAACCCATTCCTACAGCAGATGGAGTGGAGAAAACACTGCCCAATATATGGAAAAATCCCCCAGTAGAAAAGGTTTCTTACTGTATAAGTTGAATGTTTATTTATCATAAACATTAGCAAATTTTTAAACAAAACCATTTATTCGGATAATTTGGGTACTTTAAGAAATGATGGCTTCATTGTGCTTAAAACACATAACATGCTACTTTAAATGATAAACTCTTAAAACTTTCTAGCATTAGAAATCGTCTTCAAAATCCCATCAACATATATTGTGCCTTAAAATGAAAATGTGATTTCCTGAAAGCACTGCATATCATGCCATATGAGAGCTCAATCACCCATGCCTGAGGAATTTAGTCGGACTCCAAAGCAGGTCTGGCTAAAATTTTTTTTCCTTTCAAACAACTGGCATCCTCATATTTATCCCATGACTCCATTGCAATGATTGGGATTAAAAACAATCACATAAACATTACTTTAAAACTCCATTTTAATCATTTCCGCACCATTGTGAAAATTGTGTCAGGAGGCCATAAAAACTAACTCAATCTAGTAACCAGGCCATAAAAATAGGCATGAGTGTTGAATCTTGCATACTTTATCACACTACAAATTTTTAGCCCATGATGAATCTCTAGTCAAGAGATTTTAATTGCCGAACATCCATACTTCAATTAAACTACAAGCAAACAATGCTAAAAAAAAAATAAACTGGCTTGGGTTCGCCATTATAAATTGGAGTTATTGATCACTTGGGGTTTTGAAAACTAGGATATAAGTTCTTTGCCATGGAGAGAATATAATTCCATGTTTTGGGCTCATCACGAATCACAGGGCACATTTGACAAATTTTCAAAAATAGGCACTTGGAAATTTTAACTGAGAAATGTGTGAAAAGTAATTTTTGGCAAATGTATGAACATAAGAAAGTTGGCAAATGTACGAACATAAGAAAATATGCAAATGGATTTTTCATGGCTTGAAAACTGGCATACTTCAAGGATTTTTAGGAGACAACACAATGATATAATCCATTTAGGCTCACCACTCACAGGATCAAAGTTATAATGTGCGGAACAAGGGTATGGATCAATTAGGATACCTTAGCCATAACAAGATAATATAAACTGCATTTTTGGTCATGTTAGCAAACTGATCAAATGGATTCGACATGATCTCAAAATTGGAATATATGAAGTGTCTTACCCCTAGAACACGATGCAAAAATAATTTTTTCATTTTGGTCAACTGGGTCAAAGATATGATTGGTCGAACATGGCTTCTCAGAATTGTGAACAACTAGTTAAATGCACAAAACAGTAAATGACCAACTTTGTGGGTTGCAAAACCTAGTCAAACGGATTCGAAATGACTTGAAAATTGAAACATAGGTTCTCTATTATGGACACTAAAAATACCAAAAGTGGGAGGTCATGAAACATTCCTGGGTAAAAGATATTCAAATGCACACTGGGCCTCTGGTCGCTATTTGACACTTGGGCAGAATTGCAAATTTTGACACTAGCTCAAAATGGGACTTTGCAGAATGGTTAGAAATGTTAGTTTAACTTCATAGAAAATATAGACACACTAAATGAAAGGTTTTAGAAGCATTAAACACCTCTTAGGCCTCAGACTAACAACCGGGTATAATCTTGTCAAAAGGGCATTTATGGGGCTTGATTTTTTCAATGGTTCTCAAAGTTGACCATGCAATTTTTAGTCCCAACAGTGGCTCTATCTAGGGATGCATGCCCCTTGTGGGCATGGAAATATTTCAGATCTCTAGGAGAAGCAGAGCACACACTTGACAGCAAAAACTTCTCGAACAACATTATTGAAAATAGGGAAACTACTCTTAACTATGTACAAGAGATGGCCCTAGGCCACTGAAAAGTTTTAGAACTTTTTACCTTTGTCATATACCTTATTTTCATTCACATTCTCCTAAGGAAAACTGAAACTCTCATTCTTCCTTGTCTTACCCAACACATCATTATTCACAATCAGCTCAATAGGTAAAACAAAACTATCATCATCTTCATAGTGCGAATAAAAATCAGACATACTTTCTTCATCTTGCCCACTATGAAAAAATGGATCAAAATGACCACAAAAACTGATATCAAGCTGAAACTGATCACTTCTAACTGAATCATGGATTCTTTCAACTGGAAACACAAAGTGCTCATATTCAACTTCATTCAACAAGTTACATGGAGCAGATTGTAACTCACCTTGTGCCTCTGGGTGTGAAGAGTATGTAGAATATGATTTCTGCCTACTTGCAACCATGTTACTCATCAAGTTAGATTTATCATTTGCTAAAACCTCTTCACATTCTTCAAACAACTGATTAGTCACCAAAATTGAAAACTCATTCTGAAAGTGCTAATCTAAACTATGTTGACCACTATCATCTTCTTCATCAAACTGAAAGTTAGAATACACCTTGAACTTATCTTCACAAGACTTATCAGCATATAAAGAAAATCTATAATCTGATTGACAATATTCATTGTTCTCCTCTTCATCACATGAAATATCAAAACTTATTGTAGCATAACCAGCATGGAAATATTTTGAAACAACATTAAACTTCCCTTCACTAACATAATCAACATTCAACAAATCGTCATGTGCAAAGACATTTGAGGTACTATCATCTACACCTCCAAAATTTGATAAGGATTGTTTAGATTCTAGATCTTTTTCTACATCAAACTTTGGGGAATTGATTTGACTGAATGAGAAAGTATTATGAGGAAAAATATGAAGATCCTTAGAAATACTTACATTCTTTTCAAACTCACGAGCCAACAATTCTGAGATTTCATCGGAGCTTAAGAAGATTGCCTCACAAATCTTCTCCTGACTATGGTTATCATCTGGATAACATGAAGAACTTACAACAGCAAGATCCTTAGTGTAACAATATGGAAAATCAACATTATTACAACATTCTTTCTTATCATGGCAATCACTAGATCTACTGTTGTTAGAACTTTCTTCAACTTCATATGTACTGTAACAAGATTTATCTTGTCTTTTATATCCATCTTTTTCATGCTGATCGCTATTACCCGACTCATTAACATTTGAATCCACCTCTTCACATTTGGAAGACAGATTATCTTGATCTACTGACTCATTATATTCATTACTACCTTGGCTTTTAGCACACTCATTATCATTAGGAGATATTTCATGAAATCTATAATCATCATCTTCCATCTCCTCAATGAATTTTTCAATTTTCAAAATTCTTTGTAATCTTATAGGTGCTGGCCAATTGACTGAATCGGGTACTAGAACATCAAGGAAAACACTAGGCAGTGAAGATTCCTCAGGTCTACAATGAAAAGGCATCTTATTGATTACTGACTTAAGCCTTAAATAACATTGTTCGACACTTAGACCTTGAGTACTGCCTACTTCAGTTCTTATAATATTGACAATCCTTATGTAGATCAGTCTATTCAACAAAGCAATGTTATTATTCACAATTTCTAGACTCTCAGAATTTGGCAACCTAATCTCAGATCTGAGATTTGACTCCATTATAAAACAAAATTTCTACCTCTTCTTTCTAGTGCTGAAAATCATTGAATAGAGGCAACTTTTTTAAACCCTTGACTTCCATGAGAAGAAGCATGAAAATCAAAATACCTCCAGTGCTGATGCTAAACTTTGATCTGTTGACTTGGCATAGGTGCAACACTGGAATTCCTTTACACCACTGATCAAACTTTGTAGAGTCGCCACCTCTTTGCAAGAGGAATAAAATAACCACTGCTATGATTGATTTTTTACATTTCAGTTTCTTTATAACAGCAGATTTCAAACAACACTTTAAAAATTATCAGGAATTTAAAACTTCCTTTCAAGAAACTACCAACACTTTCAGATTTGCCCATACAACTGAAAGTCCTTCAAGATTTTGCAATGAAATCAACTAGGAACAAACTGGTATAGAGATTTGAGAGTTGACACTCACACTTGGTGAGAAATAAAACATAATTTGTCACTTGACAAGTCAGAACCAGACCTTCAATGTAGGAAACTTGCAGATCACTGACATCTTGAAAAGAAAATATAATTTATAAATCGATTCTTGACTCTGAAACTTTGTCAATAGTATCTGCAAACTGAACTGATTGAAGATAGACCTATGACAGTCATAACACACAATTTTCATCCAATTTTACAACATACTGCTGATAATGAATAAAGCTTAACTGGGGTACATGAAACTTCAGCAAGGAAAAGGAACACATCTTGCTACATATTTACTATATCCAATCTATTTCACATCAGAGGCTCCTATTCTTTCAACAAAATGGATTGCCATCTTATCTCCCCAGCAGAGTCACCATTTTGTTGGTGTTTGAAAACGTTACCCGTTTCCAATTACCCTGATGAAAAAAAAACATATCTAGGGGCAGCTATCTCCCATTTTCAACATGCCCATTCAGACACCAAGCCAACTATAAGGCTATACTCCTTCTGCACTTCAGGCTCTGCAAAACCTAGGTGGGTGAACCTATAGATTCCTTATATGGTACCAGTTGTCAAAGCATACACTGAATCTAATATGAAGCAGATAAAACCCTTATTTCTCCTGATCACTCATGAAATAACATCAATCTACAGTAGCTAAATGCAGATCTAGGAATCACACAAATTGAGTGAGGGTTACACTTTTATAGCTCTTCAACATGAAAGGGGAAAAGAGTTTGATTATTGATGTTGATCTCAGCAAAACCTCAAATATGCAGCAATATAAAAGGTGATCCTATAAATGATTAGTGCCTTATCTATTGGGCAATTCACACAAAAACTTAACACACATCCCTGAAAATCACTGACGTATGCCATACATCAGGACTTCTTGACCTATCTATCCACTTTGTGAATTAGACATCTGCATCCTTCTAAACCTCATACTCAACTTATCCCTTCATGAAATCTACAATCCTATGATGAAAAATAAAGCATTTACATAACTCTTTGAGTCATAAGCAAAATAAATCAACATATACAACCAATGGGTTGCAACTAAGTTTCATATTCTTTGTTTACAAAACACAAAAGATCACAAACAACATGAATGGGAGACAAAATATCAGAATGAAGATTGACTTGTTGCTGCCTTATCATTCATTTCCTTGAAACAAATTACAATAAGATGCATGAAATTTAAATGCAAAGCTACCTAATAGATGAGACTATCTGTATTCTTATTTCTTGTTGTTCATTACATGAAAAATTTGCTGAAGAATGGTATCATAGATCTAAGAGAACTCAATATTGGAACCATGAATGGTCTCTCAGTTACAAAAAAATGGAACTGGAACCCTTACAAAGTATCAGAGAAAGAAAGATATAGACAAGAAAGAAATCCCGAATCTGATCTTTACTTGACAAGTGTCCACTTGAAAATCAATCTTCTGGCAACTGAAAACTTCTTCCTTCCTTCTCTCATTTTGATCTGATCTAATCTTGTTTCATCATTTCTGTTACTGACTTGCACAATATCTCTGTTGAAATGATGAAACATTGCTGAGTCACCACAATATCTAATTTACCCATTGAAATGCTTGGCAAAATCGGATTAAATTGAGTGAATGTGAGAAATGTGAACTCCAACCGCATTCTTACCAAGTTTTACTGATCCCCTAACTGGTTTTTCAATTTTTTACCCATTCCATTAAGGAAGCCCAAAAATTTACGTTTCTGGCTATAGCTCAAACCAGGAAGCACCTGTGCAAAAATTGACTTTATAAATGGAAAATTTAGATTCTTACGATTCCAATGGTATATGATAAGGCATATCTAGCCTCTGGGAAATGCCTGAAATCTTCGTTTGAAAAATAGTCCCCTTTGCTAGGAACTCATGTTTGCACATTTGATTTTTGTTTTAAATTTGAAAAATTTAAAAAATTCTAAAGTCAAAACTTTAGAAAAAATATCTCTTGGATGACTGATCGTGCATGTTTTATAAAAATAATAATAAAATATTATTATTTTTCATTCTTTAATTTTACTGCCTTTTGAAACCGTGGTCAACTCTATGTTTGACTAGTGCCACGTGGCGCTCCATGATTGGACACCTGATCTGCATCATCTGCCACATGTCATCTCCTCGCTACTTTGCCATGCTTAATTGGTGAGCAACTTCGGTTAGGGAGGTAACACAAACCGTCAGATCTGCCATGTGGCACAATCTGCCACGTGGCACAATCTGGTGCGCTCTTGACATTTGCTCACCACATCATAATCCTGTTACTCTATTGCCACCACTTGCCACCATCTAATTCACTGATGGCATTGCACGTAGGAGCCACGTTGCATTCTGACTTTGCTAGATTTTTGGACTCTTGCCGAATTTTCAAAATTTTTCAGCAACCTCGCTATGTCGCTAGCCAAATTTTTTGAGATTTCTCGGCTAGCGAAGTAGCGAGGAGCCAAATTTTTGAGTTTCCCGGTGACCTCCAACTCGTTGACATCATCGCTCTTCCGTACACATTTGTTTGTTCAAAATTTTACCTTGCTATTAGTCGGATCCAACTATCTTTATAATTTGCACGGGTGGGTCCCTCTTTCCAAGGCTGCGGCTTTTAATAGAGCCTTTCTCAAGAAATTTACCATTCTGTAAAAGTTTGTATTTAAGTAGCTAAAATATCTTCTCACGACAAATATGGGATATTGGCATTACACATGTTTGGAATGAAGACATCCTCTGATGCATGAGAGGCCTGTTCTTTATCAATATCTGCATTTTTTATGACGACTTTCTTCTCCCTTTTTGTTGCTGTGGGTTCTTTTTATTGTTGGGTTTCTCCATATGCCCTATGTGAGCTCTATTTTTATACTCTATTGTGCTCATTGCGTGGAGTGCTTCATATGTTGAATGCGTGGTTTTTACTTTTAACTGCACTTTCTTCCCTTTTCATTACTTGCAGCATGGTCTTTGATTATCTTTGACTGCATTTTTCTTTATACATGCCATCTTCCATTCTTAAAAATGTGGATTGCCTTTTAATGTGTGAGGATTCTTTTTTTATTGCCGGCTGCTCTATATCTCTAGCTTTCTTCATTTCTTTTTTGTTTTTTTTAAAAAATGATTCTTCTTTTAAATGTGATGACTCTACTATTTGCCCCTCACATGGACCTCTGATTTCTTCTTTTATGCATTGACATTCTACTCTCCAACTGATAGATCTGCTCTTCTAAAACATGGGCTTCCTGTTTATGTTCTGCACCTTTTGGAAGGTTTAAAACTAAGCACTTCCTTACATATCAATGATAAAGCTTTACTTTGTTGAGTCCGCATTTTATCCTTCCCTTCCTCACATTTATGTTTCTCTACTGTGCATTTTAATGAAAAGGCTTGTGTATAATCTACTTGTGAGGTGATATTCAATTTCCAAATGGTGAGAAATGCATGGAGAAGATATTCACAATTTAGCCCCTGTTGTTCCATTTAATATAACCCATTCCTACAACAGATGGAGTGGAGAAAACACTACCCAATATATGGGAAAATTCCCCAGTAGAAAAGGCTTCGTACTATATAAGTTGAATGTTTATTTATCATAAACATTAGCACATTTTTAAACAAAACCATTTATTCGGATAATTTGGGTACTTTAAGAAATGATGGCTTCATTGTGCTTAAAACACATAACATGCTACTTAAAATGATAAACTCTTAAAACTTTCTAGCATTAGAAATCGTCTTCAAAATCCCATCAACATATATTGTGCCTTAAAATGAAAATGTGATTTCCTGAAAGCACTGCATATCATGCCATATGAGAGCTCAATCACCCATGCCTAAGGAATTTAGTCGGACTCCAAAGCAGGTCTGGCTAAATTTTTTTTTCCTTTCAAACAACTGGCATCCTCATATTTATCCCATGACTCCATTACAATGACTGGAATTAAAAACAATCACATAAACATTACATTAAAACTCCATTTTAATCATTTCCGCACCATTGTGAAAATTGTTTCAGGAGGCCTGCCAGGTGGCCATAAAAACTAACTCAATCCAGTAACCAGGCCATAAAAATAGACATGAGTGTTCAATCCTACATACTTTATCACACTACAAATTTTTAGCCCATGTTGAATCTCTAGTCAAGATATTTTAATTGCCGAACATCCATACTTCAATTAAACTGCAGGCAAACAATGCTAAAAATAAAAATAAATTGGCTCGGGTTCGCCACTATAAATTGGGGTTATTGATCACTTGGGGTTTTGAAAACTAGGATATAAGTTATTTTCCATGGAGAGAATATAATTCCATGTTTTGGGCTCATGACGAATCACAGGGCACATTTGGCGAATTTTCGAAAACAGGCACTTGGAAATTTTAACTGAGAAATGTGTCAAAAAGTAATTTTTGGCAAATGTACAAACATAAGAAAGTATGCAAATGGATTTTTCATGACTTGGAAACTGGCATACTTCAATGATCTTTAGGAGAAAAGACAATGATATAATCCATTTAGGCTCACCAATCACAGGATCAAAGTTATAATGTGCTGAACAAGGGTACGGATCAATCATGATACCTTAGCCGTAACAAGATAATATAAACTGCATTTTTTATCATGTTAGCAAACTGATCAAATTGATTCGACATGATCTCAAAATTGGAACATATGAAGTGTCTTACCCCTAGAACACGATACAAAAATAATTTTTTCATATGGGTCAACTAGGTCAAAGATATGATTGGTCGAACAGGGCTTCCCAGAATTGTGAACAACTAGTTAAATGCACAAAACAATAAATGACCAACTTTACGGGGTGCAAAACCTAGTCAAATAGATTCAAAATGACTTGAGAATTGAAACATAGGTTCTCTATTATGGACACTAAACATCCCCAAAGTGGGAGGTCATGAAACATTCCTGGGTAAAAGATATTCAAATGCAAACTGGGCCTTTGGTCGCTATTTGACACTCTGGCATAATTGCAAATTTTGACACTAGCTCAAAATGGGACTTCGCAAAATGGTTCAAAATGTCAGTTTAACTTCATAGAACATATAGACACACTAAATGAAAGGTTTTAGAAGCATTAAACACCTCTTAGGCCTCAGACTGACAACCGGGTACAATCTCATCAAAAGCGCATTTATGGAGCTTGATTTTTTCAATGGTTCTCAAAATTGACCATGCAATTTTTAGTCCCAACAGTACTAAGGAGTTTACCATCTACATGACCTAGAAAATGGGCTAATGTCTAACATACTATGAGCATATCACAAACTCAATAATCATATATTAATACCCTCTAGTCTACCATGAAAGCCAAATGAATCAAAAGAAGCAACACAAGGTTAGAAACTCCCTCTTTCATTTGTTGCTCCCATGTCCTTCTTTCTTCTCCATGTGATGTAGCTTCAAATTGCCTATAGTGCACACAATGTTGAAGCAAAAGTCTATGATAGGGATAATGCTATGAGAATGCTAGAAGATGTGATTTTAGTGCAAGAGATGGAGTGAAAAATGTGAGAAAACTAGGGACTTGAAAAGACTTAATAATTAGGGATAGGAAATGAGAGAAAGAATGCTCATTTTATAATCAACGTGAAGGATGAGAGCATTGGAATTTTCACCTTGGATATGCAACATGGCAAGAGATTCCTTGGAGAATCCATGATGCATATGACATAAGATGTCAAGTGTAGGATTGTATGACACTTGGAAGTCAAACTTGGCTAAAGAGGGAAGAGAATCTATGATGTGTCATATGACACCTCAAGCCCACCTAAAGATAAGAATCTATGACAAAGGTAGCCAAATATGGATGTGCATAAGAGAATAAGAATATTGGATTATGACATATCTTAGCCAAGTGTCAAAGGAGAATCCATGAGGTGTCACACCCATGTGTCAGGATGATGTCAATATTTTGTGGAATATTTGAATTAAAAATCCATTATTCCACACAAATACAAATTAGTGAAAATGGAATTAATGGAGGAAAATATGAATTAGGAAATTAAGAATTTCCATGGTTTGTGGATGATGAACCAATTAATTAATAAAATATCAATTAATTGAGAAGGTTAGTTAAGAAGAATAATTAGTGAAATGACATAGGATTAAATTATGGGTTATTTGATCCTATAGAGAAAATTAGCAGATGATTGGCCAATTTGATTAAATAAATGCAATAGAATCCTTTGATGAAGATGTGATGATGATACAGATTGAATAGGATGATGATAGGTAGACTAGAGCCATGCTCAAATTGATTGATTGGTCGAAATTGATAACATGCCAAAAATACATGACATGAATTAAAGATATGTAACATTTAATTAACATTGTAAAATGCTACAGGATCGAGATTGATTGATAAGGTTGATCATAATAACATCGATGGACACTATCAATGTTATTAAATGGTTGATAATGCCATGATCTGACATTGAAAGACTCAATAATGTCAAAGATCAGATGATGTGAAAAATAGTTTGACCTAGCACTGAGAGCCATGACAATACTAAGGTCAGATTGATAAGATTTGATAGATTGATAAGTCTCCAAGGCACTGAAAGCCACAAAAATGCCTAGGATTGGATAGATGATGATTTAGACTAATTTTGGGTGATTCTAAGTTGATTTATAATGGTTTTGAGTTGATATGAAATGATATGAAATTGATGTAAAGGAGTCTACAAATGATGACAGACACTATTGAGATATGATCAAGTTGGCCAAAAGATCAAAATTAGTGGACTAAGAAAATGTGATGAATTAGTATGAAAGAAGTGATGAAACTGTAGATGCGAACCATTTTTGAGTGTCTAAATTTTGACCCTCTTTGATACAATGTGATTTAGAGCATTGTGTCAAAGAATACTAATGAGAAGGCCATAACAACATGCCCCAGTAGGAATGATATATATGGGTGCCCCCTTCATAAATTGGCTGAGATATGCATATGATAGGTTAATTTGTCGATAATGAAATGCAAGGTAGCAGATGAAGAAGACATAGAAGATGGAGGAGATGAGATGAGGAATAGTTAGTATGATGAGAACACTTTTTCTTTTGTAAGGTGTACTATATGTCAAATGGAGCTTTATTTTGATATGGCAAATGGAATGTGATGCATCATGGCATAAAGAGCTAGAGCTAATAATGCAAACCCTTTTCATAAAAAAGTACAATGCAAATAGAAAATGATCTTGTCCTTAGGAATACATACATGCCCCAGACTCTCAAAGGTATATTTTAATAGATAGAAAAGAAAAGATAACCATGAACCATCCCAACCACTCTAATAGATTAGTTTATATCATTGAGTAGCATAGGAACATGATCGAAGAAAAATGAAGAAAAAATAAATCACTCACTAAACATCGTGAGCCAACAGCTATTCTTGTCCATTATTACTTGCTTTTTTGTGTTTGAGGTCTTTAGATAGTGCTTGATAGGTTGATCATGTGATAGTTCTGATTGTTGATTCAGTTGATAGGTTCATGGTGACATGTTGGATTGATTATTGGTTCACATTGCTTAGATAGGTGTAATTTTCATTGAAGTATAGTGCTTTGAGTTTTAGTTTGTGAAAGTGCAAGTCTTTATGCAAAAGGGATGATTATCCATAGTGAGTTTTGACAAAATTTATTACAAGTTTCTGATAGGTTTTGTGATTTTTAGGGTTTTTTGAGGATATTTGATGTTTTTGGTATGACCAGTTTCTTCAAGACATTTTTCAAATTTTAGGGTTTTTTTAGGATCGTATATGAATTTTTAGGATTTTTTCAAGATCATAAAAGCATATACAAGTGTTTAGCTCCAATCTGTTATGCGATAGATCTAATGGATAAAAAGTGCTTAGGGATATGCCCCCAATTCAAGTTCAAACTCATGCACCATGTAGGTAATATGCCCCCATACAAGACCCAGACTATGTACAAAAGCTAATGACAAAGTATGTACAGACTGGTGATGCTTTTAGGAAGATAAAAATGGGTATTAACCAGTTCATGAGCCATGGCCAAGGAGCCAAGGATGTCTTGCAAGATGCAGGATATGATTAAGGAATACCAAAAGGGGAGAAAAATAGATGGAGTCCTAATAGATGGAGGAGGAACAACTGATTACACATGGCACCTATTTGCTAGGTTTTCACCATGGAACTTGCCCAAAGTTCTTGTATGCTAGATTTTCACTTTTGGACAAATTTTTTCTCTTGACTCAAATTTTCATACCAAGATGCCTATTTGCCAGGTTTTCATCAAGGTATCCATTTTTTCATGACTTTTTCTATTTTTTTGATATTTTTTAGGAGTTTTTGATGGAATCATGAATGTTGCTAATCACTACTAAGAAGATAGCTATTGCTGGTGCTGCTAACTAATAATCTCTTGATCCATGAGTGACCATAACTACACAGTATTGAATCCAAGTTTGTAGCTAAGATCAAACCACTAGAAAGGCCTCGAGATATACTGTCATGTATCGTATGTAAGACAGTGTCTGCATCTCCTAAATCAAGGCATCTGAGAATAAATGTGTCAAAGTATTCTTTGTATGGGATGTCATTGATGATGACATGGTCAAAGGTTTGTTGGATAGATGTTTTATTTTGGTTATTAGACAAGTTAGGTAGTAATATTGGGGGGTAAATAGTTGGATATAAGTAAGGATTGGGAGGATTGAGACCAACAATTTCCCATAGAAAGGATGATTGGGAGTTCTCAAAAAGACTTTATGGCATGTTGAACACTGGAATAGTGATATTCATGGCATCATCTTTTTCATCTTGTAACCTTGGTAGCTGCTTAGCTTTTGATTTTTCATGGTCTAATGGTGCCTTTCGATTTTCACCAAGAGACCTACTTTTGTCATTTTTTCCTTTGTTTTCAACTTTACATCTGGAAGATGGAATTGACTCCCCAAAATATGCCAATGTGTTCTCTTTAGGAGAAACTGCTTCTTTATGATCACCAATTTCAATGCCTTCATAGATTTCAAAGTCTATTGCAGGAGTGTCATCATTTTTAAATCGATCAAAAATTGGTGGCCCAAGTTGGTCCCAATCCAATAGTTCAAGATAACCTGAGGGGATGCCATCATTGGTGTTGAATGGGCTCTAGTTGAAAGTAGATATATGGGCATTAGGTTTAGTTGTATCATTGAGGTCATGCTCAGAAGTTGGAGGACTATTGGTGTTAGGTGGGGCCTCCTCAGATGCATTTTCATCATTCAAAATATCCATAGTCTTACACATAGGTACCATAGTACTAGGAGGACCAATTTATAATGGTTTAAATCCAATCCCCAAACTAGGAGGGCATCCTTTTGTAGTGATAAGCTCAATGATTCCTTGTTTCTAAGATCCCATACTATTGTGCCCATCATAGCTTTGTTTTTGCATGATAATAAACCTAGGTCCATACTTGTTAGGAGATACCAAAGTGGGTTTTTGTTTTGCTTTTTCTTTATCAATACACATAGATGTATTCTCATTAATAGAAGTGGCATGTAGTGTACTAATCTTAGAGCATTGGTCTTGCAATAGTTGTGATTTACCATAAGATTTGGGAGAAATTGGTGACTCCCTAATGTGGGATACTTGAGACATAAAGTATTCTCCACACCCTTTGTCTTCAATCTTCATCTTTTCCTTGGCCTTACTGAGGAGTATATTAGCATCCACATATTTAGAGGAATCTGTGGGTTGTGCTTCATTGTTTTTTGGGACTTGGTATGCAGTAGCATCTCTCAGATGAGCACAAAATTGGAAAGGACTTGGATTGCCATGAATGGTAACTTCCAAATTGTTATAGGAAAACTTTAGACATTGATGATATGTAGAGGGCACTGCTTGCATAGCATGAAGCCAAGGGCATCCAAGTATCATATTGTAGTTCATTTCTATATCTAGGACCTAGAATAAAGTGTTCTCAGTAGCTGGACCAACTCTGATAGGTAAGATGATGATCCTCGTAGAGAAGTGTTCACAATCATCATGGCTTTGATTGTGATCCTTTGAGAGGGATCCACATCATTTTAAGAATAGCCCAAACCTTTGACTACTATAAGTGTACAGATATTAAGCCCTACTCCATCATCTATAAAGATACATTTGACTTTAACATTGTGGGCAAAGACCTTAAGGTGAAGGGGATCATTTTGGTTTGGTTTATCTTTAGGAATATCCCAAGGGGAAAAGGTGATATTTTGTGATGTAGATAGGTTCCCAACCATGGCTTGGAACTATGCAACATCAATGTTATTTGGGACTATTGACTCTTTAAGGGCTTGATCCAAGATCTTCTGATGTTGGAGAGATGCATGTAGTAGGTCCAAGATGGATATTTGTACAGGGGTCTTGCCAAGCTATTCAACAAGGCTATAATCAAATGATGTAGGAGCAAGAGGTCTACTACAAGGTGTAGGTCTACTAGAGGGAATAGGCCAAGATGGGGCTCCAAGTAGGGTGATCTTGGTATGGCATGTAGTGATAGCACAATGGGGGTCTTTAACCTTTAAGGTGAATGTGGATATGCGGGAATCTGACTCATTGAAATAGTTGATAGTGTAGTCACATCTAGTGCATGTGTAATTCACATTACCTTGTGAGTTTGAGTTTGAACTAGAGGGTTTCTCTTTGTCATGATTACCCAAAGGATCTTTGAGGATAGTATGATCAGATTTGGATGTTAGAAATGATGGATCAACTATGACTACACCATCATTGATAAGATCTTGTATTGTATGCTTTAGTTGGAAACATGATGAGGTCTTATGTACTTTGGTGTAGTGGTAATCATAGAATTTTTTGTCATCCCACTAATCTTCTTTAGTTAATAGTTCATCTTTGATTGGGGGTAACTATAGGAAGTTATTATTGAGAAACTATTGTAATGCAGTCTCAAGAGGTATCCCCAATGGTACAAATTTCTATCCTTGGTTCTAGGGTATCTTTGGGGTTTGTCCTACTTGGAAGTCTTCGTCTTCTATTGTGGTGCTGATGTTTGATTGGGAGTTTGTGACTTTGTAGGGTTTGCACCTTTCAAAGTTAGTTGAGGTTATGCCATGATAATCATACATGCATCCACAATACCATCATTGGTCACATTCTTATTTTTGGAGAATTTTTTTTCCTTGTCATTAGACAAGATGGTGTTTGTGTTTTCCTTATTTGACTTGAGGATTCCCTTATAGATAAGAGCATCTTCAATACTAGCCCCTTTTTTCATCAATTTAGAAATGGTCCTTAGACTTTTGATTTGAGTTCATACATTAATTTAGGGACTAAGTTTTCAATGCACAAGTTAACTTGTCATTCTTTAGGAATGTGTAGTGAGCATTGATTGGCTAAGCTTCTCTAGTGTAGTAAGAATGTGATAAATGGTTCCCCTGTCTTTTCTTTGGTTGAACACAAATTGGAAAGTGTCACCTCATTTGTAAATTTAAAGGCAAAGTAGGAGATGAACTTGTTTGCTAGCTCTGACCAAGATTTGATAGTACCAAGAATTTTGGAGTACCATTTGGCTACAGGCCCACCTAGAGAATAGGGGAACAATCTCATGAGGTAAGTGGGCTCATCACTAAGTTTGGTACAATAGGCATAGAATTCTTAGATGTGATCAATAGGGTTTCCTTTTACTCAATATTTTTTAAACCTTGGAGCCTCAAAGTGTTTTGGGAATGGAGGCATGTATAGAATTTTGTCAAATGGATTAGGATGTAGGTCCCTTTCTGTATATAAAGCTTGTTTCTTTTGGACTCCCAATGCCTCGACTCATTTGGAAAGTTGCTTGAATTGTTGCAATAGCTCTTCATTAGGGTTTTGCATGATAACTTTCCCTTCAAGTATTTTGTACCTATGAGTAGACTATTTGCTATGGTGAGAACTATGTCTACTCAATTTTGACATTTCTATGTCTGATGAGTCTGGTAACGTGAAACTAGGTGGTGGAGGCATGTTAGTACCTTGAATAAAAAGGGGTCCCTATTGTGACACATTTTGGGGTACTTGTTGTGGTATTTGATATGGAACTTGTTGTGGTATTGATTGTGATTGATGTACCATCTATTGTTGTTGTGCCATTTGTTGTGGTTGTTGTTGCGATACCTCTATTTGTTGCATGTGAGACCATGTATGTGATTGTTGTTGTAGAGGTATCTGTTGAGGTTGTCATGATACATGTTGTTTTTGTAACAAATGTTGTTGGTATGCAATTTGTTGCTCAAGGTGTCTTTGGTATTCTAAATTTTGTTTGAGTTTCTCTTGTTGTTTATTAAACATGGCTTGTTGTTCTTGGAATTGTTGTTGATATATTGCATGCAAGTCAAGTGGATTTATGTTGGAGTGTGTGTTAGGGATGTTGGATGCTTGCACCACTTGAGGTTGTTGTTGTTGTGGTTGATGTTGCTATTGATATGTTGCATGTGTGTTGGAAACATTAAGTCCTTGGACTATGGTAGGTTGATGTTTTCGAGGTAGTAGGTTATGTCCTTGAGAATTGATCACCATGTTGGTATTGTTGCTTTGGCACATTTGTGTGTTAGAGGTTTTTTCTTGGGACATCATATTAACTTGATAGGGAGGTGAATTTCTTTTGGGAATAGGTGTAATGTCAATAAGACTTTTCCTTTGTGCATAAATAGGGATTGTTGTAGTTGATTTTTCACATAGTGTAATTGTGGGAGGCTCCATGACATTTGATGTCATAACACTTGGTAGAGTTAGGAAAAAAGGTACACTTTGTGGATTTTCCTCCAAAGGAGGTATTTTTTGCATCCATAGAGCACAAGTCCCTTTAGGAATGTCTTGTTGTTAGACCATGCTATTGAGATCAAGTCTTATCATCCCTTTAGGATACTTAGGAAGATTCATGTTTCCCTTCATTGGTTGTGGTGCATCAAACAAGGGATTAATGTTGATGTGTTCAAATGTACTTAGGAGGATTTTGATGGTTGATTCTTGATGGGACCTTATAGGAACCATTATTGTATTTAAAAAATGTAAAGGTTGTTTTCCCTTATCTAAGTCCAAATTGATCATGGGTTGTATGTTTTCGATTGTTGTGTTGGTTTGATGTTTGGACTTAAGTCCCTCCAAGTTTGGGTTGAGTTTGACAATTTCTTAGGCTGCCAAAAGTTTGAAGTTCTTGCAATTTTTTTTGTCTTGACATGCCCTAGCCATTTCTTCATTAGTGATGCCATAGTTAGTGTTAGAGTCATCACTTAGGTGTGCAATACCTTTTTGTGTGTTTGATATATTATAGTTGAATGTACTTGCATTAAGTTTTCTAAATTCAAAGGAGTGTGTTTGTTCATCCTCAGGTGTGGTTGGTACACTTCCACCTCTGGGTGGTATCAGCACAAATATAAGTTCAAAGTTAGGACTCCTGTAGATGCTTAAAATCATCGCTAAACACTATATTAATTAATTTTAATATTGCCTGTGACATTGTAATTAATTATTAATTAATTAATTATATTGGTCACATTCCTCTACTTATTTAATTAAATTATTTTAATTAAATTAGTTCATTCTCTTGAGTATTTAAATCTAAATTAAATACTTCTAGCCTTAATGTGTTAAATTAATTTAACACATGATCCTCCATCTTTCCCCCTTTTTAAATAAATTTTATTTATTTAAATCCTCACATCCTATTAATTCCTCTAAACCCATGATTAAATTAAATTTTATTTAATTTAATCTTAAACCTAACCTATAGCCTAGCCTATAACCATCATTTTCATCCTCTTAAGCCTACTTCTTCTCTAATCCCACTTAATCATTCCTAATCATCTCCCTAATCTCGCTCATTAGCCTAAGAGTGTGCTCACACATGTGTGAGATGGCATGCCTGCACACTCTTTTCTCCCAATCTTCTTCTCAAGTTTTCTCACACATGTGTGAGAAAACTTTGAATTCTTGACCATTTGCATGGTTTGCATGTCACCTTATGTGGCATCTACATGGATGCCACCTCACCAAGCCCTCCCTCAAGCCTATAAATAGAGGGCTTTTCTCAAGCATTTGCATCTCCCATTATTGCATTATTACCGTGCCATTTTGAGTTTTGAGTTTTTATGCTAGTTTTTTTATTGTAGTTTGAGTTTTCATAAGAGATTTCTATGATCATACTAACCATTTGGTAGCTGATTTAGTTTGCTTCACACATTGTTAGTCTAGTTTCTTCATGTATTAGCATCTCCATTTCATTTACATCTTAGCTTAGCTTGCACATCTCATTAGTTTCTTAGTTGCATTTCACATTTTCATGATTGAATGCCTTCAAGTATAGCTTTCTCCATATCCATTTCTTGAGGTGTTCTTCATTGCATTGCAACTTAGGTTCATATTTCATTATTACTCATATTTTCACATCCACTCAAGAGATTCATCACTTTGTTGTGTTTGGGAGAGCACACCAAACATACCCTCCATCTTAACACACCAACAAGGCCTCTTATGGGTGCTTTTGTTGAGCTATAGAGGTGGTTGGAAGATTGGTTCTGTTGGCTGCTTAGAGTTGCAAAACTCAAGCAAGCATTAGTTAGTCAATGTTCTTTCATTTTATTGAGTCTTTGATGCATATTTGAGGTTTTAAACTAATGTTTTCTTGTTAATTCATGCTCGCAAAAAGTCACATTTTCTAGCACACAACTCCATTGAAACATCCCATGTGTAGGGGAAGTGTTTGAAGGAAACCTCATGGTAGGTGTGTTGTTTAGGGTTTGTTGCATTGTTTCTTGGTTATGGTGATCTTGCAGATACATGTTTAAGGGGTCCGCAAGTAATAATTGTGATGCCTCAATTTGGTTTTTTTCAAAGGTTTGTTGGGTTTTCTTGCTCTTATTTTGTCTTGGATGAGGTTTTAGTTGTGTTAGCACCTCAAAAAATAAAGATTGATAAAGTTCTTCAAGTCTTTGAGCTGATTATGTCCTAGTGAAGGCTAGCATGATACCTAAGGATGCAGATGAAGTGGAGGAAAACCTAAATGGACTCCTTGCCTCCCAAGTGCACACCTAAACTGCCAACTATGCTTAGATAGTACCAAGTGTTCCCTTGGTGTACTTGGGGCCCTGAAGGTAAGTATTTGGTAAGTAGGGGGTATATGATGGGTAAACAGAGGTGTTAGGGTGCCTAAAATGTAAAATGTGAATGATTTGAGTGTATTTCAAGGTTTAGGGATGCAATGCAAGGTGCAAATGTGTAGATTAGGGTTATAGAACCTAGAATGAAGTCCTTAATTACCAAGTGAACTTTGAAACAACCAAGTGTGCTCTAAAACCACCAACTATGCACCTGAAGTGTGTAGTTGATAAAATAGGTCAAAACTTGATACTTAAGATGTGGGTTTGCAAGATATGAGTGTTTTTTGGATTTTTAGGTGCTTAAGGATGTTATGAAACCTAGGAAAATGCCAAATGAAGTAGGGTTTAGATATGCAAGGTGACAATGCAAATGCAAAGTGACATTTTGGAGGTTGACTAAAGGAGATGAAAATGACCCTATAGTATGAAAAATGAAGGTTAGGGTTGGATTTTGGACTTGGTAATGATGCTAGGGGTTGATGTATACAAGGTGGAATATGAAAGAGATGGTATTATAGGGTTGATAATGACATTTGGGATATGCAAAATGAGGATAAGTGATCAAGAAGACAATTTGGTTGATAAACAAGTTGATAAGGTTTGATAGTCGAAATGATGCGAAGGCTTTGGAACAATGCAAGATGAATATAATATATGACTAGGGTGAGTGAAAATGACATTTAGGGACACTAGGGGTATGATTAGGCTAATGATAAAGGTATATGCAAGGTTTTGAACATAGGTGAAATCTTTAAAAGGTATTTTGTCTAGGTGTTTAACCTTGTGATAATGGACTTTGGATCTTGACCAAAAAGTGATAAAAGAAAAAAGGATCAAAATGATAAAGATGAAAAGGTCAAATTTATCAAGACATAGATAGATTTTTACCAAAGAAAATGATAAGAAAAGATAAAAAGACTAGTCAAGATCCATCATCCATCAACACTGGGAGATACTCTAGGACTCATACTTTGTTAAGATTTTTGACTAAATTCAAAGGTTTGAGGTTCAAAATGATGTTTGGGTGACTTGAAATGATGGTGATGCTGAGAGGATATGCAATATGGAAAGGTCATAATATGTAAAATGAGATTTTGGGTGCTAGATGCGGTTCTGTGTCATGTGTAGAATGAGGAGGTACAGAGGCTTCTAAATGCAGTTTTAGGGTCCCAAAATGTAGTTTGGAGGCCCAAAATGGTCATATAGATGCCCAAATACACTCCAATAGCACCAAGTGCACTCCTATAGTACCAAAAATTTCCTATGGTGTAGTTGGGGCTAGTTTGGGAAAAGTTGGTAGTTTCATGCTGTAGTTGGGAAGCTAGGTTAAAGGGTTACTAATTCTGAGGGGGGTGGTTGTCAAGTTGCTATGTTAGGAAGCTAGGATGTTGAAGTTGATGTTATGATGGTTTAGGAGATGCAAAATTAAGGTTAAAATGTAAGTAATAATGTCCTAAGTTAAGACAATGAGGGTTAGGAGATGCAAAATGCAAATTAGGGCATGTTGAGATAGGGGGGCCTATCTAGGTACCTAAGGACACTGTTGAAGTCTCAGAATGTTGTCTAGAACGCCAAACTGGGTTTGTAGACCACCAAGTGTGCTTTGATAGCACCAAATATGCCGATGGTGTAGTTGGGACTGGTTTGGGAAAAGTTGGTAGTTTCAGGGTGCAGTTGGTAAACTAGGTTGAAACTAAGGCAATTTGAAGTGCTAAGGTTTCCAAATTGATGCCTCAATGAGCTAAATAGTAGAGGACAATGCTAAGACCAGGATGGAGGTTCAAAATTATGTTTATGACACCTAGAATGATGCTTAAAGTGTTCAAGGTGAGGGTTGGGTATGCAAAGATGCAAGATGGACAATGTGAAGTATAAATTTAGAGGTTGGAATGCAAAGAATGTAGGCTAAATCCTAATGAATGCAATGTGAAGGATGAGGGTAGCAAAATGAAGACTAGAAGATGAAATATAAAGCCTAGATAATGCAATTATGATGGTAAAAACTAGGGTGAATACAAGTGGTTCTATGCAAGGATGAAACCTAAGGTATGCCAAGCACTTCTAGAGATGTAGTATTCAATGTTTCCCAAGTTTAAGTTTGAAAAGTTTTGACCAAAGTTGTACCATTTTGATAATTTTTGATGTTTTGAGAAGGTGTAAACAATATCCAAGGTGTAAATTTGAATGTTGGCTTTTATATATATTTTCTTGTTACACACACACAAGACACATTAAGATAAGAATTTCTATTGTTAAAAGTGATCAAGGACACCACAACCTAGGCTTTAGGACTGTATCCACTAAATTCTCACTTGAACCAAAGTTTAGCTATGCTTATCTAGAGTGGAACACCTAGGATCTTGGCACCATAGGCTCCCCCTTATGGTGCACTCACTTCTCAGGGCTACCAAGATCCACTTCCCAAGGCGCATGATTTCCCAAGGGATTGTTGTCTCTACTAAGGACCATGAGAATGTAGGATGTCTTCACGAGCATGTGTGACCCCTTGAGCTAGTGGATAGAAAGGATTTTAGCTACTAAAAAATGGTTTTTAGTAAGGGCATTCCATTTAGGAAGTGAATCATAAAATTCTTCAAAAGGTCTCCCAACCCCGAGAACTAGAGTTTGACACACCACAAGGGTACTAGAAGAGAGCTATCACTCAGTAATACTGCTGACATGACTTTCACCATAATCATGTTTTATATAGCAGCTAGAATGTTGACCTAGGTTTTGGCCTATTACTACTCTAAAGTCATCTCGTTGCATACCCAATATCGAGTATCTTGGTCCAAGGTAGGCTTCCTATAGAAGTCACATGGATTTCTCTTACACCCAAGATCCATGAATAGTGAGGGGAGAGGATATATCCATGCAACCCCTAGGGTTTTAAACATCATAGACATGCCAAGAAGAAAATAAAATTTTATTTTAAGCTCCAAAAAAGTATTATTTACTCTAAGAAATCCACACACATGCTTTTGAAAAACACACAATGTCTTCGACAACATCTTGCAAAATAAGCATTAGTAGTTTGTAATGATCATGTCTTCATCCAATGATCACCACATACTACAAATAGACCATAAATAACACAAAATCATCTAACCTATGTCATAGAAGAAAATATAAACCTTAGATGTAGATTCTAATTGAAATAGGTGCTTTCTGTGAACCAAGTGCACTCTGACAGAGCATATTGCACCCCAGAAGGCCAAAATGACCCAAAATGCCCCCAAGTGGACTCAAACAATGCTAACTATGCCCATGATGCACTTGTGGCTCAGAAGGGTGTAGTTGGTAGTTTCTAAGTGTAGTTGGGAGGTCAGTGGCAAGTTGTGGGGAAATGGTGGAAAAGCAAGACCCAAAAACTGAAAATTTTGAAACCTATACAACCAAGTGCACCTAGATAGTGCAAACTGTGCCCATGGTGTAGTTGGGGCCTAGAAGGGTGAAGTTGGTAGTTTCTAAGTGCAGTTGTTAAGTTAGAAACAATAAATAGGAGTTATGGTGTCCCCTAGGCCCCTAAAACTACCTCCTAGGGGTCCCAAGTGAGCCCTAACAAAGAAAAGTGCACCCTAGGACAACATGCTAACAAAATGCATAAAGAAAAAGCATACACGCATGTTACTAGGCCCACTAATTATACTAGGTGTGATAAAGGAGAGAAAATAAGGATTATGTCCCTCCAAATGAGCTCCTTCCTTGCACCTACAAGCATAAACACAAGAAACCCAAGTTAGTTAAGCATGTTCACATCAGGTTCACCAATTGTAGGACCTAGAAAATGGGCTACTTTCTAATATACTATGAGAAAATCACAAACTCAATAATCATATATTAACACCCTCTAGTATACCATGAAATCCAAATGAATTAAAAGAAGTAACACAAGGTTAGAAACCCCCTCTTTCATTTGTAGCTCCCATGTCCTTCTTTCTCCTCCATATGATGTAGCTCCAAATTACCTATAGTGCACAGAATGTTGAAGAAAAATTCTATGATACAGATAATGCTATGAGAATACAAGAAGATGTGATTTTAGTGCAAGAGATGTAGTGAAAAATGTGAGAAAACTAGGGACTCAAAAAGACTTAAGAATTAGGGACCAGAAATGAGAGAAAGAATGCTTATTTTATAATCAACATGAAGGATGAGAGCATTGGAATTTTCACCTTGGATATGCGACATGGAAAGAGATTCCTTTGAGAATCCATGATGCATATGACACAAAAAGCCAAGTTTAGGATTGTATGATGCTTGGAAGTCAAACTTGGCTAAAGAGGGAAGAGAATCTATGACGCATCATATGACACCTCTAGCCCACCTAAAGCTAAGAATCTATGCCAAAGGTAGCCAAATATGGATGCGCATAAGAGAATAAGAATGTTGTATTATGACATATCTTAGCCAAGTTTCAAAGGAGAATCCATGAGGTGTCACACCCATGTCATGATGATGTCAATATTTTGTGAAATATTTGAATTAAAAATCCATTATTCCCCACAAATACAAATTAGTGAAAACGGAATCAAGCGAGGAAAATATGACTTATGAAATTAAGAATTTCCATGGTTTCTAGATGATGAACCAATTAATTAATAAAATATCAATTAATTGAGAAGGTTAGTTAAGAAGAATAATTAGTGAAATGATATAGGATTAAATTATGGGTTATTTAATCCTATAGAGAAAATTAGTAGATGATTGGCTAGTTTGATTAAATAAATGCAACATAATCCTTTTCTGAAGATGTGATGATGATATGGATTGAATAGGATGATGATAGGTAGACCAAATCCATGGTCAAATTGATTTATTGATTGAAATTGATAACATTCCAAGGACACATGACATGAATTAAAGATACGTAACATTTAATTGACATTGTAAAATGCTACAGGATCATGATTGATTGATAAGGTTGGTAATAATAACATCAATGGACATTGTCAATGTTATTAAATGGTTGATAATTCCATGATCCAACATTGAAAGACTCAATGATGTCAAAGATTGGATGATGTGAATGATAGTTTGACCTAGCACTGAGAGCCATGACAATACTAAGGTTAGATAGATATATTTTCAAGGCACTGAAAACCATAACAATGCTTAGGATTGGATAGATGATGAATGATTTTGGATGTTTGATATGTTTTGTGATGATTTAGATTAATTTTGGGTGATTTTAAATGGTTTTGAGTTGATATGAAATAATTTTGAAATGATATGAAATTGATGTAAAAGAGTATATGAATGATGACAGACACTATTGAGATATGATTAAGTTGGCCAAAAGATTAGAATTTTTGGATTGATAAAATGGGATGAATTAGTATGAAAGAAGTGATGAAACCATAGCTGCAAACCATTTTTGAGCATCTACACCATCATGCTCTATTTGCACTCAAATTGTAGCCATATTAGTAAGTGTTCTAAACTCATCATCAAAAGTTATACACAAAATTACCGTGCACTATTGAATATCGTTAGGTGTGTCAATAGGACTTACTATCTTTTCCATTTTTTCTAGAATTGAAGTCAAAGTCTATTCAATGGACCTGACTAATTTCTTCTTCTCAAGAAATTTACTTAGAAGATATGAGATTTTGCACTTCATCATCTTCATTTGACTAAACTACTATTGTTGTGACCACTGTTACTTGAGTAGGTGGTGTAGAGGGTCTTGTTGTTGTAGTTGCTAATGGCATATTTGAAGTAGCTACTTCAATGCTAGATTCAATTTTATTCATAGAAGGTACATCTTCTTCCTTTGACTCCTAATCTTCTTCTTCATTAGACAAGTTGCTATAATCCATAATATTTCCAATAATGTTAGAACTAAAATCCTTAAATTGGTCCTTAGTTCTGTCAACTACCACATTGGTGTTATCTAATTGCATAGATTCATTACCAATGGTGATATGTGGTGAATCACTAAAAAATTATGTTCCAATTGGTTTCTCAAAATTGTGAGGTAGACTACCTAGAGTAGGATTTGCTTCCTCTATCTATGCACACTCCTTAGGCTTTATAGGGCTTGCCTTCTCTGGTTGCAGACTCTTCTCTAACATAGGGCTTTATATTTCTAGTTGCACACTCTTCTTTGGCATAGTAGACATGTAAGCGACTATAATCTTTTGAGTTTCATTATTTAGTTCTTCATAATTTCCTCCCATGAGTAGAATGGATCTCTTTTTATTCCTTCATAGTGGTGTTATTCCTTTCAAAATTTCTATTAATTATTCCTCATTATTTATCATACATAAATTTTTCACCATATTAATTCTTATTTACTTTTCTTCCTCTATCATGCTACCTTTTCTATTTAAAAGTCTATTGTATAGATCTTCTATAATTTGACCTGTTATCCTATCAAACCTTTTATCTTTAAGAATCACATTCCTAACTATAGCATTTCTAGCTATCTTCTATCCATATTATTGTACAAATTATAGTATTTTCTTAATTGCACAAAATTATTCTTATTAATAATTTTCATGTTGAGATTCTCTACCTTAGTTTTCCATGCCTTTCATCTGGCTAAGGTCTTTGCTTCTTGATCAACTGGCTCCACTGATCTATAACTATTTTCTTCTTTATATTTAGAAGAACTAATCTACAAGGTTCTTCTCTTCTTTCTTGGACTACTTGTAGTTTTCTTGACTCTCTTCTTAGGAGGGTTGTGGTCTTTTCAAGCCTTGTAGTCTTCCTAGGTTCTAGTGATTCCTTAGTCTTTGCTAGATTCCTTGGGGGTTACTACTGTGCAACTACTACATATGGCATAGTGGTTGCTTGTGAACTTGTTTATGCAACTATGACCTCTTTAATAAGTCCACCCATTACAATGGGTGCAAGTGTAAATAACTTAGTTTGACCACTTGCCACCATTTCCATGGTTGTCCCTTTTACTTCATCAAATTACTTTCTTATCATTCTTGATTCCTTCAAAATAGAATGAATCACCTTTTCCACCTTCATCTTGGAGTTCTTTATTATCTGACTTGTCTTAACTTCTCTCATCTTTTCAACATATGTCCCTTGTCTAGGACATTTAGAATCAATTTTTGAGTAAAATATTATCTATGCATATCATTCAATTAATTATCTACTCATCTCATAACCCATAGGTTCAATAAACTTAACTTGAGGATACAAGTGAAATCTATTTCAACCATAAAGCACAACTCATCCTTATACTTTTCCACTAGAACATGAGGTATCCTATACCTTTGTTTCATTTCAACTTAGAAAGATTTCATTATGCCATCAATATCACTATCTTTGACTATTTCAAGTTTGGCTTTCTATGCACAAGTAATTGTTTGCATTGTGTACTCACTTCTATCCCAATCCATGATACTAGGAAACTTCTTAGTTGTGTAGAAGAATATGTGAGTTAGTAGGGATTCAAACTTAAAGACTATACTCCTAGACTTCTTGATTCTTGATATATTATCCAACAACTCTGTTCAGATAATGTTGCATAGATTAACATCTTCACCTTTTATTACCAAGTAAGCTACATGAAGAAATCCTATAGGTACTAAATCTATCCTAGATCCATGATTGAATTTGTATCCCAAGATTATGCAAATCAGTCCTACTCCATCATCCTAAATGCTATTGACCTTCATGTTTCTACCATTAAAATATGTGTTGAGATTTTTCTCAACTATCTTGCACACATTGTTAATGTTCATTGCATTGCATCCTTCATTCTTTAAACATGTGACCTTGTGAATTAGGTCAGTATCAATACATATGATAGAATCTCCTAGCCATAGAATATCATCATGTACTCTGCTTAGAATTATTCTTTTCCATTCATGATTGTCAAAGTCTGTGTAGAACATATGCTTAACTAGGTTAAGTCATTCTAGGTATCCATGTTTTGGTTTTAGTGTCAAATCATTTCTACACATTTTCTCTAATTCCTTATGATTTTATGTATCACCTATGATTTTAATTTTTCAATGAATATAACATCTTATATCCTTGACATGAAGAACATTTTCCAAAACTTGCAAAATGCTACAATAGGGTCATCAAGCAAAGAAACAAATGGGTGTTTCTTGAATTGTATCTAGGTCTATTACTAACATTAAAAACTTCTTTTCTTGCCATTTTTGAAAAATAATCTCAAAAAATTTAGAAAATACCTTCACTTCATGTATTAGGGTTTTTGGCAAGTTCACGTGTCTGTAGACCTCTTTAACTCTTCAAATCTTGCTTCAATATTGCACTTATATTTCTTACAAAAAATGATGTTTTCAAATCAAATCATGTACTTTAAATCTTTCATAACCTATAATTTGTATTAAATGCATATTTCCTACTCAATCTGTATCCTATCTTTGTATAACAAAGAGTTTATTCTTCTTATATATCCTTATCCTGATCATATTAAGCAATGTGCACTTAGCTATAGACTTTTCTCAATGTCTATTACATATTATTAACTACACAACTTGTGATATTCTTTCTAACATCAAATATTAATAACTGACACTCTATTTCATTGATAATGCTTAATTCTAGTAGGAGGAGTCACAAACAATAAGTGATTTTATTGTCTTGTTAAATACATTAGAATGAGCTTCTTCTTGAACTATGTGAAATATTTTAGCTTCTCTTACTTTTACAAATATTTTCTTAAATTCTTTTGTCAGCTCTTTCATTTCTTACTTTAGACTATCATCATTTCTTCTATTATTCCTTTTGTAATTTTGATTCCTATTTAGGTTTCTCCTATCCATTCTACAAAATTTTTTTGTGTGTCCAAAGTTATTACATAACTAACATATAGGTACATTTCTTCTTTGTTTATTTTTCTAGTTGTTAGGTGCTTTGTAATTTCTTGCAATGTGCCTAAGATTGTTGCATCTCTAACAAACAATTTGTCTTCTTTCTCCACTCTCATTGCTGTGAGATCTTCTTCTATTACCTACACTATTAGTGTTCCTAGACATTCTACTATTTCCATTATCACTATCAATTTTAGGTTTTTTACAATCTATTACATAATGTCCATATCCATGACAATTATGACAATAAAACTTTGAAATAGGTTTAAAAGGCTTACCTTTGTAGTCATCTTTAGTATGTTCAAGCTCATCACACTAGGCATGAGATTCCTTTCTTCTGTTATCCTTATCTTGATTTGATTCTTTAGATTTCTCAGAGTGAGTAACATTTTCTTTATCTTTAGATGTATCATCTATTTTTCTTATGGTTGGATCCTTTTTGACTTCAAGGGTATCAAGTTCTTTTCTCCCAATATATTTCTTGGTGGATTATCTGAGGAAGAATCCAAGTCCAATTTTGTCATAATCGGGTATTTGTATATATATTTGTTCTTCAATCTTTTCACTACTAGTATATAATTTCTCAAGTTGCTGTTTGGTTTACACCAACTCACCTTTCACAATAGTGTTATAATTTTCTAATTTTGTATAATCTAACCTGATAGATTCCAATTCAAATGTTACCTTGCTTAACTAAGATCTTAGTTCTATATTTTCAGCTTTTATGTTAGAGTTATTCTTTCCTCCATCTTTCCTAAGACTTAACTTGAGTTCAACTATCTTTAACTCATGTTTTAGGATCTCATTTTCTTTCTTTAGATCTTCAATATCATCATCATTGGTTTTCTCACATGGCCCTTTTTGCTTTAGATCATTTATCTTGTCCTTTAGTTCCAATGTAAGCTTTTGCATCTTTGTATCTATCTTTAAGGCCATCTTCTTCATCAATAAGGAGATCTATTTGTTCAAGAGCTTCTTCAAGATTATTCTTTAAGTGTTCCATTTTAATTGGGATCTTATTCAAGCTATTAAGACTCTTGTAAATAAGTAGACTCTGATACCAATTGTTAGAAATAGAAAATATTGAGAGGAGGGGGTGAATCAACATTTTCAATCTTTTTATCCATAACTTAATTTTATTGATTACTTTTCCACATGTATAAGAAAGAAGGCCAGTAGTGCTAAAAAAAATAAACAACCATATAAGAAGAGAACTCATAACACTATATTTTGTTAACTAGGGAAACCTTGGCCAAGGGAAAACCCCAATGGGGATGAAACCCATAAGATGATTCACTATATAAAGAATCCAATGAAGGATATTGACCCTATTAGGAGTCTATGAAGAATGTGTAGTGTCTTGAGTCCCTGTTAGGAGACCAGCCCTTGTTAGAAGCCTCAACCCTATTAGGAGTTGGTATAACATATCCAAATGTGTGCAAGAAGAGCCCACTTCCCTAACATGTAACTATACAAATAAGTTCTTTAAGAGAACAGATATACATACAAAACTAGATCACTTGTTGTACTTTGGAAATCTTCTAAATGTTAGCAACCATTCATAACTAGATTACTTTCTATAATTCACAATTCTTCTAATTTTCAGTTCTTCACACAAAGGGTAACCACGCATATATCAAATTGCATCATATTTCACATCACATATCATTACTTCGCATTGCATTTTTTATTCCTTATTTTCACTATAACTTCACAAATGAAGTTATTTACTTATGTCAAATATATTGGTAAATTCTTCCTTAGTTAGCTCACAAATCATTTTTAGAGTTGTCTCATCAAGAATTAATAATTAAAACAATTATTCAAGTTGTTTAACACATTTTACTGACATGCTCTGTTCTACACTATATCATCATTGCATCATTGTTTCCTTCATAACTTGAACTCATTTGATTTTGTGGACAAGCACACTAGTATTCATTATTAGTATGACATCCTACATCTCTAGTTAACTTTGTAAGAGAATATTCTAAGGGAATATTTTTCTATCATGAAATCTTGTTGTGCCACTATAACATTTGTCTAATACTTAGACAATTTTCCTTCATGAATAATCATGACTAATCTATAAAAAATATATGTTGCCATAAATGACAACCATATAACTTACCTTATCTAATTGATTGGTCATATTTCATACAATATTATTATGATGTGGAGCGTAATCAGTCTCCGAGTTCTATTCAACGTGGTTTTCTCTAGATTATTTCTATGGGGGTTTGGGTGTAGTACCGCTGCGAGGTCCTAGGGAAGCATTCTAGGTGTAATCCTTGTCATAGTATAGGGTGGGGTCAAGAAGAAACATCCTCATAGGGGTAGAGCCCTTGAAGTCAAAAATGAACTTATATTGTAAAAGACATCGAATGCTATTTTTCTATTGGATGACTTATTCTAGCCCTAATTTTGTTAGTGATAAAAAGCTTGTATAGAAAGGCTTAACATTAGGGATTTCATAATGTATGGTGATATTGTAGTTTCTTGTGATGGTATTGAGCTTTAAGGGATTGTGGATTATAATCACTAGATAATAATAATATTGGACTTGTTTTTGGTGGATATAGCCCAAGGTTTGGATGAACTATATTAAATCTTTACGTCTTTCATTCTCTTCTATGCGATCTATTGTTTTATGATATTGGTTATATTTGTATGTAACTATTATTTCTATCTAAGGTTAATCCTAACAAGTGGTATAAGAGACAAACTATCATCATTTTTTTAAAGCCAAATTGTCATCATATTTTCTTTGCAATCATCTGAAGGAAGGTCTCACAATTGAGTAAGAGAAATGAAAGACTAGGGTAAGATGAAGGTTGAGAAGTTTAATGGATAAAACTTTCTATTATGGAAAATGAAAATAAAGGACTATCTTTATCAAAAGGATTTATGGAAGCCATTGGAAGGGAAAAAAAAGAAACATGAAACTATGATAGATGAAGATTGAGACATTTTAGACAGAAAGGAACTTGGAAGCATTCAATTATTCCTAGCACCATCAGTGAAATTTAAAATTACAAAAGCAAAGATGATATAAGAATTGATACAAACCCTAGAAAATTTGTATGAAAAGCCCTTTCGTTCAAACAAGGTATTTCTTATGAAGCATTTATTTAATATGAAAATGGCATAAGTTGGATCTATTGTAGATTATTTAAACAAATTTAATACTATTACTAGTTAGTATTTTTTATGAATATCAATTTTGATGAAGAATCAGGGCTCTCTTGATTTTGTGTTCATTTCTCGAAAGTTGGAAGGGCTTGGTATAGGTTATGAATAATTCTATTTCTATATATAATACCCTAAAATATGATGATGTGATTGGTGTTATTTTCAATGAGGAAAAATGTAGGAAAACCTCAGGTGGATCTACATCAGGAAGTTCTTTAAACTAACAAAGTAGAGGCAAAATGACTAAGAGAGAAAATTATTTTGTAAATCATGAGAAATATAGAGGAAAGTCAAAGGGAATGAGGTCTCAATCTAGAAGACCAAGAGATTGTTGGTATTATGGTAAAACAAGGCATAAGAAGAAATATTTTTGGACAACCAGAAGGGAACAAGGAGGAAAATATGGTAAGTAACAAATTTGAAGAGGATTCTTTGCTTCTTTCTTTAGAAAGTGTTGATGATTCAAGGGTTTTGAATTTTGGGGCTTTATTTCATGCTACACCTCATAAAGGTTATTTTATTGATTATGTCCAAGGGGATTTTGGGATTTTTTATTTGGTAGATAATGAACCCTATCAAATTGTTGGAAAGGGAAAAGTTAAGATTAAGTTGTATAATGGGAATCATTGGCTACTACATGAGGTAAGACATGTTCCAAGGCTAAGTAGAAATTTAATTCTAGTAGGAAAACTTAGTTATGAGGGTTGTGTAGCTAATTTTAATGATAAAAAATGGAAGGTTTCAAAAGGTTCCCTTGTAGTAGAAAAATCTATGAAAATAGGCACCTTATATCTTTGTATAGGTCATATTGTTCCTTCTTTTTGCATGAATGCTAATGATACTACATTGGGGGAGTATCCTAAGCATTGGAGAGTATTTATATGTTGCATTCATGACTATTTTTGCCATTGATGTCAACATAGCATTGTTTTTGTAAAGATTGGTAGAGTAGCAAATATAGATCTTGATTGTATGGACAATGGTTTGATTGCCTGGTCATGTGCAGTTATGGACATGTACAACACAGTGTCTTCATGATGTGGTTAAGTGCATAGAGTCTAAGTTGATGGTGTGCAAAAGTTGTACCTAATTTATAGAGAGTAGTTTAGAGATAGAGTATTGGGAAAGCAATTCCTAATAATTGGTCTCTATCTTACATCTGAGATGCAATGAAGTGATGTGTATGTTAGAAACAATAGTCCACCAAGATAAATGAGAGGGGGATGAATCAGTTATTTGATAATTAAAATATTTATCTTCTTTAAACAAGCTTAACCATTGAATCAAAGTAAACAACAACCATAATAAAATGCACATAGACAATTACACCAGATATGTTGACTCGAAAAACCCTTGATCAGAGGGAAAACCTCAGTGGGAATGATGCCCATAAGATGATGTACTAATATAAATATTCCTTGTTAGAGGATGGACCCTGTTAGAAGTATATTAGAACATGTAGTACATAGAGTCCCTATTAGGAGATTGCAACCCTATTAGGAGTTGTAGTACAATGTATGCAAGATGAGCCCACTGCCTAAACATACAATTTCAACTATAAAAAGAGCTCACTACTCAAACATGTAATTTACTATTGTTTTCTTCTTTCCTTTATTCTATCGACCAAACCAATCACTATCAGACTTTGTAGACCAGGTCACAAACCTTTGATCCAAATATCAAACCTTAGATCACTTAGAAAAATCTCAATAATGAAGTTTCCTTCACTTTTATACTACTCTACTCAACTTCACATTCCACTCTTACTGCTACTTATCATCAATAATAAAACCATATCATTCCATGCCATGATAAAGGAAAATGTCCTTCCTTTATACCAAGTCCATAAAAAAATTCCCAGATTTGGCTATTAGACCTTCTCAATTAATTATTATAGGACAACATTAAGAACATGTTGCACTTAGTGATGACATTAATCTTCTACCTTGCATCTTGAATAACTTTTCATAAAAAAAATAGTATGATGAGTGAACTTAGCCACATCATCCTCAACATGTCTTCTTCATGTCCTCAACCTTGATCTTTAGAATATCAACTTTGCTAAGAGATATAACAAGCTTACCAGAACATGCCTCTATAAACTCTATCTCAGAACAAACATCACCAAAACTTACATAAATTCTTATAGACTTATCCTTTCTTCTTCTGACACTAACTATATATACCAGATACTCAAAACTATCTCCCTGACCTTAAATAATTAGAATAATCAACTGGCCATTCATACCAACTTGATCTTTCCACTATTCTTTTGTCAAAAATCATAGAAAACTGCTATGCTAACATTAATGACAAACTCAATCATGAATGTAACATATCATTATAGTAACACATCTACAATACTCCCCCATAGGAATATCATCAGCATTCATGCTTCCAACAACATAGTCAGGTAGTGATAAAGGAAAGTTAGTTGATGATATCAACTAATGCACAAGTATTATTATTACATGTGTGAAGTTCTGTATTGATTGTGAGCCAAAAATACTATTGAAATTGAAATTTAATTAATTATCTTATTTTAATTAACTAGGAAAGCCTCGAGGCTAACTCAAGGAATTATTATGAAGATATGGTATAAAGGAAAGATGTTTTCCTTGATTCTAGCATTTCAAGATCCTAGAATGATGGAAAATTAATTTTTAAGAAGTTATATTGGTAGAATATCAAAAATGGTTGTAGGTATTTGTTCTCATGGTAGAACCAAGGAAGATGATGAAGTCATTTGAAAGATCTTGAAAATTTTGACACCACCATTCAAGCCAATAGCACAGATGATTCAAAAAGTGATGCCTTGCACTAAGAAAACATTAATTGAAAGATTAGAATCAATAGAAGTAGATCTAAAATAGTCTGGTGAACTTGCAAGAGTCAAAATAGCCTTTAGTGACCAAATATATGACCTAATTTGACAAGTAATGCAAGAATCTGTGGAGACTTTGCTAGTAGAAATAGAGCTAACAAAGACAAGAAGATAGAGGAAGGAATAACCCTTCTAATGAGAAGAGAAAGAGATGGTAAGATGATTGGAACTGGCACTAGATCTAGAGGTAATGTATTTTAGTTGAATCCAACCAAGATGATATGTTTAGTAGCTAAAGTGGATAATAGTTAGTTGTGGCATAGAAGATTCTATTAGATAAACTTTGATAACATTGTGAAGATTAGTAGTACTTTTGCAGTCAGATATTTTCTTAAGATTGTCAAGGCTACTAATGTTGTATGTAAGGAATGTATTTTGGCTAAGTAGAAGAAAGTATCATTCCCTAGCAAGAAATTTACTACCACAAAAAAACTTGAAATCATTTACACAGATCTTAGTGGTTCCTCTAGAACAAGAGGATTCTATGGTGAAAGGTATTTTATGATTTTTATTGATGATTTCATTAGAATGATATGGGTATAATTTCTAAAAGAGAAATATGAAGCTTTTGAAAGGTTTAAGACATTTAAGAATAGTGTTGAGAATGAATTTGGTGTTAAGATTAAGTGTTTGAGATATGATAGAGGAGGATAATTTACCTCTAGAGAATTTAACATGTTTTGTGAAGAAAATGGAATCAAAAGACAACTATATGCACCTAGAACACCTAAGAAAAATGGGATTATTCAGAGAAGAAATAAGTCTTTAGCAGAGGAAACTAGAGTGATGCTATTTGAAAATGGTGTTTCTAAGACATTTTGGAGAGAAGCAGTGAATATAACATTATATAGTCTAAATAGATAATACACATTATGAACTATGGTTTGGAAATTCACTATCAGCCAAATATTTCAAGATATTTGGGAGAAAATTTTATATTAAGAGAGATGATAACATTGGTAAGTTGGATCCAAGAAGTGACAAAGGTATGTTTCTTGGCTACTCTTTGAAAAGTAAGGCTTATGTATGTTTCAACTATAGAACTAAGACAATATTTAAATGCAAAAATGTAAGGATTAATGAGAAGTTTGGAACTAAAGAAAATATGGTAGATTATAATTTAGATGAAGAAGAAAACAACTCTAGAATTGTTAGACAAAATGCTGAGGTTTTGTTTAAGACTAACAATGACTTGTAGAATGATGTGCTAATTTTTGAGCATATAGGAGAATGGAGTTATAAACCTAGAGAAGAGATAAGAGTTGAGATGTCAAATTCTACTCCTAATAGAAATTTGACAAGGAATCACCCTCTTGAGTAGATAATTGGAAGTAAAGACAAAGGTGTTATGACAAGGAACATAGTAAATGAGGAGATATGCCTAATATCTCAAGTTGAACCAAAGTGCACAAATGAAGCAATCAAAGACAATCATTGGATCCAAGAAATGAAGTAAGAATTAGATTAGATAATAAATAATGATACATGGGAGTTATTTCCTAGACCAAAAGACAAGAATGTGATAGGAACAAAATGGGTTTTTAGGAATAAAGTGAATGAACAAGGAGAAGTTGTGAGAAACAATGCCATACTTGTTTGTAAAGGTTATTGATAGTAATAAGGCATTGATTATGAGGAAACATATGCACTATTTGGTGTGTCTGCACACAAGTGACATTCTAATCATCCTAGTATTTATGCTTTGATTCTTATGTTAGCTTGCTACATTAAAAGGTATAGATGTTCTGTTCATTTCAACTTCTTGTGCCTCAATGCTTACGTTTAATCCTAACAAAACTGGAACTAATGTCCTATTCATATTCCTATGATTGTAATATCAGTGGGAATTATATGACATTTGGGATTTAGCTAAATGTTTAGTGATGATAATTTTCAAAGCTTGGTAACTAGACTTAGTGTTGCATCTAGCATAGGGCTGCATTGCATAAGCACATGGTTCGATCATTGATTTACTTGCATCCTTTGTGATGAGGGATTGTTGGTTTCTTTAAAGTATACCATTTCTTCATGACAAAAAAAGTATTCAGTTCTTTGGTTCATCCTCTCAATCTTCATGGGATGCTTGTCACTATCAACAAAATGGAACACTGCATGAGATGTTAGTTCATTCAAATTTTGTATTTCATACATTCTATCATGATTGATCTCATCTACACTACATTCATACATTATATCAAATTTTCATTCATAATCAAAGCATAATCATCTCATGTAAAACAAGCTATAAAGAGAGAAAGATGACACATACAAAGGTACTCGAATGAAAATTTCATATATATAGAGTCAACTATACATCAATGCAAAACTAAATGCTACTTGAGCATTGTCAATCTCAAAATGATACAAAATGGTGTTAGCACACTACTCGATACATAGCCAGAGAAAAAAATAGAAGGAAATGAGCCAACTCTATCCTTCTCCCCCCTCTCTAGCTAGTGGAGGAGGAGGAGGAGGCATATCTGGTCTCGCTAGAGGTCATGCACCTCCTGACTCTCACACATTGTGAAAATTAGGGCACTTGCTCTACCTCCTCTAGTACTATACTAACATATGCTACATAGTAGTATGCCACTCTCACTAACTGCAGTCGAATCTCATCTTGCTACTACTTTGATCTGCAAGCCTCTCACCATAACTACTCTTGCAATTCATATATCTCTTAATCCCACTCTAATATATGTGTGTCTCATAGCAAGCTATATATGTAGCTCCCCTAACTACTACTATGCAATCCTCACTCAATATCTAGATCTCCTCAGGGAATCCTAGGTCTATGCCAAGATATCTCAGCCCTATGGCTCAATAGTAGGTTGATCCTACATCTCCTCATCACCAGCTACCTACTCTATCTACTTGGTTGGATGCTCAGCCTCTACGAGTGGCCTCTAGGTATCCTCTCTTATGGCTCCTAAAGATCCCATCTCACTATGAGGGTGTTTGTGTCCTATCCTACTACCACCAGCATCTACATCTAATCCCATCTATTTAGGTGGAATTAGAATCTATTCGGTCCTCTTCTTGGATCTCTCTTAACATGGCTACTATAGTGGTGGTTGTGGTGCCTACATTGGCTATATGGGTATGGCTATCCCCACTAGGTCTATGAATGCACATGAAAAAATCATACAGGGATCACAAAGATCACAGTAGAAGACTTCACCAACAATTCGAGCAACCAACAAATCTCCAAATGCTACTACCAAAAAAATGACTAACAATGAGAGATACATAACTGAATTCAAATCAAACATTCTAAATTCAAAATATGACATCAAAGGATTGAAGAAAATTTAAGAGGGTATCCAAAACACCTCCCAAAAAGTTTGAGTCATACTAAGAAATTCCCACTGTCTGCTCAGACAGGTTTTTGCAAATACAAAGGGATGCTTTAAATCAACATAGGGTGATACTTTCTAGTATCATGCACCATTTGTAAAGAAACAAAGTGACACTTTTAGGGATTGGGTGACACTCCTCTCAATGGCGTACAATACTTATCAAGTATCATAAGATAATTATTCAATGAGGGTTCAATACTTTCCAGTATCGCATGACATTTCTTCCTAAGGGGTACGATACTTTCCAGTATCATACAATGGAACTTTAATGGACATGCAACACATTATTGTATTACCCCCATGCTAACACATGGTCACCTAAGAAAACAAGGAAAAATCTAAAACAACAACCACAAGAGGCAAACTGAGATTAGAACCCCCACATCGGGGAGTACCAGATCCACATAGATCAAGGAATGAACACTCAAGTGTATAAACAATAAGATGCCATGAACAAGAAGAGAAACATCTATCCATCTAAAACCATAATAGAAAAAGAACATATAGGAAGCAACATCATAGTGAATAGAAGTAACATCGCAATGTACAAAAATAACATCACAATAATTGAGTAACCAAACTAAGTATGTGGTTCCTCCCAACCATCAATAACATCATAAGACTATCATGGATCCTAGCCATCACCCACACATAACATTTCAAGCCACTAATTAGTTGGTACTATTGTAATAGGGATGCCACTATGAAAACATGTTATAATATAAGCATAAGGAAATCTAACATGCTAAACCAATAAGTAATAGATAATTCAATACAACAATTCACATCATCTAGTCATATGATAAACATCATAATATGGGAATGCATCAAATAACTAACATCATCTAAATATGGTATCCAAGCATTCCAATGAAAGCATAAATCACAAGAAAGCATACTCTAGAACCTGAAGTACCAAGTGAAAACATCCAACAATAGTTGCACTAGGCTAAACAACTATCTTTGTACACTCGTCCCTAGCAGTGGTGAAGGTAACTATGCCTTCCAACCATGTGGCACCCATAGGTTCACACTCATCGTGCTAATGGAGATAATGATCCAACAAAAAATACACAAAAATAATATCCATGGCTAACACTCACACTAGACAATATGATGGCTATAACCAAGAACCTAAGATAATGCAAGGAGTACAAGTCCTAGATAGACACTTAATAGGATAGGGGCTAACATCATGGAGAGTCACTTGGTATCAACAAGCACAAGCTTAGATCGTTAGGATACAACATCCCTCAATGGAAAGGCTCTCACACATACATTTTATTATCTTAAGTTTTATTACCACTCACACATTTTATTTAGTTATTACTTATTTAAAACCCCCTCTTCCATACCTATGGTGTTATGATCAATAGGTTGCAAGATAGGAGCCCCCTCCATATCCTACCCTACCCTACCCATGCTCATCTTACAACAAGTGCCTATGGACATGCATACTCCCATCCTAATCAAGATAAGGCCCCACATGTCACCCAACAAATGTATGTGCACATACTCACGTGTGGTACACCACCATCACAAATATCACAACACAAGGATAGGATGAGAACACAATGCAAAATAACACTCAACTGAAATGACTTGGAAGGATGGATTTTGCATGAATCCCAAGAACCAATAAAACCATACATCATGAAATCACTCTATAGGCCTCAATCTAAGAGTATGGATTCTACACAAATCCCAATGATGCAACAAAACCAACATCATGAACTCACTCAACTAGCCTCAATCTGGGAGCATGGATTCTACACAAATTCTAATGTCCACAAAACAATAACAAAGGTCCAAAAGAAACCATAACACTAGGTATAAAAATCACTTAACTGAATACAAAGTTGGGAGTACATATGAGATACACATCCCAATGCAAATACTAAAGTGTAATAAAGGTTTGACTGATATCCACATGGATAATCTAGGTCCACAACCAAATTTGTGCCTAGAAAACTTGAGAAAATAGGGTGGCATGCAAAATGAGGTCAAAACCCCGAATTTTGGAAAACTTCAAAATTAAAACCCATTTGGCCTTTGGGTAAAAAGACCCAAAAAATCCAAAAATAAATGAGTTCAAACATCATATGCAAAAATGGCTTGCATAATGGTGCACAACCCCAAACCCTCATCCCAAAAAGTAGGGAAATGCTCATACTTGACCAACCAGGTAGAACTAGCAAATAGAACCAGCTAGGAAAACTAGTTCTTAGCCTCCTAAAAAAAGGCTACCAAAAATAAATACAGAAATAGAGTAGAAAAAATAAAATGGGAGAGCCCCACCTCATAGCCAAAAGGGAAAAATGGGAATCTGAACTAGAAAATAAAAAGCCCACAAAAGTGGCTAAAAATCACAACAATCCAAGGTCTCCTCGAGCTAGATCCAATGAGCTCAACCTCATGATGATCCCATGCTCATAGCTCCCACGACAACAAAAAAATAGTAAATCCTCATAAAGAATATTTTAGGTTTTACTCTCCATCTTTCTAATTTGAAAGTGAGAATGAGGAATTAAATTCCTTTTTGGATACTTATTCACTTTTTGAGTGAATAATTGATTAGGAAAAATAACTAGCCAACCTAATTAAACCTTGAATTGACCCAAATGAAAATAGGCTATTCCTATAAATAGGAATTCATCTATGATAAAGTTGCCAAAAATTAAAATAAATCAATTAAAAAACCTAAAAGCCCAAAAACAAATAAATTTCCTTAACAACTTTCATGACAAAGTGAACCTCTAAATGCATAGACATGCTCACTAATCTAATCACATAATGCAAATGAGTTTGGATTTAATAGTCACTGAAAGGATTAATTAAACAATTAAAATAAGGATACATCAACCGTATGGGGATGACATTGGTAAAATATGAATAGTTGAATTATTAACTCAATGTGCCATTGCTAGGGATATAAATCCTATACACTAAACAACATGATCAAGTGCAATTACATATAATAACATAGAAAAAGAAAAAATTTAACCATTTATTTAATTATACTAAAATAATCTATTTACATCACTCACATTTTCATAAAGCATAGAAACATAAGAATGAAGCAAATAACCATAGCATTAAATCCATCACATAACATAATTAGAGATATGCCCAAATATCGGATAACTAGATATCATCATGCAATATGATCAACTGAACAACATAGTAGTCTAAAATCTATGATATTGAAATCAAGGTATAACATCTGACCTTTAGGTCATCTCATAGGTAAAACATAACATAAGTAGATATTCATAGCACATAACCAATGAACCCAAAATGGGCAAACCATTTCTAATTATTTAAGCATTTAATAATGTTTTCTAACACAACATGAAAAGGCACTTAAAACACATAAGTGAACACAGTCATAAGCATGACTAACCACTACTACATGAACCTAGTCAAGTGTAGCATGGTAATAGTACACAGTGCAATATCTGCACAACTCTTAAGGTAATCATAGAAAAACATCATGATACCACATTGATCTTGTTAACCACTGGCATAAACCTCAGTGAACCAAAAATCACATCATAATCTCATAAATTATTCATAAGCTTAATCAAAGCAACTAATATAGAAACATAAATCCAATCACATCTATGGTGTAGACCACTCATGGTCACAATCATGATCCATCACAACAAAAGATCAACAAGGTTGCATCCATCAGGATGACTTACAAAAGTCAAATGGGAGAGGCACTACATCATCCCCCCTGCAAAGACATCATCCCCCCCTCCCCCCCAAAGACTAGGCTTACTCCTGAAATCCTACAATCCAAGAATAGAAACCAAAACACACCAAGAGAAAAAATCAAAATTGAGCAATTAGAATGACTCACCAAATCCTTCACAAGTCCATCCAAATCAATCCAACATTCTTAAACCATTACATTAATTGCCAAATAGGTCAACTACAAGAGAAAGGTGTCACATTGACACAAGGTCCTCCAACAAGGAACCTTCTATGTGCTAGGAAAAATCTATCTAGTCATAAACTCAAAAATATAAGGTAAGGAAAAAGCCACTCTACCTTGTCAAAAGGTGCCCAACTACGACATACACCTACCACATGACCACTAAATCTAGTCAAAACACTACACACTTCCAACAAGAGTTGGAATCATGGGGAATAACCATCCCAAAATTCCCAAAAAATTACACACTCCAAAAGACTACTCATCATCAAGCATAGGAGCACAATACCTCTCCAAGGTACAAAAGCTCAAGTACTACTAGGAACTATGGTTACACAACCAAACCAAACAAGATACCACCTTTCCACAAGGTTGCAAAGACTTTTGTCAGAGGACACCATCATGTAATATCTACATACCAACTCATAAGATGGTAACATGTGTCCAATGATACCATGTCCCTCTAGCATAATGTTGGGAATACCACACCCAACCTACCGCTAAACTCAATCTCTAGCCTCAAGTCAACGGTCAATGAGAAAACTTGACTGAGACAATCCTTTTGAAGAAACAAGCTTAGGGATAAAGAAACTATAGAGAGAGGGAGTCTCTCTCAACCTCTTCACTAAATCAGCCCAATACACATTAGGGAACTCACAATTCCACCAACCATCAACATGCTTATCTAAAAACTCTAACTGAGCTAGTGGCATAACCACACTAGCCTACTCTCTCAAGAGAGAAAAGGATACAAAGATGTGCCCAAGTAAACATTCAAAAAGGAGAATCTAGACTCATCAAAGAACTGAGTCACTACCAAATGACAAAGAAACATCAACCTTAAGCAAGGTACAGTTATAGGCTACACTTTACCTCATGAAGATGGATCGATGCAATAGGAAAAACACAAACCAAAGCACAAACTCCAACAAGTACCTAGTAGAATATGAAGACTAGATAACTCTTCCATTAAGAATAACATGAAGAGTTAAACTTCTCCAATGGCCATAAATATGATATGTCATGATTGAATTGGCCTCTACTCGATAAAGGGTACTTGAGACATTGACCAAGAACTCCAAAAGTACAAAAGAGTTTCTTCTTGTTCCCCAAGTAAAATTTTTCATTAGCACAATCTTACATGAAGTTTCTTACTAAACCAGGCAAGAAAGTGCAATGATGTCCAATTTCTCACACAAAATTTCAAATTAGCACAAAAATTTCCTTCACTCTGGAGGCCATAACTTTCACATCAGAACTCAGATTGACTCCATTCAAAAATTATTAGAAAGATAATGACAAGGTCTAAATAATGACAGAGCTTAGAGAGTTTGAAGATCTAATAGTTTGAGTCACAAATCAAGACAAAAAAACATAGGAAAAATCAACAGTCTTGGTTACCAAGACAAGCAACAGACAAAATGTCCAAAAGCACTCAAGAACACACATGCCCAGAACAACATAAGACATGGAATGAAAGGAAGCTTACACACTAAAAACCATCATTAATTATCTTTCATAATTTCATTACTTGAACATAACATAAGAACTAATGCAAAATGAAACTAAAAGGTTTTCAAAGCAAGCATTCAAGAGTCGCATACCATGAAACAAGTACATATATTTCAATTTCTTTCAAGAATAACATTACATTTACTCATATTTTAAACCATCCAATTACATTGACAACTTTAAATCTATCAAAGACACACTAGGATGTTCTCCATGATACTATCCCTTATACGTACTACCAAAAGCTTGAGATGAACAATGTAGAATCACAACACAAAATTGGGCAGCGGTTAAAAAAAATTCAGAATAGTCATCATGAACCAAAATAAAAATCCCAAATGGGGAATTATCAATTCCAACAATAAATATCAAAAAGTGCACATTCCAACAATAAGTCAAATGTTACAACTATCACAAAGAGAGCGATAGAGAAAATTTTATGACTATTCGAAGAGAGGAAAAATATTGAAAACCAATGCTAGCCCTACAACATGAGGAAATTACCTCTAATAAAATAAAATAAGGCATCAATAAAATTACATTACATGTGATGATGAGGAATAATCACACAAGAGGGATAAATCACCACTCAATGCTAAGGAATACATTATCCCAATAGTGTTAGAGAACACAGTCACACACATCAAGCAATATACCATTAGTAACCTCATGCATGTGTAGACAATAATAAATTCTTTAATTATTTTCTATGCAATGCAACAATTAGATATCCATCAAATTAATACAATTTTCCATAAGCTTATGAAGCAATTAAATTGGGAACATAAGTCATTAACCCAAGGATATAATGCAAAACCTACTTCTTTGTAATGGTTCATAATAAACACTCATTTCTTAACAAAAGAAAACATTTCATTACTATAATGATAAAAAACAAAATCACAAATAAGATTATTTTATTTACATACAATTAGGAGAAAATAGGGAAACAATGCATCTAACTCTACAAGGAGAAACAAAAGAGGCACTCAAAGCCAACACATGGACACCAATCACTGGTTCCATCCAAAAAGGTCACACATGCAACCAACCAAACGAAGGCACATTGATTCTATCCACAAAAAAAGGGAAGACTCACTTCCTTCTCATATTGATTTAGTTGCATCTACTAGACAAGAAATTCCATCACAAGTAGATACCAATGTAACAAACTTCATGAGCTCTCACCAAGACACTCACGCTCACATAATGCAACATCAACCATATGGGCAACATATACGTAGATATCCCAATGTTTGAACATGAGCTTTGATACTAGATGTAATGCCCCACTCGGAGATCCTTGGAAACAAGGATAAATATAAGTCAAGATAATTTTTTTTTACAAGTATGAATGCACATTACAACATCATATAGGGATCACAAAGATCACAATGGAAGACTTCACCAACAATCTAAGTAACCAACGAATCTCCAAATGCCACTACCAAACAAATAATTGACAATGAGAGATGCATAATTGGATTCAAATCAAACATTCTAAATTCAAAATGTGACACCAAAGGATTGAAGAAAACCTAAGAGGCTATCCAAAACAGCTCCCAAAAAGTTTGAGTCATACTAAGAAATGCCCAATGTCTACTCGGATAAGTTTTTGCAAATACTAGGTGATACTTTAAATCAGCACTGGGTGATACTTTCCAGTATTGCATGACATTTCTAAAGAAACAAAGTGACACTTTCAGTGATTGGGTGACACTCCTCTCAAGGGCATAAAATACTTCTCAAGTATCATACAACAATTCTTTAATGAGGGTGCAATAATTTCTAGTATCACATGACATTTCTTCCTAAGGGGTGCAATACTTTCCAATATCGTATGACAAAATTGTAATGGACGTGCAACATATTATTGTATCACATTGTGCTAACACATGGTCACCCAAGAAAATAAGGAAAAATCTTAAAGGACAACTACCTCACCACGGGGTACCAAATCTACATAGATTGAGGAATGAACACTTGAGTGCATAAACAACATGATGCCATGAACAAGAAGAGAAATATCTATCCATCTAAAACCACAACAGTAAAGGAACATATAGGAAGCAACATCACAATGAATAGAAGTAACATAGAAATGTACAAAAATAACATCACAATAATTGAACAACCAAACTAAATACACAGTTCCTACTAACCATCAATATCATCATAAGATCATCATGGATCCTAACCATCCCCCATGCATAACATCCCAAGCCACCAATTAGATTTTCAATACTATTGTAATAGGGATGCCACTATTAAAACATGCTACAATATAAGCATAAGGAAATCTAACATGCTAGTAGAAAATCATAAGATAATCCTACAAGTAGATAACATCACCTATCACATGCTAATCATCATAATAAAGAAATCTAGCATGCTAAACCAATAAACAATAGATTTCCAATACAAAAATTCACATCATATAGTAATACAATAAACATCATAATATGAGAATGCATCAAATAACTAACATCATTTAAATATGATATCCAAGCATTCCAATGAAAGTATAAATCACAAGAAAGCATACTCTAGAACCTAAAGTAACAAGTGAAAACATCTAGAAATGGTCACACTAGGCTAAAAGATTGTCTCTATACACTAGTCCCTAGTAGTGGTGAAGGTAGCTATGCCTCCCAACCACATAGAACCCATAGGTCCACACCTACCATGTTGATGGAGATAATGATCCAACCACAAACACACAAAAATAACATCAATGGCTAGCACTCATGCTAGATAGTATGATGGCTATAACCAAGAACCTAAGATAATGCAAGGAGTATAGGTCTTGGATAGACACCCAATAGGCTATTAAGTAGGGGTTGACATTATGGAGAGTCGCTTGGAATCGACAAGCCCAAGCTCAGATTGTGTGGATACAACATCCCTCAATAGAAAGGCTCTCACACATACATTTTATTATCTTAAGTTTTATTACCACTCACACATTTTATTTAGTTATCACTTATTTAAAACTCCCTCTACCATACCTATGGAATCATGATCACCAGGTTGTGAGATAGGAGCCCATTCCATATGCTACCCTACCCTACCCATGTTCATCCTACAATAAGTGCCATGGGCATGCATACTCTCATCCCAACCCCAATGATCATAACTTCTAGAAGTGCCATAGAAGATCAAGCCTCTTAGGTCACCCAACAAATATACATGCATATACTCATGTGTGGTGCACCACTATCATGAAGATCATAACACAAGGATAGGATGAGAACACAATTCAAAATAATAATCAACTGAGAACAACTTGGAAGGATGGATTCTATATGAATCCAAAGAACCAATAAAATCATACATCATGAAATCACTCTACTAGCCTCAATCTCAGAGTATGGATTCTATATGAATCCCAATGATGCAATAAGACCAAACATCATGAACTCACTCTATCGGCCTCAATCTATCAGCATGGATTCTACATGAATCCTAGTAACCACAAAACAATAACAAAGGTCCAAAAGAAACCATAACACCAGGTATAAAAATCACTCAACCAAACATGAAGTCAAGAGTATGGATGAGACATACACCCCAATGCAAACACAAAAGTGTAATAAAGGTCTAACTGATATCCAAACAGATAATCTAGGTCCACGATCAAACTTGTGCACAGAAAACCCTAGAAAGTAGGGGAACACCCAAAACAAGTTAAAAAACCCAAATTTTGGAAAACTTGAAAATTAAAACCCATTTGGCCTTTGTGTACAAAAGCCCCAAAAATCCAAAATAAATGAATTTGGATAGTGTATGCAAAAATAGCTAGCATAATAGTGCAAAACCCCAAACCCTTATCTCAACAAATATGGAAATTCTTATACCTGACCAACTAGGCATAACCAGCAAATAGAATCGGAGGTGAACACTAGTTCTCAGCCTCCTAACAAATGACTACAAAACAAAAGAAAAAATGGAGCAAAAGCAATAAAATGGGAGAGCCCTACCTTGCAACCAAAAGGGCAAACTGGGAATCTGAACCAGAAAATAAAAAGCCCATAGAAGTGGTTGAAAATTATGGAAATCAAAGGTCTCCTCGAGTTGGATCCAATGAGCTCAACCTCATGACAATACCATGCCCATAGCTTCAACAATGAACAAAATAGTAAATCTTCATGAAGAGGATTTTGGATTTTACTCTCCAACTTTCTAATTTGAAAGTGAGAAGTGAGGAATTATATTTCTTTTTGGATACTTATTCACTTTTTGAGTGAATAATTAATTAGGGAAAATAACCAGCCAACCTAATTAAACCTTTAATTGACCCAAATAAAAAAAAATATTCTTATAAATAGAAATTCATCTATGGAAAAGATGCTAGAAATTAAAACAAATCAATTAAAAGGCCCAAAAACCCAAAAACAAATAAATTTCCTTAACAATTTTTATGACAAAATGAACCTCTAAATACACAGACATGCTCACTAGTCTAATCACATAATGCAAATGAGTTTGGATTTAATAATCACCGAAAGGATTAATTAAATAATTAAAATAAGGATACATCAACCATACAGAGATGACATTGGTAAAATATGAATAGTTAAATCATTAACTCCATGTGCCATATCTAGGGATATAAATCTTGCATACTAAACAACATGATCAAGTGCAATTGCATATAATAACATAGCCGAAGCAATGAATGCACAAAATTACCTAATTTAACCATTTATTTAATTATAATAAAATAATCTATTTACATCACTCACATTCGCATATAGTATAGCAACATAGGAATAAAGGAAATAGCCATACCATTAAATCCATCACATAATATAGTCAAAGATATACCCAAATACTGGATAACTAGATATCACCATGTAATATGATCAACTAAACAACATAGTAGTCTAAAATCTATGATATTAAAATCAAGGTATAACATCCAACCCTTAGGTCATCTCACAAGTAAAACATAACATAAGTAGATATCCACAACACATAACCAATGAACCCAACATGGACAAACCATTTCTAATTATTTAAACATTTAATAATGATTGCTAACACAACATGAAAAGGCACTTAAAATACATAAGTGAACATAGTCATAAGCATGACTAACCACTACTATAGGAAGCTAGTCTAGTGTAGCATGATAATAGTACACAATCCAATCTCTATACACCTCTCAGGGTAAGCATGAAACAACATCATGATACCACATCAATCTTGGTAACCACTAGCACAAACCTCGATGAACCAAAAATTACATCATAATCTTATAAATCAGTCATAAGCATAATCAAAGCAACTGATACAAAAACATAAATCCAAACACCTCTATGATGAAGAACACTCATGGTCATAATCATGATCCATTACAACAAAATATCAACAAGGTTGCATCCATCAAGATGACTTACAAAAGTCAAATGGGAGAGGTACTACACCCTCATCTACTATAGCTAGAAAGTAATCCCATTATGTCACCACTATGGTTTGCACATCAATCATCAAATGGCTTGGGTCTAACCTCACTATCCACCCACAATCCAGATCTATAGCAAGCCATGCATATGAACATTACTCTTGTGATATATCTTGTGGTTGACCATACTATCACTAGACTTATTTCAATGAGAATCTCTCTATCACTTGCATAGAGTGACCAATCAGTAGTCGAGATGCAAACATGTATCCCATGCCTCTGTCTCCCTCCATAGTCTCCAAACTACTACTACTAGGTCATCTAGCCAACCTCTCCATGGCTTAGTCTTCCCTAGAGCTAGTTGGGTCAACTGGCCTTGATATCTACATATATATGGCTCTAGAGGTTCTCTCTCATCTAAAAAAATGGGTCTCATAATGGGAAAATGCTCCCATGCCCACACTTGAAGAACATAGACCCTAGTGGCCATGCTCTTCCTTTCATGGTATACGATCTTGTGCATCTCATGGAACATCTAGGTAAGCATGCACTAACCCTATCAATATCACTTTGGTCCCCCTAGCATCAACTACAACATTTGTCCCCATCTACACTCTAAACCATGCTGACCTCTATTCAGAATAAAAAAGAAGTTGATAAATATGGGCAATACTAATGGCAACTTGTGTATGGGTCCATATGTATGTACTAGCTCATCCCATGTGATGTCTCTACCCATGATAAGGTCCTCCTATAATATGGCCCTCAGTGCCTCTATAGCTATCCATGGCATTTTGTCATATGCTACCCGTAGCCCACAAAATGGTATGGAAAGAATCCTATAGATTTCCTTTGGTGTAATGGTTATCTCTCCTTAGGGTGGATGGAAGGTGTTCATCTCCAAATGGAAACACTCAATCAATGCTATCAATAGGCTATGATTCACCAGCAATGTGAGAATTTGACAAAGATATAACAATCCAAGGGTATCAATATGTGCCATGTCAGCATCATCTAGCTATCGTAGAAAGGATCCATATGGTAGGTATTAAAATTTGAATCAGACATCAGGAAAGCTTACCTGCATGCATGAAAACAACATGCAAACAACCAGTCTTAGATAGGTGCAAATGATGAATGAAAGTGCAAAATCTTAATGCAAAAATCAATTTTCAAACATTAAATTTGTAATCTACACTAGATTTTTGCATGAGAATTCATGTTCTTGTAAGAGCTTGCACATTTTCCTGCAAGGAAACACTTTCTTACACAAGAAGAGACAAAAAACCTAGTGAAATAACAAGTTAGTTTAGGGTTTCTCACATGAGAGATGGGTATTTTTTGCATGAGGAAACCCACAAAACCTAGCAAAGAAGTACTGGCTTGGTACTTCTTCTCATGAAAGACAATTAGTGTCACATGAGGAATGACATCCTCATGCGGAAACCAACACAATAAATTGAAAAACAGGCTAAAAATGGCTTGAAATCCATGAAAAATTAAAAAGATAGTGAGATTATTGATAACTCACCAGAGGCCTATAATTAGTCAGTTGGTTGTGTCGGCTAGAGTGCTCAAATTGATGTGTATGCATGGGGATCACCATCTTTCATATTAGAGCTCTCTTCTTCACAAAAGATGAAAGCCCAAATGAATTGAAAATGACCCTTTGGGCCATTACATAGGTTTTGACCTAATTTTTCAAAGTTCTCTAATTGGCATGAAAATCACTCCTTGGCTAATTTCGCTGCTCTAAACCTATTTTTGGGATCAAATTGAAAATCTAACACACTTAAAAAATTGAAAATTGCATTTTAAAATTTTGGGACCGACCTGATTGAACATTTATGCAGTCCATTTTTCTTGTACTTTGTGAATCTTGGAATATTTTCAAATCACATTTTCTTCAAATTTCCCAAAACTTCTAGAAAAAGTTAACTTTGGTCAAATGTAGTCAAACTTTGGTCAAACTTGGTCTCTTGGACCTCTAAATCTCTTCAAATTGAGTTCAAAACTTTCTTCAATCCTTTTGATCTCTTCTATATTCTTCCAAATCTTAAATTTCTTTAGTATCTTTCAATATACTACCCCTACATCACTATTCTAGTGTGTCATCTTTCGATTTCGCTCCCAAAGGGGGCAAGATTTTTACATCATTGAATCTTTCAAAGTTGGATTCAACTCAATCTAAATCTTATATTATCATTGCTAGGGGCATCTCATCACTCAAGCCAATTTGTTCCCCTCTATGTAGCATCTTATGTCATCTATCTCATCTTTTGATCAATTGATCAATCTTATAATATTTCTTGTCAAAGTTCAATGGATAGGTATCAAGACAATCTAACACAAACTCCTAAGAATCAAGCCTCATTTTGGGGATGATTCTATGACTCCTAATAGGTCTTGCTATCTCTTTCATGGACTAGTATTCAGGTGTTCTATTTGGACTCTAGGATATCAAGCTCCATTCTAGAGATAATTCTAAATTATTACTAAGGATTAAGCTTCGTTCTAGAGATAATCCTAACTCTTACTAAGAATTAAGCCTCGTTAATTATAAGTCTTCATACTTTAATTAAATTAAAATTACCTTTTAGCTAATTTACAAGAAAATTAAATGTATTTGATTTAGTAAGATATATCATCATTTTAATTTATTGAAATTAATTATTCAATTATGAGGCCATATTCAATTTTATTAAATTAAACATACTCTCCAAATGGAATTAGTGAACTAGAATTGGAAATGGAATTAGTTCAGTTAACTCTTCCTCACACTCAAAAGAGAATCAGTTAACTCCATCTTCACAAAGAAGTTTCCATTCCAACTGAATCTCATTTCCAATCTTGACCATCCATCCAAATTGATCTTGACTATTGATTGATTTTGCAATTCTATTTAAGGAACTTTCAGTTCCTCATTATGGAGGTTGAAATTGAATTACATCAAACTTATTCTAAAATACTCATTCTCTCATACATTCATAGCTTGTTATTTTTCTTGCATTACAATATCATCCTAGCTTTAAAATGCACCCATTTAGAATAATATGCTCTTTTTATTCTTAGCTTACTATATGCATTACATATAGATTAATTTTCATATCTCATTTAGATTAATCTTGCATTCTCATATAGGTTAAATCTTTCATTCTAGATGTCTGGTTGCTAACTTCTCAATCTAAGAGCAATAATAGAATTAATCTAGTTAGAAGGTAATAGATCAGCTTGCCAAATTGTTTTAGATGAACAACTCAATGTTCATTTTGGGATAATCATGCATATAATGATCATGTTGAAGTGTGTGAAGATCAAGGCCCACATTTCTTGCATATAATTGATACTAAGAAGGCATTGACTATGAGGAAACATATGCACCTATAGAAAGAATGGAAACTATAAGGATGTGATGGGGACACAACCCAAGCACATAATGGACACAACAGGAAAAGGGAAATTGTATTAACTATGAAAATAAGCTAGTACATTTAATACAAAGAAAATTGACTTCAAAACATGCCCTAAGGGCTTACAATAGCACAAAATTGGAGATAATTTCTCCTTTTGGTACCTCCTCTCAAATTCCACTCTGAACTGCCTTTTACAATGCCAAAAATGTCCTTAAATAGACCCCGAAGAGTTAAGGACTAGGAGTACATTCTATAAAGTATTAGTAGGTATCCAACAACCAAGTAGAAGGCTCCAGAAGCCACATTAGAAGTTGGTACAAATCTAGAAGAATCCAAAAATGGTAATCGAACTTTCAGGAGGCATAACTTTTGAATTGTAGCCCCAATTGATGAACCGTTTACATTTTTAGAAAGCTCTCAAAGAGCTCTATAGCCCTATGGACCATCTCTACTTGTGCCCCATTTTTTGAGACTTTTTGAGGTCATTTAATGCTCCTAACCTGACTTTGAAGCATTCTTAGGAGGTCTCCAAAAATTGAAAAACTGCGATAACTTTCAAACCGTGGGGCCTTTTGACCTAATTCTTTTTTTTGGAATGCTCTAAATTGAAATTACATTCATCTAGCCAATTTACACCTCCTAGTTCACCAAAATGATGGCTCAATTACATACTCCTATTTTTTTAGCATTTACATGTATCCCAAGGTGTTCAAATACTCTATCCTAGAACACTGATAGTGGGACTGTGACAGTTGGAACCTTTATTTGACCCAAACGGGTATCCAGAAATGAAAACACATGAAACAAAAACTAAGTCTAGGTAAATTTTTTTGGGTGACATAGGATTGCCCTTAAACCTCTGGATGCTCCTGCATCAGACACCTAGGGTAGATTGAAAAGTGACCCTGTCACTTTATGAATGGTAAAGAAAATCCCAAATGGGAAACCTTAGCTACTAAAATCCAAGTTGAGTCCTCTATCAACCGTCCTTTCCACTTGACCAAATACTCTTCATACTACCTATTTCTGGTATTCCTACCCACACGATGATCTAGAATGTCTTCTATCTCCTCCTTTTTAGAAGCAGGAATTGGACATGGCTCTAACATCAGTTCCTCATCTGCACCATCATCATGATACTCTATTAAGTTAGAAATATTGAAAATAGGAGAAATGTGAATACCATCTAGCAACTCCACCTCATATGCATTTCCTTAGTCATGTTTCTTCAAAATTTTGTAGGGGGCAAATTTCTTCATTTTTAGCTTGTTGTAAGTACCAATTGGAAATTTTTCTTTTTGTAAGTGTACTATGACTAGATCCCCTACTTGGAATTATTTATGTCTTCTCCTTTGTTCAGCCCTAGCTTTACACTCTTGATTCATCTTGGTAATGTGTGCTTGAACCTCCTCATGTAGATGCTTGATATGTTCAGCAAATTCTTCAGCTTCAGCACTTGTCCTCTCCCTTTGCTCTATCTTCCTCAATTTTGGCACAGTCCTTGGGCTACTTCCATATACAATTTGGAATGGTTATCTACTAGTACTCCTATTTACAAAGTTATTATCAGAAAACTTGGCTTGTGGTAGAATCAAATCCCACCCCTTGGGCTTATTTCTAACTAAACATCTCAGCAAATTGCCCAGACTTTTGTTTACCACTTCTGTTTGGCTGTTAGTCTGTGGGTGATGTGTGGAGCTGAATTTCAAGTCTGTTCTCAAATTTTTCCACAATGTTCTCCAGAAATATCCCACAAATTTAGTGTCTCTGTCAGAAAGTATACTCCTTGGAAGACCATGTAGTCTTACCACCTCTCTGAAAAACAAGTCTGCAATATGGACAACATCATGAGTTTTGTGGCATGGAATGAAATGTGCCATTTTGGAGAACCTATCAACCACCACAAATACTGAGTCATTACCCCTTGGTGTCCTTGACAATTCAAGAAAAAAATCTATACTTATGTCCTCCCATGGCTTTGATGGAACAGGAAATGGCTGATATAGTCCAGTATTGTGGCTAAATCACTTGGCAACTTGACAAACCTGGCAACTTTGTACAAACTTCCTCACATCTTGTGAAATCTAAGGCCAAAAATAATGTTCTCTAAGAATGGCAATGATCTTATCTCAACCAAAATGTCCTGCCATCCCTCTATTGTGTTTCTCTTTAATTAGATTTTATCTCATGGAACTCCTTGGAATGCATAATTGGCTACTCTTGAATAACATACCATCTTGAATCAGATAGTCTAACCAATTAGTTCTATCTACAGCAACATGCTCTTTACAAGCTTTCCATGCTTCAACAAAATTAGGATCTTCAGGGTATAGATTCTTGAGTTCATCAAACCCAACTACTTCAACCTGCATTACTGTAAGCAACAACTGTCTCCTGCTTAGTGCATCTGCAACCCTGTTACATTTTCCACTTCTATGTTTCAACACAAATGTATAGCTCTGCAAGAACTCTACCCACCTCATATGCCTCTGATTCAATTTACCTTGGCTATTTAGGTATTGTAATGCCTAGTGATTAGTATATAAAACAAATTCCTTTGGCAATAAATAATGCCTTCATTTCTTTAACGCCTGAACTATTGCATAGAACTCTTGATCATAAACAAAATACTTCTTCTTTGCATCATTCAATTTTTCACTAAAATATGCAATAGGCTTACCTCCCTGGCTTAATACAGCCCCAACAGTGCTGCCACTAGCATCAAAATCCACCTGGAATACATTTCTGAAATCTGGAAGTGCCAACATAGTCTGTTCTATCACCTTATTCTTCAACAATTCAAAACTTCTTGTAGTTGTTGCAGTCCATTTGAACTCTTTTCTATCCCCTCTTATTGTGTTAGTTATGGGTGCACATATACCACTAAAATTTTGAATAAACTTCCTGTAAAAACTAACCAGACCATGAAATGATCTTACCTTAGTAGCAAACCTTGGAGTAGGCCATTCTAAGATGGCTTTTACCTTCTCTGGATCCATTTTAAGACCTTCAGGTGATATAACAAACCCCAAATAGACTAACTCCCTTTTTGCAAAGATACACTTCTTCAAATTAATTAACAGTTTCTCTTCCCTTAACCTTTCAAGGACACTATGAATATGCAATAAATATTCTTCCAAAGTCTTGCTGAAAATTAAAATATCATCCAAATAGAAAATAACAAATTTTCCCAAGAACTTCTTAAGTACCTCATTCATAAGCTGCGTGAAGGTGCTTGGGGTGTTTGTCAATCCAAAGGGCATGACTAACCACTCATAAAGACCCTCCTTGGTCTTGAAGGCCATTTTCCACTCATATCCTTCTCAAATCCATATCTGGTGATAACCACTCTTGAGATTTATCTTTGTGAAGTACTAAACTGCACTCAAGCAGTCCATAAGATCATCCATTCTTGGCAAAGGAAACTAATATTTGATGGTTATCCTATTTATAGCTTGAGAGTCTGTACACATCCTCCACTCTCCATCCTTCTTTGGTGCCAATACTGCAAGTACTACACATGGACTCAGGCTCTCCCGAATCAAGCCCTTCCTCAATAGTTCCTGAACCTGTCTATTTAGCTCTTCAGTTTCAGTAGGAGTCATCCTGTGAGCAGCCTTGTTAGGAAAAATAGCTCCTGGGATTAAATCTATCCGATGACTGATTTGCCTTATTGGTGGCAATCCTTCTGGAACATTATCAGAGATGATTTCTTAAAACTCACCTAGTAAATCTAAAACTTCAAGTTGTATTTCACTACTACCTTCTTTATCTTTCCTAGGAATCAAAGCATAGCACATACGCTGATGTTTCATTCCATCTAAAAACTTTCTTCCATCAACAAGACAAATCCTAGCACTACTACATACCTTTTCACCTTCCTTTTTCATGGGCTTGAGTTTGTGGTGAACTCCATCCTTTATTAGAGGATATGTGTTTGCATGACTATCATGTACTGCATGTCTATCAAACTGCCATGGTCTACCCAAAAATCGATGGAAAACATCCATTGGAATAACATCACAGAGAACTTCATCATGGTAACTCCCAATTTTGAATTTCACGAGACATTGTTCACTTACCAAGACCTTATGATCATCTTTCACCCAAGCAATCTGATAGGGCTAGGGATGTTTCTCCCTCTTGAGCTTTAGCTTAGAGACCATCTCCTCTGACACCAAGTTGTCAACGCTACCACCATCAATGATCACATCACAACATTTTTCCTCACATTTGCACCTAGTATGGAACAAACTCCTCCTTTGTCCTGGTTCAATCTCACCACTTAGTAGGACCCTTTCATTTACCAAGGTCTCTCCTCTTTTTGCATCCTCTGAATGTGATGACTGTGCATCCTCATCCACATGATTAACCCTAGCTTGAAACTCAGCTCTCCTATCTGTCCTTCCTTGTCATTGAGGGCATTCAAAGGCACAATGACCTTCTTCATTGCAATGGAAATAGGTACCACAAAATCCTCCTCTTCCTTGTCAATGTCCTCTACTGCTTCCTCTTTGATTTCCAAAGTCTTGATCATGAGAGCGGTTAAAACCCTCATTCCTCTGATTCCTACTAGTACTCACATCTTCATTTTTCTTTTGAGTTTCATTTTGTCCTCTAGATGACCTACTGCTTCCCCTTCCTCCTTGACCACACCCTCTTTGTCTCCCTTAAAACCTCTTATTTAGCCTCTCTTCAACTCGTAGGGAAAATTGGTATGCCTCTTCAATGCTGGTCATTCTTACCAGACTTAATTCCTCCTGGATGCTAGGTCGCAACACACTGATATTATGAGCAACCTTCTCCTTATTTGCTTCTGCATGCCCTACTCTAATCAAAATTTGATAAAACTCTTTTGTATATCTTGGACTGATCTTCCTGCTTGCTTTAGCCCATGCATCTTCTTAAACAAATCAAGCTCGTAGTCCACAGGAATGAACTACTTCTTCAATTTGTCCACCATGCGATCCCACCTTGTGATCTTCTCCTTTCCTCTTCTATTTCTTTCCAATTGAACCTCTTGCCACTAGATTTTGGCATGGCCTTTCAGTTTGGCCTTTGCAAACTTAACCCTATCTGGGTCCCTCATATCCTTATACTCAAAGTACTCTTCCAATTCATTGATCCAGTTGATCAACTCATCTGGTTTTAGATTTCTTTAAAATACACCCACATCAATTGTAGGTCTTTTCCCTAACTTAGTAATGGCCCTAAAAAACCTTTTCACTGCCTGATGTAGAACTTACCTATCAAATTCCACTTTTGGTCCAATTTCTTCTTCTTCATTGTCATCCTTACTGTCGTCACCTGCGGCAACATTTGTTCCTCTATGGAGCTCCTCCTATAATGCCTGTACCTGCCTTTGGAGGGCTCTAACCTCCTATGGATTAACAACTCTAGCCCTTCCACCATGCTCTCTTTGTGGAGGCATCTTCTTAACTCAAACTCACAACCACACAGTCCTAGTGCAAACTGCCTTACAGTTTGTGCTCTATCTACACACTCAGGAAAACCAGCTCTGATACTGCTTGATGGGGACACAATCCAAGAACAAAATGGACATAATAGGAAAAGGGAAATTGTATTAACTATAAAAATAAGCTAATACATTTAGTATAGAGAAAATAGACTTCAAAACATGCCCTAAGGGCTTACAATAGCACAACACTAGAGATAATTTCTAATTTTGGTACATCCTCTCAAATTCCACTCTGAACTACCTTTTACAATGCCAAAAATGTCCTTAAATAGACCTCGGAGGGTTAAGGACTAGGAGTACATTCTAGAAAGTGCTAGTAGGCATCCACCGATCAAGTAGAAGGCTCCAGAAGCCGTGTTAGAAGTTGGTGCAAATCTAGAAGAATCCAAAAATGGTAACTAAACTTCCAGGAGGCATAACTTTTGAACCGTAGCTCCGATTGACAAACTGTTTACATTTTTGGAAAGCTCTCAAAGCGCTCTATAGCCCTATGGAATATCTCTACTCATTTCCCATTTTTTGGCATTTTTTGAGGTCATTTAATGCTCCTAACCTGACTTTGAAGCATTTTATGAGGTCTTCAAAAATTAAAAACTGCGATAACTTTCAAACCGTGGGGCCTTTTGACCTGATTCTTTTTTTTGGAATGCTCTAAATTGCAATTATATTCATCTAGCCAATTTACACCTCCTATTTCACCAAAATGATGGCTCAATTACATACTCCTATTTTTTTGGCATTTAAATTATCCCAAAGTGTTCAAATACTCTATCCTAGAACACTGATAGTGGGACTGTGAGAGTTGGAACCTTTATTTGACCCAAATGGGTATCCAAAAATAAAAACACATGAAATAGAAACTAAGTCTGGGTACATTTTTTTGGGTGACATAGGATTTCCCTTATACCTCTGGATGCTCCTACATTAGACACCCAAGGTAGATTGAAAAGTGACCCTGTCACTTTATGAATGGTAGAGGAAATCCCAAATGGAAAACCTTAGCTGCTGAAATCCAAGTTGAGTCCTCTATTGGCGTCCTTTCCACTTGACCAAATACTCTTCATACTACCTATTTCTGGTACTCCTACCCACACAATGATCTAGAATGTCTTCTATCTCCTCCTTTTTAAAAGCAGGAATTGGACATGGCTCTAACATTAGTTCCTCATCTGCACCATCATCATGATACTCTGTTAAGTCTACAATGTTGAAAATAGGAGAAATGTGAATACCATGTGGCAACTCCACCTCATATGCATTTCCTAAGTCATGTTTCTTCATAATTTTGCAAGAGCCAAATTTCTTCATTTTTAGCTTGTTGTAAGTACCGGCTGAAAATCTTTCTTTTCGTAAGTGTACCATGACTAGATCCCCTACTTGGAATTATTTATGTCTTCTCCTTTGATCATCCCTAGCTTTATACTCTTGATTCATCTTGGTAATGTGTGCTTGATCCTCCTCATGTAGACGCTTGATATGTTCAGTAAATTCTTCAGCTTCAACACTTGTCCTCTCCCCTTGCTCTATCTTCCTCAATTTTGGCGCAGTCCTTGGGCTACTTCCATATACAATTTGGAATGGTGATCTACCAATACTCCTATTTATAGAGTTATTGTAACCAAACTCAGCTTGTGGTAGAATCAAATCCCACCCCTTGGGGTTATCCCCAACTAAACATCTTAGCAAATTGCCCAAATTTCTGTTTACCACTTCTATTTGGCTGTCAGTCTATGGGTGATGTGTGGAGCTGAATTTCAAGTCTATTCTCAACTTTTTCCACAATTTTCTCCAAAAATATCCCACAAATTTAGTGTCTCTATCAGAAACTATACTCTTGGAAGACCATGTAGTCTTACCACCTCTCTGAAAAACAAGTCTGCAATATGGATAACATCATGAGTTTTGTGGCATAGAATGAAATGTGCCATTTTGGAGAACCTATCAACCACAACAAATACTGAGTCATTACCCCTTGGTATCCTCGGCAATCCAAGAACAAAATCCATACTTATGTCCTCCCATGGCTTTGATGGAATAGGCAATGGCTGATATAGTCCAGTATTGTGGCTAAATCCCTTGGCAACTTGACAAACCTGGAACCTCTGTACAAAATTCCTCACATCTTGTGAAATCTGAGGCCAAAAATAATTTTCTCTAAGAATGGCAATGGTCTTATCTCGGCCAAAATGTCCTACCATCCCTCCACTATGTTTCTCTTTAATTAGATTTTCCCTCATGGAACTCCTTGGAATGCACAATTGGCTGCCCTTGAATAACATACCATCCTAAATTAGATAGTCTAACCATTTAGTTCTGTCTATAGCAACAGGCTCTTTACAAGCTTTCTATGCTTTAGAAAAATTAGGATCTTCAGGGTACAGATTCTTGAGTTCATCAAACCCAACTACTTCAACCTGCATTACTATAAGCAACAACTGTCTCCTACTTAGTAGATCTGTAACCCTCTTAGATTTTTCACTTCTATGTTTCAACACAAATGTATAGCTCTGCAAGAGCTTTACCGACTTCATATGCCTCTGATTCAATTTACCTTGGCTATTTAGGTATTGTAATGCATGGTGATCAGTATACGAAACAAATTCCTTTGGCAATAAATAATGCCTCCATTTCTTTAACGCCTGAACTATTGCATAGAACTCTTGATCATAAACAGAATACATCTTCTTTGCATCATTCAAATTTTCACTAAAATATGCAATAGGCTTACCTTCTTGGCTCAATACAGCCCCAATAGCACTGCCGCTAGCATCACAATCCAACTGGAACACCTTTCTAAAATCTAGAAGTGCCAACATAAGCTATTTTTTCACATTCTTCTTTAGCAACTCAAAACTTCTCGTAGCTCCTGCAGTCCATTTGAACTCTTTTCTATCCCCTCTTGTTGTGTCAGTTAGGGGTGCACATATGCCACTAAAATTCTTAATAAACTTCCTATAAAAACTAACCAGACCATGAAATGATCTTACCTTAGTAGCAAACCTTGGAGTAGGCCATTCCAAGATGGATTTTACCTTCTCTGGATCCATTTTAAGACCTTCAGGTGATATAACAAACCCCAAATAGACTAACTCCCTTTTTGCAAAGATACACTTCTTCAAATTAATTAATAGTTTCTCTTCCCTTAACCTTTCAAGGACACTACAAATATGAAAAAAATGTTCTTCCAAAGTCTTGCTAAATATTAAAATATCATCCAAATAGAAAATAACAAATTTTCTCAAGAACTTCTTAAGTACCTCATTCATAAGCCGCATGAAGGTGCTTGGGGCATTCATCAATCCAAAGGGCATGAATAACCACTCATAAAGACTCTCCTTGGTCTTGAAGGTCATTTTCCACTCATCTCCTTCTCGAATCTGTATCTGGTGATAACCACTCTTGAGATCTATCTTTGTGAAGTACTGAGCTCCACTCAAGAAGTCCATAACATCATCCATTCTTGGCAAAGGAAACCGATATTTGATGGTTATCCTATTTATAACTCAAGAGTCTGTACACATCCTCCACTCTCCATCCTTCTTTGGTGCCAATATTGTAGGTACTGCACATGGACTTAGGCTCTCCTGAATCAAGCCCTTCCTCAATAGTTCTTGAACCTATCTATTTAGCTCTTTAGTTTTATTAGGAGTCATCTTGTGAGTAGCCTTGTTAGGAAAACTAGCTCCTGGGATTAAATCTATCTGATGACTGATTTTCCTTACTAGTGGTAATCCTTCTGGAACATTATCATAGATAATTTCTCCAAACTCACCTAGTAAATTTGAAACTTCAAGTGGTATTTCACTACTACCTTCTTTATCTTTCCTAGGAATCAAAGCATAGCACATACGCTAATGTTTCATTCCATCTAAAATCTTTCTTCCATCAACAAGACAAATCCTAGCACTACTACATACCTTTTCACCTTCTTTTTTCATGGGCTTTATTTTGTGGTGAACTCCATCCTTTGTTAGAGAGTATGTGTTTGCATGACCATCATGCACTGCATGTCTCTCAAACTACCATGGTCTACCCAACAATAGATGGAAACCATCCGTTGGAATAACATCACAAAGAACTTCATCATGGTAACTCCCAATTTTGAATTTTACAAGACATTGTTCACTTACCAAGACCTTATGATCATCTTTCACCCAAGCAATCTAATAGGGCTGGGGATGTTTCTCCCTCTTGAGCTTCAGCTTAGAGACCATCTCCTTTGACACCAAGTTGTTAGTGCTACCACCATCAATGATCACATCACAACATTTTTCCTCACATTTGCACCTGGTACAAAACAAACTCCTCCTTTGTCCTAGTTCAATCTCACCACTTAGTAGGACCCTTTCATTTACCAAGGTCTCTCTTCTTTCTACATCCTCTGAATGTGATGACTATGCATCCTCATCCACATGAGCAACCCTAGCTTGACCCTTAGCTCTCCTATCTATACTTCCTTGTTGTTGAGGGCATTCAAAGGCATGATGACCTTCTTCATTGCAATGGAAACAAGTACCATATAAGCCTCCTTTTCCTTGTCCATGTCCTCTACCTCTTCCTCTTTAATTTCTAAAATCTTGATGATGAGAGCAGTTAAAACCCTTATTCCTCTGATTCCTACTAGTACTCACATCTTCATTTTTCTTTTTTGTTTCATTTTGGCCTTTAGATGACCTACCACTTCCCCTTCCTCCTTGACCATGCCCTCTTTGTCTCCCTTCAAACCTCTTATTTAGCTTCTCTTCAACTCATAGGGAAAACTGGTATGCCTCTTCAACACTGGTCATTCTTACCAGACTTAATTCCTCTTGGATGCTAGGTCGCAACCCACTGATATAATGAGAAACCTTCTCCTTATTTACTTCTACATGCCCTACTGTAATCAAAAGTCAATAAAACTCCTCTGTATATTCTTGGACTGATCTTCCTGCTTGCTTTAGCCCATGCATCTTCTTAAACAAATCAAACTCCTAGTCCAGAAGAATGAACTGCTTCTTCAATTTTTCCACCATGCGATCCCACCTTGTGATCTCCTTTCCTCTTCTATTTCTTTCCAATTGAACCTCTTGCCACTAGATTTTGGCATGGCCTTTCAGTTTGGCCTTTGCAAACTTAACCCTATTTGGGTCCCTAATATCCTCATACTCAAAGTATTCTTCTAGTTCATTGATCTAGTCGATCAACTCATCTGGTTTCTAATTTCCTGAAAATACACCCACATCAATTGTAGGTCTTTTCTCAAACTTATTAATGGCCGTAAAAAGCCTTTCCTCTGCCTGATTTAGAACTTCCTTGTCAAATTCCCCTTCTAATCCAATTTTGTCTTCTTCATTGTCATCCTCACTGTCGTCACCTGCAACAACATTTGTTCCTCTATGGAGCTCCTCTTGTAATGCTTGTACCTACCTTTGGAGGGCTCTAACCTCCTCAAGATTAACAACTTTGGCCCTTCCACCATGCTCTCTTCATGGAGGCATCTTCTTATCTCAAACCCACATGCACACAGTCCTGGTGCAAACTGCCTCATAGTCGATGCTCTGTCTACACACTTAGGAAAACCAGCTCTGATACCACTTGATGGGGACACAAACCAAGCATAGAATGGACACAACAGGAAAAAGGAAATTATATTAATTGTGAAAATAAGCTAGTACATTTAGTACAGAGAAAATAGACTTCAAAACATGCCCTAAGGGCTTACAATAGAAAAAAACTAGAGATAATTTCTCCTTTTGGTTCCTCCTCTCAAATTCCACTCCGAACTGCCTTTTACAATGCCAAAAATGTCCTTAAATAGACCCTAAAGGGTTAAGAACTAGGAGTACATTCTAGAAAGTGCTAGTAGGCATCCATGAAACAAGTAGAAGGCTCCAAAAGCCGCATTAAAAGTTGGTGCAAATCTAGAAGAGTCCAAAAATGGTAACCGAACTTTTGAGAGGCATAACTTTTGAACCGTAGCTTCGATTGACAAACTATTTACACTTCTAGAAAGCTCTCAAAGCACTCTATAGCCCTATGGACTAGCTCCACTCATCCTACATTTTTTGGCCCTTTTTAATTTCATTTAATGCCCCTAACCTAACTTTGAAGCATTCTTAGGAGGTCTCCAAAAACTGAAAAACTGTGATAACTTTCAAACCGTGGGGCCTTTTGACTTGATTCTTTTTTTTGGAATGCTCTAAATTGCAATTACATTCATCTGGCCAATTTACACCTCCTAGTTCACCAAAATGATGGCTTAATTACATACTCCTATTTTTTCAACATTTACACATATCCCAAGGTGTTCAAATACTCTATCCTAGAACACTGATAGCGGGACTGTGAGAGTTGGAACCTTTATTTGACCCAAATGGGTATCCAAAAATGAAAACACATGAAATAGAAACTAAGTCTAGGTACATTTTTTTGGGTGACACATGATTGCCCTTATACCTCTGGATGCTCCTGCATTAGGATGTTCATAGCTTATGCAGTGAATAAGAAATTCAAGGTTTATGAGATGGATGTCAAGTCTGCCTTTTTGAATGGAGAATTAGAAGAAGAGGTTTATATTGAGAAGCCTAGAAGATTTCATTTATTAGAAGATAAATACATGGTATGTAGATTGAAAGCTCTTTATGGTCCAAAGAAATCACCAAGAACCTGGTATGCAAGGTTGGACAGTTACTTGGAAAGATTTGATTTGCTAAAGGTACAATAGGCAGTAACTTGGATCTGAAAGAAATTGAAGATTTTTTGTTGATCATTGTAATATTTGTTGATGATGTCATTTTTGGAGGTAATGATGAAGCTAGTGATGAATTTTCTGAGGAGATGAAGAATGAATTTGAAATGAGCATAAGAGGAGAAATGAAGGTTTTCCTAGGCTTGTATATTGTGCATAATAATGATGGTATATTCATTTCACAAGCTAATTATCTAAAAGATCTTTTGAAAAGGTTTGGTTTGGGAAGTTGTAAACCTATTGGCACACCTATGATAACTAGTCTAAAGTAGGGAATGATCGATTCAAGAGGAATGAGTCCAACCTAAACCTACAAACATCTCCTACCTAGAGTTACACATAGAAGAAACATAAAAATTAAATAAACAATAGAGAACCAAAGACCAGATTCCATACAACCATATGATATAATCAATTAACTTTCATAATAGAGATCCAAACATGCCTAACTATGAGGCCTTTTGGGTTACCACCATATATAAAGAATTATGAATCAAGTCTAAGCTCACATCTTGGATTCTTCTCTAGGATCTTCTCATGATCTATCATAATCTCCTAATCTCATGATGATTTCCTACATCAATCCATGCTCCTTATATAGCCATCTAAGCCACAAGTTGGCTAGTTAGGCATTTAATTACATTACAGGTCCTCCTTGGAAGGGTCAAAAAAACCATCACAAATATGGATAAAAATTAATAAAAGGTCATATTTAGGTCCACACATGACCCAATAAAATGTCCATATCTTAACAAGATCCCATTTAGTCATCTAAAACTGCACAAGACAAAAGACTCCACACTTTTCATGAAAACTGTTAGAAAATTGATGTCCGTGGAAAATGATAATATCTCCTAGATCTAATTGGATTAGGACTTGTACTCTTAAGTAAAGGTATTAATTTAGGTAATCTAAAATTCCTTAAGTGATTAAAGTCTGATTGATTAAGGATAACTATGCATGCATCATGAAGGTCATGCACAAAAACTTGACATAAAAATTGGCAAAAAATTGATGCATTAGAAAAATGGCCATATCTCCCAACTCATGATGACTTAGGACTTTCACCTTTAAATACTGATATTAATCTATGCCCTCTTCAATCCATAAAATTTTAATCCTCTAAATACTTAAGGATAATTATTTACATCTCCTACAATAAGAAGGCATAATAAAGAAAATACAACTCCAACAACAATGCTACTTTACAAACAACAAACTAGTAAAGAAATATTTTTGGTTGATGCAAGATTTCTCGCAGACCCAAGATGATCCTAAATTAGACACCTAGGTTAATAAATAATTTATTTCCACATTATTCACTACTCATATTTTGACTTGAATCATAAAAATCCAACTTAGCATGTGTAATCCAAGAATGATCCAACTCAGCCTGTCTTTCCACTGAACTAGGTATTTAAAATAATCTTTACCTCTAGTTCTCTTGCTTATCTTGGTATCCAAAAATATTTCAATGTTATCTTTTTTCTTCTTAGGATAATCTAGGTTATCTTCCCAAGGCTTACTAGGTAGAAGAAAAGGTGAATACAATCCCAAATTCTAACTAGTTCCTTTTGTTGTTTGACAAATTCTACAACTTCTTACCATTTTCTACACATCCTTATAAATCTATGGCCAAAAGTATCTCTCTAAAATCAGTTCCACTATCTTATTAATCCCAAAATGTCCAACAAGTCCACCACTAGGTTTATCCTTCATTATGTTTTCTCGCATAGATCCTTTAGGTATGCATAACTAAATTCATTTAAACATCATGTCTTCTTGAATGAAATAATCAACCCACTTATCATTTTTTTTTCTTTACAAGCTTTACAAGGTTCTAAAAAATCAAGATTAGTTTCATATAATTTCTTCAAACTATTAAAACTAAGTACCTCAACTCTCATCTCTATTAGAGAATTTCTTCTTTGGCTCAAGGCATCAATAACTTTATTCAACTATCCACTTTTATGCTTCAAAAAAAAGGAAAAACTCTACAAAAAATCAACCCACTTCTTATGTCTTTGATTCGACTTATGCCAACTTCCCAAATACTACAAAGCTTTATGGTTAGTATACAACACAAAATCCTTAGGCATCAAATAATGTCTTCATTTCTTCAAAGATTGAATAGTAGCATATAATTCCTGATCATAAACTAAATATTTCTCTTAGTATCATTCAACTTCTCACTAAAGAAAGCTACAGGTCTTCCTTCTTGAATCAAAACAACTCTAATTGCACTTCCACTAGCATCATATTCAACTTGAAAAAGTTTACTAAAATTAGGCAAAGCAAGTGTAGGCAATTCTACAATCTTTTGTTTCAATGTTTCAAAACTTCTTTGTGCTCCATGTGTCCATTTGAAATTTTTTTTATGTCCTCTCATAGTGTCAGTGATAGCATTACAAATAGAACTAAAATTTATGATAAATTTTCTATAAAAACTTGTTAGTTCATGAAATGATCTTACTAAGAATAACTCTCACCTTTTTAGGATCCATCTTTAGTCCATTAGCTGAAATTACAAACCAAAGTATATAATTTCTTCTTTCATGAATGAACATTTCTTCAAATTAATTAGCCACTTTTCTTCCTTCAATCTACACAATACTTTTTTGACATAATCAAAATGTTCCTCTTTACTCTTACTAAATATCAAAATGTCATCCATATATACAATCACAATTTTACTCAAAAATTTCTTCAAAACCTCACTCTTCAATCTCATGAAAGTGCTAGGTACATTAGTCAAACCAAAGGGCATAACCAACCATTAATACAGTCCTTCATTAGTCTTAAAATGCTTTTCTATTCATCTCCTTCTCTAATTCTAATAAGATGATAACCACTTTTCAAATCAATCTTTGTAAAGTACTTTTCTCCACTCAAACTATCCATTATACCATCCATCCTAGGCAATGGAAATTTTTACTTCATTGTTATCTTGTTTATAGCTTTAAAATCAGTGCATATTCTCCATTCTCCATTATTTTTAGATGCTAAAATAGTAGGTGCTACAGAAGGACTTAAACTTTTTCTGATTAGTCCTCTCTCCAAAAATCTTTTCATCAGGTGTCAATTTGTGTGGTGCTTTATTAGGAAAACTAGCTCTAGGTATGAAATCCATACAATGACTAATACATTTCATAGGAGGCAAACCATCAGGTACATTATTAGAAATAATGTCATGAAATTCAGTCAAAAAAGGTTCAATCTTAGGTGCTTGTTCCAATTCATCTTGTTTCTCAGTCTTTCTAGGAATCAAAGCATAATAACCATTTTGTTCTTTCATTTCCTTTGCAAACTTTATACCCTCTACCAAACATACTATGGCTATAGTATAGTGACTTTTATCAAAATTTTCCACCAAAGGAAACAATATTTGTTTCTTTCCTTTTACCCAAATAGTATACTGATTCAATATACCATCATGCAAAACTTTTCTATATTACTGCCAAGGTCTACCGAAAAGAATATGACAACAATTTCATCATGATAATTCCAAATTTTAAATTTGAAAAGGCATTATTTACTTACAAGTATGTTATGCTCCTTCTAGATCCAAGCAACATGGTAAGGCTTAGGATGTCTCCATCTCTACAACTATAACTTGTTAATTAGGTCATTAGATGCCAAATTATCTATACTTCCACTATCAATGATTACTTTACAACATTTTCTAGTGACCTTACATCTGGTTTTGAACAAACTTCTTCTCAAAATAGGTTCCTCATTAACTTCTTCTTTCTAAAATGTCCTTCTTAACATTATATTCTCACCCTTTTTAGGTTCATTAGGTGTTTCAACAATTTCTTTACAAGCTGAAGTATTTTTATTATTACCTCCAACCTTCTTTCTAGATTTAGTACATTCAAAGGCCCTATGTCCTTCTTCACCACATTTGTAATAATTACCTTTAAACCAAGTTCTTTCTTCTCTTTTTCCACTATTATTATTTCTAGAGTAATTAGTAAAGCTACCTCTAGAGTAATTACCTCTTTTAGTAGGTTCATCTTTCCATCCTTTATGTTGCATTGTGCAATTAGATTTGCTAGTTTCTCCATAGGTTCTACCTCTACTTCTTTGAAATCTACCACCTCTTCCTCTCTACCTTTGATTGTGTCTCTTTGAAAACCTTTATTTAGCTTTCAAAGTAAATTGATATGCATCTTCCATGCTATCCATCAATATAGTTGATCTCATCTTGAATTGGCACTCTTAGGCCATTCATGTATCTAGCCACTTTCTCAACTTCATCATCAACATGTCTAGATCCAATATCCAACTTGTAGAATTCTTCAATATATTATTTTACACTCATATCCTTTTGTATCAAATTTTACAATTTTCTCAACAAACTAAACTAATAGTTTGCTGGGAGAATCTTTCCAAGAATCTTCATCCATATTTTGATATTTTCTTTTCCTCTCTTTTGTCTCTTAGTTTGCAAATGATCCCATTGAAGAGATGCATGAACTTTCAACTTCATGATTGCAATCTTATCCTTCTTATTATTAGGAGTACCTTCATACACAAAATATTTTCCATCTCTAAGATCCAATCCAACAATACATCAGTCTCAAGTCTTCCATAATAGTGAGAAACTTCAACAATAGGTCTCAAATTAACTTTAGACAAAACTCTCAAAATTCATTCATCATCTTGTTCAGCTTCAGGTATGGGTTTAGGATTAGGTGTTATCTTTTCTTCATCACTAAAATCTTCAAGATTTACACCTCTTTTTTCCATTCTCTCTATAGCTTCAAGTCTAGTTACAATCTATCTCAACATGTCCATTATAACATTATCAACATTTCCTCTACCACAAACCATCTTGACAATAGTTCCTACAAGATTGTAACCTTTTGCAAGTTATAGGTTAGATTTTAGATCTTCCATCCTACAACCAATCCAAAAATGTTCTCCAAGATCCATTCCACAAGAAATAACTTTTCTCTCATACCACTTGACATAGGGATGGGTAGATTCAAGAGGAATGAGTACAACTTAAACCTATGCACATATCCTACTTAGAGTTATGCACTAAAGAAACATACAAATTAAATAAATAATAGAGAACTAGAGAAAATATTCCATGCAACCATATGATATAATCAATTAACTTTCATAACAAAGATCCAAACATGCCCAACTATGAGGCCTTTCAGGTTACAACCATATACAAAGAATTATGAAATCAAGTCCAAGCTTACATCTTTCCTTCTTCTCTAGGATCTTCTCATGCTCTACCATAATCTCCTAATGTCATGATGATTTCCTACATCAATCCAAGATCCTTATATAACCAACTAAGCCACATGTTGACTAATTAGGTATTTAATTACATTATAGGTCCTCCTTGGAAGGGTAAACAAAAGACATCACAAATATGGATAAAACTTAATACAAAGTCATATTTAGGTCCACACATGATTAGGTCTACCTTGTCTAAAGGATTTAAAACTTAAAATTAAGTAAGAAATCTATTAGGATATTTACTTAGGCCCATTAGGACCACTCTATTAAGAGATTTACACTAATTCACTTGCCAAAATGTATCAGTACTTGATCCTTTAGTTTGCACTTACAATGTTGATTACAGATCTTCTCTTTTCACTCTTTGATATAATCTCCTATCTGATATATCTTTAATATTGTCTTCATAACTTCACTCGGTTGTTATACTCTATTACTTCAAAACTTCGCTTGCAAACTCCAAAACATAACTCCTTCGCATAAGCATTCACAAAAATTCACATCCTTATGCAATAGGGGTTGGATCTACCCTAAAATAGACATGTGTAGAGTTTTCTAGAATAAAATCAATGATATGGATGCTTCCCTTTTAGACTCTTAATATGATTGGCTAACTTTCCTTCATAAGGATTGGTGGTCCACTTCAAAACATGTAACAAGTTCTATAAAAAAACTCTATGATAATTAAATGTTGTTTACATGTTAGCTCAAAATGGTTTACCTCAATGGTTATGCAATTCTAGACATTATTGTTTAAATAGTGTTACTTGGCACATATAGTTTCTGATGCTTAGTCATAACTATTCTACCTACTGACACTTGACCTCAACTAGCTCAGCTCCTTCTATATGAATCTACATCAACTTATTCTATTTTACTTAGCATTAACTAAACTTGGCTTGCATAGGGATACTTGGCAACCATAGACTTTCTCATATTTTATAGAGCTCGACATATACCAGATTATTTACAAGTCTAACAAATACATAACTCAAAATATATAGAGTGACTCAGTCGCAATGATCATCAACCAACTCTTCCTTCTATATGACTAAGTGTTTGAAGCTAATAGACAACCAAACTAGAGAGATCAACAATCTCCCCCTTTGAAATTAACAAGAAAAAACAAAATTTTATGATTACATCATTATAGTAAAATTTAAAAATGATAGTACCTTGGCCTATGTTTATGACTTGGTCCATATAGGACTGCAATTTTTTTTACAATATACTCATATATACAATACACATGTTACATGACTAAAATAGTTTGAGGTATATTTTTAAAACCTTTGATCTATCCTCAACTGCTCATTTGTTTTCTAAATGATATCATTTTGTAGTTTCTTCTTTCAAATCTTTATTTATTCCCCTTTATTTTGTCACCAATGTCTGATTGAAAGTAAAGTCCACCAATATAAATGAGTGGGGGGTAGGGGACATGAATTGTTTGTCCAACTATTATATAATTATTAGCCTTATTAATCCATAACCATATGAGAAATATAATCAGCAACCATAAAAAGATACTCATACACAATAATAATAGATATATTAACTAGAGAAACCCTTGATCAAAGGGAAAACCTCGATGGGGATGGTACCCACAAATTGATGTACTAATATAAATATTCCTTGTTAGAGGATGGACCTTATTAGGAGTCAATGAAATATATTTAGTATGTATTAGTCCTTGTTAGCATACTTTGAATCACTATTAGGAGATTCCAACCAAGTTAGGAGTTGTAGAAGGCAGATGAACCCACTATCGAAATAACTTCAAGGGTGTTGGTCATGTTTTTTCCTCATGTTTTATGATTATGTCATTTTGTGAATTTTCCTAGTTTTTATGAGTAAATTAGGGTTTGGTCCCTTTTTCAAATGATTAGCCCTAACAAAAACCCTAATTAAACAAAATTCATGCCCTAAGCAAGCCTTTTAGGTCATATGTTTCACCTTTGAAGATTGAGTGAGAAAATATTTTTGAAATAATATATATTTTTAGGAACTTTTTAAAGAATTCTCATTCTTGCTTCATAATTTCCCAAAAGGTCCCTTATCATTAGATCTTTGTAAAATCTATGGTGGTCATCTTGTCACCATTTAAACTTGCATCCATTTTACTTCATGTGATATAGCGACCAAGTAAGTATTACATCTAGTTCCCAGTAAAATAAGCATGACTTTAATGTGTATTACCTTCACCATTAGATATTTTAAGATCAACGATGGCTGCTATGTCACCACTAGGAATTGTAAGGTTTTTACCTATCATGGCATGGTGACCTCCTACAAAAGTGAAAAATGATGGGACCAAACCTAAAGACGGGTACTAGTATTTGGGTCTATCATAAATGAGCTTCACAAGCATGACATATTGTCAGATATGTCATGCATAGTAAAGGAGGTACCAGGGAAAGAACGTGTTGTTTTTTTCTTTTCATAACACTAGATCTTTGCAGAATCATGGTAGTTGTTATGTCACCATCAAGAATTGCAAGAGCTTTGCCAGTAGTGACATGGTAACCTCCTGCAAAATGAAAACATGGCAGGGCCAACATTGAAGACAAGCATCATAAAGTTTCTCTATCATTAATAAGTTGTAACATCATTATAGAGCATTAGAGGTATAGCAAATAAAGTATCATAATGAGAACATGCTTATTTCATGATGTTGGATTTCCTTGTAGTATACATTAATCACTATGTCACCATAAAAAATTGTGAGAACTCTGCCAGTAGTGACATGGAGACCTCTCATGAAAGGAAAACATGGTGGGAACTATTTTACAAATGTAATGCCAAAAGGGTTAACTACAATAAATGACTATGCCAGCATGCCAAGGTCGTCAGATGTCACATGCTGCGTGGATTCACACTCAAAAGAGGATTCATGTTGATTAACACTGTTAGATCTTCTTAGATCGATAGTGGGCACCAAGTCATTATGGAAACTTTCCCAACCTTTAGTGCATGTGACATGGTGACCAAAGGAAAAATAGAAGGACCCACCATAGTTGAATTAAAACACTTTTAAAAAGTACATCATTAGATCAAAGATGCATCAACAATGGTCACTATGTAGCATGCAAAAGTTGCTTGATATTTATGCATAGCGACATAGCAAGAGTATGACAGATGTCCATGAAAGCCAATGGGTCTAGAATTAAGTAGAAGGAAAAGCTTATGTGGAGAAACTTGATTGGCTTGACTGTCAATGTGGCAAATTGAAAGTGAGTCATTCACGATTTTATTTCTAAATCGTCAAATTTTTTAGAATCAATAGTGTGTTTTCAAATTAGAAGGTGATACTATTGGAAATATTCAAGACTTGATAAGTTACTAAGAGGGTAGGGTTGAATCAGTAACTTCAAAAATTTCTTTAAATTCACCACAAATTCATTTATACTACTGCATACATTAGTATTGAAAGATAAAACATTCATCACACAAAGAAACACAATGTTTTGGTGACCCAGAAACCTTCCAAATAGAAAGTAAAATTGGGGTGGGGATGGTACCCACAAAACTTCACTATTGTAGCAAAAGTTGGCCTGTTAAGGCTTACATTGACCACTTCTAGTGATCTTCCCTGTTAGGAGCACAAAGGACTGCTAAGTCCACCCTGTTAGAGGATTTACAAACATACAATGAAGTATGCACTTGGTTAAGAGATTTATACAAAGATTGTTAAGTCTACCTTGTTAAAGGATTTAAAATTTGATTAACTGAAATGTTCGTTTACTAATTTTACATGATATTTCAAGCCTCAAATCAAATCTTTAAAATCAAACAACCAATCTTACAAAGATCCACCAATTTTTTCAAGAATCCCCAAATCGGGTATGACTGAAATAGTGCCAAAAGCTTCACAACTTCACAAATTATTAATAAATCTGAAAATGGAAATTTTTACAGAAATTTCAGCAGCATAAAAGCCTAAAAAATGACATTTCTATATTTGTATAGCCTTTACACAACAGTTCACAAATGTAGGACAAAAACTATGCTCATCGGGCTCCCGAAACTAACACAAAAATGCCCGAAAACACCGCAAAAACACTAATAATCTATCTCAAAAGTTTAATCACATCCCAATACATATATTCAGCTCTATTTTAATATCTTAAAGTCTGTAATACAATAGAAACCCAAACTAATATGAAATACTCAACTAAAAACACCAAACTCATACAAAAAAACACACCCAAAAACTCACAAATCTGCACTATTCAGCACAAAGGAAAACTCTGTATGAGCATGCACATGGAATGGCTTCAAAATCCCATCCTTAGCCTTCCTAAAAACTTGCAAACTCCCGTTCTTGGGTCTCCCTGGAAACCTGCAAACTCCCATTCTTGGGTCTCCTTCTCCACAGCTTTGGCAGCCTCTGAAGAATAACAAAGAATGAGCAAAAATCAAGTTCTGGAATCAGCTCAAAATGTCTCCAAACCCCTTAAAAGAGGGCATAACTGTAACTCACATCCAAGAGAGGTTAATTAAAAATATTTTAATAATAATTTTTATTTATTAGTCCAACGGTTTTCAAAGATTAACCCCCTTTTTTTGAAACTTCACTTTCTTGGGCCTGCCTACCTTAGCAAAGATTATTATTTTTTAATTATTTGAAAAGGGGACATGACAAGTCCTCCCCTCCCAAACACTGCTTGTCCTCAAGCAATGGCTAAACAATAAGCCAATCAATCCACCTGGATTCCAAATGTAGTCATGAACTATACTACTACCAATTAACACAGGCTCCTGCAATATCATCTGCAATATGACCAAGAGGAATCCATAATCAAACTGACAATTACAGCTCAACCAAACTCCAAAATCACAACTTCCACACTTAGAAACCCATGAGACACAAACTCTTAGAACATCAAAACCCAAGTAAAGTGGACTACCAACACAGTAAATACCATCAATGCATTCCACTGGCCTACACAGAATGTACAATCCAACTCTGCAACAATTTTGAATGCTCCCAAATGAAACTGTACCAAGTATGGAGAATCCACACACTATAAAATGCCTGTAGTCAACACAACTTTGTAGATCACCGACCACTGTCTCATAACCATAACTACCATGCACCCCTAATGGTGAAAAGCCATCACAAGATAAAAAACAAGAATTGGAACCCAAACCAAATTTTCCTACCATCAACTTCTCAACACAATGATCAAATGCTAACTAATGTACATACCCTGCAATATAATGTTGATAAAGAAAACCAACCTCATTCAACAGATCACCATGAACAAGTGATACAACCCACTATGACTGATCACCAGCTAAGTCAAGAGATGTCATAGCCAAAGGAGTAGAATCAATAACAACACCCGCTAAAGCATCACTCCAAAACTCCTGCTCTAAGTCATGTATTATCAAGCTGTAAACTATAGAACCTATCACCATGTTGTTCCCATCATGACTCTCATCTTGAGGTGTCAAACTATCCCATAACTGATGATAAGCACTAGGAACCAAAGTACATCTATGTATCATCATCTCATCAACATGGTCATCAAAGGTAAATTGATGAGCATACCTCACAATGTAATGCTGATAGAATGCACCAATCTTAGTTAGTGGCTTAGACTGCAATCCAGATGTAACTAACTACAATCGATCACTAACCAAGTTGGAACTAACTATAGAAACCTAAATTTGATTACACTATTTTAGTAATCCTATTTAGTTATCTAAAAAGGCATTATTAATTAAATTTCTATTTAATTAATCCATTGTCATCCCCTAGTTGATTAATTTAATTAATCATCTATATTCCTAATTGATAAATCAAATAATCTATTATTTATCAATTAAATCCTATTCTTCTATCTAATTCCAAAAATCCCCATTTATTAAATAAATCTATTTGATAAATGAAATCCTCAAATTCAAAAACCCCTAACCTATCTCTAATCCTCCATTTAGCCTAATCCACCCCATTCACCCATACTGACCAAGCTTAGCCACTAACTCACCCACCCTCATTAATGCCATCCACTTGCACATCTCTAACATTCCTAATCTAATCCTAAACCCAAGCCTAATCCACCCCCTAATGTTGTCACATTCCTTAAAAAAGTTTAAGACTTTCTTAATCCAAACCAAAGTCTCCCCTCAAAAATCCCAACCACCAAGTCATGAGTGCTCTTACAAAACATAAAAGACTCTTACAAACCCACTCATGACTCTTACATCCATCTTCCACACTCTTCCCTCTTCCACACTCATTCCTCTTACATCCCTCTTACATACTCAACCCCACTCATCATGCCTTTAACCAACCCTTTACTCTACCCTCTCACACTCATCCTCCTTGTGACAAGTGTCACCTTCCCATTGGTGCTAAACAAGCACAATCCATGTGCTCTCCTTTGAGTGCATCCTAGCCCTCCTTAAGCCTTCATCCATCCTTGCATCTAAGCCCTCCATCCCTCTACCCCTTACCCTATAAATTGAATCCCCTCCCAAGCCATTTCATCAACATTCTTTGAGCTAAAGTTACCATGCTATTTTGAGAACCAAAGCCATCAATCTTACCCTTATAATGCCAAATTGAGAGCTCACAAAGCTACCAATTTTCCATTACCCATCTCCATTGAAGAAGCTTTTGAGCATCTTGAGCATACATCCACAGAAAAAGGACACATCTACAGAATCAAGAAAGCATGGAGTGTTTTATCTCGTGAGGTTTGCACTTCTTGTTTGCTTTCTTTGTCTAAGCATATATGTGAATTTAGTTTTTGGTTTGTAAATGTTTACTTTATTTGTTAATGTTCTTTGCATACTAAATCTAGTTCTACATTTTGGCACGCCCGGTGGGACTCAACTATGGGTCATTTAATCATCTATTTTCATCTATATGTCATTTTTCTAACCATCTAATGTTTGTTGTTGTTTGAGTGTGTTGTGAGGGTGTTTTGCTTATTTTTGCAGGTTAAAGAACACACTTAGAAAGAATAAATACCATCTAAAAAAAAAATTCGCATTTTTCAACTTTTTTCACGCAGTTTTGGCATCTGCAACCTGTTTTGTCTGCGAAAATTTGTGTCTGCACAAATCGATATCTGCAAAAATCTGCGTCTACACAAAATCGACGTCTCCACCACCGCCAATCCAAATTGTTGTCTGTAAAAATCCGCATCTGCACAAATCGACATCTCTGCTTGTCACCTATTTTTTGTGCCGCAAATCTGTTCTGTCATCTTCGAATACTAGCGTCTCTGTATTTTTGCGTATTCATATTTTGGCGTCTCCACTTGAAAAAACAGCAAAAAAAGTTAAAAAATTTTTTCCCATAGTTAAGCTCTCATTTTTGAAGATTTTGGCTAACTAACTAAATTGCTTTTTTTTGTCTCATTGCAAGTTGGAGCACATATGGAACCACTAACCATGTTTCTTGCAGGTTTTCATATTGCTAAAAAATGAACTTGAATGTTTAACCATTTGTCTTTGAATGCATGTTGCTAAAAAAATGAACTTGAATGGTTAAACACATTTTCCATTGAATGGATGTTGCTCAAAACACACTCTTGAATGTCATAGATTAAAATCAACTTTTCTTGGAATGCATGCTTAAAACAACAAATCCAATCTTGAATGCCAAGGATCAATTAACCATTGCAATATCAAACACTTCATTTGAAGCTTCTAAAATTGAACAAAACAAATCTCTTTTCCACATGCAATCTAGGTAAAGTTTGATTTTTGGACATTTAAGAAACTTTGTTAAGTTAAAATACAAATTTAGAAAAATCAATTTGAGTAGTTCCTTGGACTCACCTCTTTTCTAATCACCCATCAAATATTAACCATTGGTTGCAATCTCAGTGCCATTTATGGGGATGGTTCTACTTGAAAAAGGTGTTAAATGTTCCACAATCTAACTCACTCACTTAGTCTTTGAACGTTTGCTTTAACTTTATCAAAATTCTTAAATGGCCAAAACTCTAGATTAAATTGATCACACTTCAAGTTTGGACACTAAAATTGAACAACAACTGACGTGGAGAGCCTTCGGGTGCGCACTTGAAATCAAATCTCACACACTTTTGTTTTGGGCTTAAAACAAACTCACACTCAATCTTGAATGCCTTAAAGACAATTAATCGATACTTGATGTGGAGGGCCTCTGGGCACGCGAGTTTGTTTTTGTTGACCCTAACTCTTCTTACTATTTGCATTCTTTGATCAATTTACTTTTGTTGGAGCTTCAAGTTGGAATTGAACATTGTCTCTTAAACATGAGTGCTTGCAAAGTCTAGATTAGTACACATAAGAGTCAGTTGGTAAAAGAACAAGCGTGTTTTTTAGCCCAAGGTCATCCAAGTCTTCTCTCCCCTTGTCGTCTTTCGAGGCCATCTTGGGTGCATAAGATTAGGATCCAAAACCTTGTTTCTTTTTAGGAGGCCTGCTTGGGGATTTCATCAACACTTGGATGACCTCAACTCTAGTGTTCCGGCAGAGTATAAGAATCGGGAGGTGAATCGAAAGACACCTCTCTTGAGATCAAGATTTTGTCATTTGGGCTAAGCCTCAAGGAACTTTATACCCTTGAGAAGTGAAAGAGGAGAAGTGGGTTACCGCTCCTCTCGGCTGTGTGACATCCTTTTGGTCTCATCTACGGATTTGGGCCTCACGTACCTTGCGTATATTGAGGAATCCCTAGCTAAACCAATTGTCAGCCTTGCAGAAAACCATCTAGGATGTTAATGTGTTTGGAGTGACTGATCAAAACATTTGTAGAACATACACACTCCTTGGCGTAAGTATCACATTCTCAGAACCACAAACTTCTATCTACGTGTTCCTATCTATTGCTTGTTTTTATTTTACTTGTTGAATGAATGTTTGCCAAACTTGGTCAATCTTAGCTTAGGGCACACTTAGCGTAGTCACTGCCTATTTTAGAAGTTGAACAAGTTGAAGAAAAACAACGGAGATTTTTTCCAGAGTCAAGCAAATTCAAAAATTTATGTCGAAACAACCCAAACCCAAATAGAAGTTTCACAAGGTCAAACTCAAGCCATCTCTAGCATACCAAGAACTTTCAGCCAAGAGAAAAGAAATAACACCAAGCCCACGAATTGCCAAACTCCACAAAGTAGAGGACAAAGCTACCGATGAAGCACTTCAAGAGGCCTAGTTAGAGCGCACCATCAAATTTAGCCAACATCTACGAGTTAATCCTGCTTATGCCTTACCAACTAGGCATGATTTCTATGATTAGACACCCTTGTTTCTCCACATCTTCTTGGATAAGCTTCACTTTAGAGTCATCTTTGTAGAAAAGCCAACCATCTTAGGTTATCCCCTTAAGCATTATTAGCTCATCCATCTCATTTAGAATCATACCATCTAGCCAGTAATCGAAAATCTGCACATCTAAGCTTTCAAAATTGTTGTCACCTTGCTAAAAGTTTGCCATTCCTAAAATCTTCCAAATCCACCAATCTCACCAAGGTTATCCCTTTAACAGAGCTTTGTCTAGGGTAATCTAGCTTTGTCACTTGTTATCCCTCATCACCTTGAGCTAAAGGTTAGGATTCGCAAGTGGTCAATCTCGTGTTCTTCCTAAAGGATCATCAGTCTATCCTTAAGTTGACACAATCACCACCAACCTTGCACATAGGAAAGCAGACCTTTTGTGCTTTGAAAACATATCTTTGAAGTTAGAATCCCCAACCCAATCCTCCTTAGGTTTTGTCATATAGCTTTGCCTCAACCTAGGAAATCATTTGCATAGAAAAGCCTTCCCCCTTTTGCATCCATCAGCATTATTGCATCTCATCCCTAGGAGCATTTTTCATGCCACCCATTACTCGCTTAGCTAAGAAGAAAGAAAAAATGGAGCCCTATCATTTGGATCGAACAGCCTCACCCCCCTTGAGCACTCAGCCATCCTTCAGCCCAGAGCAAGCTATGCCATCACCTACTAACATTGAAGCTTTCATGAACCAACTAGGAAATGTAGTATTGGTAAACGCCATTATAGACAAAAACAAAGAGACAATCATGGCTAATTTTTGAAGGGACAATGTAGGAACCTTTGACTTTGGAAGACCCCCTCCATTATCAGATCCATCTCACCCATTGTTTGGGCAGCTGCCACCACCCATAGGCTCTTATGATCCAAATTATCCTCAATATATTCCAAAAGAAGAGCCTCCAGCCAATCCATATGACCCAACAGACCCAAACATACCATCATCCACCCAAGTTGAAATCTCCATGCCGCAAGCCAACCCAGCCACCACCATTCCATCCTTGGTTCATACCTCTCCACTCCAAACCCCCTTTACCCAAAACAGCTCACCATTCACCCCCTTCACTATTGCTGCTATTGCTCCCCAACCCAACCTTCCAAATCCACCCATCTCCCAAATCAGTGCTAGCATCTTTGGCCAACCTCAATAATATACAATAGGGATGTCACCCATGGGGCCAAGTAATCAACCTTTCATCACCCCCAGCTTGTTCACTGCAGCCCAGAACACAATCCCATCATTTCCATTAGGTCTTGGGAGCTCAATACCATTAGCCACAAATCTACAAGCTACTACCCTCACTCCACAAAGCTATCAAATCCCACAAGCTACTACCAATTTTCTACCAAGCTCCCAAATGACCCCAGCTCCCGCCACCACTCTACCAAGCTTCCAAATCTAGCCAACAAGCTATCAAACCTCATCAGTTCCATTCCCAAACTTTCAATTCCCACCACCTCCACCACCAACTAATCCATTACCTCCAATTACCAACTACTTTTCAATGCCACTTCTAGGAGGTAATCCACCACCCCAGCCAACCACCAATTATTTGCAGATACCATCCCAAATGGGGGCACAACCCACATATATTGGTCAAACCCTAGAAGCCCTCTGATCCTTTCCCCAAGCCTCACAACCATCTTATACCTTACCTCCACAAAGCAATCCATTTATCCCATAGCCAGCTTATGTTCCTCAATCCCAACCTCAAATCCCATATCAACAGCAAGCCTCGCAGCACATGCAGCAATATGTGCCACCTCCCCCTCAACAACCCGTCATCCACCATGTAGCTACCCAAACAATGTACAATCCCTATCAGCAAATCCCTCACAGCCATCCATATTCAGTGGCCCCATCCAGCACATACCTACCTCAAGGCACTCCTACATTGGGGGCACCCCAACCATCACCTATCAATTCAGAGTGGGAGCAAATGAAGACAGCTTTGAAAGCCATCCAAGAAGGGAATGATCCAAAGACATTCAAGTTTGAGAATGTGTGTCGTTACCCATTTGACAGAGCCATTACCACGGCACCATTTCCCAAACACTTTGAGGTACCTAAATTTGACAAATTCAGAGGAAAAGGAGACCCTGTCACACATATCAAAGAATTTTACATGCATTGCCAGGACGTGGCATACAATGATGTCTTCCTCTTGTGCCTTTTTCCCAAAAGCTTGGCTGGACCAGCTCTTGAATGGTTTTATAGAATCCCCTATGGCACAATTAAAAACTTTTCTGAATTATCTGAGGCATTTGTAGCCCAATATGCCCATCTTGTTGAAACAGAGCTATCAATAGTTGATCTTGTCCACACCAAGCAAAAAGGTGGAGAAAGCCTTGCTGAATACCTGTAAAGATGGCAAACCCTTACCACCCGCATATCCTGCACCTTGCCAGAATGCCATGTGGTGAAAATGTTTATTGATAATGCACATCCCAGCTTGGCTCACCACATGACCATGAATTGTTTGCAGACCTATAAGGATATCAAAGAGAAAGGAATGATCCTTGAGCAAGGACTCATCAAATATGGTGTGGTAAATATTTACAAAGAGGACAACCAAAATCAATCACATTCCAATGACAAGTCTAGGTATTGGAAAAAAAACAAGCATGTTGCAACAGATGGGGTTACTGACACCAGACATGTGAATATCGTTGGTCCTTCTCAAAACCAGTCTAACCCACCATATCAAACAAACAACCAACAAGCTATCAATTACCAACAACGAAATAACCAAAGCTATCAAAACCACAATACAAGACCCAACTTTCAAGGGTCTAACAATCAAGCTAATGCCATCAATGTAGCTGTAGGGCAAAAGCCCAGATTCCAACCTACACCTAGAAACTATACACCCCTTGGTGAGCCATTGGATGTTATTTTTGAGAAATTGGCTAAGGAAAACCTCATCAAATTTCCTCCTACCTAGAAAATTGATCCAAGCCAATCGAAAGCTGCATGGTACAAGGACAATGAGTATTGCAAGTTCCATAGGGTAAACAGTCACACCACCCTCAGATGCATGAAACTGAAAGACTATGTATAGGACCTTATTGATCGGAAGGAAATCACTGTTGGTGCCCAAACCTCTCCCAATGCAGGCTTACAGATTTATCAAAATGCTTTTCCTCCACATAAAAACCAAAATCCTGGAAAAGCACCTATCCAAAACAACACCAACAACCGCCAGCCAAACCAACAACATGGGAAGAACAATGACCACACTTCATCCTATATAGACTATGGTAGCCTTATAGGTTGTATATCTAAGAAAGAGCCTTCTGTCAATGTTATCAATATCCAAGGACCAGACAATGAGTGTGCGGTCACCACTCGAAGAGCACGATTTAACATCACAGGCCCACCAGTTTCATCAGTACCATCAGCTCCATCAAAAAGTCGGTACAATATCTTGGAACACCTTGGAAACATGCCATCCCAAATATCCATTTTAGACCTTCTTGTTAGGATAAACCACGGACAGAAATAAAAACTACATGCAAATATAACCAATAACAAAAAAATAATAGAACACACAGAAATGAACACAAGGCACCAAGATTTAACGTGGTTCACCCAATCCCTGGGCTACGTCCACCAAACAGCAAGTCCGATCTTATTACAATCCAGTGATTACAACCTGATTACAATTCGTAATCCCTTACAGCTCAATACCACTGCAAGAACCAATTTCGTATCACCACACATAAAAAATACCCAACCCTAAGCCCTTTTTATACAAGTATTAAACTGCTTTAGGGTTATAACATGTCGGCCATATGTTGGCTACCATGTCGGCTACTATTTATGAAGTATGTACAGTACTTTCCTGATCAGTCACCACAATCTAACAATCTCCCACTTGGGGACTGATCAGGCTCCACACTAAACAACAATCTCCCACTTGGAGACTGATCTTGTAGCAATACAACTACTGCATGGGGCTCCCACTGGATCAAACCACCCTGGACTCTGCTGTTCTTTTATTCACATTGAGTCTAAAAGACCAATTGAAGCTGAAGAGGAGTTCAGCTTCTCCCTTGTGACAACCTTTGTCAACATACCTGCTGGATTTTCATTGGTATGTATCTTCTCCAGCTTTAACTGTCCATCCTCCAAAACTGACCGAATGAAATGGTACCGCAACTGTATGTGTTTGGTCTTAGAATGCAGAGCTGAATTCTTAGCAAGATGAATGGCACTCTGACTATCTGTGAACAAATAATTATCCTTCTGAGGATGTCCCAATTCTTCCAAGAAGAACTGAAGCCATATCATCTCTTTGGCCTTAAATCTTTTCTTACCTCCTTCCTCTTCTTTCAACCTATAAACCCATTTATTCTATAAAGCCTTTTTACCTGCAGGCAACTTGCACAAATCCCATGTCTTATTTTTCAGCAAAGAGTCCATTTCATCTTTCATTGCAGACTCCCACTGAATCTTAGTATCCACCTGCACAGCTTCATCATAACTTTCAGGTTCACCAGCATCAGTAAGTAAAATAGAATACAAAGAGGGAGAAAACCTTTGTGGAGGTCTAATTGGCCTTGTTGACCGTCTAACATTCACTGGTGTGTGTGGTATTTGTTGTTGCAGTTGTTGCACATCATGAGGAATGGCTGGAACTTCAGCTTTTGGAGTATCATCCAGCACTACATAATCATCTTCTTTCTTCTCATGTTGCTGCAACAGATCTTTGTACAACACTTTTTCATTGAATATGACATCTCCGCTTCTTATAATTTTATGATTTTCAAAATCCCAAAGCCTATAGCCAAATTCATTAATGCCATATCCAACAAAGACACATTTCTTTGATTTTGCTTCTAGCTTGGTTCTATTTTCAGAGTCTATATGAGCAAAAGCTTCACAACCGAAGGTCTTGAGAAAAGAATAACTCACCTTCTTACCAGTCCATGCTTCCTCTGGAATACCACGTCCCAAAGGAGTAGAGGGACCTCTATTAATCAAATATACTGCAGTATTGACAGCCTCTGCCCACATGTGTAAGGGCAACCCAACATGCAACCTCATGCTCCTTGCGCGCTCCATTATAGTCCTGTTCATGCGTTCAGCCACTCCATTTTCCTGTGGAGTCCTTGGAACAGTTTTTTGTCTACGAATACCATTAGTGGAGCAATAATCTTCAAATTCATGACTGCAATACTCACCACCATTATCAGATCTGAGACATTTTAATTTCTTACCAGTCTCATTTTCAACCAAGCATTTCCATTTCTTAAAAGTTTGAAATACATCAGATTTCTGTCTAAGGAAATAAACCCATACTTTTCTAGTTGCGTCATCAATAAATGTAACATAATAATGAGAGCCACCAAGGGAAGATACCTGAGCCGGTCCCCATACATCTGTATGTACAAGCTCTAATTTCTCCTTTTTGTTTTCTTTCCCTGTCTTTACAAAACTCACTCTCTTTTGTTTTCCATACACACAACTTTCACAGAAATCCATATTCACACATTTTAGACCTGGTAAAACTTTCCTTGAATGAAGTACTTTCATACCTTTCTCACTCATGTGCCCAAGTCTATTGTGCCACAGTTCTGTATCAGAATCTACAGCAGCTATTTGTTCTCCCTGCTCAACTGCAGTAATTGTTCCTGAATATTCATTTTTCTCTGAAACAATCAAAGTAGAAGGAACAATATGACCTGTACAAAGATATAAGGTGCCTACTTTCACACCTTTTGCTACTACAAGGGAACCTTTTGAAACCTTCCAATTTTTATCATTAAAAGTAATTACACAACCCTCATCACCAAGTTGCCCTGCTGAAATTAAATTCCTACTCAGCTTTGGAACATGTCTTACCTCATGTAGTAGCCAATGATTCCCATTCTGCAACTTAATCTTAATTTTTCCCTTTCCAACAATCTGACAGGGTTCAATGAAATAACCTCTATGAGGTGTAGCATGAAAAGAAGCACCAGAATCTAAAACCCATGAATCATCAACACTCTCTAAAGATAGAAGCAAAGCATCCTCTTCGGATTTATTACTTACCACATTTGCCTCTTTGTTTCCATCTGATTTATCTCCTTCATTTTTCTTTCGAGTCCAGCAATCTTTCTTTTTGTGCCCTGGTTTCCCACAATACCAGCAATCATTTGTTCCTCTCAATTGAGACCTCCTCCCCTTTGACTTTCCTCTTGATTTCCCACGATTTCCAGAGTTACTTCCTCTTTTAGTCATTTTGCCCCTGCTTTGTGCATTTAAAGCACTTCCTGATGTAGATCCACCTAAGGATTTTCTACGAGTTTCCTCACTTAAAATAACACCGATCACATCATCATATTTTAGGGTACTTGATCCAAGAACAGAATTACTCACCGCCATTACCAAGCCATTCCAGCTTTCAAGCAAAGAACACAAAATCAAGAGAGCCCTAATTTCTTCATCAAAATTGATACCCACAGAAGATAATTGACTAGTAATAGTATTAAACTCATTTAAATGATCTGCAACAGATCCACCTTTTTCCATTTTCATATTAAATAAACGCTTCATGAGAAATACCTTATTTGAAGCAGAGGGCTTTTCATACAGTGTCGCTAGGGTTTTCATCAAATCTTCTGTCGTCTTTGCTTTTGTAATATTAAATGCGACCGATGGTGCCAAGCATAACCGAATGCTTCCGAGTGCCTTTCTATCTAAAAGATCCCATTTAGCCTCTGACATAGTTCCCTGATTCTTGGCTTTTCCTTCCAACGGCTTCCATAAATCCTTCTGATATAAATAGTCTTCCATTTGCTTCTTCCATAACTGGAAGTTCTGCCCATTAAACCTATCAACCCTTAGCTTACCATCATCTGCCATTGCTCCCACTCAACCGTGAGACTCCCACTTAACTGTGAGACTTTCCTACAGAGGATAACTGAGAAACAACTAGGCTCTGATACCACTTGTTAGGATAAACCATGGACAGAAATAAAAACTACATGCAAATATAACCAATAACAAAAAAATAATAGAACACACAGAAATGAATACAAGGCACCAAGATTTAACATGGTTCACCCAATCCCTGGGCTACGTCCACCAAACAGCAAGTCCGATCTTATTACAATCCAGTGATTACAACCTGATTACAATCCGTAATCCCTTACAGCTCAATACCGCCGCAAGAACCAATTTTGTATCACCACACATAAAAAATACCCAACCCTAAGCCCTTTTTATACAAGTATTAAACCACTTTAGGGTTATAACATGTCGGCCATATGTCAGCTACCATGTCGGCTACTATTTATGAAGTATGTACAGTACTTTCCTGATCAGTCACCATAATCTAACACTTCTCCGCACTAGTCCTGTGTACAAAGACATCCTTGACAGTGCTCTCATAGAATCATGTGTCCCTTTTGATATCAATGCTACTGATTTTCATAATCTTGTTGGACACCTTTCATCCTCATGTGCCCTATCTTTCAAACCCACCGACATACCCACGGTTGAGCCAGATCACACCCTTCCACTTCGCATAGCCATCAGGGTATCCAATTTTGTTGTAAAAAGAGTAATGATAGATAATGGATCAGCCTTGAAAATTTGCACCCTAAAATTCATAAAACAAGCTGGGTATACTGAGGCAGATATGATCAGTGAGGTTATCACCATCAAAGCTTATGACAACTTGGAAAGGACCACAGAAGGGACTATTTTGCTACCAATCAAGGTTGGGCCGATCATCCAAGAGACAATTTTCCATGTTGTTGATCTAAACCTACCATTTAACATCCTCCTTGGTCGCCCATGGATTCATGCTATGAAGGCTGTTCCATCCACCTACCATCAGTGCATCAAATTTCCACATCAGGGCACTGAGGTAACCATCCATGTTGATCCAGAACCCTTTGCTTACTGCAATGCAGTTGAAGCTTCATATACAAACCATTGCCCTGGAATAGACATCGGCACAGCCATCGCCAGCTCATCCCACACTTGTAATGACGCAGAAACCATCCTCGCCTCCACCCTATCTACTATAAAGATCAACAACAAAGGCTATGGAGAATATAGCCTATCAGATGCATTTGCTATCGGAGCAATCCCACTTGATCCACATACCCATGGACGGCCAACATATCACAAAGCTAAGGAGATTCCACCTCCTTGATACAAATGGTTTGGCCCAACCACCTTTGTGTCCTCAAAAATGCCTCTTCATGAGGAGCTCACTCCAGATATCAACAATTGGTTACATAAGGATGTACCTCCAAGAAATCAAGCACGCCTTGATCACTTCAGCCAGAAGTATCCCCAACAACATAAGCTCATCACAGAAAAATGGAACTATCAAGGAGATGGACTAGGACCAGAAGAAAGGGGCATGCAATGTCCCATCGAAGCACATAATTGGGAAATGAAGTAAGGTCTTGGCTTTGGCATACCCACAACTGGGGGCACCAACGAGAACAGTCATGCTTTTTCAAACATTCACCGTGACCTTGTCAAAATCGAAGACATTCCTGAGGAAGTTGAAAAGAGAGCCTACGATGATATCCCAGACCAAATCTTCCTAGGAGACTCTGTTCTCCAAGAACTATCCATCCATCTCATTGACCTACCACTCGCTCATCCACAACTCATAGATTGGGACCAACCAAGTGTCATACATATTGATGAGTTCACATCAGAGGAAGTGCTTCTAAGATTCATGGGAGCCGAAACTCCTCATAAGAAGAAAAAACCAGATTCTGCCTACATCTACAAGCTAGATCCCAAGGGGTATTTTGGAGAAAATCCCCAACCTAGTTTCGATACACCCAAAACTGAAACTAAGGTAAATCTGGGACTAGCTAAGGCAACGAAGAGAACCCCTCAGCAAGAAAATCTAGAGCCACAAGAAGAACATGAGGATTTAGTATTGCCTCCTCAAGATGATCGACCAGAGGTGTCTTCTATTCTAATAGAGGATACTAGAGAAGTCAACATTGGTTCTTCAGAGATCCCTAGAATTGTTCACATTGCTGCATCCCTATCACAAGACCAAGCTAACCTCCTTTTTGAGGTTTTACTAGAGAACATTGGCCGATTTGCATGGTCATATCAGGACATGCCAGGACTTGATCCAAAGCTTGTAGTTCATCATCTTGCAGTCGATCCAAAGATCAAGCCCGTCAGACAAAAGCTTAGAAAAATGCACCCCAAGGTGGCATTACTAGTCAAAGCTGAACTATAAAGAATGTTAGCTGCTAAGGTTATCTGACCTATCGACTACTCAGAATGGATCTCCAACATGGTCCCTGTCACTAAGCCTTGCAGTGACATCAAAATCTGCACTGATTTTAGAGATCTTAACAAAGCTTGTCCAAAGGATGATTTTCCCTTGCCCAACATAGATATGATTGTAGATCTTATAGCTGGACATGAAATTCTGTCCCTTATGGATGGATTTTTCGGGTATAATTAGATCAAGATTGCAGAAGAGGACCAGCATAAGACAACATTCACTACCCCTTGGGGAACCTTTTGCTACACCATGATGCCTTTTGGCCTAAAGAATGCTGGGGCTACCTATCAAAGAGCTATGACAGCCATTTTCCATGATCTTATCCATAGCATTTTGGAAGATGATGTGGAGGATATCCTAGTCAAATTTGACACCTTCATGGATCATCTTGCTGACCTGGAAAAAGTCTTTGATGGGTTGGCTCAATATCATCTCATGCTAAATCCCAAGAAGTGTGTCTTTGGGGTCACATCTTGCAAGCTTCTAGGCTTCATAGTTTCTAAACAGGGTATAGAGATCGACCCCAAAAAGGTCAAGGCTATCTTAGACATGCCTCCTCCCCAGACACTGCGATAGCTACGCTCTCTTCAGGGAAAACTTCAATCTGTCTGGCGCTTCATCTCCCAACTTGCAAATAAGTGTACACTATTTTCACACTTGCTAAAGAAAAATGAGAACTTCAAGTGGGATCTTTTATGTCAGCACAGCTTCGATTAGCTCAAGCAGTATCTCACCAATCCACCTATCTTGGTTCCACCGGTTCCTGGTCATCCCTTGATCTTGTATATATCAACAACACCTACTGCCCTAGGGGCACTTCAAGCACAACATGATGATTATAGCAGAGAGAGAGCCATCTACTATATTAGTAGAACCCTAGTTGGTTATGAACTCAATTACACTCCTATGAAAAAAGCTTGTTTAGCAGTTGTTTTCTCAACTCAAAAGCTTTGCCACTACATGCTAAGTCATACCATCCAACTAGTCTCCAAGATTGACCCTCTCAAGTATATGCTCTCTAGAACAACACTTATAGGCCATTTGGCCAAATGGGTTATGCTACTAAGTGAGTTTGACATCCAGTACGTGGACATAAAGGCAATCAAAGGGCAAGCTATAGCAGATCACCTAGCTGATGCACCTCTAGTAGATGCATATCCTTTGCTCATAGAATTTCCAGACGAGCATATCTGCCTAATTGAAGAACAACCCTCATGGAAGCTTTATTTTGATGGCTCATACACATCTCATGGATTAGGGGTAGGAATATTATTAGTTACACCTCAAGGAGATTATATTCCAAAAGCCTTCAAGCTACAATTCCCCAGCACCAACAATATAGTAGAATATGAAGCTCTTGTAGCAGGGTTAAAGATAGCTACTGAATGGAATATCACTGAGTTAGAAATCTTTGGCGATTCCCAGCTCATCATCAAACAAGTCTTAAATGAATATCAAACCAAAGATGAAAAGCTATTACCCTACAAAGAGCTAGTTGATCAGCTGACCCAGCATTTTACAAAGCTTTAGTTTACACAAGTGCCTCGAATGTAGAACAAGGCAGCAAATGCCATGGCCACTATAGGCTCGCTCTTGGAAATTCCCCAAGAAGCTACGCAGTATGAGCTTTTAGTTGAGCAGCTCCTCACACCTGCCTATGCGAATGAGGATTCAAACCGTGTTTGTATCTTGGTTGGTCCCCAATCCCCTTGGTACCATGAAATCCACACTTACCTTAACGATGGTATCATATCCCCTCACCTCACATGTACCCAACGCTAGAACCTCATCCAAAAATCATCCCGCTGTGTTATCATAGCCAATACCCTATATCATTGGGGTTATCACGATACTCTCTCTCGATGTTTAGATGAAAATGGGGCCGCGATGGCATTAAAAGAAGTACATTCTAGACTTTGCGATGCCCACATGAGTGGTATTGTCCTAGCATGACAAATCTTTAGAGCAAGCTACTATTGGCCTACCATTGAAGAAGACTCTTGTGACTTTGTCAGAAAGTCTCTCCCATGTCAACAACATGAAAATCTTGTGCACGCTCCAGCACAGGATCTACAGCCTATTGCACCACCTTGGCCTTTTTCTTGTTGGGGCCTTGATCTAGTTGGAACTATCACACCTCTCTCATCTGATGGACATAAATGGATAATAATAGCTATAGACTATTTCACTAAGTGGGTGGAAGCAGTCCCCCTAGTCTCAGCTAAAGGAGTTCAAGTCTCCAAGTTCATCTTGTACCACATTGTTTGCCGCTTCGGCATCCCATCCACCATCTTCACTGACCATGGAGATAATTTTGAAAATCTCAACATGGAAGAATTATGCACTTCCCTCCGCATCCATCACTGCTTTTCTAGCCCATATTTCCCACAAGGTAATGGCCAGGCAGAGGCAACTAATAAAACCCTCCTCAAAATCCTAAAGAAAGTTGTCAATGATTCCGGCCGTGATTGGCACCTTCAAATAAATCCGGCTCTATGGGCCTATCGAACTTCCTTCTGTACATCCACAGGCACAACTCCATACTCCCTAGTCTATGGTGCCGAAGCGGTATTACCTATAGAAGTTGAACTTCCCTCACTACGCATATCTTTGCGAGGGCAAATCTTAGATGAAGAATACAGAGTAGCTCGACTCACCTAGCTAGATCTCTTAGACAAGAAGAGACAACAAGCCTATGACCATCTCACAGTCTATTAAACTCGTCTCAAAAGGAATTTCAACAAGAAGGTGATCCCATGACACTTTCAGCCAGGTGACATGGTCCTCAAAGAAAATATGAAAGTCCAAGCAGATCGAGAAAAGAAAGGCAAGTTTGAACCTACATGGCTTGGTCCCTATGTGGTTACTGCCTCCTTTGGCTCCGAAGCCTATCAATTATCTACACCAGAAGGAGAACTCTTGAATGATCCCACTAACATCATTCATCTCAAGAAGTTCTATGCTTGAAGATCCTTGGTATACCCAGCTTTTGAAAAATACAAAAAACAAAAATAGTAAAGAGAAATAGGCGTCCAATGGTGAAAACTTGGCAATTCAAGCGCCTTGGACAGGTACCTTGGTGAAAACCTGGTAATTCAGGCACCTTGTGCACCAAAGACTAATCCATTATCTATCACTATCCTATCCCTCATCCATCCACCCACCATCCCATAAAACACCCGCTTGTTCCCTTAATGTTCCAATCAAATATCCAAAATCTGATGGAGCTTGTCAATACCTCTTGTAAAGCTTGTAAATCTTGTACCAAAGCTTGTATTATACCTTGTAAATCTTGTACCATACCTTGTATATATCTGAATCTTGTCCAAAGCTTGTACCATATTCCAGCTTGTAAATAATCTTATATCCTAGCTTGTATCCTATCACATGCACACACAGAATCCCATTTTCCTTAAGCTTTTCACAAACCATCTACCTATCCACCTATCAACTATTATAGACATCCCATCCTTCACAAACATTTCCATCTCACAAAAAACCAAAACATAAACAAACTTATACATTTGTAACATATCTTGGTCTGTCAGCTTGTACATCCTCTTTAGCTTAGTACCATTGTATCTATCCAGTGTTCGTGTCAGTTTGTCCTTGATCAACATCTTGCACACATCGCACACCTTGGTTAGCTATTCCAATGCATCCTTTAGCTAAATCTCATGTCACCAAAGTGTTATCCTTCTTAGTTCAGCTTGCCAGATGCATTACTCATCCTGATCCATTAGCTTAGGTTCTCTCCGATAGGTCCTTGCAGGATATAGCTTTCCTCATGTCTGATCTTGGTCTGTTAGTACCTCGTCCTACCCATCTCGTTGGCAAACAGTTCTCTTTTGGATTTTTGCTTTCTTTTGATTTGGGATCTTCCCTTTTGGTTCCTAAAATATCTTTTTCAAGCAATCTCCTTGTTCCCTCCTCAAGGTTGCCATGATCTTCCATATCATGGTATGCTACGAATGGGGCAATTAGAGCATAAGGTCTTGATCAGGTCTTTTGCTCGTTTTCTTTTTTTGCTTGTGGATTACCTAGTGTCGTTTCCACACTGCTTCCTCTGGGATTCATGTGTGATACTGGGGCAATCCTTGCGTGTTTGTTTTGAGTTAGTTCGTCAGTCCTCTGGATGGTTGGTAAAAAGGCCTTGATGTTCTTGGTAACCCTGGCAATTAAATCTAGTGCTCAACTACATGGTGGTACTTCTCTTTGAAGTATCCCCCCGCTCAAAAAGCTTCAATGGATTCCCTTCATCTCCATTATCCCCCATCCATATCCAACACCTATCCCAGCTTATGCATCAGTATCTCTTTGAATCACTCCTCACCTTTAGCTTTAGGGATCCACCAATCCAAATCAATCCACCAAGCCTCATCTTTCAAGATCCACAATCCTAGTCCTAGGGATCTCCGAAACCCATCTTCTGCCAATCTGACTCTTTGAAATCCTGTTGCATCAACTTTATCATTCTATCTCCCTACCACAGATTCCTTTTATAGCACTCCACTCCTCCATCTCCCCCCCCAATCATGGAAAGTCTTAAGCTTGCTTTACTTTTGTGCCTCTGATTTCCCTTTATCATTCTCCCGTAGTGAGAGTTTGAGCTAATTCAGCCCCTTCTCTTTGCCAACCTGTGTCTTAGCTGATCTCAATTTCTTGTACTTTTCAAGAAATTGTCAAGCCTCATTTCTCTCCCTGCCACCTTCTTGAGGGGGCATCATCTAAGTCTAGCCTCTCCTCTTCTTATCCGAGACTGGGGAAACCTTGTTGCTAAAACATCTTCTTCATGTCGTCTTCATTCAAACTTCTTTGAAATAGTGTTGTCTCAACACTATGTCAAAGAGGGGCAAAATGTAGACACCTAAATTTGATTACACTATTTTAGTAATCCTATTTAGTTATCTAAAAAGGCATTATTAATTAAATTTCTATTTAATTAATCCTTTCTCATCCCCTAGTTGATTAATTTAATTAATCATCTATAGTCCTAATTGATAAATCAAATAATCTATTATTTATCAATTAAATCCTATTCTTCTATCTAATTCAAAAAATCTCCATTTATTAAATAAATCTATTTGATAAATGAAAACCTCAAATTCAAAAACCCCTAACCTATCTCTAATCCTCCATTTAGCCTAATCCACCCCATCGACCCATACTAACCAAGCTTAGCCACTAACTCACCCACCCTCATTAATTCCATCCACTTGAACATCTCTAACATTCCTAATCTAATCCTAAACCCAAGCCTAATCCACCCCCTAATGTTGTCACATTCCTTAAACAAGTTTAAGACTTTCCTAATCCAAACCAAAGTCTCCCCTCAAAAATCCCAACCACCAAGTCATGAGTGCTCTTACAAAACATAAAAGACTCTTACAAACCCACTCATGACTCTTATATCCATCTTCCACACTCTTCCCTCTTCCACACTCATTCCTCTTACATCCCTCTTACATAATCAACCCCACTCATCATGCCTTTAACCAACCCTTTACCCTACCCTCTCACACTCATCCTCCTTGTGACAAGTGTCACCTTCCCATTGGTGCTAAACAAGCACAATTCATGTGCTCTCCTTTGAGTGCATCCTAGCCCTCCTTAAGCCTTCATCCATCCTTGCATCTAAGCCCTCCATCCCTCTACCCCTTAGCCTATAAATTGAATCCCCTCCCAAGCCATTTCATCAACAATCTTTGAGCTAAAGTTACCATGCTATTTTGAGAACTAAAGCCATCAATCTTACCCTTATAATGCCAAATTGAGAGCTCACAAAGCTACTAATTTTCCATTACTCATCTCCATTGAAGCAGCTTTTGAGCATCTTGAGCATACATCCACAGCAAAAGGACACATCTACAAAATCCAGAAAGCATGGAGTGTTTTCTCTTGTGAGGTTTGCACTTCTTGTTTGCTTTCTTTGTCTAAGCATATATGTGAATTTAGTTTTTGGTTTGTGAATGTTTACTTTATTTGTTAATGTTCTTTGCATACTAAATCTTGTTCTACACTAACTACTACCTCTAAAGACATCGCCAAGGGAGTTGTATTACTAGCAGGAACCATGCCAACTGTTGGCTCACCAACATCACACATGGTCTTTGATATAGCATCTCTAGTCTTCATGCCATTAGTGCTAGAGGTCACCACCATGTCAGGTATACCACAACAATCTACTACAGCACCCAACTCAACTGAACCTGACTCTAGTGGGGATGAACCCAATATGCCAATGTTAGTATCAAGGATGGATGCATCCCCATCTCCACTATCTTTGACAATATTGACCATGGACATGCTCGGATCATCAGACACCATAGCTTGTGATTGTACAGAATCTAGTAAAGACTATAGTTGCTCTAACTCCATGGTCACCTTAGCCAACTGAGACTGTGACTCCTTGAAAGCCAACTGTGTACTCTAAAGAATATTAGAAGTCACCTCAAGCTACTGAGTAAGCTCACTCACCTCATCTTCCTTGGCCAACAATGCATCGTATGCTATACTGCCCCACTCCATAAGATAATCTCTATCAGCTACCAACTGCAAATAATCCTATCTCAAAATCTAGATGGCCTCCCATTAAGAGTGGAACTTTGTTAAGGAAAGATAACTGCCTCCCTGCTCATCACTAGTAAGAGAACCCCATCCATAAACTGATAACAACTAACGAGCAGCATCAAAATGCTGGCAAGTGATAGCAATGTCTTGGTCACTAACTCTCAATTGATTAGACACATGATGGCACTGGCTTGACTATCTCCTACAAACCTCCTCTGATGCACTATCTAAAGGAGTATCCTCAAAGTTACTAGTCTCTAGATTATTACCATCCATATCCTTTGAATCAACTCTAAAGCTCATATCAACAAACAGAGTATCAAAAATTGTAGCACTGCTATCCAACTGCTCTGTACAAAAAGAAACTACCAAGGAAACTAAGTCTTCAAAATTGCCCACTACATCCTCCTGGATGTCATCAATGCCAATATGATCCTGGGACTCATCTATACACACTGCCAAATATGAAAGATCATCAACACATTATAGCAAGTATGGCCTACTAGATATATGAACAAAGCCCAACATTGGTGTATAAAAACTAATACCAACATCAGATAAGCTCCTAGCACAAGAAAAGACAACACCATGCAATCTGCTAATCAAATCCATGATAGCACCCAAACAATCACTACTACCAAAAAGTGTTAAAGATTTACAGTCAACTGAATCCCAAATGCCAATATAAAAATCTCAAGTCCATATCTATAAACTAGAATCAGTTGGTAACTCAAGAAAAATCCTCACTTGAGTAATATGACCAATACCAACTAACTCCACATACCTATCATGATGAGATAATGTAGTCACAATACTGTCTTCACTCACCTTCAGCTGGTGGGATAAATCATGTGAAGTACTACCAGCCTCAACCTCATGTGATGAAGCATCTAACTATGCCTAGTACTCTCTCTTAGAAAATTCATGAATGCTCAATGTCTGCTCATCTCCACCAGGTATCTCACCATCATGCACAACAACATCCTCATAATCATCATCCTTGAGGTCAAATCTATCTATCACTCTTTGACTAAAATCATCAAATGTAGTTACCTGATCATGACCTTGAGTAGTCATTCCATGATACCACCAATTGTAGGCTACATCTTCCAAGTGTAGACTTGCAATTTGAATAGCATCACTCTCCTTCATGGGGTTAAGTGTGAAGAAGGTCTGTAATTTTTGTAGCCATGATCTAGCTGAAATTTTATTTGTTCCATCAAAAGTAGGTGTTATAAACTTGCTTATTTTATTTCTGAGCTCTCTTCTACTTATTTCATGGTCCCTTCTGTACTCTTTCTTGGGCATCAAAGTGTTCATCATATCCACCTATTCTCTAAAAGGAATTGAACTATGAAAGTCATCATCTAAGCCATTGTAAGTAGCTCTTAATGTAATCAAGTTACCTGTAACCTCTTCCATAGGATTAATGGCTAGATTTGGTACTGGTGGCTCATCTGCAAGAAAGAAAATACTTTTGGTTGATTTAGATGGTGTGGATTTCAGATTTCTTGGCTCCTCTGAAGTGCTCCCTTTCTCATTAATAGATGCAACTCCTTGTAGTTTTTTTGTCAATATTCGCAAAGCCTCTCTAGTTTCTGCCAAACTATCCACTGTTTGCTTCTGAGTATTTTGGATGTCTTGGAAGAATTTCTTTTCCATCTCATCTAGATTAGCCATACTTTTTCCTTCCTTGGATTTTGTACTTTTACTTTCAACTAGAGGTTTGATCAAAATTTCTTTTTTCTTTTCTCGCTGCAAATATCTTTTTTCTCTTTCACTTAGTTGCATGCGACCATAAATTTTGACATGCAACTGATTCGAAGCAACATGCAACCATAAATTATGACATGTAAGATTTGGGTAGTTGTCAAAACTGACATGCAAGATCTGGATAGTTGTCAAAACTGACATGCAAGATCTGGGTAGTTGTCAAAATTGACATGCAAGATCTGGGTAGTTGTCAAAACTGACATGCAAACTTCTACAAACCCTCAGGCTGGCAAGATCATGGCTCTAATACCACTAAAATGTCCCTTTACTAATTTTACATGATATTTCAAGCCTCAAATCAAATCTTTAAAATCAAACAACCAATCTTACAAAGATCCACCAATTTTCTCAAGAATCCCCAAATCGGGTATGACCGAAATAGTGCCAAAAGATTCATAACTTCACAAATTATTAATAAATCTGAAAATGGAAATTTTTACAGAAATTTCAGTAGCATAACAGCCTACAAAATAACATTTCTAAATCTGTATAGCCTTTACACAACAGTTCACAAATGTAGGACAAGAACTATGCTCATCGGGCTCCTGAAATTAACACAAAAATGCCCGAAAACACCACAAAAACACTAATAATCTATCTCAGAAGTTTAATCACATCCCAATACATATATTCAGCTAAATTTTAACATCTTAAAATCTGTAATACAGTAGCAACCCAAACTGATATGAAATACTCAACTGAAAACACCAAACTCATACAAAAAAACACACCCAAAAACCCACAAATCTGCACTGTTCAGCACAAAGGAAAACTCTGTATGAGCATGCACATGGAATGGCTTCAAAATCTCATCCTTTGCCTTCCTGAAAACTTGTAAACTCCCATTCTTGGGTCTACCTGGAAACCTGCAAACTCCCGTTCTTGGGTCTCCTTCTCCACAGGTTTGGCAGCCTCTGAAGAATAACAAAGAATGAGCAAAAATCAAGTTCTGGAATCAGCCCAAAATGCTTCCAAACCCCTTAAAAGAGGGCATAACCATAACTCACATCCAAGAGAGGTTAATGAAACATATTTTAATAATAATTTTCATTTATTAGTCCAACGGTTTCAAAAGATTAACCCCCTTTTTTTGAAACTTCACTTTCTTGGGCCTGCCTACCTTAGCAAAGATTATTATTTTTTAATTATTTGAAAAGGGGACATGACAAGTCCTCCCCTCCCAAACACTGCTTTTCCTAAAGAAATGGCTGAACAATAAGCCAATCAATCCACCTGGATCCCAAATGTAGTCATGAACTATACTACTACCAATTAACACAGGCTCCTGCAATATCCTCTGCAATATGACCAAGAGGAATCCATAATCAAACTGACAATTACAGCTCAACCAAACTCCAAAATCACAACTTCCACAGTCAGAAGCCCACAAAACACAAACTCTTAGAACATCAAAACCCAAGTAAAGTGGACTACCAACACAGTAAATACCATCAATGCATTCCACTGGCCTACACGAAATGTACAATCCAAGTCTGCAATAATGGTGAATGCTCCCGAATGAAACTATACCAAGTATGGAGAATCCACACACTATATAATGCCTGCAGTCAACACAACTTTGTAGATCACTGACCACTGTCTCATAACCATAACTACCATGCACCCCTGATGGTGAAAAGCCATCACAAGATAAAAAACAAGAATTGGAACCCAAACCAAATTTGCCTGCCATCAACTTCTCAACACCATGATCAAATGCTAACTAATGTACATATCCTGCAATATAATGTTGATAAAGAAAACCAACCTTAGTCAATAAATCACAATGAACAAGTGGTACAACCCACTGTGACTGATCACCAGCTAAGTCAAGAGATGTCATAGCCAAAGGAGTAGAATCAATAACAACACCCGCTAAAGCATCACTCCAAAACTCTTGCTCTAAGTGATGTATTATCAAGCTGCAAACTATAGAACCTATCACCATGTTGTGCCCATCATGACTCTCATCTCGAGGTGTCAAACTATCCCATAACTGATGATAAGCACTAGGAACCAAACTACATCTCTATATCATCATCTCATCAACATGGTCATCAAAGGTAAATTGATGAGCATACCTCATAATGTAATGCTAATAGAATATGCCAATCTCAGTCAGTGGCTCAGACTACAATCCAGATGTAACTAACTGCAATCGGTCACTAACCAAGTTGGAACTGACTACTACCTCTAAAGACATTGCCAAGGGAGTTGTATTCCTAGTAGGAACCATGCCAATTGTCGGCTCACCAACATCACACATGGTCTTTGATATAGCATCTCTAGTCTTCATGCCATTAGTGCTAGAGGTCACCATCATGTTAGGCATACCACAAAAATCTACTACAGCACCCAACTCAACTGAACCTGACTCTAGTGGGGATGAACCCAATATGCCAATGTTAGTATCAAGGATGGATGCATCCCCATCTCTGCTATCTTTGACAATCTTGACCATGGACATGCTCGGATCATCAGACACCATAGCTTCTGACTGTACAGAATCTAGTAAAGACTGTAGTTGCTCTAACTCCATGGTCACCTTAGCTAAGTGAAACTGCGACTCCTTGAAAGCCAACTGTGTACTCTCAAGAATCTCAGAAGTCACCTCAAGCTACTGAGTAAGCTCACTCACCTCATCTTCCTTGGCCAACAATGCATCATATGCTATACTACCCCACTCCATAAGATAATCTCTATCAGCTACCAACTGCATATAATCCTATCTCAAAATCTAGATAGCCTCTCATAAAGAGTGGAACTCTGTTAAGGAAAGATAACTGCCTCCTTGCTCATCACTAGTAAGATAACCCCATCCATAAACTAATAACAACTGATGAGCAGCATCAAAATTCTGGAAAGTGATAGCAATGTCTTGGTCACTAACTCTCAATTGATTAGACACATGATGGCACTGGCTTGACTGTCTCCTACAAACCTCCTCTGATGCACTATCTAAAGGAGTATCCTCAAAGTTACTAGTCTCTAGATTATTACCATCCATATCCTGTGAATCAACTCTAAAGCTCATATAAACAAACGGATTATCAAAAACTATAGGACTGCTATCCAACTCCTCTGTACCAAAAGAAACCGTGAAGGAAACTAAGTCTTCAAAACTGCCCATTACATCCTCCTGGATGACATCAATGCCAATATGATCCTGGGACTCATCTGTACACACTGCCAAATATGAAAGATCATCAAAAAATTCCAGCAAGTATGGTCAACTGGATATATGAACAAAGCCTAACTCCAGTGTATAAAAACTAATACCAACATCAGATAAGCTCCTGGCACAAGAAAAGACAACACCGTGCAATTTGCTAATCAAATCCATGATAACACCCAAACAATCACTGCTACCAAAAAGTGTTAAAGATTTACAGTGAAGTACTACTAGCCTCAACCTCATGTGACAAAGCATCTAACTATGCCTGGTACTCTCTCTCAAAAAATTCATGAATGGTCAATGTCTACTCATCTCCACCAAGTATCTCACCATCATGCACAACAACACCCTCATAATCATCATCCTTGAGGTCAAATCTATCTATCACTCTTTGACTAAAATCATCAAATGTAGTTACTTGATCATGACCTTGAGTAGTCATTCCATGATACCACCAATCGTAGGCTGCATCTTCCAAGTGTAGACTTGCAATTTGAACAGCATCACTCTCCTTCATGGGGTTAAGTGTGAAGAAGGTCTGTAAGTTTTGTAGCCATGCTCTAGGTGAAATTTTATTTGTTCCATCAAAAGTAGGTGCTATAAATTTGCTTATTTTATTTTTGAGCTCTCTTCCACTTATGTCATGGTCCCTTCTGTACTCTTTCTTGGGCATCAAAGTGTTCATCATATCTACATATTCTCTAAAAGGAACCGAATTACGAAAGTCATCATCTAAGCCATTGTAAGTAGCTCTTAATGTAATCAAGTTACCTTTAACCTCTTCCACAGGATTAATGGCTGGATTTGGTACTGGTGGCTCATCTGCAAGCAAAAAAATAGTTTTGGTTGATTTAAATGGTGTGGATTTCATATTTCTTGGCTCCTCTGAAGTGCTCCCTTTCTCATTAATAGATGCAACTCCTTGTAGTTTTTTGGTCAATATTCGCAAAGCCTCTCTAGTTTCTGCCAAACTATCCACTGTTTGCTTCTGAGTATTTTGGATGTCTTGGAAGAATTTCTTTGCCATCTCATCTAGATCAGCCATACTTTTTCCTTCTTTGGATTTTGTACTTTAGTTTCAACTGGAGGTTTGATCAAAATTTCTTTATTCTTTTCTCGCTGCAAATATCTTTTTTCTCTTTCACTTACTTGCATGCGACCATAAATTTTGACATGCAACTAATTAGAAGCAACATGCCACCATAAATTATGACATGCAAGATTTGGGTAGTTGTCAAAACTGACATGCAAGATCTGGGTAGTTGTCAAAACTGACATGCAAGATCCGGGTAGTTGTCAAAATTGACATGCAAGATCTGGGTAGTTGTCAAAACTGACATGCAAACTTCTACAAACCCTTAGGCTGGCAAGATCATGGCTCTGATACCACTGAAATGTCCCTTTACTAATTTTACATGATATTTCAAGTCTCAAATCAAATCTTTAAAATCAAACAACCAATCTTACAAAGATCCACCAATTTTCTCAAGAATCCCCAAATCGGGTATGACCGAAATAGTGCCAAAAGCTTCACAACTTCACAAATTATTAATAAATCTGAAAATGGAAATTTTTACAGAAATTTTAGTAGCATAACAGCCTACAAAATGACATTTTCAGATCTATATAGCCTTTACACAATAGTTCACAAATGTAGGACAAGAACTATGCTCATCGGGCTCTCGAAATTAACACAAAAATGCCCGAAAACACCACAAAAACACTAATAATATATCTCAGAAGTTTAATCACGTCCCAATACATATATTCAGCTCAATTTTAACATCTTAAAATCTGTAATACAGTAGCAACCCAAACTAATATGAAATACTCAACTGAAAACACCAAACTCATACAAAAAAACACACCCAAAAACCCACAAATCTGCACTGTTCAGCACAAAGGCAAACTCTGTATGAGCATGCACATGGAATGGCTTCAAACTCCCATCCTTAGCCTTCCTAGAAACCTACAAACTCCTATTCTTGGGTCTCCCTAGAAACCTGCAAACTCTCGTTCTTGGGTCTCCTTCTCCACAGGTTTGGCAGCCTCTGAAGAATAACAAAGTATGAGCAAAAATCAAGTTCTAGAATCAACCCAAAATGCCTCCAAAACCCTTAAAAGAGGGCATAATCATAACTCATGTCCAAGAGAGGTTAATGAAACATATTTTCATAATAATTTTCATTTATTAGTCCAACGATTTCCAAAGATTAACTCCCTTTTTCCGAAACTTCACTTTCTTGGGCCTGCCTGCCTTAGCAAAGATTATTATTTTTTAATTATTTGAAAAGGCGACATGATATTAACCTCTTAGGATGAAGCAATGGATCTACTTATAACTTATTGCTGATAGGATCCTTTATGCACTAATTACCTTATGTGATAGATATGACTTTTCTACTTTTGTATTGACCTTGTTGCATTCCTTAAACTGCTACTAATATTCCTTTGCATGTACTTCTCAAAAAAATACTTCAATATAATGATATCTTACAATGCATCTTATATATATACCTTTCCAATTTGCAAAACTACAAGTTCGACCAAAATACAAGTGAACAACACATTACAAAGTCAGCCCAATAGTAAATAACTTGGGTTCACTGAACTGACTCGATGACCTTCTAATACTCGACATCCACTGCATTACATGGTATTTTCATGCACTTAGTAGAAGTGAAGGCTCGGTCCATATTGATCACTTGATCTAGTTCTAAACTTAGTGACCACTGGTGACTTGGTAGATACTACATGCTAAGTTTACCTTGCTTCACTTGGTAAACACTACTTCCAATGCTCAGTTTACACTGAATTTCCATGACAAAAATTTGCTGCTTAGTAGACACTATGAAGATTGGTAGGCACTGCTGGTCTTCACATTTCCTGTATTCACTCGATAGCCACTATTTTGCTTGGTGTAAATTGTTAAACACTTAGAGACTTGGTTAACACTAGAATGCTCGGTGAGTGTAGGAAACTAAGTGTTGGGCTTGGTAGCTATACTGATATAGATAATTGTTGTCACTAATGGCATTGATAAATTGATGCCAAAAATCTCCCCCTTTGGCATTAGTGACAAAATACTTATAAACCAAAACATATGTACATAAACTAACTCACTGAGTTTTGGTTTTTCAAAATTGATCTTTGTAAAGTTGTTTCATATACATTCCTACATATATCTCCTTGATGACACATAATGTATATACAAAGATACTTATGCACATAAATATACACATGTACATGCTGACTCTATTGAGTGTTATCTCCCCCTTTCACTTATACTAATATCTCTCCTTATATACAGTGTTTCCCCCTTTTTCTTATCTGACATCTCTCCCCCTTTTTGACAGTAATACCAAAGGGCTACATATACTATTTATATAGTTACACCAAATCAGATAGAAATTCTTGATGTACCTTGAGAATGAGGGTGAATGAGTTATCCCAATTCTCTTGCAAAATTTGGTAGGTGGAGAGGGCGATCTAAACTTTTGTTGATAATTTGATCATGTGGTCAGCTATGGAGAAGTTCTTATTTTGGACCAATGTTTTGCAATGAGCAATATGTTTTTACATTGTATCCATTATTGGCAAGACCATGTTCTAAATATCAATCAAGTTTTCTCTTATTCTTTCTTCTTCTCTTAGAATTTTTTCCTGCACGTCTACCAAATATTTCATCTTGGTGTGATGAGAGGAGCTGGAGTAGGGATCAGCCTCCAACTTTGATGCACTTGATTGCATGTCAACATCAATCTTATTTATCTTCTCCTTTATTTCTTTAGTAAAACCAGAGACATCAAAAAGTTTGGCAAAAAGTGATGCTACATTATTAAAACAATTTTCAAAATTACCTAAAAATGTAGACAACTCAGCTTGTTCGATTGCAATCTGTTTAGCAATATGCTCTAGCACCTTGTCATCAAACTTTCTTTTAACCTTTTCAATTAGTTTCTCTTTTCCAAAAGAGTCCTCATTATATTTCTATACAACCTCTTCTAGATGAATCAAAATGTGTTGAGTGGAATCCACTTCAACACCTATAGCTTTTGTAATTATATTCTTTTCATTTTCAATTATTCTATACTCCTTATCCCTTTTAGACCTTAACTACTTCTGCCTAGCTTTCTGCTCTATGAGATGACTTGCTAACCTCATCTCTTCAATATTCGTAGTGTCAAAGTCAATGTTAGGTTTACTCTCTCTATGTCTAAGTCAATGTCTTCTTCAATTCCCTTTCTAGTAATTAGAAGTTTCAATGCTTGTCATTGTTCTACTTCTGTGATTACTAGTGTGACCTTTGGAATAGACACAATAGTGGAGATAGAAGGGCTAGCAATGAAAAATGGGATAGGGCTCAAGATTGAATACCAATTGGAGTATTAATCGAATCAAAATTTGAAACACTTCCCAAAAATGGTGCCACACTTAGTAGAATACCCATAGAAATATCTAAACTAACTGGAATTGAAGTGGATGCAAATAATGCTAATGAAAAAAAAACTGTAGAGCTAATTGGAATCAATAAAGACAAAATTTTAGAACTTACTGTTGCACTTACTGATGATGTAGGAGTAGAGGGAGCTAACTTAGTAGCTAAAGAAGTAACAGTCAGCTTGGTGGATGAAGTGCTTGACACTTCAATTGTAGATACTCGGAGCTAGGAGGTGCCTGGTGAAGATTGAGTAATTGATGTTACTGTTATGCTCACAATCTCACTAGTAGAAGCTATATCCACAGCATGTGGTTGAGTGTGAGGAAGAGATCCAATTGCTTTAGGTGCTATTTTGACTGAATCATGTTCATCCTTTTCTTCCTCTTTTGCTTCTTCCTCCTTTTCTTCTTCTTCCTTCTCCTCCATTAGAGTGTGCAATTCTCCTATTGTAACTATGATTGAAGGAGTATTGTCATCATCATCATCATCATTGCTGTCATCATCTTTAATTTCAACCATTTCTTTTGATGGCTTGTTGAGATGATATATATCTCTCCAAATCTCTAAGGCATGCTTAACCACTAATTCTATATTCTTCATTAATATGAAGCATGTGTTAAGCTTTAGAATCATTCTATCTTCATGCTCTTTTATTGCCTTCTTCACTTCTACATTAGTCAGATTTGGTACCAACTATCTCAACTATTGTTCAAAGATGTCCTTTATAGTTTGCACCATGTTCTCCCATTTGACTTTGATTTTAGCAAAAAGATCTACATGGATTTGAGATTGTATTTTTGCAAGGGAGTATTTCCAAATACCCATCTTCTCCATAACTAAGTCCTCAATTTGATTTTTCTTAGCTAGAGTCTGAGTGTCATATTTGAGAACTTTGAAATTGCAAATTTGTAGTCCAACTTTTAACTATTTCATTCTTTCCTCAAATGTAGGTGCATAACAAACAAATACTAGTTCACTTTTACCTCTCCTGGTGAATACTGTAGTGGGTTGCTTCTGAGATTGGGTGATGAACACTCTACCTTTCTTCCTTGTTAGTTCCTCTTTCTCTGATTCTTCTTCTTCTTCTTCATATTTCTCCTCTTCATCCTCATCCTTGCCCTCAGTAAGCATTAGAGGACCTTCAGCTATTTTAAATTTAGCCACTCTCTTTTTGCCTCTACTAAGAGCTTGAGGAATCTTGATACCAAGCTCCATCCTCTTCTTGGCTTCCTCATATGTGCCAAATGTAGGAAGATTAGGATTGGCTAGCTCATTTACTAATGCCTTAATGATGTCTCTAGGTTCATCAATGTTAATTTCATTAGGCAATGGTTTTACCCATGCCACTCTTGGTATGACTGCTTGAATGTACACTCTATCATAGTCCACCATGAAGCATATATTATCCTTGTAGTCTTCTACAAGCTTGGGTGGGATCTAGAATCTATTATTCATTTTCTCCTTGAATACTTCAAAATAGTTATCCAACACCCTTTCAAAATTTTCACCCATTTCTTCAATAAATTCAGTTATCTAATAAAGAATAGGGGTGTCTTTCTTCCACATGACTATGCCCTTAGATGGAAAGAATTTTTTAACATAAAAGAATAAGCAAGTAAGAAATGAACTAAACTTGAAGGGATTGTTCTTGGAAGTCTTCACACTTTTAATGTTTTTGTTCAATTGCTTTAGTAACACATCTGACAGATCATATTCAAGGTTCTTCTTTATAACCTTGTATGCTAGGTCAACTGCCTCATAGGGAACACTATTCGACTAACTCAAGCTATAGATTTTGTGAGAAATTATGTGGATGCCAAAACTAAGCTCTATGTCAGTGACATCGTTTATTCTCAAACCTCTACCATACCACTTGGCTAGAGTTTTCTTTTGTAGTTCCTCCTGACCTAGGGTTTTGATTATCTTAGCTTTGCTTAGCATTAACATACCTATAAGCTTGTGTATCATCTTATTTGTAATAAAAATGGGTTTCTCCAACCATAATTTCCCATTGTGGAATCGACTCAATATGTACCTCATCCATTTTACTTGGAAATTTTGTGGCATGTGAGGGATATGAGTTAATCCTTTCATTTCCAAATTCTTATGCTCGGGTTTCAAAACTCCGTCAACACACATTTTAGCTAGGGCATTATCCATTTCTAATGTCCCTAATTCTTGAATAGTACATTTAAAATGAGTTCTTATGTCATTGATCAGGAGTACCTTTGACAAAATTTGTGACTAAGCACCGTAAGGATCAAGAGATTCAACAATGACTAGAATGAGCTTGAAGTTTGATGCTTTCCATTCGACACCCTTAACCAACATTTTGGAACCCTTCTTTGGTTTAATGTTAAGTCTACCTTGTTAAAGGATTTAAAAACTAATTCACCTATTAGGATGAAGTAGTGGATCTACTTACAATTAATTATTGATAAGATCCTTTATGCATTGATCACCTTATGTGATAGATATGACTTTTTTTCTTTTATATTAACCTTGTTGCATTCCTTAAACTACTGTTGATATTCCTTTGCATGCACTTCTCAAAAAAATACTTCAATACAATGATATCTTACAATGCATCTTATATATATACCTTTCCAATCTACAAAATTTAAAGGTCAGCCAAAATACAAGTGAACAACACATTACAAATTTGACCTAATAGTAAATAACTCGGGTTCACTAAATTGACTCGATGACCTTCTGATACTCGACATCCACTGCATTACATGGCATTGTCATGCACTTGGTAGAAGTGAAGGCTCAGTCCATAATGATCACTTTATGTAGTTCTAAACTTGGTGACCACTAGTGACTTAGTAGATGTAGTGTTACTTGGTAGATACTGCATGTTGAGTTTACCTTGCTTCACTTAGTAAACACTACTTCTTCCAATGCTTAGTTTACATTAAATTTCCATGACACAAACTTGTTGCTCGATAGACACTATGAAGATTAGTAGACACTACTTATCTTCACATTTCCTATATTCACTCGATAGCCACTATTCTACTTGGTGTAAACTACTGAACACTTCAAGATTTGGTTAACACTAGAATGCTCGGTGAGTGTAGGAAACTAAGTGTTGAGCTTGGTAACTATACTAATATAGATAAGTGTTGTCACTAATGGAAATAATAACTTAATGCCATCAAATACCACCTTGTTTCTCCTTACAATTCATTTATGAAAATTGGAAGCTCCCTGTGTGAACTGGAACTAGAGATATATTACAAAGTTTTTCCATTTCTTCTCTACATAAATGATTTTTAGGACTTCAAAGAACTAGTAGCCATTGAAGAAATTTTTCTTATGTGATTAAAGTGTGAAATAATTTCTAGTATCCATAGTGTATTGTAAAATTGTAGTGAAAAAGTAATGAACAACCAAGTAAGTATCCAAATCTATTAGGCAGTAAAAAATTTTGATATTTTGTGTCACTAGTAAACATGCCTCCAAAGAAAGTTTTCTTAGGAATGGTAGATTACGCAAGTAGAAATATACACGATGACCTTCTTAAATTATTGCTTGAGTCTACAAATGAGTCTTCCTAGATGAAAAAGATAATTTCAATGAACCCTAGGCTCAAGATTGTGGATAGCTTATATGATTAAGGGAATTGGGTTAGGGATGCTGCTACTACTAAAATAGGGCTCTATCTTTTTAAGAAGTGGTTCTCAGAAAGAAATTTATTTACTCCCCATGGAAAAACTTGGAATTTTGATCTTGGAAAACTAGTGGTCCTTGATATCTTTATGGATTCTGACCTACTCGTGGCCATTGCCAAAAATTATGACCCGACAACTAGGATAGTGAGAAGAATAGATGGGGAATTCTTGGCATGAATAAATGCTAAAGAAATTCGAGATTTTTTTGGTCTAGAACCATTTTCAGATTATCATGTAATCATTGACCTACTAGGACTAGAAAAAGAATACTTATCTAAGAAGGATAAGATTAGGCAAGGTGCATTGAGGGCACACTTGGGTTCAATTAAAATTTTTCCAGTGGTCACTGCATGTACTAAAGAACCTTGTTAGAAGGATATTTTTACTTATAGGGCCATAGAAGTATATATGACTCTATGTAGGGGTTTGGGCAAGGATGAATAGAATTTTATGCCAATAAAATTTATGTATATGGTGATTCAAATCTCCTCTTTTGGTGTTGATATTATTTTTGATTTTGCATCATACATAGTAGAGGAAATCCATATAGGGTTAGTTGGAATTGTGAAGAGTAAGGTGGAAAAGACTTTTGGTTATTATTCACTCTTAATGCATATGTTCCTTTTTAAACAAGTTACATATTTTGAAAAGGAGATGGTCCTAAACCAAAAGTATGAAGAAGAAGCTTTGTCAGTCTAGTTGTGGAGTGCAGACATGACTTGGGATGTAGAGGAGGCTAGTTTTGTTAGGTTTGATAGGTATTTTGCACCTAGATTAAGATGCCTCTTATTAAGGGACAATCCCAAAATCCCCAAGGCACTATTAGATTTTATCAAACTCATGACAATCCTTCTGATTTGGAAGTATCACATAATTGGGCTGATATCATACCTTACCCTATTTCTATAGAATTTAGGATATATGGTTTCCAAGGGACTCCCCATGTACTACCCTACTAGGTGCCTTTGAAGGTAGGGATAGCTGAGATGCTGTGGCAAATAGGGGGATTGGAGGAGGCACAATTGGCTAGAAGAAATAGAGGCTCAATTTTCCCCACTTGTACTGTAGCCCAACATTTCATAATTACAAAGGGTGGTTGGTTATTCTTGTATAAATTCTTGGACCAGTACAAGATGGTTGTGTCTCATCTCTATTTTTGTGACACTTGTTGGTGTTTTAAAAAAATACTCAACAATAAAATGCTTAATACCAAATTGATATTACTCACACAACCTAAGGATTAGCCAATTCCTATTAACTATTACATGTGAAAACCATTTGGACCCAACTTCAACAAAACTAAGGATGCTTTTCTACTCTTTAGGCTCTGCAAAACTAGGGTGGGTATACCTAGGGGATGATTCAAGGCTGGAGGCTACTATATGAGAATTATTTTAGTTTCATTCTAATTCTCATCTCATATCCTCAAACACATGCATGATTTTGACATTTTGGATAAAACACATCCCATATAACAGATTTGGTCACAATTCTTCTATAGATTTGCAAGTATTCCTAGCAATAGTGGCTAACTAAGGCTAAAACATTACATGCAAACAAGTGCTGACCACCTTTGAACATCTTCAAGAAAAGTAAAATAAAGCTAATTTTGATTTTAGATTTGATGCTTCATGGTATACCTATCTGCAGACTGAATTGAATTGATCATTGCCTATTCCATTGGGATTCAGAGTCTATTGCAATTTTAAGGATCTAATTTGTTGCCTTAGAACAAATATTATCAGCAATTCTTACTGAAGTTCATTGTTACAAAAATCCTTTCTATTACCATGACAATCCCATCAAATTCATCAAAGCATTTACATAATTCATTGAATTAATAGAAATAATGAGTTGACATACAATCTAAATGAATTGCATTCAATGGAGAAAGCTTTACCCACATAATCTCAAAATAGACAAGTAATAGAAAAGGAGACAAAATTCAATAAGAACTGATATGGGGACAACTCAAAATATGTATTAATTTTCCTTGAAAATTGTATACAATTGTAGTAGACTCGGAATAACCTTAGAAAGAGACACAAAGATCATTCTACATTAATGTATTCTCATAAATTTTTCTCAAATTACTGGACCGAAAACAACCTAAGTGTAACACTAAAAAACACTAGAAATCAGACCCTTCTCTAGCCCTAGAATCCCACTTATATTATGTGAGATGCAACAAGCTTCAAGCATAGAGAACCAATAGTTGTCCTAAACAAAACATAGTTACAAGAAGTTGTCACAAAAAGACAAAAATGTGTGTAATAGAAAAATTTATACATCAAACATTCCTTTGGTAGGTCTCTTTTCTATTACAATCCTTGGAATGACATAGGCACCATGATTTGATTCTTCTATCATTTTGATTCCTTGGAGTAAGTGGCTATCAGGCTTGAAAGTGATGAGTCATCTTCAATTACCTAAAAATTCACTTTAACCTAGGGATTCTCTCTGTCTTCATCATCAACTATAAAGGTAATAGTCACTTCAACATCATCTTCTATCCCATTACCTTCTGTCATCTATTATATAGACATGAATTTTTCCTTCAATTTATTGTAGGTAGTATCATCAGGCCAATCAAAATTTAGACCTCTCTTTGTATAATTATCAAAGAATTTCCAACTGCCTCTATATCAACAAAATCCTTTCTAATGGCACTATAAAATATCTACACTTTAATCAACTCCTCATTGGTCATAGCTCATAATAAGTGCCTAGTTTCATTTATTCATCCTATGACAAAAAATCTCATCCAACTCCTTTTTCCACTCATCTTTTTCCTTTACTTTATCAATAGTTTTCGGAGCACTGGGAAATAAATCAAAATTTTCAACTATATACTTGGAAAAACAAATTGTCACTCTTTTATAAAATGAATCTTGTTTGCCATCAAAGCCTTCTAATTTAGTCAACAAATCAAAAATCTTCTCTATTTGATGACAAGGCAGTTGGATAACAAATATGCACATAGTAGTGATATCATTATTTCTTTCTTTCCACTTCTATACAAGAGGTCTAAATTTAACCTCATCTCTTTTTAATTCATCTCTTATTTCTACAATTCTTGCCAATTGATCAAAGAATGTTGGCCACTCAATTCTTTCTATCAAATACTGTATACCCTGCCTTATTTTCTCTTCATACTTATTATTCAATTCTACATGCAATGCATACAATTTATTCTTTTCTTCTTCAAAATATTTTGTTGTATAGAATTGTGTCCTTTTAGGGGTGTCTAGTATCTCAATAATTGGAGTTTATTTAAAGGGTTCAATAGGTGGCCTAGGGGGGTATACAATCTTGGCTCTGCTAGACTCTCCTACTTTTCTTTTCCCAAGTTGCTTCTCCATTTGAGATACTTGGTTTTCCAATGATTATATCTGTTTACCGCTATCCTCATATGCTTTCAAAACTTCCTCAAATCTAGCATTGAGTTGTGCAAACCTATCATATTCCTTCCCAAACACCACAATGCCAAATCCCATCATCTTCGAAGCCATTCCAAAAATCTATTTACTGCCAACCTCACCAGCCCTGAATACTATTAGTGCACTAGTATGTTTTGTATTGGAGATTTCCTGCATTATGGTTTTGTCTCTTTTTTCAATTGACTAGATTACCAGGGCCTAGTGGTCATCACTAAATTTGACTCCCTTGTGGGCCTGCAATACCTCTTCTTCAATTTTATACTATACATCCTTTTCTTTTCTTATTGAATCAAAAATCATTGCATTGGCTATGTTCCATTCTGGAAAAATGAGGACCCCTGATTGCTTAACTAATTGCCTCTTTACCTTAGGTGTAAAATGGGAAAAATCACTCAAAAACTTAGATTTTACGTGCTCCTTGATAATAAAGTCAGGTTTATCAAGTTGCTCTACTTTTATTTTTTCACATGTTTTTTCAAAATTTCCTATATTTAATCTCCACAAAAATTGTGCAAAAGCTCTAGATTTGACAAAATTTTCATCATTAATAAATTTCTCAGAAGCTTGAGCCACAATTTGGTCTATCCTCCTCCCTTGATGTTCAACAACTGTAAGGTCCAAGGAGGGTACAAGAGGCTCTTGAGGTACTCCACTCTCCAAATCTATGGTAATAATAATAAAATCCCCTTCTCCACCAATCTACTTTAGCTACTTACTTAAAGATGTTTCATCATCTATTTGAATTGGGGTTTGGCTTAGGGAGTATTGTTCTACATGGGAGGAAGATCCTTGCTCCAACTTTTGTCTCTTTGGGTCACTAGCTATAGATGGGCTATTTGGCCTTGACCTTTCTTGAGGAGGAGCTTGTTGTACATGTTGCACCATCACATATCCTACCCTCTTTTGCAAAGTATATTGGCTAGGAGCTACTATGTTTTTGCTATTTATTATTCGCTATATTTTTGCAGCCTTGTCTAGATAGGTTTTAACATATGTAGCTTTTTTATCATTCATTGTTTGTATTATTATAGCAAAAATTTTCATCAATGCTTGCATTTTAGCTCCCCGGTACTTTTTATCTTTCAAGGGATCATAGGAAGAGTCAAAAGCATTGAAGAATTCCAAAGTTTTACTAAACACTATTCATTTTTCTTTCCTTAATTCCTATTCCTATAAAGAGAAAATGTTTCTGATAATGTCTTCAGGAAAATATACCTATTGCACCATGTGGGCAGCTTTTTTCCTTTCTCTTAAAAGATCATAAAACCCTTTTGGATCAATAAATCTTGCATGGGACTTTGCCATGTTATACTTAACCAAAAATAAGCTGAGGTGTTTTCATCCCTTTCTCAAAAAAACAAAATCATGTAATACAGTAGCAACTAGGAAGAAGGTACCTTTCTTGGGAAAATCTCTTTCATCAATGGTCCCAATCTACCACAACAACTCTGCTATCCCTATCTTCAGAGGCACATGGAATGGTAGCACATGAGGCTTCCCCAAAAATCCATATACTCTAATCACTATTGGAACATTGTATGGGATTATATCCCCCAAGTTATGACTAACCAAAAGCCCTTTTGCATGGTCCTGAGGTCTAACCAATTCTAGTAGTGATTTTGGAATCCTAGGGCTATCTCCTCTCAGGAGCAATCTAAGCTTGGATGCAAAATGTAGAACAAGATTTTTAGTGTACAAAGAACATTAACAAATAAAGTAAACATTCGCAAACCAAAAACTAAATTCACATATATGCTTAGACAAAGAAAGAAAACAAAAAGTGCAAACTTCACAAGAGAAAACACTCCATGCTTTCTTGATTCTGTAGATGTGTCCTTTTGCTGTGGATGTATGCTCAAGATGCTCAAAAACTGCTTCAATGGAGATGGGTAATGGCAAATTGGTAGCTTTTTGAGCTCTCAATTTGGCATTATAAGGGTAAGATTGATGGCTTTGGTTCTCAAAATAGCATGGTAACTTTAGCTCAAAGATTGTTGATGAAATGGCTTGGGATGGGATTCAATTTATAGGCTAAGGGGTAGACGGATGGAGGGCTTAGATGCAAGGATGGATGAAGGCTTAAGAAGGGCTAGGATGCACTCAAAGGAGAGCACATGGATTGTGCTTGTTTAGCACCAATGGGAAGGTGAAACTTGCCACAAGGAGGATGAGTGTGAGAGGGTAGGATAAAGGGTTGGTTAAAGGCATGATGAGTGGGGTTGAGTATGTAAGAGGGATGTAAGAGGAATGAGTGTGGAAGAGGGAAGAGTGTGGAAGATGGGTGTAAGATTCATGAGTGGGCTTGTAAGAGTCTTTTATGTTTTGTAAGAGCACTCATGACTTAGTGGTTGGGTTTTTCGAGGGGAGACTTTGGTTTGGATTAGGAAAGTCTTAAACTTTTTTAAGGAATGTGGCAACATTAGGGGGTGGATTAGGCTTGGGTTTAGGATTAGATTAGGGATGTTAGAGATGTGCAAGTGGATGGCATTAATGAGGGGTGGTTGAGTTAGTGGCTAAGCTTGGCTGCTATGGGTGGATGGGATGGATTAGGCTAAATGGAGGATTAGAGATAGGTTAGGGGTTTTTGAATTTTAGGATTTCATTTATCAAATAGATTTATTTAATAAATGGGGATTTTTGGAATTAGATAGGAGAAAAGGATTTAATTGATAAATAATAGATTATTTGATTTATCAATTAGGACTATAGATGATTAATTAAATTAATCAACTAGGGATGGAAAAGGATTAATTAAATAAGAATTTAATTAATGATGCCTTTAGAGATGGCTAAATTAGATTACCAAAGTAGTGTAATCAAATTTAGGTGTCTACATTTTGCCCCTCTTTGACATAGTGTTGAGACAACACTATTTCAAAGAAGTTCGAATGAAGACGACACGAGGAAGATGTTTTAGCAACAAGGTTGCTCCAGTCTCGGATAAGAAGAGGAGAGACTAGACTTAGATGATGCCCCCTCAAGAAGGTGGCGGGGAGAGAAATGAGGCTCGATGACTTCTTGAAAAGTACAAGAAATTGAGACAAGCTGAGATGCAAGTTGGCAAAGAGAAGGGGCTGAATTAGCTCAAAACTCTCACTATAGGAGAATGATAAAGGGAAATCAGAGGCACAATAGTAAAGCAAGCTTAAGAATTTCCAGGATTGGGGGGGGAGGAGGAGCGGAGTGCTATAAAAGGAATCCATGGTAGGGAGATGGATGATAGAATGATAAAGCTAATGCAACAGGATTTCAAAGAGTTAGATTGGCGAAAGATGGGTTTCGGAGATCCCTAGGACTAGGATTGTGGATCTTGAAAAATGAGGCTTGGTGGATTGATTTGATTGGTGGATCCCTAAGACTAGGATTGTGGATTCCTAAAGCTAAGCGTGAGGAGTGATTCAAAGAGATACTAATGCATAAGTTGGGGTAGGAGCGAGAGATGTAGGATATAGATGGGGGATAATGGAGATGAAGGGAATCCATTGAAGCTTTGTGAGCGGGGGGATACTTCAAAGAGAAGTACCACCATGTAGTTGAGCACTAGATTTGCTATAAGACTGTTGGTTAATTGCCAAGGTTACCAAGAACATCAAGGCCTTTTTACCAACCATCCAGAGGACTGACGAACTAACTCAAAACAAACACACAAGGATTGCTCCAGTATCACACATGAATCCCAGAGGAAGCAGCGTAGAAACGACACTAGGTAACCCACAAGCAGAAAAAGAAAACAAGCAAAAGACCTAATCAAGACCTTACGCTCTAATTGCTCCATTCGCAGCATACCATGATATGGAAGATCGTGGCAACCTTGAGGAGGGAACAAGGAGATTGCTTGGAAAAGATATTTCAAGACCCAAAAGGGAAGATCCCAAATCAAAAGAAAGCGAAAATCCAAAAGAGAACTGTTTTCCAACGAGATGGGTAGGACGAGGTACTAACGGACCAAGATCAGACATGAGGAAAGCTATATCCTGCAAGGTTCTATCAGAGAGCACCTAAGCTGATGGATCTGGATGAGTGATGCGTCTGGCAAGCTAAACTAAGAAGGATAACACTTTGGTGACAGGAGATCTAGCTAAAGGATGCATTGGAATATCTAACCAAGGTGTGCGATGTGTGCAAGATGTTGACCAAGGATGAACTAACATGAAAGCCGAATAGATACAATGATACTAAGCTAAAGAGGATGTACAAGATGATAGACCAAGATATGTTACAAATGTACAAGTTTTTTCATATTTTGGTTTTTTGTGGGATGGAAATGTTTGTGAAGGATGGGATGTCTATAATAGTTGATAGGTGGATAGGTAGATGGTTTGTGAAAAGCTTAAGGAAAATGGGATTCTGTGTGTGCATGTGATAGGATACAGGCTAGGATACAAGATTATTTACAAGCTGGAATATGGTACAAGCTTTGGACAAGATTCAAATATATACAAGGTATGGTACAAGATTTATAAGGTATAATACAAGCTTTGGTACAAGATTTACAAGTTGTACAGGAGGTATTGACAAGCTCCATCAGATTTTGGATATTTGATTGGAACACCAAGGGAACAAGCAGGTGTTTTATGGGATGGTGGGTGGATGGATGAGGGATAGGATAGTGATAGATAATGGATTAGTATTTTGCACACAAGGCGCCTGAATTACCAGGTTTTCACCAAGGTACCTATCCAAGGTGCTTGAATTGCCAAGTTTTCACCATTGGACGCTTATTTCTCTTTACTATTTTTTTTGTATTTTTTCAAAAGCTGGGTATACCAAGGATCTTCAAGCATAGAACTTCTTGAGATAAATGATGTTAGTGGGATCATTCAAGAGTTCTCCTTCTGGTGTAGATAATTGATAGGCTCCGGAGCCAAAGGAGGTAGTAACCACATAGGGACCAAGCCATGTAGGTTCAAACTTGCCTTTCTTTTCTTGATCTGTGTGGACTTTCATATTTTCTTTGAGGACCATGTCACCTGGCTGAAAGTGTCGTGGGAGCACCTTCTTGTTGAAATTCCTTTTGAGACAAGTTTGGTAGACTGTGAGATGGTCATAAGCTTGTTGTCTCTTCTCGTCTAAGAGATCTAGCTGGGTGAGTCGAGCTACTCTGTATTCTTCATCTGAGATTTTCCCTCACAAAGATATGTGTAGTGAGGGAAGTTCAACTTCTATAGGTAATACCGCTTCGGCACCATAGACTAGGGAGTATGGAGTTGTGCCTGTGGATGTACAGAAGGAAGTTCGATAGGCCCATAGAGCTGGATTTATTTGAAGGTGCCAATCACGGCCGGAATCATTGACAACTTTCTTTAGGATTTTGAGGAGGGTTTTATTAGTTGCCTCTGCCTGACCATTACCTTGTGGGAAATATGGGCTAGAAAAGTGGTGATGGATGCGGAGGGAAGTGCATAATTCTTCCATGTTGAGATTTTCAAAGTTACCTCCGTGGTCAGTGAAGATGGTGGATGGGATGCCGAAGCGGCAAACAATGTGGTACAAGATGAACTTGGAGACTTGAACTGCTTCCACCCACTTAGTGAAATAGTCTGTAGCTGCTATTATCCATTTATGTCCATCAGATGAGAGAGGGGTGATAGTTCCAACTAGATCAAGGCCCCAACAAGCGAAAGGCCAAGGTGGTGCAATAGGCTGTAGATCTTGTGTTGGAGCGTGCACAAGATTTGCATGCTGCTGACATGGGAGACACTTTTTGACAAAGTCACAAGAGTCTTCTTCAATGGTAGGCCAATAGTAGGCTACTCTAATGATTTGTCATGCTAGGACAATACCACTCGTGTGGGCACCGCAAAGTCTAGAATGTACTTCTTTTAATGCCATTGCAGCCTCATTTTCATCTAAACATCAAGAGAGAGTATCGTGATAACCCCGACGATATAGGGTATTGGCTATGATAACATAGCGGGATGATTTTCGAATAAGGTTCTGGCGTTGGGTGCGTGTGAGGTGAGGGGATATGATACCATTGTATATGAGCAATGTTAGTATGCTAATAGAAACCAAATTTAAATAAAGCTTCTACAAACTAAACAAAATTCATAAACTTCAAGATAGACTAAGATGAGCTCTCAATTGAAAATATGAGCCATTAATGGGCTCTCTCAATGAGAAACTCTCTTGTTGAGTGGCTTTATCTAAATGGCTAGGATGTATGCTCAATATGCTTCCAAAGGCTTCAATGGATGATTGTGGATTTTTGGTGTGGATAGATGGCTTTAGTATATATTTGGCTCTCAAAATAGCATTATAACTTTACTTCATGGATTGTGTTAAAATGGCTTGGGAGAGGATTCCTTAAATAGGCAAAGGGCTTGAGGGATCAAGGGCTAGGATGCAAGGATGGAAAAAAGCTCATGGAGGGCTTAGATTGCATGAGAGGAGAGCACATGGATTGTGCTTCCTTACAACCAATCAAAGAGTGACACATGTCACATGGTGAGAGGATGGAGGAAAGGGGAAGGATGAGTCAACAAAGGAGGCTCAAGGGATAAAATCTTCATAAAGACTCTCATAATGACTTGTAAGAGCAATAAAAGGGCTTGGAAGAGTCATTTATGGCCTAGTGGACTTCATAAAGTTTTATGGTTGAGATATTTTGAGGGTGATGAGAGCAATTTCGACTTGGACTTGATTAGGAAGGTTTTAAGCTTGTTTAGGCTTGTGCAAATGATTAGAGGATGGATTAGGATGGTTTAGGATTAGCTTAGGGATAGGCAAGTGGATGGCATTTAATGAAGGTGGGTGAAGGAGGAGATATTTGTTAACTTTGGCTTGGGTTAGTAAGTTTTAACCCATGTTTAGGGAATGTGACAAGGTTAGGAGGGGATTAGGATTAGGTTTAAAGACATCTTCTAGAAGAGTCTAGATTTTGGATGAGGATAAAGACTTTCTAGAATAGTCTAGAATTTCCTAGGATGAGGATAAATTAGATTTTTAGGAAATAAATAAAGTTTTATTTATTTCAAGGGTTTGGGTTGAGGAGATATTTATTAAAACTTTTTTAATAAACATGAGGATTAATATTTAATTTTAATTAAATATTTTGAGTTGGGGTTAGGGGTAGGAAATGATGAGATTAGCCTTTAATCGAAATTAAAGAAGGATTAGAAGATTTTGGAAGAGGTTATTGGTCATAAGGAAATTGGCCAAGTTTTGGGCAAAAAATAAATTTTTTATTTATTTTAGGATTTTTGGTCAATTTATTAATTAAATAATTAATAAATAAGGAAATAATGTTTAAATAAGATTTAAACATTTTTGGGAGGGATTCCTTAATTAAATATTTTTAATTAAGATAAAGGGATTTAATGGCATAAAAATTAATTAATTAATTAATTAATAAATGATGATGTCATCAGGACTTTTTCAAAAAATAAAAATACTTTATTTTCTAAAGGTTTTTAGGTGTCTACATTTTGCCCCTCTTTGATGTGATGCCGCAAGTGGCATGGCATCAAAGATAAGAAAATAAGATGCCCAAGGCTAGAGCAGAAGAGGAGAGAATGGACTATGAGATGCCCCCTCAAGAAGGTAGCGAGGAGAGAAAGCGAGGCTCGATGGCTTCTTGAAAAGTACAAGAATCCGAGATGAGCAAGGAGACTTAGATTGGCAAAGAGAAGGGGCTGAATTAGCTCAAACTCTCACTATGGGAGAATGATAAAGGAGAATCAGATGCACAAGAGGAAGCAAGCTTAAGACCTTAGGGAAGGTGGAGGATGAAGGAGCAGAGTGCTATAAAAAGGAATCCAAGATAGGGAGATGGATGAGGGGATTATAAAGCTGATGCAACAGGATTTCAAAGAGTCAGATTGGCGGAAGATGGGTTTCAGAGATCCCTAGGACTAGGATTGTGGATCTTGAAAGATGACGCTTGGTGGATTGATTTGGATTGGTGGATCCCTAAGACTAGGATTGTGGATCCCTAAAGCTAAAGGTGAGGAGTGATTCAAAGAGATACTGATGCATAAGTTGGGGTAGGAGAGATGGATGTTGGATATGGATGGGGGATAATGGAGATGAAGGAAAACCATTGAAGCTTGTTGAGTGAGGGGATACTTCAAAGAGAAGTACCACCATGTAGCTGAGCACTAGATTTGCTATAGGACTATTGGTTAATTGCCAAGGTTACCAAGAACATCAAGGCCTTTTCACCAACTGTTCAGAGGACTGACGAACTGACTCAAAACAAACATGCAAGGATTGCCCCAGTATCACACATGAATCCCAGAGGAAGTAGTGTGGAAACGACACTGGGTAACCCACAAGCAAAAAAGAAAATAAGCAAAAAGACATGATCAAGACCTTATGCTCTGATTGCCCCATTCACAATATACCATGATATGGAAGATCGTGGCAACCTTGAGGAGGGAACAAGGAGATTGATTGGAAAAGATATGTCAAGACCCAACAGGGAAGAGTCCAAATCAAAAGAAAGTGAAAATCCAAAAGAGAACCGTTTGCCAATGAGATGGGTAGGACAAGGTACTAACGGACCAAGATCAGACATGAGGAAAGCTATATCCTGCAAGGACCTATCGGAGAGCACCTAAGTTGGTGGATTTGGATGAGTGATGCGTCTAGCAAGCTAAACTAAGAAAGATAACACTTTGGTGATAGGAAATCTAGCTAAAGGATGCATTGGAATAGCTAACCAAGATGTGCGATGGGTGCAAGATGCTGATCAAGGACAAACTAACACGAACACTGGATAGATACAATGGTACTAAGCTAAAGAGGATGTACAAGCTGACGGACCAAGATATTTACAAGCTGAAGCTGACCAAGATAGTTACAAGTAGGAAAAAGCTCAGGATGATAGGATAGTGGGATGGTTCGATGTTGTGCAAGATGCGAAAGCTAAGGGTGGGGTGATAGCGAAAGATATGGATTTGGCAGGATGCATCCAATGATGATGAGAGATTGTGTGACCAAGGATAGCTAGAGGAGTAGGATGAGATGGATGGATAGGATGGTAGATAGCTAGGATTATGATGGATATAAAGAGATGACATTGGGTTTGCATGAGGATAGCCTAGAGCTAGATACCAATGACAAGGGAGGATGGAAAAGACAAGATCTCCAAGGAATATAGTGCCCCCAATCAGAAGATAACATGCAGAAGGAGGTCTTATGATGGATGTGATAGGATTGAAGCTAGGATGGAAAAAGCTGAAGGGGCTAGGGAGATGGATGATAGCTGAGATGATTGGCTAAAGCTGCATAAGATTAGTGGATGGTGTGAGATGGAAGCTGGATGATGAAGGATAGGTGGATAGATTGGAAGATGGATTTGGATGTCAAGAGATGAACAAAAGCATGAGGGTGATAGGCTAAGCTGGGGATGGCAGGATTACGCATGACGCTTGTTTGCCAAGTTTTCATCAGGGTACTTGTCCAAGATGCTTGAATTGCCAAGTTTTCACCAGTGGACGCTTTATTTTTCTTTTCTTTTTTGAATTTTTGACTTTGGACTTAGCTGGAATGATTTTGGCTTTCTTCAGCTATTTTGGTTTTTTGGGATTTTTCACTGGCTGTTGAAATGTTCAATTTTGTTGCTAGCTTTTGGTACACCGAATGTGTGATTTATGGAATAGATCGGATTAGATGGGATTGATGGTAGGAGATGGAGGGATGAAAATGCTGGAAAGGAGGATGAGATGGGGATGCTTGCAAGAGCAACATTGGCACATGTTGGAATGGGTGTGAAAAGAGCATATGGGGGATAGATGGCAGATGCAGGTGTGATGGAGGATTTGTGGAAGCGTGCTGGGGGATATAGGCACCCAAGATGGAGTTAGAAGATGGGGGACATGAGTCACTAGATGGGGGATTAGCAATGGTGGATGCCATTATGCATTGGGTTTCAACTTTTTTCCTGGGGATCCACATGGTTTTGGATTTTCTTTTCATAGGCTTTTGCATTGTTTTGCATTCTTTGATTGGATTTTGCCTTTTTGGAGTATGTCTCTTAGAATAGACATATGATTGCCTAGGATGTGGATTTTTAGCTTTATGCATTTTGAAGTTGGCATTCACATTGCTGTGGTAAGCTTTGGGAAGATGGTTAGGAGAAGCTTTGTGAGATGGAGAGGATATGAAAGAGCATGTAGGGGGATGATGATCGATGATGTGCCCTGATATGTGCCTTTGTTGATCTTGCATAGGAATGGATGGAATAGGATTTTTATGATGGCTAATAGGAGGATGGAGGATGGTAGATTTTGGGACATAGGGACCCAAAATGGATTTAGCGGATGAAGGGGGGATATGGTAGGTTGTTTTGGGTTGCAAAGATGGTGGAGGGGGGATGACATAAGATTGATTGAAGGAGTGATGGGAGGCTGGCATGGTGGGCTTGGAGATAGGCTTGGTTTGGGGGTGTGGTGTACCAACACCTTTAGATGGTGAGCCTTTGGATACATATCCAAGACCATGAAATCCTAGATTTTTTTGTGTAATAATAGGCTCTCTGATTCCTTGCTCTTGTGGTCCTAAACCTTGACCTTGATAATGCCATCGATTGAGCATTTGAACAAGCTGAGGAAACTTGTAGAAGTGATTTATTAGGTGTATTGCAATGGGGAGATACTATTCTTAATTCTTCTGCTGAGAGAGGGCCACCGTGGATGAATGCAAGTGAACCAAGAGGGTAGATTATAGATGGTGGAATAGCTTGGATAGGTGGTAAGATGGAAGCATGGAGCGGGGGAGATGGAAGGATAGGATCTTGATGTAGCTGGTGGGATGACAAGATATCTTGTAGTGGAGGAGATATGGCTTGAGGTTTTGGAGATGGAGGAGATGGTGACTGCACTATGGATGGAAGACATGGTACGATGATATCTTCATTTATGCTTTGGGGGATGTCAACATACTTTTGGGCAGGATCTTGATAGGATTGTTTTGGAGTGGATGGTGAGATAAGAGGTGAAGGGATGGATTCTTCAAAGGCAGCGGATGGATAGATGGGAGATTCAATAGTGGAGATGGGTGAGTAGAAGATGGATGCATAAGGGTCATTACGAGAGATTTGGGAAATGCTTGGAGGTGATGTGGATAGGATTTGGAGGGATTTGATAGGTGGTGGGATTTTGATGCTTGCGGGAAGTGGAAGGATTTTAAGCAATTTGTTGGATGGTATGGGGATGATAGCTATGGGAGATGGAGGTGATATTATAGATGGGGAAGCTTCATCACTGACTACTTCACATGGTTGGATTAGATGACATGGCTTATCGACTGTTGGAGGCAACTTTTCTTGTATTTCCTCTAGGAGATTCCTTGGAGACTCATGTGTCGAAGGTGGAGGTGGATTGATAGGAATAGCTAGTGTGATGGGGGTGGAAGATTGGAAGCTTGGTTGATGGGGTGATGGAGGGGAAGCTGGAATATCGGATGGCATGACTAGATAGTTTGGAATAACTCTTGGATTTTGGGGAATGCTTGGGGGAATGTTTCTAAGGCTTTCAAAATACCCGTCATAGTCAACAAGATTTTCATCATCATTGGAATAGGAGGTGGCGGGAGCAAGGAAAATGCGACCAAACACATCATGATAGGATTGGTACTTCATGCTTTGATGATGAGTTTGATGGGGATGGGGTCTTGCTAATGGATGAACACAGAAGCTCATGGTTGGATTTGGGTTAAGCACAGATTTTCGATTGGCTGATGAAAGATTTCCTAGGGAGAGTCAAAGTTGCATGACAGACCTAAGGAGGATTGGCTGGAGATTTTTGGCTTTCCTGTGGATGGAAGACTTCAAGGGCATGCTGTCAAAAAGTGAGAGTTTTACTTTCCTATGTGCTGGATTGGTGGAGATTGTGTCAACTTAAGGATAGACTAGTGATCCTATGGCATGACACAAGATTGACCACTTGTGGATCCCAACCTTTAGCTCAAGGTGATGAGGGATACAAGTGACAAAGCTGGATTACCCTAGACAATGCTTTGTCAAAGGGATAACCTTGGTGAGATTGGTTGATTGGTAGGATTGATTGGATAGCAAACTCTGGTAGAGTAACAAAAACTCTTTAAAGGCTTGGGTGATTTTGGATTGGGTTGCTAGCAGGTTGGGGGGATGATTTGGATGGACTTTGGATTTGGGATTGTTCTAAGGCAAAGAACTAGATAGATTCGGTTGCATCGGGGGAGCTTGGATGATTTTCTAATAAGGCAGTGACTATGCAAAGTATGCCTTGAGTTGGGAGATTTCTGCTTTTTTGGGATTTTGACCAAAATTGGCAAACATTCATTCAAAAGCTATGAACAAACAAGCAAACAAAAGTTTTGAGAAAGCACGTCAAACACACCAACATCTTAGGAAGCTTTCTACAAGGATGAAATTTGGTTTAGCTAGGGAGTCCTCGATATACACAAGGTACGTGAGGCCCAAATCTGTAGATGAAACCAAAAAGATGTCACATAGCCGAGAGGAGCGGTAACCCACTTCTCCTCTTTCACTTCTCAAGGGTATAAAGTTCCTTGAGGCTTAGCCCAAGTGACAAAATTTTGATCCCAAGAGAGGTGTCTTTGGATTCACCTCCCGATCTTTATACTCCGCTAGAACGCTGGAGTTGAGGTCGTCCCAAGGGGTGATGAAATCCCCAAGCAGGCCTCCTAAAAAGTGTAAAACAAGACCACATACATGATCTTGGACTTTAAAAGACATGCATTCATTCCAATTGATGATTTAAATTTTGTAAGCTATGATTGAAGACACTTGTGATTATGGCATACAATGTTCATTCCAATTTGACAGCGTCATTAGCATAATGAAAGTCGAGAGATCGTCAACATAAGAAATGCGACCACCATTGAAAATGTGTCAAAACCATGCGATGTTCATTGATTTTTAGGCATTCAAGATTGAGTGTGAGTTTATTTTAAGCCCAAAACAAAGGTGTGTGAGATTCGATTTCAAGCGCGCCCGGAGGCCCTCCACGTCAAGATTTGTCCAATTTTTATGCCCAAATGAAGTGTGAGCGAGATTAATGCGCATTCAAGGAATTTTCTAACTTAGAAAAACCACTAAAAACCCAAGTGAGTGGAGTTTGATTTGCGTGGAGCACTTAACACCCTCTTAGGTGGACCCATCCCCATAGATGGCACTGAGATTGCAACCAATGGTTAAATTGATGGGTAATTAAGTAGGGTGAGTCCAACTAAAAACTTACTCAAAGCATCTTTATTAGTTTTTATAACTTAGAAGATTTCAAAAATGTGGATTCTTTTTATGCCCCAAAAGATGATTATTTGATCTATGGCATTCAAGATTGGATTTTGTTGTTTTAATCATGCATATAAAAAAAACAAACTTGATTTTAATCCATGGCACTCAAGAATGATTTTAGCAACATGCATTCAAAGACAAGTGATTAAACATTCAAGTTTTTTCCTTTGAGCATTCAAGATTGAGATTTTGTGTGTTGTTTTAAGAGCTTTGAAGTACTTTTTTTTAACCTTAGGTCATTCAATATTGTTTTGGAATCAAAAGTGAAAATGACTCTTTGGACTTTGGTTTTCATTCAAGATTTTGTGTTCTAGTTTGCATATTTTAAGCCCAAAAAATGATATTCCTAGATTGTTTTGATGCATGAAAAACCTAAGAAACATTCAAGATTTTGCAACAAGACATTTGTTCGGAACAAATAACAAAATTTTTAGGACTCTTAGTTTTCATGAGATTTTTAAAAGAACTTTAAAATATTTTTAAATGAGGTTCATTTTATCCTTGATTGATGCTTTGAGTTTGATTTTGATTTTAGTGTGCACTTAGTGTTGATTTTGAACCTTTTAAAATGGAAACTTGAAGTTCTTTTTAAATTCTCAAAAATGAAGTGTTCCTAACTTTGCATGAATGCATCTAAAACCTTGATGTTGCAAGGATGCAAATGATTAGAGGATGGATTAGGATGGTTTAGGATTAGCTTAGGGATAGGCAAGTGGATGGCATTTAATGAGGGTGGGTGAAGGAGGAGATATTTGTTAACTTTGGCTTGGGTTAGTAAGTTTTAACCCATGTTTAGGGAATGTGACAAGGTTAGGAGGGGATTAGGATTAGGTTTAAAGACATCTTCTAGAAGAGTCTAGATTTTGGATGAGGATAAAGACTTTCTAGAATAGTCTAGAATTTCCTAGGATGAGGATAAATTAGATTTTTAGGAAATAAATAAAGTTTTATTTATTTCAAGGGTTTGGGTTGAGGAGATATTTATTAAAACTTTTTTAATAAACATGAGGATTAATATTTAATTTTAATTAAATATTTTGAGTTGGGGTTAGGGGTAGGAAATGATGAGATTAGCCTTTAATCGAAATTAAAGAAGGATTAGAAGATTTTGGAAGAGGTTATTGGTCATAAGGAAATTGGCCAAGTTTTGGGCAAAAAATAAATTTTTTATTTATTTTAGGATTTTTGGTCAATTTATTAATTAAATAATTAATAAATAAGGAAATAATGTTTAAATAAGATTTAAACATTTTTGGGAGGGATTCCTTAATTAAATATTTTTAATTAAGATAAAGGGATTTAATGGCATAAAAATTAATTAATTAATTAAATAATTAATTAATTAATTAATGATGATGTCATCAGGACTTTTTCATAAAATAAAAATACTTTATTTTCTAAAGGTTTTTAGGTGTCTACAACCATTGTTAAGGTAAGCGTGAATTTTATGGTACCAAGGGGATTAGGGACCAACCAAGATACAAACGTGGTTTAAATTCTCATTCGCATAAGCGGGTGTGAGGAGATGCTCAACTAAAAATTCATACTGCATAGCGTCTTGGGGAATTTCCAAGAGCGAGCCGATAGTGGCCATGGTGTCTGCTGCTTTATTTTGCATTCATGGCACTTGTGTAAACTGAAGCTTTGTAAAATGCTGGGTCATCTGATCAATTACCTCTTTGTAGGGTAATAGCTTTTCATCTTTGGTTTGATATTCATTTAAGACTTGTTTGATGATGAGTTGGGAATCACCAAAGACTTGTAACTCAGTGATATTCCATTCTGCAGCTATCTTTAATCCTACTACAAGAGCTTCATATTCTGCTATATTGTTGGTGCTAGGGAATTGTAGCTTGAAGGCTTTTGGAATGTAATCTCCTTGAGGTGTAACTAATAATATTCCTAACCCTGATCCATGAGAGGTGTATGAGCCATCAAAATAAAGCTTCCATGGGGGCTGTTCTTCAATTAGGTAGATATGCTCATCTGGAAATTTTGTGAGCAAAGGATATGCATCTACTAGAGGTGCATCAGCTAGGTGATCTGCTATAGCTTGCCCTTTGATTGCCTTTCTGTCCACATACTGGATGTCAAACTCACTTAGTAGCATAACCCACTTTGCTAGCCAACCTATGAGTGCTGTTCTAGAGAGCATATACTTGAGAGGATCAATCTAAGAGACTAGTTGGATGGTATGACTTAGCATGTAGTGGCGAATCTTTTGAGTTGAGAAAACAACTGCCAAACAAGCTTTTTCCATAGGAGTGTAATTGAGTTCATAACTAACTAGGGTTCTACTGATATAGTAAATGGCTCTCTCTCTGCTATAATCATCATGTTGTGCTAGAAGTGCCCCTAGAGCAGTAGGTGTTGTTGATATATACAAGATCAAGGGACGACCAAGAACTGGTGGAACCAAGATAGGGGGATTGGTGAGATAATACTTGAGCTGATCGAAGCTACGCTAACATAAAAGATCCCACTTGAAGTTCTCATTCTTCTTTAGCAAGTGTGAAAATGGTGTACACTTATCTGCAAGTTGGGAGATGAAGCGCCGAATAGATTGAAGTTTCTCCTGAAGAGAGTGAAGCTGTCGCAGTGTTTGGGGATGAGGCATGTCTAAGATAGCCTTGACCTTTTTGGGGTCAATCTCTATACCTCGTTTAGAAACTATGAAGCCTAGAAGCTTGCCAGATGTGACCCCAAAGACACACTTCTTGGGATTTAGCATGAGATGATATTGGGCCAACCTATCAAAGAATTTTTCCAGGTCAGCAAGATGATCCATGAAGGTGTGAGATTTGAATAGGATATCGTCCACATAATCTTCCAAAATGCTATGGATAAGATCATGGAAAATGGTTGTCATAGCTCTTTGATAGGTAGCCCCAGCATTCTTTAGGCCAAAAGGCATCATGGTGTAGCAAAAGGTTCCCTAAGGGGTAGTGAATGCTGTCTTATGCTGGTCCTCTTCTACAATCTTGATCTGATTATACCCAAAAAATCCATCCATAAGGGATAGAATTTCATGTCCAGCTGTAAGATCTACAATCATATCTATGTTGGGCAAGGGAAAATCATCCTTTGGACAAGCTTTGTTAAGATCTCTAAAATCAGTGCAGATTCTAATGTCACCGAAAGGCTTAGTGATAGGGACCATGTTGGAGATCCATTCTGAGTAGTTGATAGGTCAGATAACCTTAGCAGCTAACATTCTTTCTAGTTCAACTTTGACTAGTAAGGCCACCTTGGGGTGCATTTTCCTAAGCTTTTTTCTTACGGGCTTGATCTTTGGATCGACTGCAAGATGATGAACTACAAGCTTTAGATCAAGTCCTGGCATGTCCTGATATGACCATGCAAATTGGCCAATGTTCTCTCGTAAAACCTCAAAGAGAAGGTTAGCTTGGTCTTGTGATAGGGATGTAGCAATGTGAACAATTCTAGGGATCTCTGAAGAACCAATGTTGACTTCTCTAGTATCCTCTATTAGAATAGAAGACACCTCTGGTTGATTATCTTGAGGAGGCAATACTAAATCCTCATGTTCTGCTTGTGGCTCTGGATTTTCTTGCTGAGAGATTCTCTTCGCTGCCTTAGCTAGTCCCAAATTTACCTTAGTTCCAGTTTTGGGTGTATCGAAACTAGGTTGGGGATTTTCTCCAAAATACCCCTTGGGATCTAGCTTGTAGATGTATCCAAAATCTGGCTTTGTCTTCTTATGAGGAGTTTCGGCTCCCATGAATGTTAGAAGCACTTCCTCTGATGCAAACTCATCAATATGTATGACACTTGGTTGATCCCAATCTATGAGTTGTGGATGAGCAAGTGGTAGGTCAATGAGATGGATGGATAGTTCTTAGAGAACAGAGTCTCCTAGGAAGATTTGGTCTGGGATATCGTCGTAGGCTCTCTTTTCAACTTCCTCAAGAATGTCTTCGATTTTGACAAGGTCGCGGTGGATGTTCAAAAAAGCGTGACCGTTCTCGTTGGTGCCCCCAGTTGTGGGTATGCCAAAGCCAAGTCCTGACTTCGTTTCCCAATTATGTGCTTCGATGGGAAATTGCATGCCCCTTTCTTTTGGTCTTAGTCCACCTCCTTGATAGTTCCATTTTTCAGTGATGAGCTTATGTTGTTGGGGATACTTTTGGCTGAAGTGATCAAGGCGTGCTTGATTTTTTGGAGGTGCATCCTTATGTAACCAATTGTTGATATTTGGAGTGAGCTCTTCATGAAGAGGGGTTTTTGAGGACACAAAGGTGGTTGGGCCAAATTGTTTATATCAAGGAGGTGGAATCTCCCTAGCTTTGTGATATGTCGGTCGTCCATGGGTATGTGGATCAAGTGGGATTGCTCTGACAAAAAATGCATCTGACAGACTATATTCTCCACAACCTTTGTTGTTGATCTTTACGATAGATAGGGTGGAGGCAAGGATGGTTTCTGTGTCATTACAAGTGTGGGATGAGTTGGTGATGGATGTGCTGATGTCTATTCCAGAGCAATGGTTTGTATATGAAGCTTCAACCGCATTGCAGTAAGCAAAGGGTTCTGGATCGGCATGGATGGTTACCTCAGTGCCCTGATGCAGAAATTTGATGCACTGATGGTAGGTGGATGGAACGGCCTTCATAGCATGAATCCATGGGCGATTGAGGAGGATGTTAAATGGTAGGTTTAGGTCAACAACATGGAAAACTATCTCTTGGATGACTGGCCCAACCTTGATTGGTAGCAAAATAGTCCCTTCTGTGGTTCTTTCCAAGTTGTCATAAGCTTTGATGGTGATAACTTCACTGATCATATCTGTCTCAGTATACCCAGCTTGTTTTATGAATTTTAGGGTGCAAATGTTCAAGGCTGATCCATTATCTATCATTACTCTTTTCATGGCGAAATTGGATACCATGATGGCTATGAGAAGCGGAAGGGTGTGATCTGGCTCAACCGCGGGTATGTCGGTGGGTTTGAAAGATAGGGCACATGAGAATGAAAGGTGTCCAACAAGATTATGAAAATTAGTAGTATTGATATCAGAAGGGACACGGGATTCTATGAGAGCACTATCAAGGATGTCTTTGTACACAGGACTAGTGCGGAGAAGGTCTAAAATGGAGATTTGGGCTGACATGTTCCCAAGGTGTTCCAAGATATTGTACCAGCTTTTTGATGGAGCTGATGGTGCTGATGAAACTGGTGGGCCTGCAATGTTAAATCGCGCTCTTCGAGTGGTGACTGCACACTCATTGTCTGGTCCTCGGATATTGATAACATTGACAGAAGGCTCTTTCTCAGATATACAACCTATAAGGCTACCATAGTCTATATAGGATGAAGTGTGGTCATTGTTCTTCCCATGTTGTTGGTTTGGCTGGCGGTTGTTGGTGTTGTTTTGGATAGGTGCTTTTCCAGGATTTTGGTCGTTGTGTGGAGGAAAAGAATTTTGATAAATCTATAAGCCTACATTGGGAGAGGTTTGGGCACCAACAGTGATTTCTTTTTTATCAATAAGGTCCTGTGCATAGTCTTTCAGTTTCATGCATCTGAGGGTGGTGTGACCGTTTACCCTATGGAACTTGCAATACTCATTGTCCTTGTACCATGCAGCTTTGGATTGGCTTGGATCAATTTGCTAGGTAGGAGGAAATTTGATGAGGTTTTCCTTAGCCAATTTCTCAAAAATAACATCCAATAGCTCACCAAGGGGTGTATAGTTTCTAGGTGCAGGTTGGAATCTGGGCTTTTGCCCTGCAGCTATATTGATGGCATTAGCTTGATTGTTAGAACCTTGAAAGTTGGGTCTTGTATTGTGGTTTTGATAGCTTTGGTTCTTTCGTTGTTGGTAATTGATAGCTTGTTGGTTGTTTGTTTGATATGGTGGGTTAGACTGGTTTTGAGAAGGACCAACAATATTCACATGTCTGGTGTCAGTAACCCCATCTGTTGCAACATGGTTGTTTTTGTTCCAATACCTAGACCTGTCATTGGAATGTGATTGATTTTGGTTGGCCTCTTTGTAAATTTTTACCACGCCCTTTCTCAAGGATCATTCCTTTCTCTTTGATATCCTTATAGGTCTGCAAACAGTTCATGGTCATGTGGTGAGCCAAGTTGGGATGTGCATTATCAATAAACATTTTCACCACATGGCATTCTGGCAAGGTGCAAGATATGCGGGTGGTAAGGGTTTGCCATCTTTTTAGGTATTTGGCAAGGCTTTCTCCACCTTTTTTCTTGGTGTGGACAAGATCAACTATTGATAGCTCTGTTTCAACAAGATGGGCATATTGGGCTACAAATACCTCAGATAATTCAGCAAAGTTTTTAATTGTGCCATAGGGGATTCTATAAAACCATTCAAGAGCTGGTCCAGCCAAGCTTTTGGGAAAAAGGTGCAAGAGGAAGACATCATTGTATGCCACGTCCTGGCAGTGCATGTAAAATTCTTTGATATGTGTGACAGGGTCTCCTTTTCCTCTGAATTTGTCAAATTTAGGTACCTCAAAGTGTTTGGGAAATGGTGTCGTGGTAATGGCTCTGTCAAATGGGTAAGGACACACATTCTCAAACTTGAATGTCTTTGGATCATTCCATTCTTGGATGGCTTTCAGAGCTATCTTCATTTGCTCCCATTCTGAATTAATAGGTGATGGCTAGGGTGCCCAAAATGTAGGAGTCCCTTGAGGTAGGTATGTGCTGGATGGGGCCATTGAATATGGATGGTTGTGAGGGATTTGCTGATAGGGATTGTACATTTTTTGGGCAGCTACATGGTGGATGACGGGTTGTTGAGGGGGAGGTGGCACATATTGCTGCATGTTCTGTGAGGTTTGCTGTTGATATGGGATTTGAGGAACATAAGCTGGCTGTGGGATAAATGGATTGCTTTGTGGAGGTAAGGTATAAGATGGTTGTGAGGCTTGAGGAAAGGATCGGGGGGCTTGTGGGGTTTGACCAATATATGTGGGTTGTGCCCCCATTTGGGATGTTATCTGCAAATAATTGGTGGTTTTCTGGGGTGGTAGATTACCTCCTAGAAGTGGCATTGAAAAGTAGTTGGTAATAGGAGGTAATGGATTAGTTGGTGGTGGAGGTGGTGGGAATTGAAAGCTTGGGAATGGAATTGATGGGGTTTGATAGCTTGGTGACTGGATTTGGAAGCTTGGTATAGTGGTGGCGGGAGCAGGGGTCACTAGGGAGCTTGGTAGAAGATTGGTAGTAACTTGTGGGATTTGATAGCTTTGTGGAGTGAAGGTAGTAGCTTGTGGATTTGTGGCTGGTGGTATTGAGCTCCCAAGACCTAATGGAAATGATGGGATTGTGCTTTGGGTTGTGGTGAACAAGCTAGGGGCGATGAAAGGTTGATTACTTGGCCCCATGGGTGGCATCCCTGTTGTATATTGTTGAGGTTGGCCAAAGATGCTAGCACTGATTTGGGAGATGGGTGGATTTTGAAGGTTGGGTTGGGGAGCAGCAGCAATAGTGAAGGGGGTGAACGGTGAGGTGTTTTGGGTAAAGGGGGTTTGGAGCGGAGAGGTATGAACCAAGGATGGAGTGGTGGTGGCTGGGTTGGCTTGCGGCACGGAGATTTCAACTTGGGTGGATGATGGTATGTTTGGGTCTGTTGGGTCATATGGATTGGCTGGAGGCTCTTCTTTTGGAACATACTGAGGATAATTTGGATCATAAGAGCCTATGGGTGGTGGCAGCTGCCGAAACAATGGGTGAGATGGATCTGATAATGGAGGGGGTCTTCCAAAGTCAAAGGTTCCTACATTGTCCCTTCGAAAATTAGTCATGATTGTCTCTTTGTTTTTGTCTATAATGGCATTTACCAATACTGCATTTCTTGGTTGGTTCATGAAAGCTTCAATGCCAGTAGGTGATGGCATAGCTTGCTCTAGGCTGAAGGATGGCTGAATGCTCAAGGGGGGTGAGGCTATTCGATACAAATGATAGGGCTCCATTGTTTCTTTCTTCTTGGCTAAGCGATTAACGGGTGGCATGAAAAATGCTCCTAGGGATGAGATGCAATAATGTTGATAGATGCAAAAGGGGGAAGGATTTTCTATGCAAATGATTTCCTAGGTTGAGGCAAAGCTATATGACAAAACCTAAGGAGGATTGGGTTGGGGATTCTAACTTCAAAGATATGTTGTCAAAGCACAAAAGGTCTGCTTTCCTATGTGCAAGCTTGGTGGTGATTGTGTCAACTTAAGGATAGACTGATGATACTTTAGGAAGAACACGAGATTGACCACTTGCAAATCCCAACCTTTAGCTCAAGGTGATGAGGGATAACAAGTGACAAAGCTAGATTACCCTAGACAAAGCTCTGTCAAAGGGATAACCTTGGTGAGATTGGTGGATTTGGAAGATTTTAGGAATGGAAAACTTTTAGCAAGGTGACAACAATTTTGAAAGCTTAGATGTGCAGATTTTCGATTGTTGGCTAGATGGTTTGATTCTAAATGAGATGGATGAGCTAATAATGCTTAAGGGGATAACCTAAGATGGCTGGCTTTTCTACAAATATGACTCTAAAGTGAAGCTTATCCAAGAAGATGTGGAGAAACAAGGGTGTCTAATCATAGAAATCATGCCTAGTTGGTAAGGCATAAGCAGGATTAACTCCTAGATGTTGGCTAAATTTGATGGTGCGCTCTAACCAGGCCTCTTGAAGTGCTTCGTTGGTATTTTTGTCCTCTACTTTGTGGAGTTTGACAATTCGTGGGCTTGGTGTTATTTCTTTTCTCTTGGCTGAAAGTTCTTGGTATGCTAGAGATGGCTTGAGTTTGACCTTGTGAAACTTCTGTTTGGGTTTGGGTTGTTCCGACATAAATTCTTGAATTTGCTTGGCTTTGGGAAAAATCTTAGTTGTTTTGCTTCAACTTGTTCAACTTCTAAAATAGGCAGTGACTATGCTAAGTGTTCCCTAAGCTAGGATTGACCAAGTTTGGCAAACATTCATTCAACAAGTAAAATAAAAACAAGCAATAGATAGGAACACCCAGATAGAATTTTGTGGTTCTCAGAATGTGATACTTGCGCCGAGGAGTGTGTATGTTCTACAAATGTTTTGATCAGTCACTCCAAACACATTAACATCCTAGATGGTTTTCTGCAAGGCTGACAATTGGTTTAGCTAGGGAGTCCTCGATATACGCAAGGTACATGAGGCCCAAATCTGTAGATGAGACCAAAAGGATGTCACACAGCCGAGAGGAGCAGTAACCCACTTCTCCTCTTTCACTTCTCAAGGGTATAAAGTTCCTTGAGGCTTAGCCCGAATGACAAAATCTTGATCCCAAGAGAGGTTTCTTTCGATTCACCTTTCAATTCTTATACTCCGCCGGAGCGCTGGAGTTGAGGTCATCGAAGGGGTGATGAAATCCCCAAGCAGGCCTCCTAAAAAGAAATAAGGTTTTGGATCCTAATCTTATGCACCCAAGATGGCCTCGAAAGATGACAAGGGGAGAGAAGACTTGGATGACCTTGGGCTAAAAAACACGTTTGTTCTTTTACCAACTGACTCTTATGTGTGCTAATCTAGACTTTGCAAGCACTCATGTTTAAGAGACAATGTTCAATAACAACTTGAAGCACCAAAAAAAGTAAATCGATCAAAGAATGCAAACAATAAGAAGAGTTAGGGTCAAAAAAAGCAAACTCGCACGCCCGAAGGCCCTCCACGTCAAGTATCGATTAATTTTTTTAAGGCATTCAAGATTGAGTGTGAGTTTGTTTTAAGACCAAAACAAAAGTGTGTGAGATTCAATTTCAAGCACGCGCCCAGAGGCTCTCCACGTCAGTTGTTGTTCAATTTTAGTGCCCAAACTTGAAGTGTGATCGATTTAATCTAGAGTTTTGGCCATTTAAGAATTTTGATAAAGTTAAAGCAAACGTTCAAAGACCAAGTGAGTGAGTTAGATTGTGGAACATTTAACACCTTTTTCAAGTAGACCCATCCCCATAAATGGCGCTGAGATTGCAACCAATGGTTAATATTTGATGGGTGATTAGAAAAGTGGTCAGTCCAAGGAACTACTCAAATTGATTTTTTTAAATTTGTATTTTAACTTAACAAAGTTTCTTAAATGTCCAAAAATCAAACTTTACCTAGATTGCATGTGGAAAAGAGATTTGTTTTGTTCAATTTTAGAAGCTCCAAATGAAGTGTTTGATATTGCAATGGTTAATTGATCCTTAGAATTCAAGATTGGATTTGTTGTTTTAAGCATGCATTCCAAGGAAAGTTGATTTTAATCCATGACATTCAAGAGTGTGTTTTGAGCAACATTCATTCAATGGAAAATGTGTTTAACCATTCAAGTTCATTTTTTTAGCAACATGCATTCAAAGACAAATGGTTAAACATTCAAGTTCATTTTTTAGTAAAATGAAAACCTACAAGAAACATGGTTAGTGGTTCCATATGTGCTCCAACCTGCAATGAGACAAAAAAAAAAAGCAATTTAGTTAGTTAGCCAAAATCTTCAAAAATGAGAGCTTAACTATGGGACAAGTAGAGACGCCAATTTGCACAGATGCGAATTTTTGTAGACGACGATTTGGATTGGTGGTGGTAGAGACGTCAATTTGCACAGACGCAGATTTTTTCAGATGACGATTTGGATTGGCAGCGGTAGAGACGACAGAACAGGTTGCAGACGCCAAAACTGCAAAGACGACACTGCGCGAAAAAAGTTGAAAAACGTGATTTTTTTTTTAGATGGTATTTCTTCTTCCTAAGTGCGTTCTTTAACCTGCAAAAACAAGAAAAACACCCTCACAACACACTCAAAAAACAACAAACATTAGATGGTTAGAAAAAATGATATATAGATGAAAATAGATGATTAAATGACCCATAGTGGGGTCCCACCGGGTGTGCCAAAATGTAGAACAAGATTTTTAGTGTGCAAAGAACATTAACAAATAAAGTAAACATTCACAAACCAAAAACTAAATTCACATATATGCTTAGACAAAGAAAGCAAACAAAAAGTGCAAACTTCACAAGAGAAAACACTCCATGCTTTCTTGATTCTGTAAATGTGTCCTTTTGCTGTGGATGTATGCTCAAGATGCTCAAAAGCTGATTCAATGGAGATGGGTAATGGAAAATTGGTAGCTTTGTGAGCTCTCAATTTGGAATTATAAGGGTAAGATTGATGGCTTTGGTTCTCAAAATAGCATGGTAACTTTAGCTCAAAGATTGTTGGTGAAATGGCTTGGGATGGGATTCAATTTATAGGCTAAGGGGTAGAGGGATGGAGGGCTTAGATGCAAGGATGGATGAAGGCTTAAGAAGGGCTAGGATGCACTCAAAGGAGAGCACATGGATTGTGCTTGTTTAGCACCAATGGGAAGGTGACACTTATCACAAGGAGGATGAGTGTGAGAGGGTAGGGTAAAGGGCTGGTTAAAGGCATGATGAGTGGGGTTGAGTATGTAAGAGGGATGTAAGAGGAATTAGTGTGGAAGAGGGAAGAGTGTGGAAGATGGGTGTAAGAGTCATGAGTAGGCTTGTAAGAGTCTTTTATGTTTTGTAAGAGCACTCATGACTTAGTGGTTGGGTTTTTTGAGGGGAGACTTTGGTTTGGATTAGGAAAGTCTTAAACTTTTTTAAGGAATGTGACAACATTAGGGGGTGGATTAGGCTTGGGTTTAGGATTGGATTAGGGATGTTAGAGATGTGCAAGTGGATGGCATTAATGAGGGTGGGTGAGTTAGTGGCTAAGCTTGGTTAGTATGGGTGGATGGGGTGGATTAGGCTAAATGGAGGATTAGAGATAGGTTAGGGGTTTTTGAATTTGAGGATTTCATTTATCAAATAGATTTATTTAATAAATGGGGATTTTTGGAATTAGATAGGAGAAAAGGATTTAATTGATAAATAATAGATTATTTGATTTATCAATTAGGACTATAGATGATTAATTAAATTAATCAACTAGGGATGGCAAAGGATTAATTAAATAAGAATTTAATTAATGATGCCTTTAGAGATGGCTAAATTAGATTACCAAAGCATTGTAATCCAATTTAGGTGTCTACACAAAATATCTATCAAACCTCACAAAAATGGCATCTCTAGCCTATAAGGTCATGTCAACACTTCATAATTGGACTGGATTCTTCTCTCCATCTTTGGTTACTTCCAACTACATGCCTTTAGAGAAATAAGTGACTCCCTTAAATAGACATACATGCATGAGCAATGAGTACCAACAAAATGGTTTGTTTACTTTCTCTTGGGATATCTCTACCAAACCATTGTGAATTGCTCATGCAAGGAAGGTGGCAAAATCAAGAATAGTACTCATCCCAAATTATAGAGTCTAAGCCATGATAAGAACAATTAAGCTTGGAATTTTTTCTACTACATCCATCCTAAAAATCTTGCAAAAAGAAAAATATAATGCTTGAGCCCTAAGATTGAAATGTCTCCTCAATAATGGTTTTGGGGTGCTAGTAGTAATCACAAACAATGTACCAATCTTGGCAGCATGTTCTTGCAATGGCCCTATCCTTAAGTATATCCTTTGTGCATTGTACCTTGCTTGAAGGTTATCCATATCAATGATTTCATGCATAGTGTGGTTAGGGTTTAAATTGAAAACTTCACTAATCAATTCGGGGAAAACCTTAAAAAGATTTACTCTAGCATGGTTCTTTACCCACCCTGTAATAGGATCATACTTCTTAGCCAAATCAATCAGTAAATCACTATCAAAGAAAACTATGGGGACGATTAATTTCACAATGTCAAACTCCTAGACATTACTCATATGGATATCAATTTTTCATTCTGAAAACCATTTCTTAAACAACTCTAATCCTCCCATAGAGACTTGGGCATCTCTTACCCAATTAGCTTTATCATAGAAACCCTCTGTTACAGCTACCCTAGGGTTCTTTGGGATGAACTCTCTCCCCTTAGTTATTTCATTTATGGACAAAGAGAATTATTCAAGAAAGTCATCATGCACAGATCTTTTGAGGTAATTAGTTTGTCCTGTAAATTCTTTCCTTGAAGGCATCTTGAAAAACCCTGAGAATTATGTAACACCAAATTCTTGAATTTCAAAAGTTGTAGAGTACTTGCAAAATTACACTTCTTTCCTGTTGAATATTTGTTGTAATTTGACTAAATTTCTCTACAAAATTTTATGCCCTAGCTCTGAAAGTCCTTTGCACTCTAATAACCTTTTGCAATTTTGTGGTTCAATAATGGTGAGATCGTGAATTATATCTGGGTATTGGAATCACACGAATGAACTCTAAACCATATCAACTTCTAGTAGCTATTATTGTCAAGTTACAATCAAATTTGAATCTTATTTATCAATTTCATTAGATTGGAAAGTTTTAATTCAAAAAAGAAACAATCTTTACAACTTTAAAAAACATGGCCACGTGTCGATCAGGCACTTCTTCGCATTACTTATCTTTCTTGCATTTTGAAAATGTAGGGATGCACTGGCCGTCAATCTTCCTTTAGATCAATGGTTGAGATAAATAAAACATTTATGTGGCAACAAGTACAAGGTGTGACATAGTTGGCATAATAAATCTTCCATCCTGGCAAAAATTAACCCTACTTTGGTAATAGCTAGCCCCACTATGCCATGTGTTGCATTGGTGCATGCCCGCATTATTTAAAACCCTTGCAACTTGAAATTTTCAGCAAGTGCTAGCCATTAATCTATTAAAGATCAATGGTGGCATGATTGAAATCCTATTAATAGCTTGCAATGGAGATGATAACATCACATGGGACACATGTCATCATGACACTTTCTCGCATTATTTATCTATCATACAACTTCACCAAGCGGGAAAGCACTATCCACTGATCAAAACAAGATCAATGATCATACAAATCTGTAGTTGAATAAGGCCTAGTCAATTATACTAACCAATAAGAACTCTCCATGTGAATTAGTGCCTTCTAGAAAAATTTGACACAAGTGGGTCCCATTTTATGTTATGAGAAAGTGAGTTCCTAATGTCACATTTTCCATGTGTCAGGTTGGCACTTCCCTACTTTATTTAACTAGCGAGTATTTTATTTATGTGGGCAAGTGCCAACTATTGATCTGTGAGAGATTAGTGGCTAGATCATTTGATAGTTTAAGATGAATGTGCTAATCTCACCATGGACACATGTCCTCATGGTGCTTACCCACTTTCCTTAGCTTTCTTGTAGGTTCATAATGCGGGCAAGCACCCTTCGTCAATCTAACTAAGATCAATGATGGATCACAACCTTTGTCTTTTATGGTTGAAACATCCACTTGTACCAATGAAATAGTGTCTTTTAACCCTCGTGCTCTGACAAATATGACTACCATATTAATTGATAGAGTTTCATGCAATGATATCATCACTTCCAGCTAGGTACATGTGTCATATTTAACCAATGAATGTGCTTGAATCTTTATGGACATACAGCATGAAAAGGCTTAGCAATCTCCCCAAAACTTGGTCCTACTTGTCCACGTGTCACAAGGGTGCTTGCTTGCATTATTTAAAAGTCAAACAATTTCTTATTGTAGGTAAGTGCTAGCCACTCATCTTACAAGGATCTATAGTCATGAATATTCACTACATCTTTGGCAAACAACCCTTCTGAATGGCCCAACTAGTAGTACACATCAACATCTTTTTTATAGCTTGGCATAATGCAACACCAACCCTTCATACTTGGTCTCACCTTGCTACGTGTCAAAATAGCACTTACCCGCATTATTTATCTATCAAGCAACTTGAAAATGCAGGCATGCACTGACTATGGATCTCATACAAATCAATGATCACAAAATCATGCACTTTCATAACATCACATCATTTGAATTGACCAATAGAATACTTCCTTTTAGTCCAACTTCCCTAACAACTACCATAGAAGACACATCGTTGTCACCTTCTGAAAAGGTGGGCCCATGATGCCACACATCGCAATGGCACATGCTTGTATTGCTTAAGATTCTTGCATTTTCAAAATGTAGGCAAGCACTATCCATAGATTATGACAAGATCAATGGTGCCTCAAAACTTGCGGCACAATAGGGTTTTAACATTAGTGAGGGCTACATGTAATCAAGGCGCATGCCTACTTTATTTAAAGACCTTGTGTTTTGTCATTGTGGGTGTTGGTCTGAATTTTTGTATGATAAAATTCCTCTGCCAAGGAATAGAAAATTTGAATTATCTCCATTAATGGTGAGTAGGGTTCCTAGATAAGCCATATTTTTGTTAGCCTTTGAAATTTATTTGTTAAAACCCTATGTTCCATTCCATTTGAATTCTCCCTGGTGTGAAATTTTTTTTAAAATAGAAGGATAAGCGAATATTCTTTTCTCACCCATGTTGAGTTCATTGTTCAATCCTTGTGAAAAAAGTTTTACTCCACCATCGGATCCTTTTGAATCTACAGTCATTATTAACTCGCTATGGAAAAATGCTCAATTGTTAAGTATAGCAAGTTAGCGAGATTGATGACACGTGTCTGTGATACTAAAAAGTGAAATACGGTGCTGAGAATTATGTTAACATGAGGTAAATTTTGGCACGTGTTGTGTCCCAAGCTTATTAATTTTAATAATAAATGCATGTGAAGAAAACTATGAATGGTGTCACTGACATCCAAGTTTTTCGGCAATTTGCTAAGTTGCTATCAGAGAAATCCAGGCGGCTTGCTGGTGGCGATGTAGCAAATGCCCAAATTTTGAAAAAAGGTAGTGTTCTTTTAAAAGGTTGATATGACTATGGAAGTTCCCACACAGTATTATAAATATGCACGGCCACCTTCTCTGACACCAGCATTAATTGGTAAGGTTTTCAATCAATGTGTGTTTTATTTTCTATCACCAGAACTAAGAATCCATCAAAGGTCATTATATCACTAGACAAAATAACACCACTTTTCTGGTAGCAACATAGTGAGGGCCTGATCATTGTAAAATACGACATTCTTTTATAACTAGAAATGATTTTGGGGATCCCAAAGAAAATCTTGTGTAGACTTTTCTTTTTCTTCTGTACAAGTGGAGTTTTATTTCTTGGTGTTTATTTATCAGGAGGTCGCTATATTGTTTGATAGATACTTAATGTTTTGCTAGTAGCGATGTAGCGACTTGCTTGGAAGACACAAATGCAGCAAAGCCAACAACATGTGATGTCATTAACACATGTACTCCTTTTCTATCTATTAATGACATCACATGTTGTTGGCCTTATTGCATTTGTGTCTTCTAGGTGGGTCTCTACATTGCTACCAAAAAAACATTAAATATTTGTCAAACAATACAGGGACCTCCTAGTAAATAGACGCCAGGAAATAAAGCTCCACTTGCGCAAAAGAAAAAGAAAAGTCTGCACAAGATTTTCTTTGGGATCCCCAAAATCATTTCTAGTTATAAAAGAATGTCATATTTTACAATGATCAGGCCCTCGTTATGTCGCTACCAGAAAAGTGGTGTTATTTCGTCTAGCGATATAATGACCTTTGATGGATTCTTAGTTTTGGTGATAGAAAATAAAATGCACATTAATTGAAAACCTTACCAATTAATGCTAGTGTTAGAGAAGGTGGTCATCCACATTTAAAATACTACGTGGGAACTTCCAAGGTCATATACACCTTTTAAAAGAACACTGCCTTTTTGCAAAATTTGGGCATTTTCTACATCACCACCAGCAAGTCGCTTGGATTTCTTCGATAGTAACTTAGCAAATTGTCATAAAAACTTGGGCGTCGGTGACACCATTCACAATTTTCTTCACGTGCATTTATTCTTAAAATTGACAAGCCTGGGACACAACACATGCCAAAATTTACCTCATGTTAACATAATTCTTAGCGTTGGATTTCACTTTTTAGTATCACGAACACATGTCATCAATCTCGCTAACTCGCTATACTTAACAATTGAGCATTTTTCCATAGCGAGTTAACAATGATTGTAGATTCAAAAGGATCTGACAGTGGAGTAAAACTTTTTTCACAAGGATTGAACAATGAACTCAACATAGGTGGAAAAGAATATTCGCTTATCCTCCTATTTTTCAAAAAAAATTCACGCCAGGGAGAATTCAAATGGAATGGGACATAGGGTTTTAACAAAAAATTTCAAAGGCTAACAAAAATATGACTTATCTAAGAACCGTACTCAACATTAATGGAGACAATCCGAATTTTCTATTCTTTGAGAGAGGAATTTTATCATATGAAAATTTAGACCAATAGTGGCTCTGTCTAGAGATGCATACCCCTTGTGGGCATGGCAAGGATTCAGATCTCTGGGGAAAGTAGACCACACACTTGACAACAAATTTTTTCTCTCTAACAGCTTTACCAAAATCAAGAAACTACCACTAAGATTATGTATAAATAATGGCCCTGGGCCACCACAATTCAACAAAAATTTTTACCTCTATCATAAATCTAATTCTCATCTAAACATGCATGAGGCAAACTAAAAATATTTCTTCTATCAATTTCACCAATCAGCTTGGCATCATGAATCAAATCTCTTGGTAAAAATGAAACTACAACTTCACCTTCATAATGCATATAAAAACTAAATTCACTTGCAACCACTTGCTCATTATAAAGGTTTTGATTAGCATTCTCAAACATACCAAACTAAAAATCCTCTTCATTTAATGACTTATGCATGCTATCAATCTCAAATATTAAAGTTTCATATTCAAATTGAGGAAGAGGATCACTCATACCTTCAAATTGTGTATCCTTGTGCATATCCAGATGGTACTCTAAAGAGCAATCTGACTGGTACTCATACATGTCATCAATGTCAGAAACTGAAACTAATCTAAGATCTTCAAATGATTCTCTGAGATCAGCAAGTGGGTTAGTCATCTCGTTAGAATATTTATCATAAAATTCATTACAAGGTGCATGCTGATTTTCAAAAACACCTTCATCAAACACCTTGTTATTAATTTCATAAGATACAATCTCATCAATACTTTCACCATCATATTCAGAAGAAGAACAATATGATCTCTCACAACAATAAGATAATGTATCATCATTAAACTCATTCTCAACTAAATCTTAACTTTCCATGTCTTCTTCAAACAATGGGTTAATGACTCCATGCATTGATCCCTTTTGAACATTAGGACAAAACATGAGTTGCTCATCTTCACAAGCATCATCATATAAAGCGTTATCATATACTTTAAATTCGCTACCCATTTTATTCTCATGGAAATTTTCAGCATATGAAGAAAATTCAGAACTGTATGAAGACTCCTTTTCCATTTCTTCTAACAAACATATAGTATCCATAACTATATCCTCTTCATCAGCTTGTTTAGGATAATTATTATAGATAGACCCTGATTCATTCCTAAACATCTCACTATATGGTGAATCTTTACTGTCTAAAATAAAAACACCTGAAAACTTTTCCCTGAAATCTTCATTTTCAAACTTATTAACATTGATTGACTTCACCACCTCTTTATCTTCATATGTTGCAAATAAATCACTTTCATATTTTTCATTGACTAACTGATTTGTATAGCACAAAAACTAGGATGCACTTTCTTTTTCAGATTCAAAAGAAGAATTCATACCTTTACTGACAAAAGAGTACTCACTTCTGTCATTGCTTTCTTCCTCCCAATTTACATCTGATTCACATGAAGATGAAAATAAACTAGCATTTTCCTCTTCTTGACTTGAGTAACCTCTCTCATCATTGTCTTCACATGATGCCTCTTCACAATACACATCTACTGTTGAAACATTAGAAGCATGTGAATTATGTTCTTCTAACTGTGACTGAGATAAGTGTGATTCATATTCTTCATTTTGTATAACCTTTCCATGGTATGTCAGATTAGCAATATCAAACTCATGATCATGGAGACAACTCTCAGCTTCCTCAATTGCACAAAACTGAGATATAGGTGTAGCAACTTTATTAGCAACAAAATCATGTATACAATCACCATTACAAGAACTTGCTAATGTAACTAATTCTTGATCTACAACATCAACACATTGTTGAACCCTATCAAAGTCTGAGATACATCCTACTATTGTAGCATCATGAACATGTGTGTTGTTATTTGTAACCAAGCTAACCTTACCTATACACATATTTTGATCTACATTCTCCATTTGATTAAAACCTATAGCAGGGGTGTTGACATTTTGTTTTGAAACTGAAACATCAACACTGTGTTCCACTTTTCTTTCAAACACATTATATTGGCAATCATTCAAGGAAAAATGACCTCTAGTCAATCCATACTTCAGATTATTCTCAATATCTATAGCAGTCATAAAAGCTTGGTATAATGTCTGTGGTTCTTTATTCCTTAGTAGATAGTTCATTTTCTTGTCAAATGCATCGAAGTAAACTGCTAAACACATTTGATCATTAGGTCTATAACTCTCAGGGATTTCATTCAAAACTCTTACAAATCTGATGTTGAATTGAGTCACAAGTTCATCACACTGAATATGAATCTTCAAGAACTTATCATAAGAATCAGATATGCTTACCCGTTCTCCAAATTGCTCCATGAAGGCTCAATGCAACTGACTCCAAGATGAAATAGAACACATTGGTAGAAAAGAAAACTAGTTTGTAGCATCACCTTCCAAGGTTTGAATGAATAACTTCATGTGCATGTCCTCATGAGCAATTTCATAGTCACCCATCAAATCACTGAAAATCTGAATATGATGACTAGCTAAAATAGTATGGTTCCCATTAAACTTAGGCAATTTATTTTGAACATCATTAGGAATGACATTCGGGAAACCATGAATACCATTGAAACTTATTGGCATATATCTCTTGGTAGAAATAGATCTAGAAACTTTACTGACTGACTACATACTAGGTGAAAAAAAAATTGACATTCTTTCCAAAATATGAAACTCATTCACCCATAATAAATTCTGATTTATAACTTTTAGGAGATCTTCACAACCCTCTACCAAATGAACACTTCAAATACACTTCACAACTTTAAAACAATGAGCTGAAACTTAATCAATGAAGTGTATGAAACTTTTCAAACTATTCTCCTCTTGTTAGTGCTAAAGCTCACTTGATAGAGAGCACATATGTAGAGCTTACTTTCATGGAAACAAAATCACATGAAATTGCAAAATACCTCAAGTGTTGTTGCTAAAAACATTGATCTGCTGGTTGGCACAGGTCCAAGACTGAAATTCCTTTACACCACTAATCAAACTTTGTAGAGTTGCCACCTCTTTGCAAGAGGAATATAATAATCACTGCTATGATTCACTTTTTACACTTCAATTTCTTATAATAGTAGATTGCAAACAACACTTAAAACTTCCTTTCCAATAAACTATCAATAGTTTTAGATCTGCCCATACAATTGAAAGTCCTTCAAAATTTTGTAATGAAATCAACTAGGAACAAACTGGTACAGAGATTTGAGAGTCATCACTCAAACTTTGTGAGAAATAAAACACATTTTGTCACTTGATAAATTTGAACCAGACTTTCAATGTAAGAGAAACTTGTAGATCATTATCATCTTGAAAAGAATTTACACTTTATAAATTGATTCTTGACACTGAAAGTTTCTCAACAACACTTGCAAAGATTGAACTGATTGAAGAGAGACTTATAACAGTCATAGAACACAATTTACATTCAATTCTCACAACATACTACTATAGATGGATAAAACCTTACTAGGAGACATGAATCTTCAGCAAAGAAATGGAAAACACTTCATGACCTTGCTATTTATACCAGAGATTCCAGTAATTCTAACAATGAATTTTTTCATAGACTGCCCAATAGAGTCGCCATTTTAGCGACTAGCCAGAAAATCCAAGAAATTCTGACTAGCGACATAGTGACGAGCCAAAAAATTTCAAAGTTCGACAGGGAGTTAGTAAGAAATGTGGGCCTGTTTCTAATCCATCAGCAAACCAGTGGGTGCCAAGTGGTAGCCAGGCAGTGGGGATAGAATAACCAAGCAATGATGTGGCAAGCAATTTTTAGAGATCACCAGATCATGCCATGTGGCAAATCCAACGACTGTCATTAAATCACTATGGGAGAGTTGCAAGGAAGTTAGTATAGCGAGGTAGCAATGATGATGTGGCATGTGGTGAGGTGGTGCCGATGTGGATAGATGGGCAAAGTTTGACTATGGGTCCTGCCAGAAAAAAGAGCTAATCTCAATGTGACATGTGGCAGATAGTCAAACTAAGTTTGACTCGAATGGAGAATGGTGGAAAACTTGAGAAAACATAATTTTTAATATTTTATTATTTTCTGAACATGTAGGTTTTTTAAATCATGTCTGAACTCTATTATAGTCTGAACTTTATAAAAGTTTAAATTTTTGTAAAATGTGTGAGAGCCATGGAGTCAGGCTCGAAATTTTAAACAGCCATATCTGTGGCATTTTTTCACCAAAATGAGCACTCCAATATACCACCAGAACTAGGAGAATCCAAATTTTTTGAATTTGAGGTTGGTTCTTGCACAGGTGCTCACCAATTTGAGCTATAGGTCAATTTGTAAAATCTAGGGCATTGGCAATAGAATAGGCTGGAATCATCATGAAGTATCATAGTTTTTTTTAGGGTAGTTTTGAAGGCTTGGTAAAGTCTAAGTGTGAAGAAAATCAGTTTTAGAGTGTTTCCTTTGCTTTTAGAAATCAATTTTTAAACTAATTTTCATTTTACCATGAGTAAAAATCAAGAATCAAATCAATTATTTGTTTAATCATACATTTTAGATATTTGATGCTTTTAAAATATAACTAATAAAAGATTTGATTCAACATTTGAGGGAAAAGATAAGAAAGATGGTTTTAACATGCTGAGAAGGTTTTCCAAGTGGAAAAGTGTCATGTTTAGATTCAATCCAAGAAATTGCTTCTTTCTTATATCTTTCATTCTTCTTCTCATTTGTAGGGGTTGGCAGTTTGCTCTGGGTAATACCAGTAGGGTTCCAGTTCTACTATTGAAACTAGGATTGTAGATGGTTTTACTTCCTGATTTTGAGCTGATCTCTAGTAGTGAAGGCCACACATCCACCCTGTGCAAAATTTCATTTCATGTTATGCATTGTTATTCTAAAGTACTGGATATTGATGCTAGATTGTATGAATTATCTTGAGCTTCATTTAGTGTTACCAGTTACTATATTTAATCTTTCCAAAGATAAATACAAAAGGGGATTTATAGGAATTATCTGAGTCTTCTAATTCTGTCTCCTAATTATTCATGTATCATTAACTTTGTAATTGAATGGATAATGTTCATTTGGTTTAAGACATTTTGGATGAAGTGTGTATCAGATCTTTGTTTCTTTTGACTCAAGTAGTTAAGTAAATGCTTCATAGTTCTGATAGGGTTTTTGGGTGTATGAAGGGGATATTGCATAAGAATGGGATTAGAAAATTTTAGTTGATAAACTTGATTGTAATGCAAGCAAGTTAGGTCATCCTGTTGGTAACGACTCTATGTTTCAATGGATAAGGCACTGATCATTAAATCAGATGCAAGCTGATATGAATGGCATTTGCACAAATATTTTATTCAAATAAATTCAATTGTTCATGTTTGAAGTGGGCATAAAAGTTGAACCCTCACTCAGCTTCTAAGATCCATAGATCTACACCTAGCTACTATAGGTCCATGTCATTTCATAACTCTTTAGGAGAAATAAGGGTAAAATCTGCTTAATAGATTCAGGGATATGTTTTTTTTGCACTAGTATAGTATCATTTGAATCTGAGGTCTACCCACCTAGGTTTAGCAGAGCCTAAAGTAGAAGAAGGGTAATGCCTTATAGTTGGCCTGTTGTCAGAAATGGCATGTTGAAAATGGGAGTTAGCTGCCCCTAGATATGTCAGTTTCTCAATGGGATAATTGAAAACCCTCCAGCATTTTCAAACACCAACAGTGGGGATGTGCCATCTATTGATCTATGAGAGATCAATGGATGGATCAAGAGGTATTGCAAATGATATTTTTCAATAAAATATTTTGAGAAAATTGCAAACAAAGAAAGGTTAATAAAGTTTTATCAAATTTTGATGAAATCATCCTTGCGTAAGCCCAACCTTAGGGTAAATCTATCCTGCTTAAAAATTTTAAATAGCACTTTCAAAAGTATTTTTAAAAACTAGGGTAAAAAAAGATAAGGCATTAGTTTTTTTTTTAAAACTTTACCCAAGGTTTGACCTAATTTCAAAATTTTCAAGGCATATACTTAGGGTTTTTCATTGCTGAATACATACAACAAGAATGGTGAAAAACTAGGCCAACAACACTAAAGGATTTTTTGATGTGTTTAAAAAAGGGCTAAATTGGGTGCAAAAGACCACCAATTCTATTTTCCTAAAGATATAATAAGAAATGAGTTATCTTTGCAAGAGTGAGAGATCAAGAAGGAAAAATGGAGAGTTTATTCTAGAGTTTTGGAATTCATTCATTGTTTTGATAATAATTACAAGCCTCTAGTTGATGCAAAAATAGAGGCAGATAGGTTACATAAACTAATGACAACTTTTCTTGAAATTAATGGTTCATGAATGAAAAGAAACTATTCTTTATCAATTCTTTTCTAGAAAAAGCCAAAGAGGTCATGTGGAAGTTATCTTTTACTCCTACAATAGGATTAGGGCAATTGATTGTTCAAAAGAGACTTGGCTATAATGTGATCCAAAATAAAGGAACCATTGTAGATAAAGGAAAATAGATAATGGGATCAACCAGTGTTGTTCTTGAGGAAAGACTTGATGAGCCCTCACCCAAGAGGCAAAAAATAGCAAAGGAATAAACACCTCAAATTGAGGAATATTCACCTACACAGTCCCCATTACAAATAGGAGATGAATAGATCACTAGGGAGTAGGTGGAATAATTGGGGTGCCAAGGAGGAATGTTCATTACTCAAGTAGAATTAGGATAAGGAAATCCTTAGGAACTTCCAATGCCAAGCCTTGAATTAATAGTGGTAGATTACAAAGGAAAGGAGTTGGACCTTGTGATGGAATAAGCTTCCCATGAATTTATTTTTGATGATAATTTTATCAAATCAAGAGCCTTTTACCAATTTTCTTGGAGAATAAACATTGGAAAGTTTGAGGAAAGATGCAACAAATTGAAAATAGAGCATCCAAAAATGGAAGAGGTAGATGTACAAAACCAAGTTAAAGAAGAGATGATATAGAAATTTAAGAGCTTGACCCCTAAAGAAGGGAGGAAAATGATAAAAGCATCCAGGGTATTATTGCTACCTGATTGGGATATTGTAGATGCTATGGTTTTTAATTTTGTTACAAATAAAATAAGTGTAAAAAAAAGTGGGAATAAAGAAATGAAAGGCGCTAAATTTAATGAGCACCATGTTGCATTGGTCATTTGGTTAATGAGGAAAAGATCCAAGATTACCTCTTCCTACCTAATGATACTAGCTTGATAGGTAGCCTAATTGTAAAAAGAGCTAACGAGACTACCACTAAAGAGGCTATAGAGCTAGGTGTTAGATCAGCCAACTTCACCTTAGCTATAGCCCAAAGAGACAAAAGAGAAAGGATAGAACTACAAGATAGGTATGAGAAGGTTTTGGATGCATACAATAAAGAAGTTCAAAAGAGGATTGAACTAGAAAATAAAGTGACGGGGTGATCCACTAGGCCAAGAATCACCTAACCTTGCCCACTAGTGGAACCTTTTAAATCCACTTCCCTCATTGAGATCATGTACACACCACAAAGGCCACAATATTATACTATAGAAGAATTTGAAGAATAAAAGAGAAAATTGTGGGAATTACATGTGGAACTAAATGTACAATATGAGGATAAGCTAAGAAAAGCCCTCATGTATTTAGTTGATAAAATTGATTGGCCCTCATTTTATGAGCAACTAACAAAGACGATAAATATATGGGATGAGATAAAGGCAAATGATGAAGCCTTGAAGCCAATTGTCAATGAATTGAGTAAAAGGAGTAGAGAGGTTATTCTTTTATGTTTTTTTGTCATTAGTTTATTACATGAACATATAGAAAAGACTTATGATGTTGCCAATGATCTCTCATAATTTTATAATAAAAGAGTTGAGATACAAAGGAGAATTGTTAGTTATATAGACAAGTACAAGGGTGTTAAATTTGATTTGTACTCACATGGTTTAGATAAAAACAATAAATTGAAAATTAAAGAGGAATTGGCCCGAAAACTAGATGAACTATTTTTTCTAAGGATGAATGAAGTCATAAATGAGAATGGAAATGCATGGTGGTCTATAACAACTAAAGAAATTGTAAAGATTCAATTATTCTTTGATTCTTTAAGATAAGATTTTTTTGAAATTAACAAAGTTGTAGAATATATTATGAAAAGGCAGTAGGATATTCTACAATTTAATTGGCCAGATGACACACTTTTTGACAAGTAGATGGCTGAATTTGTTGATGCCAAGTAGTTAGAACATGCTAAAACTAATGATGAAGATATGGGAAAAAATGAAGTACAAATAATTGATACATCAGTAAAAGAAAAAGAGGACAAGGAAAAGAAACCAATTGTAGTTACCAGAATGGAGTCCCAAAGTGATGACTTGGCAATAGAGAAACCAATGGTGATTGTTAATCTATCAGTTCAAGAGTGCACATATGGAATATCTCAAGTCTAGCTCAGCTTGAAAGTACCCAAACAAGGCCCTCGACATGTAGAGTTAGTAATCACACACTCCAAGGATGAGTAACAATAGCAATGACAATCATGAAATCCTCTTTGCTACAAAAGATGTAATAGAAAGTGGTCCCACTAGAGAATATTCATGATGAAAGACATTCTATTGCAATTTTTTTTGTCCTTTATGACAATATTGATGGAAATATTATTGTCTTAAGGGTAGCTATCAATTCTGTATACCTAGAGCTTGTTGCATCTCACCCTATATAAGTGAGATCCCAAGGTCAGAGAAAAGGTCCAAGAATTTTGTAATTTTGCTTTGTTCAATAATATAGTTGGTCCATTTTTATGTATAGTTTTCTAAGTTTACTTTCAAGCTTTGTAATTTTCTAAAGTTTTCATATCAATGATAGAATCGGCAAGATATTTTGAGTTTCATTTAATTTCTATTAGTTATTGTAGCAGTCTTTTCAAAGGATAATACAAAAGGGCACTTATACTATATTTGTGTTATAAATGTTTGTCTCCATTTTATGAGTTTGTTTACTTTGAGATCAGTTAAATAAGATTTAATTGATTGAATGCAATTTTGATAGGTTGTATATTGACTTTATTATTTCTTTTAATTCAAGGAGTTAAGGAAGTGCTTGAATGAATCAGTAGGGTCCATGGATTTATAAAAGGGATATTTCATAAGAATGGGAATTGGTGATTACAATTGATAAAATTTATTTACAATTTATTTGAATTAGATCCCTTGCTAATAGTGTACTTTGTGTCGTAATGGATAAGGCACTAGCCATATAAATCAAAGACAAACAGAAATAAATTTTGCTACATATATCAAATTGGTGAAGAGGGCTCCTTCCTAAAATCATGAACTCATAATAGAAATAAAGAAACAACAATAAATGCAAGAAAAAAATACATATTTCTTATTTTTGCCACAAATGCAAAATTATAGAATTCAAGTACAATATGATAACCCATATGGGTTCTTTTAGTATGATAATTTGCAAGACAAGCTGTGAATCACTCAGAGCTATCCTAAACAATGTTCAAGCCTTTCTTAAATAGGCAGTTTTATGTTGCCCGAGAAGGTTCTAGATGCTCAAACTTAATACCTAGGGCTGAAAAACCCTAACAAAACATATAGAGTTGGCCAAATACATCTTTGACAATTATTTTAGAAGTTTCAGGTAGCCCAACTTTGGAAGGCCATAACTCACAAACTATTGCTCCAATTGGATATTATGACCACTTTTTAGAAATGAAAATTCCTAATCTATAGGCTTGGAACAGTGCTAGCACCCTTCTATCAAGTTTTCAAACCTCATCCAGGCACTCTAAGGCCTCCAACAGTGAGCCTGAAGATTTTTCTAAAAAAAATTCTACCAAAAATTTGCAATAACTTCTTTGATACTTAAGCTAGAGCAATGAGATTTGTATGGTAAGCTTATATCTCTAAAATGAACCTTCCTATAGAAAATGAGAACATTTGGAGTCTAAAATAGAAATTCTCCATAAATAGCAACTACCCCATCTACTAGTTCTTATTAAAATAGACAAAACTGAAAATAAAATATTTTTGGGTGATGCAAGATTGCCCTTACACCCAGGATGCTCCTGCATCACAAGTTTATATTCAAACCTAAATCAATCAAATACTATATCAAGTCTATAAAGGTGGTCATCATCTATCTATGAGAATTTATGGGTTATTTTTAGCTACTATAGTTTATCTCTATCTCACACATATAAGAGAAATTGGACCGTATTTTCTATTTCTAGGGATTAAGGATAAGAGTCAAGAAGTTAATTGAATCTAAAGGTACTCCCACCTTGGATTTAAAGAGTCAGAAGTGTAGGAAGTAATTGTGCTTTATGTAGTTGGCCTAGAGACATAGTTTATTATGCTAATTATGAGCATTGGCTACCTCTAGGTATAATAAATTTTGTTGTCTACTAGTAATAATAATCACTGTTAAATCAAGAGCCGAAAAGGGGTAAGATCACTTAACTCACCATCCAATTAATATCTATATTATTCCTCATAGAATAATAGAAATGAACTATACTTTTACTTACTCTTCCTCAACCAAACTTCTAATCTCGATACTAGATCACCAAACTCACATCCAATAATCCTTTGGACCTCTTACTCACATTTACCAAATACTCTACTCTTGTTTGCATGACAATCCACACACTTGATAAGTCCTATTCACACTTTACTAGTCAAAAGGATAATAACCTTCCTTCATACCATCTCTTCAAAATAATTCCTTGAGTTGGCCTTGAGGATTTTTGAATTAATTATAATGGGATCATCACATTACGATAATTAATTATATTACAATTACACAACACTATCAGCTCATAGTCTTTACAACTTCTCACATGTTTGACTCTATAATTTGTGCACTCATTCATGTCATCTTCAAGCTATCTTCTATCATTATCTAACTTCACATGTCATGATTCTATCTTAGTAAAGAGATACAAATCAATCATCAGAAATTGCTTATTAGATACTATGTATGTATACTGCTCTTTGTAAATTGAACATACATTCTGCATCTCTTCTACTTACTTCATGCATGGTTAACCTCATCATCAGGACAAAATTTAGATCACATCCTTAACTACACTTGACTTGATCATCAAAACACTATGCACTAGTAAATTTGGACCTATTTTTTGACACTTATCTATCAAAATTGCGAGTCAAAAACATTGAAACCTACCATCACTAAATTGGAGTCAAAAGTTTGATGACCAAGATGAATGTCAATATTGACAAAAAAATTTGTCAAAAATTATTGACATCAATGTCCCATGGCAGTGCTAGAAAACTAGTTTAGAACATCAAACTATCAATGCTTATGAGAGATGGTTTGATGTGCGGTCCACATCATTGATGTTAGGAAGTGTTGAACTATTGACTACTTGGAGATATGTTGTGATGGATTTTTCATACTCTCAATGGTAGTATCTGTCGAACTATCGATGACCTATAGAGATGTTTCACAGGTTGATTATATTGTTGATGATAGTAGATGTCAAAATAGTGATGGTAGTCAAATTTTTTTTAAAAAATTGTAGCAACAAGAAGATTTCTATAAAATAATTGATGTTGAAATAAGATGAGTCTAAAAAATGCCTTTATTTTGTTATGTTTAAGATACTTTGTGATACTCTGTTTATCCTTGTTTTAACACTTATAAGCCTATGTTTGATAAACCTTTGATGATTTATGGGGTAGAAAAACTATGTCATCTTTTGCCTAAATTATATCTAATATGCAATATTTTATATAAATATCCAAATGTGTGTTCTTATGTTTGAATTTAGTTTGATGGATGTTTATTTGAAAATATGTCTTATATCATAACTAACCTGATGATAAAGATTAAAGGATGAGCGAAAGAATCTAGAAGTTGGTTGCCGACAGCATTCAAGGAGAAATGAGCATCAAGGAACAACCATGAAAAGGAAGTTATAACCACTCCAGGAAACATGGAAGTGAATAAGGAGGAGCTTTTATGAGCCATTGCCTTCTCTGAATTTACGTTGTAACAAGCAGATGCTGAGACTTCATTGCTCCCTCCTCAATTCTGTTATCCTTCCTTTCCACTTTCAGTTGTTCTCCTATATTCTCTCCTGCAGACTTAACTTAGGATAGTTACTTTTCTATTATGTAATAAAGAGTAGATTCCCTATATATGTTGAGATTGAATCCTGTGTGAAAAGTTTTGGTTTTTGATAAGTTCTATCAAGTAAGAGAGAACACTGATTCATAGTCTGTTGCAGTTGTGTTTTACAATTCTAAATCATGTAATGACTGATTAATGAAATGAATTAGTTCTCTTTAGCTTCTATCCTGCGTTGGTAGATTAGAGAAGCCAACCAAGGGGGCCCACTTGGAAGGTTGATTAGATTAGGATAGAATAGATTCATTTTACTAGAATTAGCAGTATTTTAAGTAAGACGTAGCTAGTTAATTCCTTCCTATAGCATCACACTTCATGAACGTTCCTACAGCATCTGCGAGAACAGTCCACTGGATGAGTCAAGATGGAATCTTTGTTATCTTGTAATTGTGTTTTCAACATTCATAGATTCATTATTTTCCTTTCCACAGTAGTAGTGTAGTTTCCTTCCTTTGAATTTTTACTTTCCTGCAGCACAAGCATAATGAATCATCAAGGTACCTAGTTTACATACTGTGCCGACCATTTCAAGTATATGTCCTTGGGTTGACAATCTAAATGCACCTTATGGTAGGGGAAAAGTAGTCCTTAGCTTGAATAGATTATTCCTAAGCCAGGCCTAGTGCATGACTACAGAACACCTATTGTGAGGCGATTCATTTTTGTTGCCATTGCCAGGGACTGTGTCAAGCTAGGAGCATTTTTTGAGTCATAGTTTTTAGATTAAGTTCTTTTTACTAGTGTGAAAATTTTAGTTGCATGCATCAAAGAGGAAGATGATGAGATGAATATGGAAGATTTCTTCCACAAGGATCAGTTAATTTGAATGAAGAAGTTGAAGAAGAAGTTGAGTTGTCCTTTGAAGACGCAAGTCCTATTTTCCCCACAGTATCATCATCAAGAGCTAAATCCCTAGATATATCCAGTCTCCAACCTTTCACTAAAATAGTGACAAGTCTTCTTGATAACACTACCTTGAATCCACTAGTTGTTAATCATCCAATGCCTAACATTCCTTTTCAGCAGCAACCTCATAATCCAGTCCCACCAGTCATGGCACAACCCACTTTTCCATTTCCACTTTCAAGTCTCATAACCAATGCCAATCTCAAGAATATACCTCCCACTGCTCTTCCGAAGTTCTATGGCCTTGCAACTGAAGACTCGGATACCTTCTTGTTTGAGTTTGACATCCTTTGTCATAGTTTTGACTACAACATTGATGCCCATAAGCTTAAATTATTTCTAGCCACATTGAAAGAATCAACTTTATGATGGTTCATGGGCTTAGGAGCCAATGCAACTGTGAATTGGGATGAAATGGAAGCCTTGTTTTTGGAAAAATATAAAGAATATTGCAAAGCATCTGGCACAAGAGGAGATGATATCTTTAGGATATCATAGAAGGAGGAAGAGAAATTAGAAGACTATGTTTCTCGATTTTTATATACACTACAAAAGAATCCTCAACACACATTGTCTGAAGATTCCCAAAAACTAGTCTTTCTAAGAGGAGTGAATGAAGACTATTTGGAAGCATTGGACCTGATGGCCGGTGGAGATGTATATCAAGCTCAATGGGATGACCTCAAAAAGATATGTCAGAACTACTCAAGTTCAACCATGAAGAAAGGTCGAGGACTCCGCTCTATGGTTACAAAAGGAATTAGTCAAGGCATTTCAAAACTTGAAATATCCAATTTGTTGTGTGATTTCAAACAAGACATCATTAATGATGTCACTACACAATTGGATACAATGAATGCAAAGAAGAAGCAAGCAGAGGCTGAGTTACAACTAGCTGAGTACTATCCTCATTGCTGAAAGCAAAAGAAGGATTGCCACTATAAATTGGTTGCGAGCATGGAGAACCAACATCTTCCAACTAGATATGTAAAGATAGATGGGGATGATGAGCAAGTATTCTTTGTTGCTCAATGCCAACCATGGGCTCAATGTCAAGGTATGCCTCAAGACCCCTTGCAAAATTCAAATTCATATGGTAATCAATGGAAAAACCACAATACCCAAGGTCCTCCACAAAACCAACCCAATTGGAATAATGCTAGGCAAAATAACCCACAACAATCTCAATGGTCTCAAAATTCCCAACAACCTTGGCCTAACCAGCAAAATAACCAATGGCCCCAAAACTAGTAGAACCAATGGCAACCACCCCAATGGAATTGGAAATCTCCAAACCAATTGAAGGGATCTCAACAATGGCCTAACCAGAATACTGGTGCTCCACAATTATCCCCTCCAGCTCAACAACCTGCTTTAATGCCACCACTTGCAAATAGTGGACCTCAAAAGCAAACACAGCTACCTACACAGCCTCAGCCAAATCCAAATAGTCAACCATAGCAGCCCATGTATAGTGTTGATACCCAACAGTTCTCTGCTTATGCCCTAGATGTTGCAGATATACATTTGAGATCTGGAATGACCTTACCAACACCAAAGCCACCTCTTATAACTAAAGTATCAGACTCTCCTGCAGCATCAGAACCTTTGGTTGATGAACCTGTTGACCCAACTAATGTTACCATACCAATACTAGTTCAACCAGTAGTAGAGTCTCCTTTTCCAAACCAACTAATACAAAAGGAAGCTGAACAAAGCAAGGAACAACCCTTTGACATTGTTAATCAGTTGAAGAATATGCATGTCCAAATACCTTTGTTTCAAGCTATTAAGGACATTTCTACTTATGGAAAAGTTATAAGGGAAGCTTTTCTAAAGAAACCTAGAAGGAAGAAGAAGGATCCTACCACAGTTCATGTTGTTGGACACTTAGCTGATATCATGTTAGGAAGAGTGATTTCACCAAAATATTCTAACCTAGGGAGTCCAGTAGTAAGTGTCAGAATAAATGGTCAATTTTTTAAAAATGCCTTAATAGATTTGGGAGCTGCTATAAATGTGATGACTAAAGAAACCATGAAGAAGTTACAAATAGAAGGATTAAGGCCTACACCAACTATTCTGCAGCTTGCAGATAGTTCCACTGTCATTCCTAATGGAATGATAGAAAATATTATTGTGACCTTAGATTCCCTAGAATATCCTGTGGACTTCATGATTTTGTCCCTTAAAGTAAACCTATCTAGCTTCCTGTCATTCTAGGTAGACCATGGTTGGCCATAGCAGATGCAAACATAAATTTTAGATTAGGGAATATGACATATCAAATGGCCAAGCAACCAGGCAATTTGATCTATATCCTCCTGCACAACCATTACCAAATTTGAGTGCATCTTTTTGGCCAGATTTAGGAGATGAAAAAGAAGAGATAAATTCCATAGTACAACTTATGATGTTACATAGGCAATCTTTTCTAAAGTTTCAAGAAGAAGATTTAGTAATCTAGAGCATCCTTACCAACACTTGTGTGGTAGGAAAAGATGTGTCTGAAAGCTTTGTATTAGAATTGATTACATATGAGGAGTGTAATACAAGTTGTACTTTACTTAAGGAACCTAAAAATCTTTGTTCACTACTTCCCTGTGAATTAGAAGGAAGTCCAATCTCTGAAATTGCTATGGTAGAATCCACTATTCCTGTTGAACTGAGTAAAGGCCATAAACTACATGTTAACCCCAAATTGACATCTGTACAAATGGAACAATTAAAAGAATTTCTTCAAAAGCATGAGAAGACTTTTTCTTGGGATTATGGTGATATGAAAGGATTAAGCCCTATACTATGTACCCATAGGATATACATTAATGAAGGTTGTCTACCACTTCGTCAACCTTAGAGGAGGATAAATCCAAGCCTCAGAGAAATAGTCAAAACAAAATTGTAGAAACTGCTTGATGCTGGCTTTATCTATCCTATATTTGATAGTAAATGGGTATCACCACTGGTTATAGTACCCAAGAAAGGAGGAAAATGGAGAATTTGTGTAGATTATAGGGAGTTGAATAAGGCTACTAAAAAGGATCATTTTCCTTCACCCTTCATAGATCAAGTTTTGGATACACTAGCTGGAAAGAAGTACTTCTCCTTTTTAGATGGATACAGTGGCTATAATCAAATCAGTATTGCTCCTGAAGACCAAGACAAAACTACATTTACCTATGCATGGGGTACTTTTGCATACTCTGTTTTACCATTTGGTCTTTGTAACGCTCCTGCAACATTTCAATGGGCTATAATTAGTATTTTTGCTGATATATCACATGATTGTATGGAAATCTATATGGATGACTTTACAACATTTGGAGTTACTTTTGAAGAAGCAATGATAAATCTTGAAAAAGTTTTGGTAAGATGTCAAGAACATAATTTGGCACTAAATAGTGAAAAGTGTTTCATGCTCATGCAAGAGGGTGTGGTACTCAGTCATTTCATATCTACTGCAGGTATACAAGTAGACCCAACTAAAATTGAGGTAATTCAAACATTACCCATACCCACTAAATTAGAAGATATCAGATCTTTTTTGGGACATGCTAGATATTACAGGCATTTTATAAAAGACTTCACTAAAATAGCTAGTCCCTTGTACAAGTTGCTCACCAAAGAAGCTAAATTCGATTGGACACCTGAGTGTGATAAAGCTTTCCTGCAGCTTAAGCAACTTTTGACCACAACCCCAATTTTACAAGGCCCTGATTGGAACCTACCTTTTCACATATATACAGATGCTTCTGATTATGCCATACGTGCAGTTTTAGCACAAAAACACTCAAATCTTGAGAACGCCATTTATTATATCAGTAAGAGTCTTCATGGCCTAGAACTAAATTACACAGTGACTAAAAAAGAATTTTTAGTAGTAGTCTATGCTCTAAATAATTTTGGCATTACATCACAGGTTATCCTATCTATGTTCATACTGATCATGTAGCAATCAAATATCTCATGAACAAACTTGCTATAACTGGTAGGTTAGCAAGATGGTTACTATTGCTACAAGAATTTGACATAACCATAGTGGATAAGCCTGGAAAAATAAGTGTTGTAGCTGATTATTTGTCAAGAATCAATCATCATGATACTGATACTACTCTGGTAGATGATGCATTTTCAGATGAACATTTGTTTCATATTGCTATTAAAGTTCCATGGTATGCAGATATTGCTAACTACATTGCAGCTAATAAGATACCAGCGCATTTTCCTTATAAGGAGAGAAAGCTACTCATACAGAAAAGCTTCCATTTCTCATGGATAGATAATTTTTTGTTCTATACTAGACCTGATCAAGTTATGCGCAGATGTGTAAGAGAAGATGAGACATATGGCATTTTGCATGTATGTCATAATGAGCCCTACAGAGGACATTTTGCAGCCAAAAGAACAGGTTTCAAAATCTTAGCCACTGGTTACTATTGGCCTACCCTTCATAAAGATGTAATCAATTATACAAGGAAGTGTGACCAATGCCAAAGAATGGGTTGCCCAACCAAAACAGATGAAATGCCTCTAAATCCTCAAGTGGTGTTAACACCATTTGACAAATGGGAAATGGACTTCATCGGTCCTATTGATCCTCCATCCAATGGGAAGTCTTATATTCTAGTTTGTACTGACTACCTAACCAAATGGGTTGAGGTTAAGGCTATGAAGCATGCCTGTGATGAAAAAGTTGTTGAATTCTTGTATGAAGAGATTTTTACACACTATGTAGTTCCTAAAGAATTGGTTACTGATCAAGGCACATAGTTTACTTCGAACCTAATTTTAGAGTTGATGAAACAGTATAACATCAAGCATCGCAAATCCAGTCCTTATCATCCACAAGCCAATGGACAAGCAGAAGTTACCAATCGTGAGCTGGAAAATATTCTAACTAAAATAGTCCATTTGCATCGTCGAGATTGGACTAGCCAGTTACAAGAAGCTATTTGGGCTTATAGAACAACTTGAAAATATACTACCGGTTTCACACCATTTGAGCTTTTGTACGAGAAAGTGGCAATGCTTCCAATTGAATTTGAACACAAGACTTTAAGAACAGCCTTGACCTTAGATATTGATCTTCCTGTAGCATAAAGAGAATGCCTCCTGAATCTTAATTCTTTGGATGAAATGTGCAAGATCACTTTAGAACACACTAAACTGGTGCAAAAATAGAGAAAACACTGGCATGATTCTCATATCCTCAACAAACAGTTCAAAGCTGGTGACTGGGCATTATTGTATGATTCCCACTTTAAAGATATGCCAGGGAAGCTGTAGACGCGATGGCTAAGACCATATCATATCATCCATGTCTTTGACAATGGAACAGTTCAACTAACCACAATTGATGATGTGCCTTTCAAAATGTTGATCAACGGTCATCAACTTAAGCTTTATAAATAGCCTCAAACAAAAGCCGAATTCATGCAACAGTTTGAACAACTAGATCCAACAACAACTCAAGTATCTCTTCCTGTAGCAGAAGGTGAAAACCTTCCACTTGCTCCTCTTCAACATTAATTCTAATTTGCATGTCCATAATAATAACTTTATGTTCACATAAAGTCCATTTTATTTTCATGATATTTCTTTCCATTCATATCTTAATCTTCCATCCACTCACTTTCTACATAATTAAGTTTTTGTATTTTCAATCAAATCTGCACATGCTGATGGATTCTTCCATTTACATTATTTCCACCACCTTTTTTTGGAGCATGTGACAATCCACTTGGTAGGTATAAATGTTTTCAAACTATTATTCATTTATAAGTTTGTAGATTTTGTTATATATATATAATACTGCATAGTCTCTATAATTACGAAGTATTCCAGTCCCTCACCCATACTAGTCTGACAAGTGAGGACACTTGTCATAAAATTAGCAGGGGGTAGGGGAGTGTCATACTATCCAATGACATGCCTGATTAACTATGATGTTTTTCTAAATCTTGGCATTACCCCTTATTAATGAGAACTTTTTGCCATAAGTACGCCATGTCAAGTGTTGTACTCCCACTTTCTAAATGATTTTTTTTTAATTTTTCATGCTAAGCCATGATGTGACCCATTTTTAAAATTTTGGCATTTGAACCATGTTTCTGGATGATTTCCACACAAATTCATGATTTACTTTTACCTAAAGTTTAATTATGGCACATAACAATTGGTTATGGCAATTAATGTTCCCAAAAAGAAGCGGTGAAGCATCTGAGAAATAACACAAAGTCTTGAAGTTTGCATTCAGAAAGGGAGAGAGAAATGGAGTAGCAAAAGAAGTATCAAGAAATGGGAGGAGGTTTACAGAGAAGAGAGCCGGTTGAGCACATTTTGTTTCTCTCTGATGTAGAAGCAATAAGATGATTCAATGCATGCGGGTGGTTAGGTTATTGTTTGAATTTAACAACATATGATGAAGAAGCATCTGTAGAATTCACCAGGACATTTGATGAAGGTGAAGCTTCTGTGTGGGGTTTGACATTAATTGTAACAGAAGAATGAATTTCAGAAGTAACAGGGTTACCTTTTGTTGGAGAGCATTATCCGAGCTCGCATGATGCTAGGTCAACAAGGGCCCAATTCACTACCCCACATGACCCTCAATTGGATGTTACAAATCAGGGGTGCAAGAGATTGTCTTTTTCGCCTCCATACCCTGAGCTAGCAATGCATGTCATTAGGTATTTTACTTGTGAAGGCAGATTTTCTTACTTAGAACTGGGAAAGCAACTAAGGCCAGAGCTATGGTGTCCTTTGACCATGCAACCTCCAATGCTTTTATGGCCCCTGTATGGTATTGATGTTGACAAACTTGATAAGTTGCAGGAAGACCACAGGCGAGAAGTATGCAAAAAGACCAAAGGATTCTATTACACCTTCAAGAGCAACAGAAAGGGAAAGACAGAAGTTGGGGAGCTCAGATCTTTCACAAAGAAGTGTAATGCTTGAGGACAAGCATTAGTTTAGTAGGGGGTAAATGATGAGTCTAAAAAATGCCTTTATTTTTTTATGTTTAAGATACTTTGTGATACTCCATTTATCCTTGTTTTAACACTTATAAGCCTATGTTTGATAAACCTTTGATGATTTATGGGGTAGAAAAACTATGTCATCTTTTGCTTAAATTATATCTAATATGCAGTATTTCATATAAATATCCAAATGTGCATTCTTATGTTTGAATTTAGTTTTATGGATGTTTATTTGCAAATATGTCTTATATCATAGCTAACCTAATGATAAGGATTAAAGGATGAGCGAAAGAATCTAGAAGTTGGTTGCCAACAACATTCAAGGAGAAACGAGCATCAAGGAACAACCACGAAAAGGAAGTTATAACCACTCCAAGAAACATGGCAGCAAATAAGGAGGAGCTTTTATGAGCCATTTCCTTCTCTGCATTTACGTTGTAACAAGTAGATGTTGAGACTTCATTGCTCCCTCCTCAATTCCGTTATCCTTCCTTTTCGCTTTCAGTTGTTCTCCTATATTCTCTCCTGCAGAATTAACTTAGGATAGTTACTTTTCTATTATGTAATAAAGAGTAGATTCCCTATATATGTTGGGATCGACTCCTATGTGAAAAGTTTTGTTTTTTGATAAGTTTTATTGAGTAAGAGAGAACACTAATTCACAGTCTATTGCAGTTGTGTTTTACAATTCTAAATCATGTAATGACTAATTAATGAAATGAATTAGTTCTCTTTAGATTCTATCCTAGGTTGTTAGATTAGAGAAGCCAACCAAGGGGGCCCACTTGGAAGGTGGATTAGATTAGGATAGAATAGATTAATTTTACTAGCATTAGTAGTATTTTAAGTAAGACGTAGCTAGTTAATTCCTTCCTGTAGCATCACACTTCATGAACGTTCCTGTAGCATTTGCGAGAATAGTCTAGTGGATGAGTCAAGATGGAATCTCTGTTATCTTTTCATTGTGTTTTCAACATTCATAGATTTAGTATTTTCCTTTCCATAGCAGTAGTGTAGTTTCCTTCCTTTGCATTTTTACTTTCTTGCAGCACAAGCATAGTGACTCATCAAGGTACCTAGTGCACATACTATGCCGACCATTTCAAGTATACGTCCTTGGGTTGACAATCTAAATGCACCTCATGGTAGGGGAAAAGTATTCCTTAGCTTGAATAGATTATTCCTAAGCTAAGCCTAGCGCATGACTATGGAACACCTATTGTGAGGCGGTTCAAAATTATTTGTTGACTGATTGTTCTTCACACCAATCTTTTCATTCATTGATTTACTTTGTGATTATTGTTTAAAGTTTTCACATGTTGAAAGACCTTGCTCATTTTTCTAATAAAATATACAATTGAATATTGAGGATGATGTATCTATAAGATTTCAAGAAAAAAAAAAATTTCATGTTTTCTTTTTGTACAAACTTGGTAAAGGTTAAGACCAGAACCATAGCTAAACTAAAGGAAATTTTGTCATTTATTGATCAAGGAAGATCTTTGGTAACATGTATAATCATAAACAATATGATTGTTCCACTCCCCAATGGAGATGTTGATGTGTCCATGCTTAAAGAAGTTGTTCAATTGATCAATGGAAGAATTGAGACTAAGGTTATAATTCTTTTCTACTTTCTACTTTCCCTATCCTACATGGTTACAAACATGAGATGATTCTCTAATTCCAATATAAGCATTTGGATGTTTCTCAAAGTTTCTCTTTAAATGGAAATGATAAATATTTTCTACTACAGTCTAAAACTTTCTTCACAACAAGTATGAAATTGAGAGAAAAACATGCTTTGACAATTTATTATTTTGAATGCTACCTTCAATAGGCAATACAAGATGAATAACTATCCATATCAACTAGGCATTATCAAATTTCCAAAATCCATATTAGTGTATATTTCTTATTATGGGGTTTAGCATCAACATCTCAGATCACACTACACAATCCATCATTAGGATGCAAGAGAGCCAAGGAAAAAAAATTATTGGTATTGTGATATGCCAACATTCCCCACCTTAAGAAACTATTTCTATAAGATATTGATAGTAACAAAGATAGTATAAGAAACTTGAAGCTAGTAAACTTAGAAGATTAATATACCTTAATATTGACAATCAAATACTTTTTCCTCCTTGGTTGACAAGTGTGATACACAATCTCTTGCGAGAGTAGCTCCAATTTTGAATACAAATTATAGAGAAAGCAACACATTGTCCATTTCTAGCAAAGAAGCAATTGGTAATCAACAATAAATCATAATTTTCATACAACTTATAGAGAAAGCAACATGTTGTAATTCATAGTACTTATGTTAAAGCTATTTTAAGGCACTTCAACTGGAACCTTCTATGTTCACCCACTAAAAGTAAGTACCTTGTTGGAGACTTTAAAGTTCAAGCATCCCCATGATCTACAATAATGACAATAATACATGTGAGAGTCAATAATGACATGATAAAAAAATAAGTTGAAACTAAAAATCTTTTAATGGGTTTAGTTTGAGATTCACTTAGTTTCAAGAATCCTTTCATATTCTTTACTTAACAAGGCTAACCACTTGAAGGTGGAAGCTCATTTGGCCTCCCCCCCCCCCCCACCCCCCAACCACAAATCACTCTAAATTCCCCATTAACAACTAAGTAAATATTTCATTCATTCATTTTGGAAGTATATCATTGAATCATTATAATTACATAACATACATTAACTCAACATATAATTAATTAATACATATAAACATTCATCAATAATTTGTGAACACAACAATCATTATATTCACATAACATTCATTCACATGACATATAATTCATTAATACCTATTAAAATTCATCAATAACTCATGAAAATGTTAGTCATTATAATCACATAAAAATATTCAGTAACATGACATAAAATTCATCAATATTCATTAAAATTCATCAATATTTTGTCGAATACAATTGATTAATTGTGTATTGTCTTTGATGTTACACAAAATTTCATAATATTACCAATTAGTGTATTTCAATCTCAATCATGAATTGAAGATAGTTTTGTGTGTTAGTTGAGCATTCTAGAGTTTAAAGATAGTATATACTGAGTTCACTTGGGCATCAAAGAAAATTTTGTGAAAGTTGAGTGTTAACTGAGCTCACTAGGTTAATGAAGGAAATGTTGGATGGAACTACTATTAACCAAGCTCACTTGGTTACACTAGGAACTTTGCAAATATACAGTGTTGACTGAGTTCACTTGGTTAACATAGGAAAACTATTTTTGAGTTAGTGTCTACTAAGTAGGCTTAGCTAACAAAGGATTTTTTTTTTGGCATATTGAGTTTAACCAATTTATCTATTGGTTCTAGCCAACTGAGAAGATAAATATTACTTATTCTAAGTTATATTCAAGTTGACTTCACAATATTAAAGATATAAATATAAGGTCAAGTTGAGGATTAGAATGTGTGATAGTGGAAAATAATTAAAGATTTGATGATGACAAGAGGAAGCGAATTGGAAGGATAAGAAGAATATTCTTGTTGAGATGCAAAGATACATTCGATCAAGAAAAATCAAGTATACAAGCTAGAATTGAGATCTATAATAAAAATTTCAATTACACCAGGAATCAAGTCATCTCATTTTTACTCTCTAACCATTGTGGTAGTGATCTAGATCTCTTAATAGAGTTGGTTTGACAACTATTTGTAAATCCTCTAACAAGGTGGCATTTCTATTGAATTGTCTAGAGACCTCTAACAAGGTAACTCCTAATAGGGTGATTAAATCTTCTAAAAGGGTCACACCTAACAATGTGTTTTGTAACCTTTAACAAGTGTTGGCTCCTAATAGGGTTCACTTTAGAAGAGTGGAAAATAGTAGCTAGTTGTAATTGTTGGTTTTTCTCAAATTGGGTTTGCACATTAAATATTGGTCTCAAGTGTGTTCATGTTATTTCTCTTATGTATGAAACTAAGATAAAGTAATATTAATCATAGATAATGTCTTAAATATTTTTATGTTAATAATTTATCGAGCTATTTTAGTGTTTATCAAGTTACAACATTTTTTTGTGTGTTTACTGAGTTCCAACATAGTTTTCACAGAGTTTGTTTTGTACTGACATCTAAGGGATTTGGGAATTATTTTTGTGGTAATTGATTCACCCCTCCCCTCTCATTTAATCCTCTTATATTTTCAACAATTGGTATTAGAGCATTTGGTGCTCGTAAAGAAGGTTTTAAGGACCAATGATAAATATCAAGATGTCTACTAAAAAAGAGATTCCCAAGTTGAACAAAGACAACTTTGTAGCATGACAAGGACTTATGAGGTTACATCTGAAAACTATCAATGACTTAGGTTGTAAGTATCTTGATAATGAATAAAAGACTCCTATTGGAATATTATCAGTTAAATATCTTATTAAAAAAAAAAATCATAACATCACGATGATTGACATTGTTTCACTCTTAATTATGTTGAATTTGATGAAGTCAAAAGTTGTACTACAACTTATGATATGTGAATTAAATTGAAAGAAATCTATAGAGGAGATGATAATTTAAGAATAGATAAAGCTAAAAGTCTCAAAGGAAAATTTGATCAAATGAAGATGAGAGAAGATGAAAATGTTGCAAAATATGTTGAGAGAATTAAAGCAAGTGTGAATGCAATCAAAGAATCTAGAGGAGACATTGAGGACAAAATAGTTGTGAAAAAAGTACTCCAAACCCTTCTTCCTATCTATGAAATTATAGTGTCTACTATTCAAGAGATGAGATGTGACCCAAATAGAAAAATATCTTTGGATTTTCTAGTTGGAAGATTGATAGCTTTTGAATTGGATAACTATGACAACTATGTCACTAGCTCCAAAGGTATTGAGTCTACATTTGAAGCCAAACTTTCACTCAAGAAAAAGAGTAAGAAATCAAAGGCCAATCAATTAGGTAGTGATAAAGAAGAATAAAGTTTAGACAATGATCTTGAAGCTATTGAAGCCCTAGTTGCAAGGAAATATTCCAAAGGCAGAGGAAAGTACAAAGGTAAGATACCTCTAATCTATTTTTCTTGTGAAGAGTTGGTCACATTACTACAAGGTGCCCAAATAGAGAATACAAGGATAAAAAGAAAAGCAATAAGTATAAAGGCAAGAAGGAATTCAAAAATTATAAGGTCAAAGGTAAGAGATCTTGTTTTATGGCTAAAGATTCTAATAACAATGAAGATGAAATGGTATATATTGTTGTAAAAGATGAATCTAATGATGAAGGAGATAAAATGGCATATCTCTAATATTCATGAAAATGACACATGGATTATTGATACTGGTTACTCACATCATATGACTAGAGAAACTAAAATTTGAGCACATGTAATATTATGATGGGGGTAGTGTGATATTTGGAAAAAATGAACCTTGTTGCATAAAAGGAAAAAGATGTATCTCATAACCAATGAACTTAGATGTGACAATGCTTATTGAGTTGAAGGATTAAATCTAAGTGTGGCATAATTGAATAACATTGGATTCAAGGTAGAATTTATGAAAGGGAAGGAAAAATCAGTGGATGGAAAAGGAAATCTAATTGGATCTAGCAAACAAATAAAAGGTAATCTATTTTATCTTGATCTCAGTGAAAGTTCATGTTTTATTGCTCAAGTAGAAAAAAACTAGTTATGGCACAAAAGATTATGTAATATAAACTTTGATAACATGGTTAAGATAAGAAAATACAAAAGAGTAAGAAGTATTCCTAACTTGAAGAAACTTGATATGGACCTATGAAAAAATTGTTAGATTGGTAAGATGGGAAAAACTAGTTTCAAAAGAAAGAACTATCATTCAAAAATTCAAGTGGTATCTAGAAAGAGTAGAAAAAGAAACTGAAAAGAAGCTGAAATGTTTGAGATTAGACAGAGGTAGTGAATTCATTTCCAATGAATTTAATGAATTTTTCATTGAAAAAGTGATTAAGAGATAGGTATTATGCCCTAGTACACCTTATCATAATGTTATAGCTAAAAGAAGGAATAGATCCATCATGGATTGTGTAAGAACATTGATGATAGAAAAGAATGTTGCAATCATATACTAGAAGGAATAAATTAGTACTATAGTGCATTGTTGACAATTGGCTAAAGGAGATATATAATTGTTTTCATTTATGGTAACACATGATGTACCTGCTTACATGAAACCTCAAAAATAAAGATACTTAGTGTTTACTAATCATAAAATTATCTAAGTATAGAATTTGGTATACAACAATGTATTTTTTTGTTTATAACTTGTTGCTAAAGTCATATTATGAGTAGTGAAATTAGATAGAGATAGTATACATGTTTTTGTTGACATATATAACCTTAGAAGTCAATATAAACTGTACAACACAAAGATAATCATGTTTTAACAAAACATGGCAGGGGAATTGAAGGAAAGGATTATTTTGTTTACAAAATAATTACTTGTCCAATTAGGGCTGACTTCCTAGATGTTTACTCTAAGTTGGAAATGTATATTGTGATCTTAGTTGACCTAGAAATTTTTTTTGTAAAGGCATGGTATTTATACAAAGGAAATTTGGTGATAAGGATTATGCTATCATCTAATTATGATATTTGTAAGAACTTGCCTTAGAGAAAAATCACCCAAGATCAAGAAGCACAAGCACTAGCACAATATAGACCAATAAAGTATGATCAAAATAAAAATATGAAAGTAAATTGATGTACACACACACTAGGAGTGCTTGAATATAAAGGCCTCTAGAATGACTAGGAGTTAGCAAAATGATAAGACTCACAATTAAGCACATGTCCACTAAGAGTGGATTATCCTCCATTAAGCATAGAGCTTACATAGGTGTGTCACATAAAAAGATTTTGTAGACACCATGTGCTTAATTATATTGCAAACAACTATGTTGTCTACATGACAACTCAGTTGATTATGCAAATTCTTGTGTTGTGGACACCATCTACTAAAATGAGATTCTAACTCTTATGTTGTCAACAAGATAACTCATATAAGTACACATACTCCTAGGTGTCTAATCCAATAAATAATAAAATAATGCATTAACCTAGGTAAACTTAAATAAAGTGTAATAATAATTAATTATTTACACTAACACCCCCCTTAAGTGCAACTTAGGGGAATGCACTTAAGCTTATGAAAGCTATAATGAAAATGCATGATGGATCTTGGCTATGAGGCCACATTAGGTACCCATGTACAAATGCAATGCAATCTCTCTAAAAATAGACAAAGAGGGAAAACCTCATGGGAAAAACCCTCCCCCAAAAAGAGAAATAAAAAACAAGATGCATGGATGGATGGAGTAATTAAGACCCACCCCCCCCCATTACAACATACATCATGCATATACAATAGAGAAGTATGAGAAGGACAAAACCCAATAAGAGAAAAAGTCCCCCCCAAAAAAGAGAAGAAATAGAACAAGAAAGGAGACAAGGTAGTCCGCCCCAAAATGTAGAATGTTGATCAGTGATAGCTACTCCAAGTTGAATGTAGAAGCTGATCCATGACTGCTAAATAATGTTCCTCCCTTTAGGAAGAAATAATGTCAAAGGTACATATGAGATGCTTCCCCAATGTGTAGAAAGAGTCTCAAAAATGAATGGTGTCTTTGAAACCTACTCAATTATCCCTGTGTTAATACTAACGGTCACCCCTTCCAACTCTACTAAAAAGAACATGGTCAAATCTAGTAAGGATGAATGTAGAACATATTCTAAAGAATCAAATATCTCCTTGAATGATAAAGAGACATCCTACAACTATTGTACATAAGGATCCACAATCATATCAACCTGGTAAGACCGATCATGTGAAGAATGGACAAAAGGGTCAGAGTGTTCCCTCACAACAACTAAAGAAGGATATTATTTATCAAAGAGAAGATGTATATCATCAATAATATCTCTTATATCTACTATGTAGGACTCCATTAACAAACCTAAAATATCTATTTTGTAGTCATCCCCTAATTCTAGAACTAGAAGACGAGGTGTACACAACTATACTAAATTATATAGACATATCATTGTAGTAATGTATGCATGTGGAATTTTTTTATGCTGTGACCTCATCCTACATCTATCAGAAGGATCTCAAACTAATGAACCTACTAAATCACTATCACTATTATCACTATTAGTTTTTATAATATATGAAGTATGGAGAGGATTAGAGGATAAGCTAGGTGAACTTTCCTCAAAGTGAACATTCCTCTCTATGAATATCTCATGAGTCTTAAGATCCATAAGTCTATATGTCTTAACACTTTTCTCATATCCAATGAAAGTGCAAGGCCTTGGTGGTGGTGCCTTCCATTCCCTTAAAGATATATCTGCCCATGTTAGACAACCAAAAACTTTGAAGTGTTTCATAAATGGTTTTCTTCCACAGTGTGCCTGAAAAGGAGTCATTCCATCTTAAGACATTATGAGGAAATCTATTAAGGATGTGATTGGCACTACTTATAGCTTCTACTTCAAGTGATGGATCAAGACACTTAGCTTGAATCATACAACTTTCCATTGACTTAAGAGTTCTAATCCTCATTGTTGAAACACTTGTCTTTTGTGCACTAAATGCTACAAGATTTTGAAGATCAATACCCTCAAGTTCACAAAAGTTTCTAAGCCTTGATTTCACATATCTACTTTCATTGTCCATACAAAGAACCTTGATGACTTTACTTGATTTCTTCTCAACATGACTCTTGAAGGCTAGAAACTTATTAAACACTTCATGCTTGTGATTAAGAACATAGCAACCCTTGCTAATTGATAACACTAAAAAAGGTCCTACTAGAACCATGTGAACCAACTCAAGAACAATTGATGCTCTCTAAGACTTCCCTTTATCTATCTTCTCTTCTAGATGCATATCCATTGAACAAGTTGAACATTCACTTGTAGAAAATTTGATTGTTGGTAGAACTTTGACCATATTTTTTGAGCTAAGTTGATGAAGATAATGGAAGGCTAGATGTCCATACCACTCATGCCATAATTTACTTTGTGAGTGTTAATGTGTCAACAAGGCATGTGAAGGAGACTTAGGCACAAAGTGGGAAAAAGAATAAAGCCTTGTCTCATGATTGACTTTACCCATTGCAACCAATGAATCATTCTTAAGATTGTACACCTGTTGGGACTAAAAATTGCCTTCTCAATTTTGAGTACCATTGAGAAAATCAAGCCCCATAAATGCTTTTAATGAGATTGTACCTGGCTATACTTTTGAGCCTTATGAGGTGTTTAATGTTTCTAACACCTTCCATTTAGCCTATCCACTTGTTTCATGAAGCTAAATTGACATTTTTTATCATTTCGTGAAGTCTTGTTTTGAGCAAATTCCAAATCTGCATTTTCACCTTAGTGTCAAATAGCAACAGGAGGCCTTGTTTGCATCTAAATATCTTGCACCTAGAAGTGTTTCATGATTTGCCACTTTGAAGTATCTAGTGTCCATACCTTAGAACCTATGTTTCAGATTTTGAGTCATTTTGAATCTATTTGACTAGGTTTTGAATCCCTCAAAGTGGGTCATTTACTGTTTTCATGCCGATGCACATTACACACAATTTTGGGAAGCCCTGTTTGACGTGTTATAACTTTTGACTAGTTGACCAAAATGTTGAAATTCCTTTTGTGTTGCATTTTAGATGTTAGAGACTTGTTATGTTTCAAGTTTTAGCTTATGATGAATCGGTTTGATTAGTTTTCAAACATGATTCCAAATGCAATTTCTATCTTTTTACTGGTGTCATAAAGTGTAGATTGATTGGAACCCCTGTTTGTGATGTCATAACTCCTAATCCATGATAGGTGAGATCAAATGGATTGTACCACTATTTTTTTCTCTAAAAATACTTCAAGTGTGTCAGTTTTTAAGTCATGACAAATTCATTTGCACACTTTTCTAGGTCAATTCTATTTGCCAAAATCACTTTTTTGCCATTGTTTCAATCTGCAAAATCTAAGTAGCTCACTTTGAATGCTCACCATTTGCATCCTATTATTATTCATGAGCTCAAATCATATATCCATATTCACCTTGTGACAATGGACCAACACCTCGAGTTTTGCTTTCCCAAGTGTCTGTCTACCCAATTTTGAAAGCCAAATCTGAACCCACTTTATTGTTTTCTGACATGTTTTCTTGCAGGCAATTCTGAGAGGTCAACTTTGACAGCAAATAACTTTTGGCCCTAAATTTTTCATGAGACAAGATTTGATGGGGTAGGAGTATGTAGAAGAGAGAATTATTGGGTCAGATTTCAGAGCTTGATAAGGTATTTTGGTCAATTTTTAAAGCTAGTCAAGAGACCTCCTAGCACCAAATTCATAGTTTGTAAAAAGTGGGTAAATGAGTTTTTAATGATCAAGTTAATGCTTGAAATTAATTTTAGACAATTCAAGGTGATCATTAGATCATTATGCAAGTTCATTTTCTTGGAAATAAATTTTTTTTAGCCAGACCCACTGGGGGCTTGACTAATTGCATCAGGTTGATAGGCTTGAGGCATTTTTCCTATCTCTATGGATCATATGTGTGCAAAATATGAGAATAATCTTGAGTTCAATCACCATCAAGCAAGTATGACCCCATCAACAATAGGAATAGGTAGACATCAAAGTGGAGAGGTTTAAAGTTTATGCAAGAGGAATAAATAGGAGAGATAAAAGATTGCAGGCTGGCATGTTAAAGGGCATCCACATCGAGCTGTAGACCAAAAGCAAAGCATGGAGCCCACGGCTAAGAGAAAAAAACACATGCACATATTAAAAGGTCCCATGATAGCAAATATAACATGTCAAAGCACGTGAGCAGAGCTAGTGAGATGAAACTCATGCCAGTATAAAGGGAGCTCTCACAATTTGAAACAAAGCTCATGCCAAAGGAATAGAGGTAGCCCACAAATGTAAAATAAAAGAAGGGGCATTAGGCAAAGCCTTAGATTATGAATACACAGTTAAAGCAACCCACAATGATGGTAAGAAATGAAGGAAGCTACCAGTCAAAGCAATTATCAATGCCACAATAAAGGGATTCAATAATAGCTAAAAAGAGACGCTGACTTACAAGAAAGAAAAACCTATCACAACCTAGAGTAAATCCAAGTCACAAGGCATGGTTCCAATGTGAAAAATAGAGCCTCTCACGTAGCTCGTAGGTATAAAAAAAGAGGTAGTAGTCCTCAGTTCTGAATTCCATGGAGTGGCAGAGTAAAAGGGGAGCCGTCTTGGGAGCCCCATGCTAATTAGAAGCCATAGTTTGTTTTAAAAAGACATCAATTCCCATGTACAAAGAGCCATGCCAATAAGGGATCTACCAGTGTTAAAAGGAAATTCACTGCCCTTACTCTAAAGAAGATTCTTTGAAAGGAAGATTGAAGCATTATGGTTTTGATGATATTAAGGATTTGACTCTTGTTGAAGATTCTCAGAATAAGGGAGATATTTTAGCTTATTGTTGCAATTTTTCCAGGTCTAGATGAGATCAAAAGTCCCTCATTTGCATGAAGGGTAACAAATTTAAAAATTATTGCAAAAGTTAGGTCATGTGTTGTGATGTTGGACCTTGGATGTGATGATCTCATTCTTGAAGTGTTTCAACATTTCTTTGCAACTGTCAGCAAGAATCATTAAAAAAATGTGGTAGCCTCAATGTAAACAATTATGATTTTGGTTCTCGATGAGAATGAAGATATTTCACAACAACTATTATCTATTTTATTGACTAGTTTTAGAAAAATGAATAGGAAGTTTCACCAGCTACCCATATGCTAGCTATCAATGTTGTTAAACGATATGCAGAGGGAAACAGTTTGAAGGGTCTTCAATATTTAATAGACTTCAATGCTAGTGGCTTGAGCATATTACACAGAAGCACAAAGGAGGATACATTGAAGTGTTGCTACTGCTTATAAAGAAGAGACTATGAACTATAAAAAATGCCCAACTTTCTCATGAACCAAGTAATAAATGTTGCACCATTTGATTAACAGGAAACTTGCCCCTAAATTGTTTTAGTTAAAAGGATGTAAACAAGAAAGGTGGAGGGCATCCATGTCTTCACAAAAGAAATTCGTAGTGCAAAAGGTAAAAGTCCATGCATAAGAGGTGAGGGTCCAAATGAAGGGGAATAAGTAGTCAATAGCCAAAAAGAGAAAGCTCCACACGTTGCATAATAGGAAAAGGGCTAGTAAAGAGTTTCCATGCTTTTAAAAGGGAGATAGAATGGTCTTGGAAGAAATTCCACACCATTGAAAGCTCACACAGCAGATGAATAAGAAAGGAGCCCATAAAGAATAGTGATTTCACATATATCCCACATCTCTTGTGAGGGTGACTTTATATGTATTTAAATACAATTGCACACATATTTAGAATATCAACAAGATAGAGGCTTTTGCAAGCCACTACATGAAGTTCCTATCCATACACTACTGGACACCTATTGGAGGGTGACATCAGCAAAATTTTAAACAAAAAAGAAAAGAGGATGATGTGGCAAGTTCAAGTCTAGATGTAGTGAGATGATGCCACATGTCATGATCTAAGGGTGGACACATGCTCACAAAAATAAAGTGCATAGAGGTTAAATAATGCGAGATTGAATAAATATGACATGTGGTAGCGAGTCCTAGTTGGTAGTGATGTGGCACGTGTAGGTTCAAGTGTGAAGTATGAGATTGTGACACATGTCCCCATCCAATGGTTTGTGCAGTCCCACAAAAAGAAGATGCAAGGCTGTTAAGGAATGCAGGTAAGTGGGATGCTAACACATGTTAGTAGTGTTAGAGTAAATAATTAATTAATTTACTAATTATTTATTCTATTTACTTAATCTTACTAAGGTAAATGCATTTTATTAATTAGTTGTAGTCTAGGAGTTTGTTATAAGTTGTTGACAATATGGGAGTTTGTTCTCTCCTAAGTCATACTTATCCTCTCACCTTGTTTGAGGAATTTCCACCTCAAGTGGATGTATTCTTAGTTGTCATACTTATCTCCTAGCATCTTCTAGCTTGTTCTAGGAGATTCCTGGAGCTCTTTATATTCGGGCTCCCTCATTGTATTTTCATAACACATAAACATCATCTTATGAAGATATTTTCCATATTGTAAATACATATTTTCTTGTGTTGCAATACCTTGTGGTCTCTTATGTCCATTTAGGGTTTTTCCCTTGCTCTACGCTCTTCCTTCCTTGGCTTCCCTTTGACAAGTTTTTGCATGCAAGTGATCTTGGGTGTCTTCGGAGTTGGATTTCATCAACTCCAACAAGCAGGGTCCACTCAGATGCTAACATGGTAGTCTAGTGGCAGGGGTGCCAAAGTTGGCCAATCATAAAGCGACATGTGCCACCTAGTCAATGGAAGGTTGACCCCATAATTAAAGGTAAGGGAAAAATATAAAGTGTTTGAGAACATCATTTTTTAATATATTTTCTAAAAAAGTGCTATGTCAAACATTTTAAATTTGGAAAGGCTTTTAATCTAAAGTTTGAACTTTAGGTTATTTTAAATTTTTGAATTTTTAAATTCAAAGTTGCAGACAGACCTGAGTTTCATACTAAAGGGGGACATTTTCAAATAAATATTTAGAGGTTTCCCAGTATGCAAATATAGCAATATTATATATCATTAGAACCAAGAGAAACTAAACTTTCCAATTTTGAGGTTTAGTTTTTGCATAGAATGCCACTGGTTCAAGCTACATGAGATTTTTTTTTAGATTCCTATTTTACAACTGAATTCAGGTGAGGAAGTTCAGAACTAATTTTTGACATGGTAATGACTTGAATATGTGTAAGAGATAGTGGAAATGCAGTTGGGGTCATTTATAAGTCAATTAAATGGAGTTTTTATCAGCATTCTTGATGCATATAAGATAGTTTGGCAAACAAAGGATTTCATCATTCAATAAGAGATATTTAGCAAATCAGTTCCAAGTAATGATCAAAACAAAATCAAATCAAAGGGGTAGAAAGATGAGAGAGGTTTTGCAACTAAAAAAGATTGAATTCCAAGTGGACATATGTCATTCTGAAATCATATCTAGGAATTCATTTGGTCTATATCATTCTTTCTTTCTTTCATTGTAAGGGTTAGAAAATATTGGAAATTTTCTCTAGAATGCAAGCATTTAGTAGAACTAGCCCTGGATTTGATGAACTCTGAATGGAAGATCTAGGATGTGCTGGTTCCAGACCATGAAGCTTTTTCTTTGGCTATGATACCACCTTCCCATCCCATTGGCTTCTCATTCGTGCCATTTTTTCTCTTGTATGACAACATTTTCTCATTGTATAGTTTGGTTTATTAGGTTCTTTGTGAGTCAATTTCATGCATTTGAATGTATTATTTCAAGGAAATCAATACAAGGAATAGCAAGTGTTTAGTTTTAGTTTAAATATTGTCTCCTTTCTCAATTGAGCTATGATGTTTTATGGTCTTGGAACAAAGAGCCTAGGTCATAGTTGCAATCCCTTAAGGCTGTATGTTGTTTCATTGTTGTTGATAATTCAAGGAATTGTGTAAATTCTTCATAGAAATCAATAGGGTTGCAAATTTATTGAGGAGGATATTAGGTAAGAATGAGATTTAAATTGAACATTGATGTCTATTCACAAGGTGAATGGATAGATCATATATCTAAATATATGAATAAGTATCAGATATCCAAAATGCATGAGGGAGATTCATGAATTGCCCAATGGATCAGGCACTAATCAGCTATAGGATCATTAGTTTGTTGTCTATACTTGGTTTTCATCTGCTTTCCCCACCCACATAAAATCATAATAAAATTCAAATCATCTTTACATTTTATGTTGAAGAACCTAAATGTGATGCCCTCACTCAGCTTATGAATGTCATAGATTTGCATTTAGCTACTATAGATTTGTGTCATTACATGGGTTATTAGGAGAATAAGGGCTTTTATCTACTTTATATTAGATTTAGTATATGTTTTGATAACTGGTAACATATCAATTGAATCTGAGGTCCACCCACCTAGGTTTTGTAAAGCTTGAAATGAAGAAGGAGTTATGCCTTAAAGTTGGCCCAAGATTGAAGTTAAGTGTATCCATCATAGGAATTTGCAAGCCCTAGATGCATTTGTCTAGTTTCTTGGTTATTTGTAAAACTATTAAATCAGGAGCCAACAACACCATTACTAAATTAGGAAGGAATTCAACTTTGTTGCCACCTCCATACTGAGTGATTTGGTAATTTGAAAGGAGATTAGTGCTAAGGTGAGGAACATAGAGAACATATTTGAACTCTCCATTTTCCATCTCAACTTGTCCTTTCCCTTCAACTTCCACTTGTGTATCATTCCCTACAAAGATGTGAGGTACTTTAGATTTCTTCAATGATATGATATGATATGAGGCACTTGAGTCAAGAATCCATTCCTCTGAAGAACTTGAACTTGCCATATTTGCTTACCCTTTTATCTATGAAGTGGATGGATTTTAATCCTTGGAAGCATTTACAAGATTGATTTTGTTCTTCCTAATTAATTTTTCAAACTCATATATTCTCTTAGTCTTGCAGTGATGCTCATCATGATTCAGTTTCTTGCTATATGCAAAAAATAGTTTGTCCTTCTTGTTGGAAGAAGAATTACCTTGTTGTGAGGAGGAATATTTTTGTGTCTTTGATTGTGATTTCACTTCCACTACTTTTTCTTGCTATTGGTAAAGCTTTTTCCACCTTGATTTGATTGGTTCTCATTACTAGCCACCAATGTTGTAGACTTGGATGACTTAATAATTCCCATATCTATCAACTTGGATTGTTCTAACATCAACATTTTTGCAAATGCATCAAATTTAGGCTTAGTGAAGGTACTTCCCATGGTCAACCCATGAGTGTTTTAACTCAAAAAAAAAGATACATACTCTAAAGGTAGCCTCTTCAAGATGTGATGAATCAATCAATCATCCTTCATGGGATTATCACAATCTCTAAGTAGTGCTCTCAATTCATTGACTTTGTTAACATAGTCTTGAATTGTGTCAAAATTATTAGGATCCAATAGAAGTAAATAATCCTCAATCTAGAGTCCCTTTTCCTCATCCACCTTACCATACAACCCTTCAAGTTTTTTCCAAGAACCCTTGATATCCTTAAAGCTGGAAATGTGGAACAAGAGATCTCTATGAACACAAATCCTAATAATTTCTAAAGCCTAGTTTTCTTTAACTTTCCAATCAACTTGTGTAGTAGCATTAGTGAGTTTTACAATTGTACCATCAACATATAAATTTAAACCTTTTTCCATTTGTCTACTCCATACAATATCTTTCCATGTAGTATAATTGTGTGAAGTTAAAAGTGGAGTTTTAGGTGAACCCATGATGCAAAAAAATTTTAAAGCACAAGAGAGAGAGAGAGACACACACATAAAAGAACACAAGAAACACCTCCCTATTCACTCAATAAAAGAGCAACCCCCCCACCCCGAAAAAAAATTGATGCTTTTGGTACTTTATATGTAGTATGTTTACAATAGTCCACTTGTCAAAATGGACAAAAATGGGCTTCTGATTTTTCTATTTACAACCTCCTTTTGGAGTTTAAATGTGGTACTTTGAAAGGTAGCTTAGATATACAACAATTTTGAAGTTTTATCAAAGCAATACAATGCATAAAAGGACCTATTTCTGAAAGTGGTGTTTTTGTCCACACAAGCCTATAATCTGATTGTAGATCTAGAAAGCAGATAAAAAATTAAATACTTTCAAAAAAAATAGAACCTAAAAATGTGCCCAAATGAGCCTGAACTAAGCCTTTGAAGTTGTAAATATCTAGATTTGTGATTTGTAGAAAAATTTAGGAATAGAGATCTCAAACATCCTACACTAATGTGTAGATCATGAAATTCTATCCCAAAACAAAAAAAAAAAAAATCAGAAAAAGGAGTCCATATGAGGGAGATCTATTTGAAAATCATCTCTATAATTATTTTTCTTGAATCACCATTGTTGCACCTCCAAAAATCAATTCAATCTAGATTTCACCTCAGATGTCCAATTTTGATGAAACAAAAGTCAATTTAGGGGGCTTTTGACCTTCTAAATATGATGCCATAAAATTTTATATCTTGCAAGAATCTAGGAAAGGTAAATTCGATGTCAAAGGTGATGAAGGCATATTCCTAGGATACTCCTATAGAAGTAAACCATACAAATGTTTGAATTTGTCTACTTATAAAATCATAAAAAGTGCACATGTGAGAATTGATTTTGCAAAAAAGAGAGAAGAAGAAAGCAACAAAGAGCATAAGGATTATAGATGATTTGTTTACTATGAACCTGATACTCTACAAAATCAATTTAGAAAAAAAGGAGGCCTCACCTCTTGAGTCCCTAAAATATCCAAAATCTTTTGTGTTGCAATCAATGCAACCCGAGTCACAGTCTAAAGGAACCGAGTCACAGTTAGAAACTATGAGTTGTTACTAGAGAAAATTAAGTCTGATGGACCTGAGTCACAAATAGTGGGACTTGAGCTTATCATAGAATATCATGAAGAAACTAGCGAAACAAATTCCAAATCCAAAGTACATAAGCTAGCAATATATGTTAGAAGGCATCATGCACCTAACCAGATCATTGGAGATAAATCAAATGAAACAATGACAAGAAACAAATTGAAAGGTACATGTTTACTCACTAAATTTGATCCTAGAAATATTAAAGATGCTTTGGATAATAAAAGTTGGATTGAAGTAATGAATGAAGAAATAGAATAGATAGAGAAGAACAAAACTTGGGCACTTGTTCCTAGACCCAAAGATAAAAATGTAATTGGCACAAAGTGGGTATTCAGAAATAAGCTAAATGAATGTGGAGAAGTTTCTAGCAATAAATCAAGGTTAGTATGTAAAGTTTATTCTCAAGAAGAATGTATTGATTATGGTGAAACTTTTTCTCCTATTGAAATATTAGAAGGTGTTAGAACTTTAATAGCATATGCAACACATAGAGGATTTAAAATTTTATCAAATGGATGTAAAATCTTCATTCTTGAATGAAATTCTTGATGAGGAAGTTTACATAGAACAACCTAAACATTTTGCAGATCCTAGCAAAAGAGATATGGTCTACAAATTACACAAAACATTATATGGTCTCAAGCAAGCTCCTAGAGCTTGGTATGTAAGACTTGATAACTACTTGGTACAGATTGGTTTTCACAGAACAAATGATAACAATAGATTGTATATCAAAGAAGGACTAGACAAGAAGATTGTGTTGGCAGAAATATTCATTGATGATACTTTATTTATAGGAAATGCTAACTTATGTAAGAAATTTTTAGAAGAAATGAGTAAAGAATTTGAGATGTCCATGTTTGGAGAGATAAAATTCTTTGTTGGATTATAGCTTGGGTAGAAGAAAGATGGTATCTATGTTACTCAATCTAAATATATCAGGAAGATATTAAAGTAATTTAGAATGGAAGATTCAAGACAAGTGGGAACCCCTATGTCTACTAGACATAAGCTCTCCAAAAAAGATGATTCCAAAGATGTAAATCAAACCACATATAGATCAATGATTGTAAAATTATAATATGTAGTGCATATAGGGCCTGATATTGCATTAGTAGTTGGTATGGTGGAAGGATTCTCTTCAAATCCCAAAGAGAATCACATAATGGAAATCAAAAGAATCATGAGATATATTTAAGGTACTAAAGAGTATGGTTTATGGTACAAAATAGGAATCAATTTGGATTTAAAAGTATTTATAGATGCTGATCAGACCAAAAGTATTGATGATAGAAAGAGTACCGGTGGTGGAGCATTCTTGCTTGATAAAAGACTAGTGTCTTGGAAAAGCAAGAAACAATTCTCTTCAAATCCCAAAGAAAATCACATAATGGCAATCAAAAGAATCATGAGATGTATTTAAGGTACTAAAGACTATGGTTTATGGCACAAAATAGGAAGCAATTTGGATTTAAAAGTATTTATAGATGCTGATTAGACTAGAAGCATTTATGATAGAAAGAGTACTAGTTGTGGAGCATTCTTTCTTGATAAAATACTAGTGTCTTGGACAAGCAAGAAAAAAAATTGTATTTCTTAGTCCATAGAAGAGGTAGAATATGTAGTAGCAACAGTTAATTTTTCTAATATTTTTTGGTTCAAACAATTATTGGTAGGTATGAAGATAGAGATCATGGATCTAGTGGTCATATACTATGATAACATTAGTGCAATTATTATATCAAAGAATCTAGTGATGCATACCAAAACAAAACACATTGCTATAAAATATCATTTTTTGAGAGAATTGGTACAAGATAAATAATTCAGATTGGAATATGTAAACAATAAAGAAAAAATTGTAGACATATTCACCAAGCCATTACCTAAGGATGCATTTCTATATCTAAGAGGTAAGCTAGGGGTCATTCCCTATCTAAAGCTCCCTAAATGAACCTCGGTGATGTATCAACTAGAGCATGTTGAAGATTAATAAGTTTGTGTGGTATTGACCAAGGGATTATTATAGATGAATTAGCACATAAGGTACATTTATATTCACCAAATATTCTCTTTGGCATGAGATGTCACAAAGGGAGAAGTTTGATGTCATATCTCATAAAATTTTTATAAAGATAAAGAGAAAGAGATGTTAGAAAGGGAGAATGAACTTGGTTTGATATCAAAGATAGAGTTTGCTATCAAAAGTAGGTGTTGAAGCCAAAAGTTTTTTGATAGAGGGAGAAAGTGAAGGCAAAAGGAGTTCACATTGATAGAAGGAGTTCTCATGGATGAGAATTAGAATGAAACTAAGGATATGTTCCTTACTTTATTCTTACTCTAAAATTTTTATTGCATTATGACATGTCGTGTTGCCATCAATGCCAAAGAGGGAGATTGTTGAATATAATTGATTAATTGTGTATTGTCATTGATGTTATACAAAATGTCATATCATTACTAGTTAGTGAATGCCAACATCACTTGGGCATTGAAGATAGCTTTCTATGTCTGTAGAGCATTCTAGAGTTTGAAGATAGTATCTATTAAGTTCACTCAAGCATTAAAGAAAAGTTTGCAAAATTTGAGCTTTAAACAAGCTCACTCGGTCAATAAAGCAAATGTTAGATGGAACTAGTGTTAAACCAAGCTCACTTAGTTACCAAAGGAACTTTGTGAATATGAAGTGTTGCTAGAGTTCACTTGGTTAACATAGGAAAATTGTTTCTAAGTTAGTGTCTACCAAGGAGGGTCGGCTAACAAAGGATTTTCTTGTTTTGACATGTTGAGTTCAATTCATTTATTTGTTGGTTCTAGCTAACTGAGAAGATGAATATTAATCATTCTACATTATATTCCAGCCAACTTGAAAATATGAAAGATATAAATATAAGGTCAATTTGAGGATTAGAAAGTGTGATAGTGGAACATAATTGAAGATTTGATGATGCCAAGAGGAAGCAAATTGGAAGGATAAGTAGAATATCCTTGTTGAGATGCAAAGATACATTTCATAAAGAAGGATCAAGTATACGGGCTAGAATTGAGATATGCACTTAGAAATTTAGTTGCATTAGGAATCCTATCATCTCATTGTTGCTCTCTAACCATTGTAGTAGTAATATAAATCTCTCAACAAAGTTGGCTTAACATCTATTTGTAAATCCTCTAACAAGGTGGCATTTCTATTGAATTGTCTAAAGAACTCTAACAAGGCCACTCCTAACAACGTGATTAAATCCTCTAATAGGGTTGTAACCTAACACTGTGTTTTGTAACCTTTAACATAGTTGGTTCTTAACAGAGCTCACATTAGAAGAGTAAAAAATAGTAACTAGTTATAATTGGTGGTTTTTCCCAAATTAGGTTTCCATATTAAATATTGGTGTTGAGTGTGTTCATGTTATTTCTCTTATTTATAAAAATAATTTAAATTAATATTAAGCATAGATAAATTCTTAAATATTTTCATGTTAAGCATTTATCAAGCTATTTCAGTGGTTACCGAGTTACAACATTTTTTTGCATGTTTATCGAGTTCCAACAAAGTTGAGTTTTCACAGAGTTTGTTTTGTACTAATATTTAAAAGATCTAAAAATTATTTTTTTGGTAACTAATTCACCCCTCCCCTCTCAGTTACTCCTCTTATATTTCCAACACATTCATAAAAATCCATTAATACGAAACATTCATAAATATCAATCAACATATTCATCATCAAACAAGGTTTTTAACATTCATTTCCTCTTTTCCTTTTTCTTTTCTTGAAGATAAAGGCTAATAGGCACATCCTAACTATATTTTATTTCCTATGGCTCTTGTGGTTTTGATCTTATGACATGAGGCTTCCTCTTCTTTTGTCGAGGACAAGATTGATGTGCCCCTACAATAAGAAATAAATGGTTTTATTTCTAAACTTTTTTTTTATGTTATAAGTCTTTCATTAATCTAAAGAACATAAAAGATATTTTTCTTTACCTAATGGTGCTACATCATATACTATCACATTTTGTTTAGCCCCAACCTCAACATGCTCAACACTAACATCACACTACATACTCAAAAAATATCACATAAAGGTTACACCAATTACAATTTAAGATGTTAAATATTATTAATAATTATATGATTAATTTGAAATATAAATTAAATATGTATCAGTATCATTGTGATGCACATTGAGGTCTTTGTCATGTGTAGGACCCATGCCTTGTCATCATGAGTAAGATTTGTGTCCGGTGTAGTAAGTTGCAGTGAAATGTCATGCTTGCATTGTTATCATTGTTTGAAATTAACATCAAATAGATTATTTGTCATGAAGTTCTCAATTACTATTATTATTCATTTGGCCTATTTACCTATGTGTCAACTATTGCACCAAAATCTTCTATGCCTATTTGGCCACTGGAATCTATGTGGTGGCAGGAAACCACTGCTTTATAGCCTTGCTTGAAGCCAATTTGTTTGTCCTCTTCTATGGGTGCTAGATTAAATTTAATGGCCTACATTTTTTGCATAATATCATCAATAATTAATGTATTTCTTAATTGTAATTTTATATAAAAATTGATATGAAATTTCATTTACTACTACTTACAAGGCATGAGTGAATTTTCATATATCCACCAGAGCCAAGATGGTGTTGACCAACCATCTCTTTCCTAGCTTATGTTATCTTTGATGTTTCCTGTAGCTAGTATATGTAAACTTTGAAAAATGTTAGATTATATAAATCCACAATCAACATGCTTGATCTTCTCTATTAAACTCTTTAATAGGTTAACATTTGAAATAAAAGTAGAAACTATTGAATGAGATGCATTCTGTATCTAGAGTATAACTTACACATTGCTAATATTAACATGTTATAGAACTTCTTTTATGTGTTAGATATAATAATTTATAAGGATTAACACATTATTGGGTATCTTTTTTTTATTTAGTGAATCAACTTCTACATACTAAAGAAAAGAGTTACAAATATGACAATATACAATCATATGCATTTATATAGACAAGATACAATCATTCCTTGCATTTATCTCCATCTAATTGGTAGCACTTTATGTTGTGTAAAACACATCTAATTTAATATGGTGTAATGCTAGCATAGCTATGCTAAACATATCATAAATAATAATGAATCTTGGGCATAGGTAAAATGAAAGGTGAAATAAAGAAGAATGGGATATTGGTGAGCTAAGCATCCATTATTGTCATTAATTATGGTAAGAATATAAGAGAGGGAGGAATGTTAAATACCATTAATAGGAAATGGGTTCCATGTCTAAAAAGGATATATTTTTTAACATCACATGTTGTTTCTTAAGTCTTCAAAAAAAAATTGTTTGAGTATATTCAAGATAGTTGAAGGAAAAGTGATATTATTTTGGGTGCTCATCCAAAAATGATGGTAGCCATGAAACCATATTTTTAACATGAATGATCTATGCTTCCACTATCTGCATTTCTGTATTGGGGCTTTCATACCTCCAAAACTCCAAAAATTCCCTATCTCAACATAGGAAAAAAGGCACCAAGGCATCTACCTTGCAACTTGGCTTGGAGGTTGTTAAAATAATTAAATTAGGACTTCAACCTAAAATTATTTTGTGCACTCATTTCAACACACAAGAAAACATCTCAGAGGGACACATGTTCATTTTTATTTACTTGGAACATTTTAAAATCCCAAAGGAAAAAGGCCTCATTTCTCACTATTAGACAATAAAGGCAAAAGGAAAAGGTAATGGCAAAAGTCCTCACTACTCATTGTTAGACAATAAGTACTATGCCAATTAAGAATGAAGAATACATTGATTGTGTGATACTCACTGTATGTAGAATATTGCAAATTAGAATTCTTGAAAAAAAATGTGACTAAAGTTTAGGAGACACATACCTATTTTTGTCGAGTGGTGGGTTAATTCCTTTATCTCTTAGTCCCTTCTCTTTTGAATCTTCAATGATTTCATTCCACTCTAGCTATGGTACCATAGGAGGATTCTTGTACTTTGGGTTGAGCTTTAGAGCCCTTTTGTACTGGTCTCTCACAATCTTTGTATGTTTTCAAGCTTTTTTTAGAAGTTGGGTTCTGTTCAAAATATTTAGACCAAAGAACTCCTCCATAGTTTTTATGAGATGATCTTTTAATTTAGGGGCTTGGTCAATCTAGCTTTTAACAAAAAACCTAATTGTTAGATAAAAAAAATTATTTCAAGGATGAATAGAAAAATGTAGCAACCAATTATATCAAGCTACATACCTTTTACATAATGTGAGCCCAAATATCTTCAATGTTAAATCATAAAAAGTTTCATAAAAAAGATCATTTTCTACAAAATCATCACCACATCATTAGTTGAAAATGAATTATGAATAAGTAAACTATAATTACACTCTAAATAATTATAATTTTAAAGTACCTTGAAGTTTAGACAATTTTAAGGGAATCATATCTTTCTTAGCCATCAATAATGATGCCTCCAATTATCTATTATAAGTAACACATGCTTCTCTAGGAAATGATGGTAAATTATTAGCAATACTAGTATCAGTTCTATCATTAACATGACAAGGTGTACCTATCATATAAAAAAGTTAATCAATGTCATAATATACTCAAATGAACAAGAAAGTACAAATATCATCATATTTAACACATAACAAAATATAGCAAAACAAGGATTTACCATCTCTAGTTGTAGCAAGTGTGGATGTTTGCATGCTTCTTTGTTTCAATCGTATAGTCTGTAAGGAAACTCAGGTGCAAAAACAACTTCATACACTAATCCTTTAAGGAAATTATTGTGCAAATTCTATTTAAATCCTTACAATTTCAGATTTGATATTATGTAAACAACAATATTGCAATCAACCATGAATATAGAAAATAGATAGAGAAAGAAAATTGAAACACAAAGATATGCCAATGGGGAAAAAAAATTTTGTAGAACAACCTCACCCCTCAAAAATTTTCACAATGTATTATCTTCAACACAAAGGTTACAACACACTTGCAATGCAAGTTCTTTTAGGACACAAAAGACTCATCTAGTAGCCACCAACAATACACTTTTCACTTTCTACTAGCTGCAACCCTAAATTTGCTTATATCATGCACTTTTCACTTTAGGTAAAATTCCAAAGAAGAACCATATTAGGGTTTTGCCATTCTCTAGAAAATTAGGAACCCAATTTTTTTGGGGTGATGCCCCAAACCTCGTGTGCTAGATGGAGACTCAAGTGTACAACACTCAATGATCAATCACCACATGTCTTCATGTCTTCACCCATCATCATATCTTGCAAAGATAGCTCTTACACATCATAGGGATCTTCCATAACCATTTTAGTCATGATCTCCTTACACATAATTCAAGATGCCGACACATGCAAGTGGAGTGACACATCAAACATGCTAACTAGACATGTACAGTTACACTTAATTAAATTATTTTCAAAAAATACATTTACAAAAAAAATAATAAGAATAATAATTATCCAAGATTGAGATACCTTATTCTTAATATTCTTCCATTTGTTGAACACCTTGTAAGAGCAATAGGAACATAATAGGAACTGATCGCTATAGGCTGAAAGGCCCATAGACTCTAAACACCATTTGAACTTCTCTATGCCCATTGGTTTCATCAATGCATCTACAACATTCTTTATAGTATCTACCTTCTCCAAATTTACCTTTCTATCTTCCACCATATCTCTCACAAAGTGAAACTGCATATCAATGTGCTTTGTTCTAGCATGAAAAGTTGGATTCTTTGCAAGGAAAATAACACTCTCACTATTGTACCAAACAATAATCTGTCATAAATCAACATAAATATTGAAACACAATCTCCTAAGACAAATAGCTTCTTGACAAGCATGAGTAGTAGCTATGTACTCAGCTTTTGTAGTGGACAAAACAACCATAGGTTTTCACTTATCCAACTAATGGCACCACCAACCATAGTGAACACATAAGCACTAGTGGATCTCTTACTATTAATATCACCTACCCAATCTGAATCTGCAAACCCATGAGTACAAACTAAATGTGGAGCTCTAGAAGAGTTACCATGATAAAAAATGGAGTAAGATGATGTACCCCTCAAATATCTCAATACTTGATTAACTACATCCCAATGTACCCATCCATGATTAGCCATAAACTAGCTCAAAATTTTCACTACTTGGGTAATGTCTTGTCTAGTACATACTATAGCATACATAAGACTAACAACTACACTAGCATAAGGTACTCTACTCATGTCCTCCACCTCACTAGGAGATTTTGGACAATCATCTACTGATAAATTTGTTCCCATAGAAATAGAAACACATAATGGTCTACAATCTGCCATGTTGAACCTATTCAAAATAGACTTCATATAATTCCTTTGACTCAACCAAATTTTTCTATTAGACCTATCTCTACTAATTTCCATAACTAAGATGTACCTTACTATCCCAAGATCTTTCATCTCAAACTATGCTGACAACTAAGATTTAAAATCAGAAATCATACCCTTACGCTTCCCAAACAACAAAATATCATCAACATATAATGCAGTGATAAGAAGGTGATCATTTTCAACCCTAAAATAAACACAATGATCTAATTTCAATCTTAAAAATCCAACTAACAACACAAAGGCATCAAACTTAAGGTACCACATCATAGGAGATTGTTTCAAATGATACAGATACCTTTTTAATCTACAAACCAAAGATCCTTTACCTTTAACAATGTAGTGCTCACGCTGTGACATATAAATCTCTTCCTCCAAATCAGCATGAAGGAAATTTTTCTTTACATCTATTTGTTTTATCTCTAAATCATATGATGTAGCAAGAGATAAAAGAAATCTAATTGATGTCAACTTTGTAATAGGAGAGAATATTTCACCATAATCTATTCCCTCTACCTATGAGTACCCCTTTGTAACCAATCTAGCTTTGTACCTTTCAACACTACCATTTGCACAAAATTTCTTCTTGAACACCCATTTGCTACCAATAGGTTTCTGTCCTTTAGGAAAGGTACAAGGTCCCAAATTTTGTGTTTATCCAATGAAGCCAACTCGTCATCCATGGCCTCAAACAAGGAACCTACATCTTCCATATCCAAAGCCTCTTTCATAGATCTAGGCTCATCAATGTTAGTAATAAAAGCAAAGGCATAATTGGAATCTAACATAGAAAAACCAAACCTTTCTAGCTACTTTCTTACTCTTGTGGATCTCCTCAAGGGCTAAGGTTGAGGTTGTTCTTCCTCTTCTTCTAAACTATCAAAGCTACTAGATCTCTCCTCATCATTAGACCCAACATGGTCTTTTTGTTTAGTCTTCTTGATGCAATGAAAGGCAAGAGAATCCCCAAAGGAGATGTCCTAGACCCTAGCAATATAACCACACATTAGAAACATAATAAAAATGCAAGATCTAATATAAAAACATAATTATTTATTCATAATATAACTATTACTTGAAATGTGTTGAGCTATAAGGCCTTCTCAGTTATGGCCAAATACAATAGAAATTACAATAATAGTTCTACAAGATCCCTCAAGATCAGAATCAAACCCTAGCTAGTCTACATCCATACTCTAGTAGAAACCCCCAAGGAAGATATCAAAATGTGTTTGCAAGTCTACCAAGCAATCTCCTTGTTTTCCAAGCCGTGTATACTAGCTCTTCTCAAAACTCAATCCTCTATCACCTCTTTCTTCTCAAAGATGGATGAATCATGACTAAATACTTCCCCACAACCTCTAAATATACTAATCTAAGCCATAGTTTTTCCCATAACACAAATTAAATACAAATACATAAATTAAATGCCATGAGTCAGCCTGTAACAACAGTTAAATGCTCAAAATTGATATCCAAGTAAAATAATGATATCTCCTAGATTTGATTGAATTAGAAAACAAGCTTCAAATTATAGTTATTACTCTAGGCCCTCTTCAATTCATAAAATTTTCATCCTCTAACTCTTTGTGGAAAAATAGTTACATATCCTACAATACCCACCAAATTCCTAAGCAAGGCCAAGCTCCATAGACCATGCAGAGCAACCAAAGACCATGCCAAGCAACCAATGACCATGTCAAGTCCCTAGGTGAAATAAAACAACCAAAGACCATTTTTAGTCCCCAAACCATGTTGAGAAACTAAAGACCATGCCAAGTAACCAACAACCATGCTGAGTCCCCATGCCATCCAGAGCAACCAACGACCATGTTGAGTCCCTAGACCATGCTGAGTAACCAAAGACCATGTCAAGTTCCCAAATCATGCCAAGCTCCTAGTGTATATCAAACACCAAGATCTACCAAGATCCACAAAATTTAGTGAAAATCCCTCCAAACATACAAGATTTTAAGAAAACCCAAGATGCTCCTGCATCAGACACATTGTTGGTCTAAATTTTCACAATATAAAAAAGGTCTAAAATTTTGGTTAAAAAATAGTTAGGTCATTACATTTTGTAGATTAGAGTTTCATTCCTCATAATTTTCATAATCTTAGGTTACCCTAGTTGTACCCTAATTCATGTTTTGTTGAGATCTATTAAATTCTCAAGGTGTTTCTTGCAACATAGCCATTAAAATACCTAATTATTTACCTTCTAGATTGGCCATTATTGAATTCTTTTGGCAATTTTTATTGATGAATAGAGAAATGATCCCTCCTTCTCTACACAAACCTACTTTTGTCTATAGAACCTTTAAAGTGGGAGATTTTGAGATAAGAAAGAATGCATATGGGGAGTTGAGTGAGTACCTAGGCTAGTAAAAATTTGCTGCTGGGCCCTATAGGATGTATGACCCTGACAACTACATTACCAATGAGGTCAAGGCCATTAGGAGATATATCCTACCTCCAAGCAAGCTAATCCTTTTAGAGGACTTAATTATGAAAATAGAAGCAATAGGGGAGGCTGATGAGCTATTAAGGAAATATGAAGAGATAAGGAAAGTAGAGGAAGCTTTGAAGAGGACCAACCCTGATTTTAAGGGTTTTTATATAGAGGTTCCATATCCTGGTAACCTAAGAAAAATGATGGATAATTTTGACTATATCATGTCACAAATGACACAAGAGCTAGAGGTAGAGGAAGCTACTATAAATAGAGAATCCCCTAAACTAGATGTGTAGTTGGAGATTGAGTTGGAAGAGGAGCAACCATCAACTTCAGCTTGGGTGCCAAAAGGAAACAGAAAGGAAAAAGACAATGCACATACTGGAAAGGGTGGTAAGTAGACCTTTACAAGTGATGCAAAGAAATAGTGAGTATTTTGTTGATATTAGGAAAAATTATTTACATCAAAGGGCTACAGAGTTAGAAAAAGCCTCTATTGATCTCCAGATTGCAACATCAAGATTGGATGATAGGCTTATTCAATCTGAAAAGTTCATGGAAGATGATGATTTCATTAAATCATCAGAGTTAAAAATTTTTCTCTACAAAATAAAATAAAATTAGCTCACATTAAGTCTCATGCTAGGAGAGGATCCATAGAAGAACAAAGAATTACTTGAAAAACTATTAGCCTATGATCCTGAGAGTGAAACAATGACCTCTATAGAAGCTAGGGAGTTGGTACATACAAGTGGTATGATTCTAATACCACATTGGGATATTGAGAGGGCTTTTGTTCTAGACCAAATGAGAAGAAAAGACAAGGCCACAAGTTATGAAGCCATTAGTAGTGAAGGATTAAAGAGAGGGTTAGGATTTCACATAGACACAAAAAACCTAGTAGTTTGGAGTGTGGCCCTTGACACCAAAAAGCCTAGAATGATGGATATATAGGAAACTGCATAGGGCAACATGATTGTGTGGACATTGGAGAACACTACTGGGAAAGAAATCTCTAGCTTGGCCAAATACTTTTCTCTCATGAATGAGCTAAAGGTGGATGAAATTGAGGATAAGCTAGCTATAGTATACAATGAGTGTCTTGACATTAGAAAATTGTATGAAGAAGAGCTCAAAATCAGCCATGTACAAGAATAGATAATAGAAGAGTTGGAGGGGAAAATTCAAAGTCTAGAAGCAAAATAATATCCCTCAAGGAGCAAATCAAGGCAGTAGCTAAGGCAGTACATGCACCCAAGTAGGTGGAAGAAGAAAGGTACACTATAGAGGCAAACACCCAAACAAAGGAGATATCTATAGGGGTAACAGTGCCAATACCTATAGTAAATATGGAAATAGAGGCTCCTAAATCTGATAATGCAACTAAGAAAAGTGTTATGATGAATGTGTTAAGGCATAGAATAAGCACCTTGAAAAGAATATCTCAAGATGCTTATAATGCATTCATACATCTACAATCTGCAGAGCTAGTGTGTAGGGATGCAATTGGATGGCTTGAGCCAATTTTTCAACAATGGGGACCATATATGCAATTCTTTGATAGACTGATACCCTTATTAGCCAAAAAGCCAAATCTCCCAGATAAAGTTATTGCTATAAAGGAGGGTATGGACAAGGTGAAAGACCTATTGTAATTTTTCACAAAGAAATTGGAAACCATGCAAAATAAAATGAAAGTATTTACAAGTGGCTTTCATTCTTTAATTCTTTCTATTCTTGATTTTGATAGCAAAGTAAAGGATTTCAATGAATGGTCTAGTTCTTTTGACCATATTGTAGACTTGCCACAAGTGGCATCCATTTTCCAAGATGATATTGATGAGTGTATTTTCAATGAACTTATTTACACCCTATTCAAGATTGAAACTAAAATGAATAGGTTTACTATAGAGAGAAAGGTGATTACTGATGCCTGATGGCAGAAATCTATTGGTGAGTTAGCAACAACCAATACTTGTGAGTGGCCCACCAAATGAGAGGTTATTATCTGGGAAGCAATCACAGAAATCAAAGCCTTACCAGTAGAAGGCAGATAGAGAAAAAGATAAAGTTGAAGATTTTATGCTCTAGCTATCATTTGTAACTGTCTTTCTTTGTTTCTTTTTGAAAAAAGGTGTCCAAATATTTTGGGAAAATTTGTTAGACTCATTGTTGTAAAAGGACACCTACCAATCACAATTGCCCTTTTCTTGTTATAACTCGTTATATAAATGAGTTTTCAAGGAATTGTGAGGGTCCACAAATTTTGTATGTTTTTAGTTTTGCAAGAAAGTACATTCGATCCAGTCATATGTAGTTGTTTTGAGTTTATTTTTAGTGATGTACTTTTCTGATGACAAATAAAAATGCAGAATTAGTATGATTTTCTAGGTTCTTTATTGAGTTCCTATTGGTTATTGTATTAGTCAGCAAAAAGGATAATACAAAGGGGTATCTACACCAAATCTGTGTCACCATTTTCTATCTCCTTTTCATGAGTTTATCAGTTTTGAGATCATTTGGATAATGTTCATTTGATTGAATGCATTCTGGATGGGGTGTATATTGGTTATATTGTTGCTTTTAATTCAATGAATTATGTAAATGCTTCAATAAATTAGTAGAATTCATGAGTTTATGAAGAGGATATCATGTAAGAATGGAAATAGGTAATTATAGTTGATTGATTCAATTACAAGTTAATTGAACAAGGTCTCCTACCAATAAGTGATTCTTTGTGCCCAATGGATAAGGTAATGGTCTTATAAATCAAAGATGATTGAGAATAAATTGTACCTATAAATGTTAAAACTATTATAAATTCAAAATCATTCATATACTATTTTGTTCAAGGTTGTAATGCTGGTCACCACTTGTTTACATTTAGTTTTCCTGAGTCATAGGTAGCTACTATTCCCAGAAACACTTGTAAACTCTAGGAGAATTAGGACTAGATCTGCTTATAGGGGATGCATATGGACTTGAAAGAATTAAAGAAATTGGTAAATTGTGTATGTAAATGAGGATAAAAGATGAAAATTAGAATGAAACTAAGATAGTTGTAATACATTAGTTTTCATTAGAATTATCCCTAGGTATACCCACCTTGGTTTAGCAAAGCCTAAAGTGTAGGAAATCATCCTTGGTTTCATATAAGTTGGGTCTAGATGATCTACTTGTGTAATTGATTATAAGGATTAGCTAGTCTTTATATTATTTGAGCATTATCATTCTCGTATTGAGCATTTTGTTGCTTAGTAGTTTCAAACACCAAAAAAATGGTGACTCTACTGGGGACTAATGCTTTATGTGTCATAAACCAATGTATCATTTAAGATCGGTGTTTCCCTTGGGGAGAGTCTAAGGTAGATGTTTTTATGAGAGTTTTTTTGTGGTTTCGAGGGTTATGTGCATTTTGTCTGAGGAATTTAGTGAAAAAATTGTGATCCATTCAAAAGTTCTTTCCATTCTGATAGGGTGGGTGGTGACTCATAAGATTTTAACTAGTGTCATTATTTAGAGGATTGTTATCTCAAAATCATGGAAAACAAAAGAAACACACATGCAAATGTGAGGAAAAACTTGGGAATTAAATTACAAATTGATCTCCCTCCTAGGGGAAGATAGAACTGGGCTTTGAAAAGATCTTAGATGCATAGAGAAGACCATCCCTGAGAGTAAGAAATAAGGGGAGAGAATGTTCATTTCTCTACTATGGAAAGGGAATCATCTTGCCAAAGTTCTAGATCCCATCCTAGACTATCTAGTGATTACTTTTTTAGCACACCCAAAGAAGTGATATGCCAAGAAACTGTAGAGCTGCATAATACACCCAATTTAGACAAAAGGAATATAAATGATCTTTTTCAATGAAGTACAAATTATTTCTTGTCTGACTATTCTCAAGGGGAAGTAGCACCAAAACTTCTAGATCTTGAGAGTTTCAATGATGAAAAAATTGCTAGTTATGAGTTCACTATCCCAGATCCTAAAGATGGCAGTGGATCTAATGATGCAAATCAAAATAATACTAAGGTACATGTTCCTTTCTCATCCTCATTTTCACATAAAGTAGATTTTAACAAGTCTATTGGTGATGCTAGCACTAGTAACACTATGGGTAACATTAGACAAGATGTTGATCATCAACCTAAAATTGATTTACAAAGAAGACCTATCCAATTAGAAGGCGATAGGAAAATATTTTTTGTTGGAATCCCTAGTTACCCTAACCCCATCCCACAAGAAATAAGGAAAAGGTTGCCTAATTTTTTTGGGAACAATGCTATCACCCGTGAAGACACTTTGAGGAGTTTTCTTGATATGATGAGTGATTATGAGGTTGAGGCTTAAGATGTTATTATTAAATTGTTTGTTCAATCATTAATTGAATATGATAGAGAATGGTTGAAAAGACTTCCTAAATTATCTATTGTTGATTGGAAGGATATGGAATACTATTTCAAAGAGCCATATGGTGATAAGCAGAATTAGAGTTATATCCCAAGTGAATTCAGTAATATTAAGAGGTTACCTAATGAATCTATCACTAAATTTAATAATAGGTTCCAAAAGAGAATGTATAAACTCATGCAAGCCATGCGAGTTGATGAAAAAATCTATTTGATTATTTATTTGAATACTTTTGATTGAAAAATTGCATCTCAGCTTAGAGATAAATAACCTAGGACTTTAAGGGATGCTTTCAAAATTTCTATAAATGTGGAAAACAATTTGAGGATTTCAAGAAGGCTGGAAAATAAAAGAGATGATCCTAGGTTGTTTGGAAATAAGGGAAATAGAAAGGAGGATAACAAAGGTGTAGGTGGGAAGAAGCAAGAGCCTAGTGAGATAAGTCAAGTTCTAAATGCTATAAAGAATCTAAATATCCCTCAGGTAAAAAAAGATAGGAATCCCACTAAAAATAGGGTCCCTTATCAGTAAAATTTCAATAGATAGAATAGGTTGCAAAATTTCCCTTATACTACCACTTGGAAAGATGGTTAGCCTAATGTTCCTTCCCCCAAAAATACTAACAACAAGATCACCCCTGATCCCTTGTCTAAAAACTTTTAAATGTAGTAGATGAACCTAAATTCACTGCTAAACCAATGTGGCGTTTTGTGTGTCAATTACCCCATTCTCTTGAATCTTGTGCAATAGAGTTGTCTTTCCTTGTAAATTAGAATGTAGTAGAAAAATGTCAAGAACATGAAGAAAACCAAGAGGATGTAGGGTGTAATATGTTTGAATCACATAATGATTATTCTAACTGTGAAGATCATGATAGAGTTGTAAATGAGCAAAGGTAGTTTTAGAATGAAGTGCAACAACAAGTATTCTCTAATGAGAGTGATGTTGAAAATAATTTGTAACCTGGTAAGTGCCAAAGAAGAAATCACTTTAAGGAAGCACTCTTGGGAAGAGATTGACCAATTACTACAAACATGATAGCTCAAGTATAGACTAGAAACATAGCTAAAAGGGAAGGCAATGATAAGGAAGCTAGTATGTTTATAAAGGGACTTAATCCTAAAAAAGAAGAAGCTATGAAGCCTAAATAGATCCCTGCTGAGAAGGTTAAGATTACAAATAAAAAGTGGGAACCAAAGAAGATAATCATAAAGTTTTTGAGTCCCCAAATAATATTCCAAAGAAGTTAGATGAGAAGATATCAAAAGAAATCATTATAAGTGACAATGACCATCAAGGTGATGTAAGTATTTTTGATAAACATCATGATAAGAGGAGTATTGTCATTGATAGCCCATCTGATTCTTCTATAGATATGACTACAATGTTATCACAAATCACTATCAAAGTCCCTTTGTCTAAATTGTTAAGGATCCCTAAACATAGAAATAAAGCTTTAGCATAGTTGGGAAATACTGGTACAAATGTGAGGCATGATTGCAATGAAAACCATAATCCCAAGGAGAGCAGTAAAGAAAAAGTAAAGGACAATGAAGCTAAAGTAGTTGTGTCTCAAATTCCTCAAATGTTTTTGGATAATTCTATAAATCAGTGTTTGGGAAATGTTGAACCATTTTTTTAAAGCATTTTAGTAAATGGTAAAACATTAAAAAATTGCATGATTAATTCTAGTGCTTCCAATACTGTAATGCCTTTTGAAATAATGAAGGAATTAGGCTTAAAGATGGATACTACTCAAGGAAGATGTTGTGCTATGGATAAAAGAGAAGTGACAGTCATAGGCACTATTAATTCTTTACCATATAGATTAATAGCCTATCCTAACAAAGAGCTTAGTATGAGTGTATTGGTTGTTGACATTCCACCTTGGTATGGCATGTTGTTTTCAAGAAAGTGGAGTGCTACCATGGGTGGGAGTCTATAGTGTGATTTTTCATTTGCTACTTTTAATATTGAGGGGAATTTGATAAAAGTCAATAGGGAGCCTTAAAGTATATACATGATAGAGGAAGATATAGAAGACAATATGAAAATTTTTGTGGATACAGATATAAATGCATTTAGAGCTAAAGTTTTGAATTTGAAGAAATCCAAGCATAAGTCTCAAATGGAAATGGAAGCTGACACAAAAATAGACAAGGGTGACCTATGGACTATGCTTTTTGATGGTGCATGCTGCAAAGATGGATTTGGTGAAGGCATTTTGCTAATATCTCTAGTATGGGAAACATACAAATTCTCCTTTACTTTAAGTTTCCCTTGTACTAACAATATAGAAAAGTATGAGGCTTTATTTCTAGGTCTTAGATTAGCTCATAAATATGGGATAAAGTGTTAAAATGTTGTAGGAGATTTTGAATTGGTGGCATCCCAAGTAAGAAATGCTTATGTGTCAAAGAAAAAAAGATTAAAATAGTATAGAAATGTAGTATGGGACATGATTGATTGAATGTTTTGATGCATTTGGGATAATTTGGAAAGATAGGACAAATAATAAGATGGTAGACTTACTAGCAAACATAGCAATAAAACCTGATGATATCACATTTGTTGGTGTGTCTAAGATTGAGATTCAAACTAGACCTTTTGTCCTTGATAATCTTTAGAATTGGCAAGTGTTTGAAGATGATAAGGATATTCTAAGATTCTTGAACTATTAGAATATGTTGTTAGTACAAGAAATTGATTGTGCAGCTTATGTAGAGAGTATAGATGGAAAAGATACTATTTTTGGGTAGGAAGTTGTGCAATTGAAGACAAATAAAATCCCAAAGGGTCTATTTGTTTCAGAAACTATTTTTGACAACCAAGATAGGTCACAAATGAATACTAATGAGTACAATGTCAAAAATTTGGAGGAGGTGAACTTGGGAACTCAAGAAACACCTAAAAAAGTGTATATTAGTAAGAAATTGCCTCCTAAAATCAGGGAAGATTTGATAGACCTACTAAAGACGTATAGATATGTGTTTTCATGTTCATATGATGACCTAAAGGCCTATAGGGAAGATATTTTTTAGCATGAGATCCCTTTGAAACTAGATACCAAACCTTTTAGGCAGAAACAAAGACCAATAAATCTAACTTTGGCTCCTGAAATGTAAGAGGAACTAATCAAATTGAGAGATGTAGGAATCATAAATCTTATTAGACATTCTTCTTGGGTATCCAATTTAGTTCCTATTAGGAAGAAAAATGGAGACATAATGTTATGTGTTGACTTCAAGAATCTTAATATATCTTCATTAAAAGATAATTATGGTCTACCAAACATGGAAGCTATGTTGCAAAGGGTTATTGGTTCTGAGCTTATGTCTATGATGGATGGATTTTTAGGCTATAATAAAGTGGTTGTTAAAGAATCAAAATAGTTCAATACTGCTTTTACTACTCCATGAGGTACTTCTTTTTATGTCAAGATGCCTTTTGGGCTTACAAATGCTGGAGCTAATTTTTAAAGGGCTATGGGTGTGGCTTTTGCTAATATTATTGAAAAATTTTTGGTTGTGTATTAGGATGACCTCACTGCTTATTCCAAGGATGAAACTGATCATTGCATGCACCTAGAAAAGGTATTTATCAAAGCCCTTAGACATGGAATATTGTTAAATCCAAGGAAATGTAACTTTGGTGTTACTAAAGGAAAGTTGTTAGGACATTTGGCTGGCAAGCATGTAGTGAAAATTGACCCTAAAAGGGTAGAAGCAATAGAAAAAATTCAAAAACCCAAGAGTGTTAAAGGCATTCAGTAATTCTTTGCAAAGATCAACTTTCTTAGGAGATTTGTGACAAATTTTGTAGAAATTAGTAGGCCTATATCAAGGATGCTAAAGAAAGGATTTGAGATAAAATGGGACGGTGAACCTAGTATTGCATTCCAAAAAATTAAGCAGGCTATTAAAGATGCCCCTATTCTTAGAGCTCCAAATTATGATAAACCAATGCATATATTTTCTTTTGCCTCATTTCACACTATTGTTGCAGTATTGTTACACAAAAATGAGCAAGGTTATGAGCAACCCATTGCATTCTTCAACAAGTCTTTGTAAGCAATAGAACTTAAGTATGATATGAATGAAAAATAGGCATATGCATTAGTGAAAGGAGTCAAGGCTTTTAGATGTTACTTAATGGGAGCTATTGTCATTGCTTTTGTTCCTACTACTATTGTGAAGGACACCTTCTCACAACAAGGGGTATCTGGTAGGAGGTGTAGATGGATTAATAGGATACAAGAGTTTAATATTGATATTCAGATTACCAAACTTGTTAGGGGTCAATGTTTGGCCAAATTGATGATAGAAGCCAACCTAGAGGCAAACCAAATTAATCAACTTGATGATAGTTGCAAGGATAATCTTTGTGATATGGATAGCTTTGACTGGTATGAATATGTAATTTATTATTTGGAAAACATGAAATCTCCATCAGAGCTAATAGATAACAAGAAAAGATCCCTCAAGTTGCAAGCCATACGCTATGTTTTAGTGTAGGGTCAATTGTGGTGGAGAAATATGGAAGGGGTACTTTTAAAGTGTGTAGATGAGATTGAGTCTAAAAGAATTTTGAAAGATATGCATGAAGGCATATGTGGTGGTCATTATATGGCTAAAACCACTACTCATAAAATTCTTAGGGCTGGTTTTTGGTGGCCAACACTTTTTAGAGATACTCATGAGTCTGTAAAAGTTTGTGATGCTTGTCAAAGGTTTAGTGGAAAGTTAAAATTCTCTAGGAATTTTCCATTGAGACTAGTTGAAGTGTAGACACCATTCCAACAATGGGGAATTGATTTTATAGGAGAGATCACAAATTAATCTAGTGGTGGACATTCATGGATCTTAGTAGGCACTAATTATTTCACTAAGTGGGTTGAGGTAGTCCCTACTAAGAATGCAACAAGTAAGGTGGTGATTAATTTCATTCTAAATAATATTGTGACCAAATTTGGATGCCCATAGAGGATTGTAATTGATAATGCTATGTGTTTCAGATAAGAGGAATATAAATTTTTTTTGTAACAAGTATGGCATTATAGAGTACATGTCATCACCTTATCATCCCTAAGGAAATGGTTAGGTATAATCAAGTAATACGTGTATATTAAAAATCATCAAGAGGATTTTAGGAGAAAATAAGAAAGCTTGGGATTCAAAATTTCCATTAGCTCTATGGGTTGATAGGGTTACTATGAAAAAGGCCATTGGATGTGCTCCATTTGACCTGGTTTATGGTATACATGCTAGACTTCCAAAGAATAACTTAAAAGAGATGTATAAATTTTTTCAGTTGTATGAAGATGATATCATTGATGAGATGCAACACAAAATGGATGATATTTTGTAACTAGAGGAAGCAAGGAGAGAGTCTTCTAATCAAAATGCCAAGCTACAATAAAAAATGAAGAACTTATATGACAAAAGAGCCATTGAGAGGAAATCTGAAATAGGTGACATGGTACTGATGTGGAATGCTAGAGTGGAAGATAAAGGAAAGCATGGTAAATTTGACCCAATCTGGCTTGGTCCATATAACATTTGTGATAAAAATGGAGAAGATTCATATTTCTTGAGAGATCTAACTGGAGATATTTTTGAATTTACAATTCATGGACAATTCTTGAAGAGATACTTTTCTTAAGGTATCTACTTTTCCATGAACTGTAGTTTTAGGTTTCCTTGTGTTCTTGTACATTGTGTATATTTTGTAGATCCTTGTAAATTTCTCTATATAGTCTAGTTTCTTGTTTTTGTGTGTTTCTCTATGCTCTCTAAAGAAGTTGTCATGTAGAAGTCAAGTATGTGGTCTACTCTTCCATAGATTCTGAATTCTTACATAGACTCAAGTAGTCTATCATCCGTAGATAGAGCCACTATTGGTCTAAATTTTCACAATATAAAAAAGGTCTAAAATTTTGGTGAAAAATTAGTTAGGTCATTGCATTTTGTAGATTAGGGTTTCATTCCTCATTATTTTCTTACTCTTATTTTACCCTAGTCATGCCTTGATTCATGTGTTGTTGAGATCTATTAAATTCTCAAAGTTTGTCTCTCAACATAGCCATTAAAATACCTAAGTATTTACCCCTTAGATTAGCCATTATTGAATTATTTTGGGTATTTTTATTGATGAATAAAGAAATGATCCCTCCTTCTCTTCACAAGGCTACTTTTGTCTGTTGAACCTTTAAAGTGGGAGATTTTGAGATAGGAAAGAATGCATATGAGGAGTTGAGTGAGTACCTAGGCCAGTACAAATTTGCTACTAGGCCCTACAGGATGTATGAACCTAACAACTAAATTACCACTGAGGTCAAGGCCATTAGGGGATAAATCCTACCTCCAAGCAAGCCAATCCCTATAGAGGACTTAATTGCCAACATAGTAGCAACAGGGAAGGTTGATTTTAAGGGTTTTTATATAGAGGTTCCATATCCTGGTAAATTGAGAAAAATGGTGGATAATTTTGACTATAACATGTTGCAAATGTCACAAGATCCAAAGGGAGAGGAAGCTACTATAAATAGAGAATCCCCTGAACCAGATGTGCAGTTGGAGATTGAGTTGGAAGAGGAGCAACCATCAACTTCAGCTTGGGTGCCAAAAGGAAACAAAAGGAAAAAGATAATGCACATCCTAGAAAGGGTGGTAAGCAAAGCTTTACAAGTGATGCCAATAAATAGTGAGTATTCTGTTGATATTAGGAAAAAGTTATTTATATCAAAGTGCTACAAAGGTAGGAAAAGCCTCTACTAATCTCCAAATTGCAACATCAAGATTGGACGATAAGCTTATTCAATCTAAAATGTTCATGGAAGATGATGATTTTATTAAATCATCAGAGTTTAAAAGTTTTCTCTACATGATAACTATTCATATCCACAATATAACACAATACTTGATTCTTATACTACCCAATTTGGAAATCAAGAAGGCATTGTTCCCTCACTTCCAAAGCATGGTCACCTTGCAACCAACCAATCCTATAAGGATAAGGATGTCTCATTCTCTTCAAACCAAGTTTCTAAACCATCTCTTTAGCAACAAGATTATTAGTAGTACCACCATCCACAATCACTTTGCAGACTTTACCACTAGACTTACAACAAGTTTTGAACAAACTAGTCCTTTGACAAGAATCCAATGTCCTCTCACCCATTAGTACTCACCAAGCTATCAGACTCTCTCCTTGTTTAGGTTGACTATCCTAGACTACAACCTCATTCACAATAGTAGTTGTCCTCCCAATTAGACATTCAAAAGATCTATGCCCTTCTTGACCACACTTGAAATAATTACCTCTAAACACACCTCCACCTATCCTTCTTTTCTGTTCAACAAGTTTTGGTTCACCTTTTGCTTTTGGTTTAGCTTGTGCTAAACTATCCTACTTCTCCTTCCCTTGGGAACTACCTTGATTCTTCCTCTTTAGCTTCTCCTCTACTCTCAAAGCATACTGATAAGCATCCTCAACTGAAGAAATATTCAGCATACCAACCTCATCCTAAATATTGAATCTTGAACCATTAATGTACCACACTACCTTTTCCTTTAACAATTCTCTATGCCTAGACTAAATAGTCAACTTGTAGAACTCCTCAGTGTAATCCTTCACAATCATATCCTTCTGCTTCAGATTCTACAACTTCTTAAACAACTCAAGTTCATAATCAATAGGGGTGAACTTAGCCTTCAACTTAGTCACCATCAATCTCCATCTAGAGATCTTCATTTCACCTTCCTCTTCTCTAATTCTTTGTAGTTCCTTCTATTGGCGCTCAACATTGCAACCCTGATTTTGAGTACCAATGAGAAAGTTAAGCCCTCTAAGCACTTTTTGATGAGTTTGTACCTAGCTGTCCATTTGAGGCCTAAGAGGTTTTTAATGTTCTTGACACCTTCCATTCAACATATCCACTCATTTCATGAATTTAAATTGACATTCCGAGCTATTTCGTGAAGTCCCATTTTGAGTAATTGTCAAATCTGCATTTTCACCCAAGTGTCAAATAGTGATAGGAGGCTAAGTTTGCAATTAAATATCTCACACCCAGTGATGTTTCATGAATTTTCACTTTCAAAGTGTCTAGTGTCTATAATTTAGAGCCTTTTTTTTATATTTTGAGTTGTTTTGAGTCCGTTTGACTAGATTTTGAATCCCTCAAAGTTGGTCATTTGATGTTGTCATGCTAATGTGAATTATTTTGAATTCTAGGAAGCCCTATTTGACTTGTCATAACTTTGACACAGTTGACCAAAATGATAAATTTCCTTTTGATTTGTATTTTAGAGGTCAAAGACATGTTATGTTTCAAGTTTGAGCGTATGATGAATCCGTTTGATCAGTTTTCAAATGTGATTCCAAATGCAATTTCTAATTTTTTACTGGTGTCAAGAAACACAGATTTATCAATACCCCTATTCGTGATGTTATAACTCTGAATCCATGATAGATGAGATCAAATAGATTATACAAATGTTTTGTACTCTAAAAATACTTTAAGTGTGCCAATTTTCAAATCCTGAAAAATCAGTCTGCACCCTTTCCCAAGTCCATTCTATTTACAAAACTACTTTTCTACCATTGTTTCCAGTCTAGAAATTTGAGTAACCCACTTTGACTGCTCACCATTTGTGCCCAATTATTCATCATGAGCCCAAATTTTAGATTTATAGTCTACCCATGACAATGAACCAACACCCCAATTTTCATTTTTCCAAGTGCCTATTTGCCCAGTTTTCAAAGTCAAAATCAAACACATTTTCTAGATTTCTAACATGTTTTCTTGTAGGTGATTTTAAGTAAGCAACTTTGGAGTCGATATCTTTTGACCTCAATGTCATCAAGAGATGAGATTTGGTAGGCCTATTGAGTATGTTAGAGAGAATATATATCCAGAGTCATGTCAATTTCTAAAGCCAGTTATCAGGCCTTCTTGTCAGTGAATCACATTTTAAAAGAACAATGATAAAATGAGTTTTAAGTGATGATTTAGTGCTCAAAGTGGATTCTAGTTAGTTTGAGGTGATCGATGGATCAGTTTGCAATGTCAGTTGTTCAAAAATGATTTTTTTTTAGTTTGATGACTGCTGCAAAGATGGTTCTTCATGATTGGCAGATGGGTAGAATTCCTTTCTTTGTTCTTCCTCCAGAAAATAAAGATCACCAAGCTAGTGAGCTTTCAGGTGTAATTCCTCCTATTAGTGGTATCCCTAAAAAAATACCTATGTTTAAAGAGGTAGATCAAGATGCTACTATTAAGGCTATTGCAACTAGTGTTTCTAACTAGCAACTTAAAAAGGTTCTAGTGCAACAAAATTTCTTTAGCCATGAAGATGAGAAAAATGGAGATGGTAAAGATTTTGCATATAAGGAAACTAATGATGCCACTAATATCTCTAAGTTCATGAATTCAAATGACAACTCTCAAGAAGCTAAGGTAGTTTAGGTAAGTCAAGAGGATGTATCAAATGTGAAAGGTAATGATGAGGAGGAGCCATCTCTTACATGGGAAGAAGTATTGAAAAGTGTTAAAGTGAGTATGGTTGTGAAGAGCTCAGAACTAGGAAATGTGGCTGATGATAGTGGGTAAAGAACTTTTTTTTTGTAGATAGTTGAAAGCTGCAGAATCCTTGGGGGTCCACGTTGGACAAAATCACAAAGTATGAAGGGGCAAGGAAGTTGCATGATAAGGATAGCATATGAAGGGTATCACCCATAACAAGGCCAAAGCAATAGGCCATCCTTTCAAAGAAGATGCCACAACCCATGCATAGGGTAGACTAGCGTATAATAGGAGCTTGAAGAGCAGAATAGGTTGCATATTGTATGCAAAGGGGAAGCAATCTTAAATCGTATATCCCACATTCTTTACATGGTAAAAGTTTTATCTTTTTAAATAATCCTTTAGACAATATGAGTGTTGTCTTTAAGACAAGCCCTTTTGAAGCGCAAGCCTTTCTGTGGGGCCTACTCGGCCAAGCTAGTGGTATGCAAAGTCAACAAATTTTGACTCATAAGAGAAAAAAGAAAAATTCAATGCTCTATGGGGTTATGACCATCATATGATTGGGAGGTGTATGTTGAGAGTATTACACCCATACAAAATGAGGCCCAATGTATGGGCGTAACATATTTTAAGAAGGCTCTGGGGATATGCTCAAGTCATGAGAGTGTAAAGGAAACTTGTGCCCATGAGAATGTAAGACAAATTTTAAAGACCTCCGAAGCTATGGTGGTTCAAACACGAGTGTGAGAATGTAAAGGAAATCTTAGAAGCCCTCTAGTGCTATGGGAAAATGGATGGATTAATTAATTAATTAAAAAAATTTCAAAAGGGGTCATGGCAAATTAGAAGTTTGCAAGTGGCTTGGGAAAAAAATATTGAATATATAAAAGTGAAAATTCAAAAAAGGTTTCAAACACATGATTTGCAATTTGAAAGAATTAAATGAATTTAAAAGTTTTTATATAGTTCAAACTATATGAATTTTTAAATTTTTCCATTTTTAATGCTTTGATTCAGTGCAGGAGCTTGATTTTCAAATGGCCATATCAGGGGCATTTTTTTTCCAAAATAGGTAGTGCAATATACTATTGGAACTGGGAGTAAATTTTTTTTCCAAATTTGGGGTAAGTTTTTGAGCAGGTCTTCACTAGTTTGAGTTATAAGCAAATTTGTGATTTTTGGGGCCTTCTCAGCAAAATAGGTAATTTTCACCATGGAGCATCAAAATTGGTCATGAGGCAAATATAAAGGCTTTTTGAAGTTTGAATATGAAGAAAATTGATTCTAAGAGGTTTTCTTGGCTTCTAGAGGTCATGTTTAACTGATTTTCACTTTTACCTTTAGTTCAAATTTGACATCAGAAATCAGTTATTCTTTCCAATCAAAATATTTGAATCACTTTATGCCTTTAAGAGAAAAAATGATGAGGATTTGATATGCAGTTACAAAGAGAAGGTAGAGAGAGGCTTTTTTAGCTTCTTAGGAAAGAATTTTGAGGAGACACTTGTCATTTTTTGGTCAAATCTAGGATTTCTTTCCTCCTATATCATCTTTTCTTCTTCTATTTTGTAGAAGTTGGCAATTTTCTGTGGGGAAACCAATAGGGTTCCAATTTCTACTATGAGACCAGGTTGTTGTTGGTTTTACTTCTTGTCTAATTGAGCAGAGCTCTAGTAGTGAAGACCACACATCTGCTCTTGTGCAAATTTGTAGTTCATTTCATGTATTGTTATTCTAAGATAATGGAAATTGATGCTAGATCATGTGAATTATTTGGAGATTCATTTAGTTTTACCAATTTATGTATTCATTCTTTCCAAGGATGAATATAAAAGGGGATTTACATGAATTATCTAGGTTTTCTTATTCTATCTCCTAATTCTTCATATGCTATTGACTTTGGTATTAAATGAATAAGGTTCATTTGATTTGATACATCTTGGATGAGTTGTATATCATATCTATTGTTGCTTTTGATTCAAGGAGTTGAGTAAATGATTCAATGTTCTGATAGGGATTTTGGGTGTATGAAGGGGATATTTCATAAGAATGGAATTTGGGGATTTCAGTTGATAAAAGCAATTGTAATGCAATCAAGTTAGGTCATCCTACTGGTAATGACTCTATGTCCCAATAGATAAGGCACTGATCACTAAGTCAAATGGAAGTTGATATGACTGTCATTTGCACAAATCATTTTAATCAAATCAATTTAGTTTTTCATGTTTTCTTGTGGACTGAAAATAATTAACCCTCTCTTAGCTTATGGTTTCATAGGTTATTATATGTAGCTATTTCATTCCTATGTCATTGCATAACTGTTAGAAGATAAAAGGTTTTTTCATATTTTGTTATTAGGTTCAGATTTATGTTTAAATTAGACTAGTACCATATATCAAAACCTCAAGGTTAACTCACCTAGGTCTTACAAAGCTTGAAGTGAAGAAGGAGTTATGCCTTATAGTTGGCCCAAGACTATAGTCAAGTGTATCTATAATAGGAATTTGCTAGCCTTAGATGCATTGGTCTAGTTTCTTGGTTATTTTCAAAACTGTTAAATCAGGAGCCAACAAACTGGGGACTCTATTGGGGAATCTATAAAGAAATTCATTGTTAGAAGTACTAGAATTTCTAGTATAAATAACATTGGCATGAAGTGTTTTTCATTGCTTTGCTAAACATTCATATTCCCTAGTCAAGTGTTATCCATTTCCAGCAGTGACTTTGAGGTTAAATATAAATTATATTGTTAAAAGGTGTTCATCTTTAGTCAATTCAGCTGGTTGTTGTTTTCAAAGTCCTGTTGTGATTTCAAAGTCAAGAAAGTTATGTTTTAACTTTGTGTAGAAGTTTCAAATTCAAGATTAATCTGAAGAGTGGTCTTCTATTTGTAGTTGTTTCAAATTAGTTTGTGGTATCTTCAAGACTAATGCAATTTATGTCTCACTTAATGTGAGTGGAAACTTGAAATTAATCTCTATAATAGTGCAGTTCTATACATGAATTGTGATTAGTTGTTGCAGGAGAAGAGTAGATTCGAAGAGGTTGAAACATTCAGAAGCTTGGTAAGATCTGTGATGTGCTGGTTCAAAAGGTTGAGCAAAGAATTGATGAGAATTTTGGTCTATTGTTGTAAATAGTGGATAGAGAACTTCTAGCCATCTAGATCTTGAGGTATTTTGTTTTCATGTATTATCTTTTCATGAAAATTGGTTGTTAAGAGGTAGTGTTCTCCATCAAGTGAGTTTCAACACTAAGAGGAGGAGAATAGTGTGATAAGTTTCATACACTTCATTGGATTGAGTTTTAGCTGTTGTTTTTAAGTTTGTGAAGTGTATTTGAAGAGAGATATCTAGTAGAAGGTTGTATAGATCTATTGCAAATTGTGAATCTAAGATTTATTATATGTGAATGAGTTTCAAATTTTTGAAGAATGTCAAGTTTCCTTTCACCTAGTATGCAGCTTGTCAATGAAATTTCTAGATCTATTTCTACCAAGTGGTATATGCCACTATGTTTTCATGGCATTCATGGTTTCCCGAATATCATTCCTAATGATATTAGACAATGTTTTCCTAAGTTTAGTGGGAACCCTCTTGTTTTAGCTAGTCATCATATTGTGTTGTTTAGTGATTTGATGGGTGACTATGAGATTGCTCATGAGGACGTTCACATGAAGTTGTTTGTTCAAACTTTGGAAGGTGATGCTAGAGACTGGTTTTCTTTTCTACTAGCATGTTTCATTTCATCCTAGGGTGAGTTGCATTCTGCCTTCATGGAGCAATTTGGATAAAGAGTAAGCATATCTGATTCTTATGATAAGTTCTTAAAGATTCACATTGAGAATGATGAACTTGTTCCTCAATTTAACCTCAGATTTGCAAAAATTTTGAATGAGATCCTTAAGAGTTATAGACCTGATGATCAAATGTGTTCAGTTGTTTACTTTGATGCATTTGACAAGAAAATGAATTATCTACTAAGGGATAAAGAACCATAGACATTATATCAAGCTTTTATGACCACTAGGGATATTGAAAATTATTTGAAGTATGGATTGATTAGAGGTCATTTTTCTATGAATGATTTCTAGTATAATGGTTATGAAAGAAAAGTGGAACATAGTGTTGACACTTTAATTCCAAATCAGAATATCAATACCCCTGTTGTAAGTTTTAATCAAGTAGAAAATTTAGATCAAAGTGTGTGTATAAGTAAGGATAGTTTTGTTAGAAATGAAGACACAAATGTTCTTGATATTACAGTAGTAAGATGTACTTTATACTTTGATAGGGTTCAACACTATGTTGATTTTATGAATCAAGGTTTAATTATAGTAGTAAGTTCTTCTCATGATAATTATATGTATGATGATGTTACTAATGTTTCTAGATTTGAGGTTTTTGCATTTAGATCTCAGTCTTGTGTAAGTGAGGAGGCTAAGAGTTATCTCTTTGATCATGAGTTTGATGTTGATGATCTGACAAGTCATGGAGAGATGACACAAGATGAAGAGTGTGAATCACATTTATTTCAGTCATAGTTAGAAGAACAAAGCATTTATATTTGTAATGTTTTAGTAGTAAATGGTAATGTGGACTCATTTGATCAATCAAATATGCAAGAAATGATTTCTCTTATTCATAGATTGCATCATGTTGAGAATATTATAAAATTTGAAGTTGAAAGATATTCATCTCAATATGAGAATGAAGAAGCTAAAAGTCATGCTTCAAGTGATGATAATAAAGTTGTTGATCCAACATATTGTGAAGAAGCCTCATGTGAAGATAATGATGAGAGTGGTTACTTGAATCAAAGTGAGGAAAATGATATTACATGTTCATCTTCATACGAATCTGATGCTGATGGGAAAGAAGGCAATGATGGAAGTGAATATTCATATGAAGGTAAAGGTATGAATTCCTTTTTTGAATTTGAAACAAAAAATACATCTCAGTGTTTGTATTATATAAATCAATTAGTCAATGAAGAATTTGAGAATGATTTTTACTCAAGGTATGAAGATAAAGAAATGTTGAATCCAATTAATGTTAATGAATTTGAATATGAAGATTTCAAGGAAGGGTTGTCAAGTGTTCCTACATTAGATAGTAAAATTGTAGCATGAAGTGAGGGGTTCAAGAATGAATCACAGTTTATCCAAAATGGTTATCCTAAGAAAGATAATGAAGAGAATGTTATTATGGACACTATATGTTTGGTAGAAGAAATAGAAAGTGAGTCTTCATATAGTTCTGATTTTTCTTCATACGCTAAAAGTCTCCATGAGGATGAAATGGGTAGTGAATTTAAAGTGTATAATAATGCTTTATTTGATGAAGGTTGTAATGATGAACAACCCATCTTTTTTCCAAATGTTCAAAGAGCATCTCTACATGGAGTTATTAATCCATTGTTGGAAGAAAACATGGAAGTTTCAGATTTAGTTGGGCTAGATGCAAATGGTGATACACTATCATACTATTGTAACAAATCAGAATATTGTTCTTCCATTTGTGATATTGAATTTTCTAATGATGTTGCATTTTGTGAGCTTGAAGATGAGATGTGTGATGGAGTTGAATTTGAAGAGAAGTTGACCCTTCATAGTAAGTTTTATGATGATTCCTATGAGGTACAAGCTAATCAACATTTCAATTGTGAAGATACATCAGGTGGTTGTGAAGTGATTTCAGATTTTGATGATAAGGTTATGTATGAATATAAATCTTTTTGCTCATTTGAAATCCAGCTAACAATATTTGAGGAGATGCAAAGTCAAGGTATGAGTGATACACATAACTCATTTGATGAGGTTGAATATAAGGCCTTTGTATTTCCATTTGATGATGTTCATGAATCAATTTATAAAGATCATTTTTAGTTTGATGTTGGTAATGTTCTTTTTCATAGTGAGAAAAAGATTGAAGTAATGTTAAGTTTTTACATGCACTATGAAAGTAATGGTGATGATTTTTTTTTGCCAATTGAAGAAATTCATGATGCTAACCTGATTGGCAAGACTGATATAACTAATATTTCTAGCTTACCTCATGATAGTTTAGATGAAAATTAGGTTTATGATAGAGGTAAAAGTTTTTGTTGAAGTTTGGTGGCCTAGGGCCATCATTTGTACATAGTAGTGGTAGTTCTTTTATTACTTTCAATAAATCTATTCAAGAGAAGTTGTTGTGAATGGTCTACTTCTTCTAGAGATCTAAATCCTTTCCATTCCTACAAAGGATATGCATCCCCAGATAGAGCCACTATTGGTGCCCAAAATTGCAGCCCCAATTTTGAGTACCATTGAGAAAGTTAAGCCCTATAAGCATTTTTGATGAGTTTGTACTCGACTATCCATTTGAGGCCTAAGAGTTGTTTAATTTTTTTGACACCTTCCATTCATTATATCCACTCCTTTCATGAAGTTAAATTTCTATTTCATGAAGTCCCATTTTGAGTAATTGTCAAATCTGCATTTTCACCTATGTCAAACAGTGATAAGAGGTTGTGTTTGCAATTGAATATCTTGCTCCTAGTGATGTTTCATGAATTTTCACTTTGGGAGTGTCTAGTGCCCATATCTAAGAGCCTTTCTTTCAGATTTCAAGTCATTTTGAGTTTTTTTTGACTAGGTTTTGAATCCCTCAAAGTTGTTCATTTGCTATTGTCATGCTGATGTGAATTGTTTTGAATTCTAGGAATCCCTATTTGACTTGCTATAACTTTGACCCAGTTGACCAAAATGAGAAATTTCCTTTTGCATTGTATTTTAGAGGTTAGAGACATGTTATGTTTCAAGTTTGAGCTTATGAAGAATCCATTTGATTAGTTTTCAAATGCGATTCCAAATGCAATTTCTAATTTTTTACTCGTGTTAAGAAATGTAGATTTGTCAATTTCCCTATTCATGATGTTATAACTTTGAATCTATGACAGATGAGATCAAATGGATTGCACCAGTATGTTTTACTCTGAAAATGCTTTAAGTGTGCCAACTTTTAAATCATGATGAATCCGTCTGCACACTTTCCCAGGTCCATTTTATTTACAAAAATCACTTTTTTGCCATTGTTTCCAGTTTGCAAATTTGAGTAGCCCACTTTGACCACTCGCCATTTGCACCCAATTATTTTTCATGAGCCCAAATCATAGATTTATAGTCTCCCTATGATAGTGAAGCAACTCCCCAATTTTCATTTTCCCAAGTGCTTGTTTGCCCAGTTTTCAAAGTCAAAACCAAATGCATTTTCTAGATTTCTAACATGTTTGTCTACAAGTGATTTTAAGGAAGCAACTTTGGAGGTTGATATCTTTTGACCCTGATGCCATCATGAGACAAGATTTGGAAGGCCTATTGAGTATGTCAAAGAGAATAGATATCTAGAGTTTCAGAGCCAAGCTAGGTGTTTATGTTAATTTTTAAAGCTAGTTATCAGGCCTTCCTGTCAGCAAATCACATTTTAAAAGAATAGTGATAAAATGATTTTTAAGTGATGATTCAGTGCTCAAAGTGATTCTAGTCAGTTTGAGGTGATAAATGGATCAGTTCGCAATGTCAGTTGTTCAAAAACCAAAAAAAAATAGCTAGGCCTGGTTTGGGGCATGATTGATTTGATCAGTTGCTCAAATTCTTGATAGTAATAGCTTTGCCAATGTTTCCTGTAGAAGTGATTGAAACAATCTTCAATTATCTAGTTTTAAAGGTAATTTCATTTTAAAATATGTTAGCTTTTATGTGGAGTCAAAGGCTTGTGTGATGAAATATGGCTCTAAATTCAACATTTGTGTGTTTTGCTACATATGAGAATTATATATTGCTCTTAAACTTGAGAATCATATGACACAATAAAAATGGAGTCCCAAATGTTTTAAAATGAAAATTTTGAAAGATTATAAAACCCATGTTGATATATAAGAATACACCATGGAAGGTAGTTGCTCACACTAAAGAGAATCAAAATAAAAATGTTGATCATGCATTGATGAGCTTCCATGTCTCAAGAAGTTAGAAGATAATAGTGTCTCACTACAAGGGAGTATCATGATAATCAAAGAGAGGAGATATATAAAATATAACTACAAAAGAAGGTAGGGGTTACACTCCCTTTTAGCTTCATGTCCAAAATGGGCTCCAACATTGTGCAAGCATCACAAACTCTTTTGGCAAGGGTTCACTTTTTTCACTTCTTTGACAGTTTTCTCAGATGAAGAGTGATAAGCAAGCAATATGTATGGGCTTTATTGGGTATCCCAATGTTGGAAAATCATCTATAATCAACAATCTTAGAACCAAAAATGTTTCCAAAGTAGTGCTTGTATTAGGAGAGACAAAAGTATGGCAGTACATCACTCTTACAAAATGCATTTTCATAATAGGCTGTCCTAGGGTTGTCTACCATAACCATGATTCTGAGATAGATATTGTTCTCAAGGGAGTGGCTCATGTTGCAAATTTATAAGATGCAACTAAAAATATTGGCGAGGTTCTTCGTCAAGTGAAGAAGGATTACCTCAAAAGAGCATATAAATTAAAGGATTGGACTGATGAAGAAGATTTCCTCAGTCACTTGTGCAAAGTATTTGGCAAGCATTTGAAGGGTGGAGAACCAGATTTGATGACTACTGCAAAGATGGTTCTTTATGATTAGATGATGGGTAGGATTCCTTTCTCTGTTCTTCCTCTAGAAAATAAAGATCACCAAGCTAGTGAGCTTTTAGGTGTAATTCCTCCTGTCAATGGTATCACTGAAAAAATACCTATGTTTAAAGAGGTAGATCAAGACACAACTATTAAGGCTATTGCAACCACTTTTTCTAACTAACAACTTAAAAAGGTTCTAGTGCAACAAAACTTCTTTAGCCATTAAGATGAGAGAAATGGAGATGGTAAAGATTTTGCATATGAGGAAACTAATGATGCTACTAATATCTCTAAGTTTGTAAATTCAAATGACAACTCTCAAGAAGCTAAGGTAGTTTAGGTAAGTCAAGAGGATATATCAAATGTGAAAGGTAATGACAAGGAGGAGCTATCTCTTACATGGGAAGGAGTATTGGAAAGTGTTAAAGTGAGTATGGTTGCGAAGAGCTCAGAACTAGAAAATGTGGCTGATGACAGTGGGTAAAGAACTTTTGTTTTGGAGACAATTGAAAGCCCCAGCATCCTTGGGGGTCCACATTTGAGGAAATTAAAAAGTGTGAAGGGGCAAGGAATCTGCATGATAAGGATGGCATATGAAGGGTATCACCCATAACAAAGCCAAAGGAATAGGCCATCCTTTTGTAGGGGATGCCATAGCCTACGCATAGGGAAAACTAGCATATAAAGGGAGCTTGAAGAGAAGAATAGGTCACATGCCATGTGCAAAGGGGAAGCAACCTTAAATGGTATATCCCACATTCTTTAGATGGTAAATTTTTTATCTTTTTAAATACTTCTTTACATGATATGAGTGTTGTCTTTAAGACAAGCACTTTTAAAGTGCAATCCTTGTTGTGGGACCCACTCGGCCAGGCTAGTGGTATACGAAGTCAAAAAATTTTGACTTGTAAGAGAAAAAAGAAAAATTCAAGGCTCTATGGGGTTACAACCACTATATGATTGGAAGCTAGATGATGAGAGTATTACACCCATACCAAATGAGGCCTAGTGTATGGGCATAAACCAATTTTAAGAAGGCTCTGGGGATACATTCAGGTCATGAGAGTGTAAAGAAAACTTGTGCCCATGAGAATGTAAGACAAATTTTAAAGACCTCTAAAGCTACAGTGGTAAAAGATATATATGAGCAATCCCTGAAGAATCTTCAGCCTAGTCTCACTGGAGCAGAGGTAAAATCTGAATTGAAAACCTATGAAGGTAAAATGATGATCAGATTCCACACTTGTTTGATTTTGATCAAAGATATAGAGCATGTTGTAAATGATGCTACAAACATGTGGAAAAACATCTATCATCTACATAAGCCCAGTGTAGACCCAGTAGAAATAAAGGATGATGACAGTAGCAGCAGTAGTGATGAATCAGATAGCGCTCCATCCATCACAGTTACACCAGGAGAGTTGCATGCAATGATGGAAGAGAAAGAGGAAGAAGACAAAGAGGAAGAAGCTGAAGAGGAAGATAAGGAGGATGATACGGTAAAAATTGCAGCAGCAGTTATTGCATCTCTTCCTCACTCCCCAGCTAAACCTGTGACATCATCAAGGTTGGAGTCAGCTTTAGCAGGTTCATCTACACCAAATTTACCATCTACACCTACCATATGTCATTAGTTACAAAACTTATTGGATTCTGAATGCTTATCGAGCTCTCACTGGAAGCCAAGCTTTACCTAGTTCTCAGTGTTTACCGAGTAATCAAGGTGAACAAAGAAGTCAATGTTTACCGAGTAATCAAGGTGAACAAAGCAGTCAGTGTTTACCGAGTGATCAAGGTGAACAAAGAAGTCAATGTTTACCAAGTGATCAAGGTGAACAAAGCAGCCAGTGTTTACTGAGTGTTCGAGGTAAAGAAAGGAATCAGTTTTGACCGAGTGAAGATGTACTAAGATGTAACCGAGAACTTCATGATAACTGAGCTCCTGAGGTTATCAAGGAAATTAATTTTTACCGAGCTCAGACGGATATCAAGGAAACTAACTATCACCGAGTCACAAGGTTCTATCAAGTGTTTCCTTTGATCACTGAGCTACAGTTCAGATAGAAGTATTCATCGAGTGACATCTCTTCTATCGAGTCTCCAGTGGTTACCGAGTTCAGAACTACTCGAAGTGTTTAGTATGAACCGTGCCTTCACTTCTACCAAGTGCATGACGATGCCGAGTAACGCAGTGGACGCCGAGTATCAGAAGGACACCGAGTCAGTTCAGTGAACCTGAGTTTTTACCTTGGGCCAACGTTGTATAGAGATTTGCACTTGTTGTTTTGGCCGACCTTGCATGTATTGTTTATTTGGATGGTATATATATGTAATGTATTGTATCATTCAGATGTAAGGAAGTAAGAAATGACATGAAAAGCAATTGCAATGGCAATAGAAATTGTAATTAATGAAACTGCAAAAGTGTGAAAGAAATACATGCGTACGAAAGTATGTGTGTTGAGTTGTGAAGGTATTCAGCAAGGTCGAATTTTGGAGCAAAAAATTTTTATCTATCACATCAAGGTGAATCAGAGCATAGCGGATCTTATCAGCAATCAGTTGTAATCAGATCCACTGTTTCATTCTAACAGGTGAATCAGTTTTTGTAAATCCTTTAACAAGGTAGACTTAACAGTCTTTTGTAAATCTCCTAATAGAGTGCATACTTTATTGTATGTTTGGAAATCCTCTAACAAGGTGGATCTAGCAATCCTTTGTGCTCCTAATAGGGCAGATCACCAAAAGTGGTCATTGTAAGCCTTAACTGGCCAACTTCATACTACAGTAACGAAGCTTGTGGGTTTCATCCCCACCCTAGTTTTACTTTCTATTTGGAAGGTTTCTGGGTCACCAAATCTGTGTGTTCAAGTGTTGCAAATGATTTTGTTTCATGCTTACAGTAGGTTACCTGGATGAATGGTGAATATATCAGTATACAGTTTTATTATTTGAAATTTTAGAAGTTATTGATTCACCCCTCCCCTCTTAGTAACTTGTCATATCTTGAATATTTCCAACAATTGGTATCAGAGCTTTAAGGTTCTCAAGATAAAAGTTTCACAGCTTGAGCAAAAATCAAAGACAATGGAGATATTCAGACTTGACAAAACTATTGAGAATGAAAAGCTAGATCTGAAAATGGCCATGGCTCAACTCAATGAAGCAAAAGAGCATCTTTCACAATCCTTGAAAAGAAGAAAAGAACTTGCAAAGCAAATGAATGACCATCAGTATGTTGAAGAAAAGATTGAAGATCTCTCACCATCAAATAGTTCAGATGAAGCTGACAAAGCAATCAAAGAACTTTTAGAAAAGAATGGATCTCTGCAGGAAGAAGTAAGAAAGCTCAAAAGGGAACAAGGAATCCAGTTCATCAGGCTATGTGAAATCTTGGAGCAAAGGAACAAGGTAGCCAAAGACTTAGAGGTAAGGAATAATCAATCCTCTCAGCTTGAAAATCTTGTAACTCAATTATCTAATGCAAATGAAGAAATTATGAATCTGAGATCTGAGAATGAGAATTTGAGAAATGACTTAATTACTGAAAGACAAATCAATGCAAGCTTACAAAGTGATCTAATCTCTAAAAAACAAGTCAATGAGAGAATGGTAAAATCTCAAAAGGACATGGATCAATTGAATCTGCAAAATGAAGAAAACTTTCATAAACAAAATGGTAAAGCAGGCCTTGGATACAAGGAAGAAGGTGAATCCTCCAAATAGGGTACTCAAAAGAATCAAAAACCTACTTGTAGCCACTGTGGTAAGTTAGGTCATACATCTAACAGATGTTGGAGCAATGGAAAAGGAAAATTTAATGGAAAGTGCTACAATTGCAATCAGCATGAACACAAAGCCAATGAATGCAAAGAGAAACCAAAATTTGAAGGTAAATGTCACAAATGCCAAAAGCAAGGTCATAAAGCATCACAATGCAAATCCAAATCATTTAATCCAGCTGAACAACTTGTCAAAGAAATATTTGGTTGGGACTACAACACTTGGTGCAGATGTCATTATTGTGGAGAATATGGTCATACTGGCATAAAATGTGCAAGGCATCACCTAAGAAAAAGGGATACCACTGTAAGATGTTATACATGTACAGAACTTGGTCATATATCTAAAAATTGCATGAACATAAAGAAAGTCAAGGATAAGAAGAAAATCAAAGTAGACAATATTCGGAAGCAAATGAAGCAGCAATGGATTCCAAAGTCTACCGAGCCAGATAATTCAAGTAATGGAATGGTCACTCAAGAAGTGAGTGACTCTCCCATTTCCAATTAAGACTCATCAGGATAAGACCAGGACTGTATCTACAAAGCAATATCCTAAGCAGTCCTAGAATGAAAATATGATCAAATTAGTATTTCAGATACATCAGGATCATGGTTGGTACATGACCTTACCGAGCTCAGTCAGGTGCAATAAGGCCTCTTTCACCAAGTTGCACTTACCGAGCATGGTTGGTTCTTCTCTTACCGAGTTAAGGGCGGCTTAACCTATTTTCTTTTGGTCACCGAGTTGCAAAGTTTAAGCCTAACTAGTGGATGACAGTCTGTCGATCGCAGCTACCTCCGTACTGAACATTAATAGCAAATTTTTCATCAAAAGGGCAGATTTCAACCTCATTTTTCACCATGAATTCAAAAAAAAAGGGAGGGCTTTCAAGCGAGTTCAAGTGAGTTGAAGAGATTTTCCAGCGAAGTATTCTTACGAAATCTTTTCACTCACTGAGCAGCAATGGCTTCCACAAGCACCAGCAGCAGCAAGGCGAAGAGAGGTTATGAAATGCTTGTGAAGGGAGTCGAATGGAAGGTGCCCAATTTCAAAATTGTTCCTGCCATCACTGAATCACTTGACCCGCATGGAGCTCAATCGCAGATCCCTCCAAAGGTACTTCTAATCAATGATATTCTTACTCATTTCAAGTGTACTGTGCAAGAAATAGGGACACTAGATATGGATAGCACCCTAGTCGAGTTATGCGTGGATGGAACCCTAAAACCTGAGTTCAAACATTTGGAAACCAAAGGCTTAACCCATATCCCGCATCTGCCAAGAAGTTTCCAAGTGAAATGGGTGAGGTATATCTTGAGTCGAGTGCATAATGGTCAGTTGTGGTTGGAACAACCAGTTTTGATAACCAAGAAGATGATTCACAAAATCACGGGTCTCCTGATGCTCAGAAAAGCCAAAACCACCAAAACCGTAGGACGGGATGAGTTACAGAGGAAAACCCAAGCTGAATGGGATGGCAGAGGTTTAAAGCTCAACAAAGTTTCAGATATAGAACTGAAATTTGGTATTTATGTTATTGCATACAAACTGTATAGTTCTAGCAGGCTGAATAGTGTACCTTGTGAGGCTGTAGATTTGGCATATAAAATTGTAAACAAAAATATGGAGTTTGACCTAGCTGATGTGCTATTAAAACAATTCAATAAAAACATGGAAAGCATAAGGACTGCAAAGACAAACCCTTGTAAATTTGGTTCTTTGATAGTTTGTTTATTTTTCTATGTACAGAAATTCTTTCCATCTAAGGGTGCAGTTGTATGGAGGAAAGATACTCCAATTTTGTATCAAATAAATGAATTCATAGTAGAAATGGGTATGAATTTTGACAAAGTAATGGATAATTATTTTGAAGATTTCAAGGAAAGGATGAACAACAGATTCAGAATACCTCCAAAAATTGTTGAAGAGTATAAGGATGATGTTTGTTTCATGGTTGACTGTGACAAAGTGTACATACAGGCAGTTAGACCTCGAGTTGCATGGGTGAAACCTCTTCCATATGAGGTAAATATTGATGAAACAAGGGATATCATTGAAGCACTGGTAAATGAGCCAGTAGACCCAAGGCAACGAATTTTTGGTACTTATGATGAAGCAAAGGCCAGAATTGAACTGGAAATCAAAATTCCACAGGCCATCAGCAAAGGTAAGAGGAAAGTGGCCAAACTGAAAACTGAAATGAGTCCTCTTATGCTCACCGAGGGAAAAGGTGAAGATAAAGAAAGTGAAGAAGAAGAAGAAGGAGAAAAAGAATCAGAAAAAGAGCAACCGGCAAAGAAGAAAGGCAAGGTAATCATTACCAAGCCCAAGAAGCAGCCTACTGCAGTATTCACTCGGAGGATGAGAAAAGGTATTCAGGAACCTGTATTGGTCAAACCTACACCTACATTCGAGCAAAGGCTCAAATCATTGGAAGAAGGAGCTGGCATCGCAAATTTCAAGGCATTGATATTTGAGACAAGGACTGATGCAGAGAAAATGCAAATTGAGGAACTGGTACTTAACAAAATGGGGAAATGGAAATACTCCTCAGACCAGATTGCTCCTCATATCTCTAAAGAACTACTGGAGAGAGTACAGCCAAGATGGGAGTTAGCCACCAAGATGGTAAAAGATATATATGAGCAATCCCTGAAGAATCTTTGGCCTAGTCTCACTGGAGCAGAGGTAAAATCTGAATTGAAAACCTATGAAGGTAAAATGATGATCAGATTCCACACTTGTTTGATTTTGATCAAAGATATAGAGCATGTTGTAAATGATGCTACAAACATGTGGAAAAACATCTATCATCTACATAAGCCCATTGTAGATCCAGTAGAAATAAAGGATGATGATAGCAGCAGCAGCAGTGATGAATCAGATAGCGCTCCATCCATCACAGTTACACCAGGAGAGTTGCATGCAATGATGGAAGAGAAAGAGGAAGAAGAAAAAGAGGAAGAAGCTGAAGAGGAAGATAAGGAGGATGATACGGTAAAAATTGCAGCAGCAGTTATTGCATCTCTTCCTCACTCCCCAGCTAAACCTATGACATCATCAAGGTTGGAGTCAGCTTCAGCAGGTTCATCTACACCAGATTTACCATCTACACCTGCCATATCTCAGCTCCAGGTATCATCAGTGGAAGTGACTACCACTTCATCTATCGAGTTGCATTCCTCTTCGTCTACCGAGCTGCACCCCTTTTCATCTACCGAGTTGGCTTCCTCGACTCCATCATCATCAGCTGGCATTGCTGTGAGTTCTCCAATTTTGACTACTCCAATTTGTTCTACAATTTTGTCGCCATCTACTTCAGGCACAGTGAGCTTAGATACTATATTACCGAGTGTATCACCATTTTTGGCCAGCACTCAAATTTTTGACCCTGTACATACTCCTATCGGCACTCAAACCTCAAGCATCCCAGTTTTTACTGCTAGTCCTTCTGTCTCTACTGTTGTGTCTATTCCAAAGGTCAAGCCAGTCATCTCAGAAGTCAAACAAAAGCAACCATTAAGACTTATGATCACTGGAAAGGAAATTCCTGAAGACATTAACTTGGACACAGAGATAGTAATTCCAAAGATTGACTTTGATAATGCTACCATTGAAGAAATGAGGTATGCTAGTCAACTTATTGAGAAAAAGGCTACTCAGATGCAGTTAAGATCAGAAAGGGATAAGGAATACAGGATAATTGAGGATGCCCGGAACATAATTACTGAGGCTATAGGTGTTGATGTTGATACTTCTCAACACATTTTGATTCAATTGGAAGAGGCAGTTAATAAATTCAATGAAGATGCCTCCGGACAAGAAAAGCTAATTGAGCGTGCAGAAAAGAAATTTGATAATAAGGTATTGGGGCACATTGCCCAGAACATTGCAATAAATTAGGTTGCATTAATCTCAGTTTTGATAGATATGGAAAATTCTTTTAATAATGTAACATCTCTTTTTGCTAAGCTTTGTGATGTTACCGAGTACACTAAGGGAATAAGAGAGAAACTAAATAAAATTGATGAAGATCTGAAGGTGAGCGCACAGAACTTGAAACTTGACCCCAGTTCAAGCTCATCTCATCACCTTAGGATCAAATTTTTGTCAGAGAAGCAGGCAGAGCTGTTGAGAGAAGAGGCAAGGATCCGATCTACATTGATAGATATCCAAAACATGATCCTTCCCATCATGGATTCAATGCAGAAGCACATTGCACATTCAAAGACATTAATCCATGATAATAACTTCTCCATTGTAGATCATGTGATTGAAATTTCGGCTGAAGTTCAAATAGCTCTTTCCACCTGCAAAATTTTGCAAGAAAATTGGGATAAAACTCTCCAGCTTATTCTCCAGGTACATTCAGAGTTCATCTCTCATTTTGGTGTTTCTATATAAGTATATATATTCTTTTATTCTTTGGCATTATTGTCAAAAAGGGGGAGATTATTGTTGGATATGTATACTATGGGTGAATAAGTGTTTTCAAAAAATTGTACAAAGGAAGAGATATACAGCTCATGTAAATAATGTATGTACATTCTATGGGGGAGTTGTATATAACAAAGCTATTCTATGGGGGAGTTGTATATAACAAAGCTATGTATATTCAGAATCAGTCATCAGCATGTCAGATAAATTTTGTCTCATAAGTGTTTTTGTCACTAATGCCAAAGGGGGAGATTGTTGGCATTATGATACATTTTTGTCATTAGTTACAACACTTATTGGATTCTGAATGCTTACCGAGCTCTCACCGGAAGCCAAGCTTTACCTAGTTCTCAGTGTTTACCGAGTAATCAAGGTGAACAAAGAAGTCAGTTTTTACCGAGTAATCAAGGTGAACAAAGCAGTCAGTGTTTACCGAGTGATCAAGGTGAACAAAGAAGTCAGTGTTTACCGAGTGATCAAGGTGAACAAAGGAGCCAGTGTTTACCGAGTGTTCGAGGTAAAGAAAGGAATCAGTTTTGACCGAGTGAAGATGTACTAAGATGTAACTGAGAACTTCGTGATAATCGAGATCCTGAGGTTATCAAGGAAATTAATTTTTACTGAGCTCAGACGGATATCAAGGAAACTAACTATCACCGAGTCACAAGGTTCTATCAAGTGTTTCCTTTGATCACCGAGCTACAGTTCAGATAGAAGTATTCACCGAGTGACATCTCTTCTACCGAGTCTCCAGTGGTTACCGAGTTCAGAACTACTCGAAGTGTTTAGTATGAACCGTGCCTTCACTTCTACCAAGTGCATGACGATGCCGAGTAACGCAGTGGACGCCGAGTATCAGAAGGACACCGAGTCAGTTCAGTGAACTCGAGTTTTTACCTTGGGCCGATGTTGTATAGAGATTTGCACTTGTTGTTTTGGCCGACCTTGCATGTATTGTTTATTTGGATGGTATATATATGTAATGTATTGTATCATTCAGATGTAAGGAAGTAAGAAATGAGATGAAAAGCAATTGCAATGGCAATAGAAATTGTAATTAATGAAACTGTGAAAGTGTGAAAGAAATACATGCGTGCGAAAGTATGTGTGCTGATTTGTGAAGGTATTCAACAAGGTCGAATTTTGGAGCAGAAAATTTTTATCTATCACATCAAGGTGAATCAGAGCATAGCGGATCTTATCAGCAATTAGTTGTAATCAGATCCACTATTTCATTCTAACAGGTGAATCAGTTTTTGTAAATCCTTTAACAAGGTAGACTTAACAGTCTTTTGTAAATCTCCTAACAGAGTGCATACTTTATTGTATGTTTGGAAATCCTCTAACAAGGTGGATCTAGCAATCCTTTGTGCTCCTAACAGGGCAGATCACCAGAAGTGGTCATTGTAAGCCTTAACCGTCCAACTTCATACTGCAGTAACGAAGCTTGTGGGTTTCATCCCCACCCCAGTTTTACTTTCTATTTGGAAGGTTTCTGGGTCACCAAATCTGTGTGTTCAAGTGTTGCAAATGATTTTGTTTCATGCTTACAGTAGGTTACCTGGATGAATGGTGAATATATCAGTATACAGTTTTATTATTTGAAATTTTAGAAGTTACTGATTCACCCCTCCCCTCTCAGTAACTTGTCATATCTTGAATATTTCCAACAAACAAAGCCAAAGGAATAGGCCATTCTTTTGCAGGGGATGCCATAGCCTACGAATAGGGAAAACTAGCATATAAAGGGAGCTTGAAGAGAAGAATAGGTCACATGCCATGTGCAAAGGGGAAGCAACCTTAAATGGTATATCCCACATTCTTTAGATGGTAAAATGTTTATCTTTTTAAATACTTCTTTACATGATATGAGTGTTGTCTTTAAGACAAGCACTTTTAAAGTGCAATCCTTGTTGTGGGACCCACTCGGCCAGGCTAGTGGTATACGAAGTTAGCAAATTTTGACTTGTAAGAGCAAAAAGAAAAATTCAAGGCTCTATGAGGTTACAACCACTATATGATTGGAAGCTAGATGTTGAGAGTATTACACCCATACCAAATGAGGCCCAGCGTATGGGCATAAACCAATTTTAAGAAGGCTCTGGGGATACATTCAGGTCATGAGAGTGTAAAGAAAACTTGTGCCCATGAGAACGTAAGACAAATTTTAAAGACCTCTAAAGCTACAGTGGTTCAAATGCAAGTGTGAGAATGTAAAGGAAAGCTTAGAAGTCCTCTGATGCTATGGGATATTGAAATATTAATAAAATATAAATATTAATATGGTCATGGTGTGCATGGGAATGTAAAGGAAAGCTTAGAAGCCCTCCAGTGCTACGGGAAAAGGGATGGATTAATTAATTAATATTAATTAATTAATTAAAAATATTTTAAAAGGGGTCATGGCAAATGAGAAGTTGACAAGTGGCATGGGTAGAAAATATTGAATATAAAAGTGAAAATTCAAAAAAGATTTCAAATGCATGATTTGCAATTTGAAAGAATTAAATGAATTTAAATTTTTTTATATAGTTCAAACTATATAAATTTTTAAATTTTTCCAATTTCAATGCTCTAATTCAATCTAGTAGCCTAATTTTCAAATGGCAATATCAAGGGATTTTTTATCCAAAATAGGTAGTATAGTATACCATTGGAATCGGGAGGAAATTATTTTCCAAATTTGGGGTAAGTTTTTGAGGAAGTGTTCACCAATTTGAGTTAGAAGCATATTTGTGATTTCTGGGACCTTCTCAGCAAAATAGATAATTTTCACCAAGGAGCATCAAAATTGGTCATGAGGCATATATAAAGGCTTGTTGAAGTCTAAATGTGAAGAAAATCTATTCTAAGAGGTTTTCTTGGCTTCTAGAGGTCATGTTTAACTGATTTTTCATTTTTACCTTGAGTTTGAATTTGACATTAGAAATCAATTATTCTTTCCAATCAAAATATTTGAATCACTTTATGCCTTTAAGAGCCAAAGTGATGAGGATTTGATATGCAGTTATAGAGAGAAGGTAGAGAGAGGTTTATTTAGCTTCTTGGGAAAGAATTTTGAGGGGACATTTGTCATTTTTTTGTCAAATCCAAGATTTCTTTCCTCCTATATCATATTTTCTTCTTCTCTTTTATAGAGGTTGGCAGTTTTCTCTGGAGAAACCAGTAGGGTTCCGGTTCCTACTGTGAGACTAGCTTATTGCTGGTTTTACTTCTTGTCTAATTGAGCAGAGCTCTAGCAGTGAAGGCCACACATTCACTCTTGTGCAAATTTGCAGTTCATTTCATGTATTGTTATTCTAAGATAATGGAAATTGATGCTAGATCATGTGAATTATTTAGAGATTCATTTAGTTTTACCAATTTATGTATTTAGTCTTTCCAAGGATAAATATAAAAGGGGATTTACATGAATTATCTAGGTTTTCTTATTCTGTCTCCTAATTCTTCATATGCTATTGACTTTGGGATTAAATGAATAAGGTTCATTTGATTTAAGACATCTTGGATGAGTTGTATATCAGATCTATTGTTGCTTTTGATTCAAGGAGTCAAGTTAATGCTACAATGTTCTGATAGGGTTTCTGGGTGTATGAAGGGAATATTTCTAAGAATGGAATTTTGGGATTTCAGTTGATAAAATTAATTGTAATGCAATCAAGTTAGGACATCCTACTGGCAATGACTCTATGTCCCAATAGATAAGGCATTGATCACTAAGTTAGATGCAAGCTAATATGAATGTCATTTGCACAAATCATTTTAATCAAATCAATTCAGTTTTTCATGTTTTGTAGTGGGTTGAAAAGAATTAACCCTCTCTTAGCTCATGGGTTCATAGGTTATGATATGTAGCTATTTCATTCCTATGTCATTTCATAACTATTAGAAGATAAAAGGGGTTTTTTATATTTTTTTATTAGGCTTAGATTTATGTTTAAATTGCACTGGTACCATATATCAAAACCTCAAGGTTAACCTACCTAGGTCTTGTAGAGCTTGAAGTGGAGAAGGAGTTATGCCTTATAGTTGGACCAAGACTACAGTTGAGTCTATCCATGATATGAATTTGCTAACCTTAGATGCATTGGTCTGGTTTCTTGGTTATTTTCAAAACTATTAAATTAGTAGCCAACACCTTCCACCAAAGAGCAACATGTCCCTTCAACTTAGTTTGTGCCAATCTTACTCTGAGTGGATCATCAATATCCGCAAGCTCAAAGTATTCTTCCAATTCACCAATCCAATCAATTAGGTCTTTAGGATTTAAAGTACTTGAGAAATTAGAAACCTCCATCTTATGCTTCAACTTTAGCTAAGATCTAGGTCTAGAAAACTAACTAGCCCTAGCTCTCCCATAGGTCTCTCCACACAATCAGTTCTATCCTCACCACTAGATACAGTAGCTTCAAAGACTTCAAAAACTTCCTCATAAATTTCTTCAATACCCATCTACCTAGGTACACCACATAAAGAACTTACAATTTTAGCAATTGTGTCACTCTTTATTGATGCAATCTCATATTTGAACTCTTCTTTGAGATCCATTCTTCCACAATATCACTAAGATTAGCAATTTCCCTAGGGTCCAATATTCTTGGAGGCATCTTCCAAAATATTATCAAACGATAAGAAAAAATCCACCAATCTAGAAGATCAATTAGCCACAAGATCAACCTTCTTTAACCCAAGTCCTAGTACAAACTACCTTAGCTTTGACAATCTATCTACACACTTAGGAACAACCTTCACATTGATACTACTTGATGTAGTGAAAGGTAGAAGAATCCACAAAGGAGATTTCTAAGCTCCCTAGCAATATAACCACACAACAAAAACACAATAACAATGCAAGATCTGATATCAAATCACAATTCTTTATTCATAAAATAATTGTTACATGTAATGCGCCAAGCTATAAGGCCTTCCTAGTTATGACCAAATACAATAGAAATTACAATAATAGTTCTACAAGATCCCTCAAGATCCAAATCCAACCCTAGCTAGGTCAAATCCATACTCTAGTAGAAACCCTATGGAAGATCTCAACTTGTGCTTTCAAGCCCACCAAGCAATGTCCTTGTTTTCCAAGCCGTAGTTACTAGCTCTTCTCCAAACTCGCTCCTCTACCACCTCCTTCTTCTCCATGATGGATGAATCATGAGTATAGACTTCCCCACAACCCCTAGTTATACCAATCTAAGCCATAGGTTGGCCCAAAACATAAATTAAATAAAAATACATAAATTAAATGCAATGAGTCAACCTACAACAACAATTAAATGCCCAAAATCAATATCCAAGTAAAATCACAATATCTCCTAGCTTTGATTGAATTAGAACTCATGCTTAGAAATTTAGCTATTAGTCTAGGCCCTCTTCAATCCTAGAAATTTTCATCCTCTAACTTTTGTGGAAAATTAGTTAGATGGCTTGCAACATGCACCAAATTCCTAAGCAAGGCCGAGCTCCATAGACCATGCTGAGCAACCAAAGACCATTCCGAGCAACTGATGGCCATGTCGAGTCCCTAGGCCATGTTGAGCAACCAAAGACCTTATCAAGTCCCTAGGCCATGTCGAGCAACCAATGACCATGCCAAGTCCCTAGACCATGTAGAGCAACTAATGACCATGTTGAGTCCCTAGACCATGTTGAGTAACCAAATACCATGCTGAGTTCTCAGACCATACCAAGTTCCCAATGTATTCTAAACACTAGTATCTACCAAGCTCCACAACACTTAACCAAAATCCCTCCAAAAATGTGGGATTGTAAGCAAACCCAAGATGCTCCTCCATCACTTCTCAAGAGTAGGAGGCAACTGAATAATATATTCTTTCTTCTCTTTTTCATTTGGTTGTAGCACAATAGGAGAAGATGTTAGCTCTCTAAAAATAACATTTCTACTATACAACACCTTACTAGTCACAGGGTCCCAAATATTGTATCCCTTCACACCAATGTTGTATCTGATGAAAATACATTTGACAGCTTTGTTTTCCAAATTAGATCTTTTCTCCTTTGGAACATGTGCATAAGCTTCACAACCAAAAACATGAAGTTTTCTAATTGAAGGCATCCTACCAGACCACACCTCCATGGGTGTCTTACCAACAAGGGCTGATGTAGGAGATCTATTAACTAGATAGCAAGCAATGGCCACAGCTTCAACCCAAAACCTTTTCCAAGACCAACTCCACTAAGCATACTCCCAGCCTTCTCCATCAATGTCTTATTGATTCTTTCTACAACTCCATTTTGTTGTGGGGTATACTAAGTTTTCTTATGCCCCTTGATAACTCATTCCTTACAAATTTTTTTTAACTCTACTAAGCAAAACTCACCACCATTATCAGTTCTCACATTCTTAATCTTCTCACTAGCCTGATTCTCTTCAAGAACTTTAAATTCCTTGAGCTAACTAAAGACTTATGTCTTACTTTTTAGTAAATAAATCCATGTCCTTCTACTATAATCATCTATATAAGATACAAAAAATATAGACTTGGAGATTGAAGGAACTTTTATAGGACAAAATACATCAAAATGAATAAGATCCAAAACATTAGAAGATTTGTGAGAACTAGAGTAAAACTAAACATGATTTTGTTTACCATAGAATTTGAGATTACAATCATTTAACCCCTTAATGAGGTTCTTGTTTTTTAGGATTCTGAGACCCTTCTCACCAATGTGGCCAAATCTCATATGCCACAACATTGTCTTTTCTACAAGAAGTTTTCCTTCCAATGTGTTTGTACCCTTAGGTACACATGTTGCACTACCATCAGAAATAATAACCATAGTCTTCTTTACTACTCATTCAAATGGTGGAGATGAAGTGATAGCTTCTCTCTTCTTTGAAATAGAAGAACTATTATACTAAGAAATGAATGCATAAAGTTGAAATAGAGTACCTATCCTAGTACCCTTAGCAAGCACCATATCTCCTCTCATCTTCTTACATCCATCTTTAGAAAAAAACAACTTGCACACCTACATCATTCAACATACTTATAGATAATAGGTTTGATGCCAAACCAAAGATGTGCATTACCCCATTTATCCCCTTTACTCATCCATTAGGAAATATGATAGTGACTTGTCCTTGTCCAACTATCTTAAGGTGAGAATCATCACCCAACTACATCTTTCCACCATTGAAAACTTCATACTTTAAGAACTAGCTTCAATGAGAGGTCATGTAGAAAGAAGCACCTAAGTCTATCAACCACACATCATAAGATGCATGCACTACTATGGCTACAATGAAAGAATCACCATCTTCTTGAGATTTTTTGAACCAGAATCTGAGGCCTTCTTCTTCTTTAGCTCTTTACAGTCTTTACAAAAATGCCCAGTCTTATCATAGTTCTAGCATTTTACCTTGGACTTTCCAAGAGTCTTTGATTTTCCATGGGATTTGGATCTACCCTTTCCAAACTTGTCATTTTTCTTCCCTCTATTGTTGGATCTCCCATGAATAGAAAGAGCTTCCTTAACTAAATCTGATGACTTTCTCCTTGTCTCCTTAGATAACAATAATGAAACCACATCATCCATTCTAAAAGTCACTAAAGTGCTTCCAAGAGCCATCACAAGATGGTCTCATGACTCTGACAAGGAACATAAGAGGGTTACACATCAATCCTCCTCCTCTATCTTGACACTAGATGATGTCAACTATGAAATCAGTAAATTAAAAACATTTAGATGATCTATAATAGATCCTAATTCCTCCATTCTTAGATAATACAACTTCTTCATTAGGAACAACTTGTTCACTAGAGATTTGGCCTGATACATAGACCCAAGCCATGTCCACAAATTGTTTGGGGTCTTCTCATCAAGAACATTTAGGAGAACTAAATAAGCTAGATAGAGTCTAATGAGACCCTTAGCTTTTTTATCCTTGAGATCCCAATCCACTTGTGATATTTTTGTGGGTATCACATCAAATGAATCCATCTCCTATAGATCACTATCTTCAAGAAAGTCTTCCATCTCCAGTTTCCACAACTTGAAATTACTACCATTAAATTTCTCCACCTCTATTTTTCCATATGATGAACTAGCCATCTCAATCTACAAATGAGATTTAGAATGCTCTACAAAAAACTTCCACTCAACTTGAAATTTGTTCAAAAAAACCCTACCCAACAACTAGGATCAAAAGTTGATCAAACTATAATATCACTTTTAAGGAAACTTAGGTGCGGAAACAACTTCATACACTAATCCCTTAAGGAAAGTATTGTGAAAATTCTATTTAAATCCTTACAATTTCAAATTTAACATAATGTAAACAACAATATGGAAATCAATTATGAATACAGAAAACAAATAGAGAAAGAAAAATAAAACACAAAGATATGTTGGTGGGGAAAAACCTTTCGGTAAAACAACCCCACCCCTCCAAAACCTATGCAATGTATTATCTTCAACACAAAGGTTACAACACACTTGCAATAAAGTTCTTTTAGGACATGGAAGACTCATCTAGTAGCCACCAAAAATACACTTTTCACTTTCTACTATCTACAACACTAAAGTCACTTGTATCATGCACTTTCCATTATAATGTAACTTCCAAAGAGTAACCATATTAGGGTTTAACCACTCTTTGAAAAAGTAGGAACCCAATTTTTTTTTGAGGTAATTCCTTGAACCCTGTACACTAGATGCAGATTCAAGTGTACAGTCACATCTTCACCCATCATCATATCTTCCAAAGATAGCTCTTATGCCTCATTGGAATCTATCATAACTAATTCAATCATGATCTTCTTACACACAATTCAAGATGCTGACACATAAAAGTGGAGTGACACATCAAACATGCCAACTAGACATGTACACTCACACTTAATTATATTATTTGCAAAAAATACATTTACAAAACAAATAATAAGAATAGGAATTATCCAAGGCCGAGACACCTTATTCCTAACATAGTCAGCAATCTTGGTGTGTTAGCTAGCCTTGTGGAAGTAGGCATATGGAAATCATCAACACTTCAAAAATAACCATATATATACAATGTATTTTTCATGTCCGCTATTTTCCTCTAATAGAATTTAATAATAAATAATAAATAACAATGGCATTGCTATCGGGAGAAACTCTTGACTCATGAGTCATTCTAAATAAATATTATCAAATCAAGGGTAAGCATTATACCACTATAAGTGGAACAAGTCGTATAACAATATACCAAAAAAAATATATCATCATATCACAATAAGAAATATTTGAAAGATAATTGCATATGTACAACACCACATGACATCTCATATCTCAATTAAACCATATGATGAATGAATGTCATATACAAAATAAAGAGAACAATGATTTAATTATATAAATAATATTAATATACTCCTAACCTTGTTTTCAAATTACTATTTATAAGATTGACACTTCTAAATGAAGGTCAAACAATCAACCAAACTACCCATCATTAGAAAGTAAAGGAATGAATGAAAATTGAACCAAAAATATCCTATTTCTAATATGAAAACTTATATATGTAAATGGAAATAATCATAATCTGATAAGCAAGCTGATGGAAATATTGTCATTGATGTCAAAAGAATTTAGGTGATTGTTAGAAGTTGTTGTTGATGTCAAAAGTATGCTTATTAGGAAAATTTATTTCAAGACCAACATATAAATTACTTGGCATTTGAGCATTCCAATTAAGTATGAATACACTGATCATAATTGAACTTGAAGGAAAAATTGATTCACTAAAGAGTGCATTAAAAATTGTGATATGGAGTGATATGATCCTCACACTAATCAAGAAGAAACATCATCTATAGTTGTAGATAAAAAAATAAGATTGATTTCCTAGCGAATACAATGCACTGCTATTGGAGATAGCAAATGAAGGAGAGACACATAAGAAAAAGAAGCCAAGATGGAAACATTTAACATTAATAAAAATTTGGCAGATTGAATAGTCGACATTAAAGAGCACATAAATCAGGAGTGATATGTATATATACAACAAGATTATATTTAAAGAGTCTCATTATTCATTAACCAAGAAATGTAGAGAAGAAGCAATGAAAAAAAGAAAACATTGGGTACTATGCATTAAATGAGAGAAAGAGAAACCTTGTAAATCATATGCTAAGTCACTTCAAAGCTAGCAAATAGTATAAAAGAAACTTTTAGCTATAAACCCTATGACCAATGACCAATTTTATGTACAATACAGATATCAAAATCATATCATCACAAGCTCATGGACATGGAATTGGTCAAGAGGATATACATTTAAGATTATATCATCATAAAGGTTCAACAATTATAATTAGAAAAGATATATGAGTTTTCCACATACAACAAGTATCTTAAGTATCGAAGAATGAATACAAGTGGTTAAGTAAAGAAGAAGAGTAAACATGACAATAGTAATATAAAACCGTCAATAATAATCATGAAGAAAATAATCTCCCTTCTGATGATTGAGAATTGAAATCACATACTTGTAGGAAATACATTGGTACCCTTGTCAGGTGGAAGAACTTGGTGTGGTCTCAAAAAATCTCATAACAAAACATACATATTATGGTTCATGATCCATAAATTAGTATAAAATATAAAGCTTTATTGAACTATTTTCCTAGCAAAAGAATCATTGTTTCTTAGTTCCAAACAGTGTGCTCTATGAAAAAAATCATTTCTTGTAGCCTCTTTTCTTCTATTGGATTTAGTTCCATCACAAGCCTAAGAATTTGAAGATTGACATTCTTTGGGGTCTTTTTACACAAGCTAATAGGGTCACTACTATACGTGATGTCATCATCACATAATACGGTGGCTACCATATCAGCAAGTAATTGCTATCATGCAATTTTCTCCTTTCCCTTTCCCTTTCCCTATGAATCAAATTGTGACAAAAAAAATCAGTAAAATAATCGAAACAAGTCCAAAACCTTCATGAAAGTAACATAATAATCTAAAATTTTGTAAAATTAAAATTTCATTAATTTTTATATAGAAGGTTTAAATATGTTGGAGGAGGGAGATAGCAATGATGAGGAGGAACCAAAGTCTGAGGAGGTGGTTAAGGAGACACAGGAGGATATTAAGGAGGAAAGTGGAAGGAAGAAACACAAGAGGGAGAGTTTGGAGGAAGAGCGCTCTCAATTTGAGGAGGCATCTCTGCTGCCCCTTTCTCCTTTCCATCTCCATCCTGAGGAGTAGAAAGAGAAGAAAGCTGGGTATGCGGAAGGGGAAGTGCAGACCAATGAAAGGAGGAAAGCGTGGATCAACTTCAATGTCAAGACTTCCAAGATGGGCATCTTCAGGGAGGCCATGAACCCCCAAATCCTTGTGGATAATCAAGAAGAGAAGAGGCTAGAAGAACTAATTGATCTGGTAATTGTGGCTATTTCAGATAGAGCCAAGGAGACAGGGATGAACTTATTAAATAATGCTTGCAATAGTATGATTGATAATTTTAGATCAATCAAATGCCTTTTCCATGAGCTTGATGAGGTTAAAGATCAGGTGAAACATATTGAGGCAACAAAGAAAGGGATGGATGCCAACATGAGGATGGATTCGGCTAATAGGCTTAGTCTGGTAGAAAAAAGGATACACAACCTAGAAAACTACAATCACAACCTTGTGAATCAGATGTTCTCCTTGTTAAGCTCCATTAAAAATAACATCATCTCTCTCGTGGGCTGGATCAAAGACAGAGAAATGCATGAATATGAGGATGGAAAAGACAGGGATGAGACCAGAACAGAGGATGACTTGGCAAAGGACAACTCCATTCCTGATTAGGACCAAGGGAATCAAAGGGTGCAACAAATGGAAACAAAGGAGAATCAGCTGGTCTTTGAGGCTACTCAGGTTATGCATGATCTGGAGTGAAAGAATGAGGAATAACTCTCGTTTGTTCTTTTTTTATCATTGTCTTTTGGCTTTTTGTTCTAGCTTTAGGCTGTGGCTTTGCTTGTTCTTTTCCTAGTCTTTTCTTAGAACTTTTTCCTTTGGCTGGGCTTAATACTTATTATTAGCATATGAACTTAAACTTTTTTGGCTGGGCTTTCACGCTTATTATCAGCCTTTTTTGTTTTAACTGGTGGGTTTCAGGTTCCCTGTAAAACCTATTTATCTAATCAAAAACATCCCTAACTCTATCATTTGATGGCTCCGCCATGTCACCCTGTAACAAAGAATATATATAAAAGCATCAGCATAATCAAAGGAATAGTCCACTTAGCAAAAAAAAATATTATTAAAATGGTATATTGTATATTAGAGTTCTAATTGGAAGTAATTAGTTTAAATTTTACATTATAGTACTTACAAGTCCCATGATAATAACTTTCTTTGTATCTATGCAATTTAAATTATAATCTATTAGCAACTCTTCCCCTAAATTTATTGATTTTATTACACATACAAAAACATGATTTCTCTCATTCACCTCAAAAATGCAATTGGGTAACTTATTAGTTGACCCAGGATGCGTACTATTTATAAAAGCTATAATGTTAATTGATGCTTTTGGACTTCCATCAATGTACATAGCAAGTCTTTTACTTTGATCATTTTCTTTCCATTGTATATAATTTACTAACAGTGCATACATATGCATACTTTTTGTATATTAAACTATCTGCATCCTATTTTTTTAATTGTAACAAGGTCCTACATACTCCATCAATTCAACAACCTTGTTATAACCAACCTTTATTCCATCCATGGAAAAAAGGCACAAACCATGTAATGATGACAGAGCTATGTGATATATCCTCTCATTAACACAAAAATTAGTGTTAAATGGAGATAATTCCTTGGGTGCCCATTCTTTCTCAAGATGTGTGTATCTCAAGGGAACATTGATGTTGCCCTTTGTCTCATTATCATAAGAACACAACCCCCCTTGAGAAAGGAAAAATTGCATGCCTTTATTAAATTTTCTTTTAATCTTTTTGCCCTCTAGTTTGTCTCTCTTTCATAGACCTACTACATGTCTGACTATCCTCTTCTATTCCCACATTTCTCTCACTTGAGGAAGACAAATCTGACAGATACCTATTTGGTGGTACTAAGAACCAATCAAATGAGAGATATAATTGAATCATTGTCATCATCATCACCACCATCATCATCTTCACCACCACCACCACCACCACCATCAATGCTATCACCATCACCATGAACATCTTTTCCATCATCATCATCATCTCCTTCTTCATCTTTTTCATTATCAGCATCATCACCCCCTCCTTCATCTTCACCACCACCACCATCATCTCCTCCATCTTCTGCTTTAATCACATTATATTTTACCAATCTTCCTCTTGGATCATGTCTAATGACAAATGACCAACCCGATTTATGTGGAATGCCAAAGTAAAACACTTGCTCACATTGGCTTGGAATAACATAGGGCTTATTTCTAAATAAATCAAATGACATTGTATTAATCATTGTAAATCCATTATCATGTTCACTAGTAGTTCTATCAGGAATATTTTGATTTAGTTGTAGCCTATACCATTAGACACTAAATAGAACTTATTTGAAGGAATTAAAGTCACACTCAATTATATTGTCCAAAATGCCATAGTATCTATTTTCAGTCTACTGAGGATGCATGTTGCTTCTTGACAAAATATTGGTGACCTTGAACATTCCAGTTATCCCAAAATTGCAAGTTCTCTTAGTCTCATCCACCTTTTTTATGTAAAATTTATGGCCATTTTAGTACATATCTCTATAGTACTTTCCCTATTATTTTTAAACATATCAAAATTATGCATCCATCCTTGAGTTGATTTTAATCAAATGGGTCATGATAGATTAACTTATATGTACCTTTCCACTTCTTAAACCTTTTGTTAGATCAAATACCATTGGCATAACATTGGGATCTCCATTGCAATGAGATTCTTTAACCAATAAAGCAACACCTTCCCATGTTAATGAACAACCATTTTTTTTGAGATCATTGAATCCATAGCATCATCCAATCAAGATTATTTGCAATATATAAATGAAGAGCATCCACTCATGAGCAACTATATAAAATAAATAGACCAGTTAGAAACAACTTATATTGATGATGGATAAGAATTAATTAACTACAATAAAATCTTATAATTACCACTCACTTTCCTCAATCTACCTTTCCCCATCAAGTACTCCCCTCTAAATCTATTAATGGACTTGGGATCCCAAATGTGATCTACATGGATCTCTGATGCAAACTTGGGAAGATAATCACTAATGTAAACCATGGTCTAGTAGACCATATATCCCTCAACCATGGAACCCTTAGTGCATGCTCTCTATCAAACCAAGCCCTTTATATAATTAAGTTCCTCTCAACCATCCGCATTGACCTAGTTGGTACAAGTCCACACAATTAAATCTCCTCAACTAGATGTATGGGATAGTGTTCTTGTGCTTTGAGAAAAGTTGAAGGTAGATACTTTTGCATCTCATACAAACACTAAGGAATTTTTCTTTTCCATTTCTTTATGTCTTTTTTATCAATTTCTTTAGATGACAACCACCTAGAATATATTCATCACACAAAAATATATTAATGAGACTAATAACACTTCTATATAAAAAATTTAACAAATAACGTTTCTAATCTCACATATTTTCCAAGATCATATATAATGTGTTTGACACTCATGTTTTTGAAATTGTGTGGGAGAGATAGAGGTAGGATGTACTGAAGTAATAATAAAATGATCTTTTTAGTATATTATAAAATAAAATAATCCAAAGTACATGATGTTTTACAAATTTATTGTAAATAGAGAAGAAAATGACTTACCTTGATGAAGGTATGCCAATCATGCATTTTCAACCTTCACCCAAAATCACCTTTCTTTGATATGAGACTACTTATATTTGTAGCAAATCCTATGGGAAATTTATCTTTTTTTATAGCTTCATATATGGCATCAGTTTGTTGCTGCATTAATAACCAAGGAATGCCACTTGTATTAATCTAGTTTCCATCTCTATTTGATTCAACATAAAATTTCAATGCATGATTGGATTTATCAATGCCATTGAAAATATTTACCAATTTTTCTTTGTTACACCTTCCATCCTATATTTTCCATAGTGTCTCTATTAGATTCTTTCCAATATGCATAGCATAAAAAAATGCACAATTGGGAGATGCTCATAGTACAATAACCTACTATGTCTAGGATAACTTTTAAGTCCTTTTGGAAGTTTTTCATTGATTCCTTGATGACCTTCACAAACATCAATTATATCATTAGTAAACAAAAGATAGTATCCAAATTTAAATTTTATATGAAAATCTGCATTAGATGGAATGACATTACCTTGACAATTCATTCTATTGTATTCCAACTTCCACATATGAGGTGTCATTCTTTGTGGCTTTGATTTTGTCTCTTCTTTCCCATTGAAAATATGTTTATCAAAAATTTGATACTTATGATTTTTGCAGAGAAAGTGTCTATGCTCATTGAACACCTACTTTCCTAAACTTTTTAAATGGCAAGATTTCATCTTTGGACCACACACTGGATATGAAAATTTTTCCTTTGTTTCAAGACCTACAAGATCATGTATAATTGGATGACATGTGTATTATAATATTCATATTTACAATTATCACGCACAACTTAAACATACATTGAAAAATATGTGTTAACAGTTTTACATACCACCAAAATATGTTAGTCTAGGGGCATCATGTATAGTCCATACAAGCATTGCATGGAATTGAAAATGCCTTTCACCAATTGGTTTAGAGATGTCATACATAGTGACCCCATTCTATAACTCCAACAACTTATCAATCAAGGGCTCAATATATACATTCATATCTTTCACTTGGTACTTACCTAGTTGAATGAACATAAATAATACATAATTATTATGGCCATTTCAATACTTGATTTATAAATGAATTTACATGACTATTAAATCGAAAAATACCTAGTACAACCATTTTCAATATTATGTGATCCCTCTTTATGGACATTCAAGGAGTAATTTTATTGTTAATAACAAAAATAGGCCAGATAGAGTAAAAAAATTTCATATATCCAAATGGATTGACACCGTCTGTTGCCAATAAAAGATTTAGATTACAAGGTTCTTGTTTAAATATTTGCCACTATCTTCTATGTCTTTAAATGTAGAACCATTTGTAGGCATTCATATAATGTCATCTTAACTTCTGTTGTGTGCATGGTAATCCATAAATTGTACCAAGCTAGTACACCTAAATAGTCATTGTAGATGTGGAATAATGAGAATGTACTGAAGAACCTTGTAAGGCACCTTTTTCATTATTTGATCTGATAGATGTCTACTAATGTGACAATTAGGGCATTATATTGCAAATTCATGTTGTTTATGATATATAATATGATCACTGGGACATGCATGTATTGTTTAATACTTCATTCCAATACCTTTCATAATGATTGATAAGTCTCAAAAAGAGCGAGGTAGAATGCTTGATGGTGGTAACAAAAATTCATCTATCAGCCTATGGAAAAACATTGATATTAATATAAAGAAAATTATGGTATGTTAACATAGAAGATAACAAAAATGATACTATACCTTAGCATACATGACATTTCTACATTGTATATACCATTCATAACCTTGAAGTTTACTAGTAATAATATAGTGGAGAGAAGTGTTGTTTGGAAACCTTGATACAAGAGCTTGTATGTCTTTTCAGTTATAGGTATGTCAAGGTTCTCTTCATCATCATCATTAGATGCATGACTATCATCGTCTTCATTAGTTTAATTAGTTGTTCTAGTAACATCTTCTTCAATCCTATTCTTTGGCACATTATCAACTGCACCAATACCAATATCTTCAATTGTTTTCTTTGCCTCATGATCATCTTCTTCCATGGGAGCATTACCTTCTACTTTGATATTGACACCTCCATGTTCCACCCATTCAAAATTCACAGTTACCAAAGGGCGAAAATCCTTTCCTCCTTTAATGTGATCATGTTACATACAATGTCACTTAGCTATTATGATTAGAATTATTTGTTCATTTAAGACCTTGCTTTTTTGCAAGGACATAAATATTTTCCATCATTGTTTCTTTTGAATAGAGACCACCATCTATCAATTGTTGACTTATTTTGGTCTAGGTCCATATTGTTAGGCATGGACTTTATTTAGAAGAAAATATTTGGGCTATAAATTTATAACAAATCTAAACATACAAGCATTAGTAGTATGTTGTATATAATTGGTAATAACTAAATAATTAAATATTACTATCTCTTCATTACAGATAGCATCTAAATAAATCAAATGAATTATACAATATAAACATTGGCATTGATTTTGAACAATATAGCATTAGCATTGATTCTAGACTTCATTCAACTTGGTAGAAAGCTTTTAAACTATTATATCCATGGGGTAAGGCCAAAGAAAGTGCATACCACATTGTGATGATCCATGCTACCTAACTATGTCCAATGTCTAAACACTAGAGGCATACTCTACCTACCAGGTTGCCTACATACTCATATACATGGGATCAAGACCTTTGAACTACTCACTCTAAAAAATATGTAGTTCTAGTTTCTAATTGTTTTGATATAGCTATATTCCTATAACCACTAGTGAGATTTACTCACCTAATAGAACTATTCACCATCATACACCCACTAGGCTAAATTAGGTAGTTTTCTATAATTACAATCCTATAACACCCTAGTGCAAGATTTGTGTTGTAGTTTATAGTTAATGTAAGGTTAACCTATATACATACTAACTCACTCCTTATATAATTATGTTTTAAAGCTTGTGACAATAATCAATGGGTCTAAATATATCAGTCAAGTTAATGCTAGCTAGGAATAGTTGATTGTTTATTTTATTGTACCTAATTTGATGACAGTTCTATAGGTATTTTTAATCAACCTAGGTAATCAACAACTTGATCTATTGACTTGTATATGTCCTAATTCATTCCTTATATAGTTATGTTTAAAAGCTTGTGGCTTGTACTACCTATTGAGTGAGTTTTATTGTTTATATAAATACATACATACATATGCAAATATATATAAATATGTATATATATGCATATACATACATACATACACGCATACATACATATACATCGATCAAAAGGGAAAAGCAAATTAGACCATCTACAGGCAATCACATAAAAGAGAAATTAAGCAAGCAAATAGAAGATGACCATACCTTACCTTGAAAGAAAGTTCCAAACAGAAGAGGACACATATGATGAAAATGAATCCATCAACCTTACCTTGATGGTGCTAAAAATCTCTTAATTGGTCACACCTGAAGCCTCTTGCTTGCACTTTGTCATGTGATATGAAATGAAGTTTCACTTTTTTTTTGTTTATATCCCATACACACACATGCGCACGTGTGCACACACACATATATACACATATATACATACATACATACATATACATCGATCAAAAGGGCACAACAACAAAATCCTAGATCTTAGTGTAGGGGCCCTAGGTCTTAAATAAGGTGGTCAAACACCACATAGGATAATATAGAAGGTGATCAATAAGCATCCAAGTTGACACAAGATAGTTTAGACAATCTCAAACATGCATTTAGGCAATTTTTTTACATGTTGTAATAAGGTTATAGGCAAGTCAAAGGTTGGTCAATGATTGGTCAAACATTGTGAGTTAACGGATAATCTCCATTTTTATGTTTTATAATATGTTTTCATATTGTAGTATATTTTTGAAGGCATGTGGAGTCTTTTATTTGAAGTTTGTGTAAAAGTTGTAAAAATTGCAAAAATTGCAATAAAAGTTGTCATGCAACTTTTATAATTTTTCTTTCAATCTGGAAGTCTAACACTCAAATCATTATTTTTATCGAATATGGAAGGATGAAGTTGTATGATCAAGAGTTTTGACCTATAAATTTACTATCTTCAACCTAGACTAGGGTTGGAACAGTACTATATGAATTTGAAATGAAATAGCAATCCTTTTGGTCGAAAAATCCTTACTCTTGTTGATTCGGTATTCATCACACCATAACATATACATACATGCATATACATATATCCATACATACATACATATATATACACATACATACATATATCTTCATATGCACTTTTATCACCTCATTTATCTCTTTATACTATAGGGATTTAGATGAAAACAAGAAACTGATACATGACCATGATGACCACAATTAGAACATGATTTTGGTTGAACCAAATTAAAAATTGGTAGAGGAAGCTTTTAATTGAAATGAATTCAAAAGTACTTTAGAGACATATTTGATAGGTTTCAAATACTTCGGGACAAAAGACCCAACAAAACCCCTATAACTAAGACTGCATTTTCCCTTGTTTATATTTTGAGTCACAATATTTAACAATGTGTTTTTACATGCTTGCTATGTTGAAATACTAGAAAGAATATCTTGTTCAAAAAATTTCTTCTATGTTAAGGCATTAGGTGTTTGATTTTGCAACCTATCCATCTTTTGTTGTAGGAAAATAAATTGAGCATAAATTGCATAACAATAGGCTAAAATAGTTTCCTACATTTTGCTATTTGATTTTTTTTGTTTTAAGATGTCAATTTTGATGCATAAAATAATAATTCCATATTTAGTCAAAGTAGATCCAAATTCCCATGATGCAGGCTTAATTAGTACCTTACAAACACTAATTTTTTATAAAGAGAATCACATTATAACTACAGATCAACATCCTATGTCTCTAAAATAATTTTTACCTTATTAAAAACTATTCAAAATTTGTGCATTGATACTTACACCACTCTCCTCCTTATATTCTATAAAATGTATATATCAACAATGTATTCTTAAGATGTAATGAAAAATGAATGCAATTGAGATTATTGTATCATCATTATATATTTTATATTCCTTCACTAAATACTTTTGTGACCATAGTAAAGGTTAGTTCTTAATATGTGAATTATAGTATAAAAGTGTCATCATTTCCCTTCATGAATCAGTTCAATTATCTACCACCTAACTTTCTTGTTTGCCACCTATTACTAAGAGTAATATATAATTGGCATGGCAAGCAAAGATCCAATCCCAATTGATTAGTGTTTACATAGGAGAGTTGGTACCCTCTTCTGTATGCACTATATGACACACTTTTTGGGCATATATCTATTCTTTAATTTGAAGTCCTTTGGTTATTATATAAACTCCAATTAATATGACAATATACAAAACAACAAAATTGACTAATAGTGTGGGTTAAGACTTTTTTGGGGCTGACCAGATAACAAATATTTGCCATAGAGTAGTTTTCATCTAGAGACTTAGTATATAAATAGTGTTGGAAATATAAGAGGAGTAACTGAGAGGGGAGGGGTAAATTTGTTACCACTAAAATAAATTCCAAATCCCTTAGATGTCAATACACAATAAACTTTGAAAATTGAATAATGTTGATGCTTGGTAGACACACATAAAAAGTTGTAACTCGATAAATACTAATTATGAAAATCTTTAAATGTTATCTATAATTACCATTACTTTAACTTAGTTTCAAACACATAAAAGAAAATAGCATGAACACATTTGACACTAGGAAATAATGTGGAAACCCAATTTGTTAAAACCACCAATAGCAACTATTTACTATTTTCACTCTTCTGAAGTGAGCCCTATTAGGAGCCAACCCTGTTAAAGGTTACAAAACACACTATTAGGTGTGACCCTATTAGAGGGTTTAATTGCAATATTAGGATTTTCTTTGTTAGAGGTTTTTATACAATTCAATAGAACTACCACCTTGTTAGAGGATTTACAAATAGCTATTAAGCTAACTCTATTAAAAAATTTAGATAACTGCTACAATGGTTAGAGAGTAATAATGAGATAACCTAATTTGAATACAACTACATTTTTTATTACAGATCTCAATTCTAGCTTTACTTGATCCTTCCTAATTGAATATATCTTTTCTACTCCACAAGGATAGCCTATTTATCCTTTAAATTTACCTCCTTACTACATCATTTGATCTTCAAAATCTTCCATGCATTCACACTCCTACACACTCTCAACTTGACCTTATAATTATATCATTCATATTGTCAAGTTGACTCATATACAACTTAGAATAACTAATATTCATCATCTTAGTTGGCTAGAATCAATAGATAAATTAATTAAGCTTAATATGAAAAAAAAAAAAAATCCTTCATTAGTCGACCTAGCTCGATAGATACTAACTCAGAAATGATTTCTTGTGTTAACCAACAGAAGCTTGGTTAACACTAAAAACTCAGAAAGATTCTTCGATAACTAAATGAGCTCAATTAACATTGGTTCCATCCAACTTTTTCTTCATTAACTAAGTGAGCTTAGTTAATACTCATCTTCTGCAAACTTTCCTTTGATGCCTAAGTGAACTCGGTAGACACTTTCTTCTTAGCTTGGAAAACTTAGGAATGCTCGGCAGACATGAAAAATTGTCTTCACTACCCAAGTGAGCTCACCATACACTAACTAATAATGATACGAAATTTGTGTAACATCAAAGGTAATACATCAATTGTCTTCTCTTGGTGGTTATGTCTTTATTTTTGGTCCCCTTGGTTTTTGTGCCCTTCCCCCCCCCCCCCCCCCTCTCCTTTTAGGACTGCTTGTGATGGCCTGGTCTGCTCATTCCATATTCTGATGTTCTCTTGTCCTGATGATGGATCATGTAGTATGATCCGAAACGTTGATGCTAAAAAAACTCACACAATCTAATCCAGAAACATTGCTCACATACTAATGGATTGTGGAAATCTGATTATGTTAATACACAATTAATCAATTATATCCAACAATCTCCCTCTTTGGCATTGATGGCAACACAACATGTCATAACACCATAAAATTTTGGAACAAGAATAAATTAAGGAACATATTCTTAGTTTTATCCATAAGAACTCCCTCTATCAGTTTGAGCTATTTCTTTCTTCAATTTCTCCCTCTATCTACAACAGATATCTTCAGTTTCTTCAGATATCTCTTCATAAAGTTTTTATGATAGTAAACTTCTCCCTCTTACAAAAAACTTTTCCCTCTTTCTAATAATTTTTTTTTATGAGATGTGACAGTAAACTTCTCCCTCTTTGACAACACATGCCAATGACAACAACTCTTTTAATATCAATGTACCTTAAGTATTGATTCATTTGCAATATGCTCTTGTAAATTCTAAACCAATTGATTGATCTTCAACTTGCTCTAGTTGATGCATCACTAAGCTTTGTTTAGTGAACTTCAGATAGGGGAATGACCCCTAGCTTATCTCTTAGATATAGAAATGCATCCTTAGGTAATGGGGCTTGATGAATATGTCTACAATCTATTTTTTTTTTTTTACATATTCCAATGTGCCTTTAATATTTCTTGGTTCAAATTTAGAAAGTAAACATGTACCTTTTAACTTGTTTCTTGTCATTGTTCCACCAGATTTGTCTCCAATGATTTTATTATGTGCATGACATATTCTAACATAGGTTCTTTAGATTTGAAATAAGTTTCATTGTTCTCATCATGAACTTTACTATCAAGCTCAAGTTCCACTATCTGTGACCTGGGTCCATCAGATTTTGTTTTAACTAGCTTAGTAGCTTTTGATTGTGACTCAGGTCCTTTAGACTATGACACAGGTTGCACTATCTACAACTCAGTAACTATAGGAGATTTTGGGGAATCGGGAGATGAATTCTCCTCTCTTTCAAAAAGGTTTGGAAAGGTATTAGGTTCATTGTAAACAAATCTTTTGTAATCCTCTGGCTCTTTGTTGCTTTCTTCTTCACTTTTTTCTACAATCTCATCAATTCTAACATGTGCACTTTCTATGATTTTATGAGTAGACAAATTCAAACATTTGTATGCTTTACTTTTGTGGGACTATCCTATAAATTTTCCTTTTCTAGACTCTTTCAAGTAACTTACATTAGATTTGTAGCCATACCATAGTTCATAAGGAGTTTGGTTTGAGTCTTTCTTCAACTGTACTCTATTCAAGGTATGAACTATAGTGCTGATAGCTTCCTTCCATTATTTGATTGCAACATTCTTTTATATCATCAATGTTCTTGCACAATCCATGATGGATCTATTCCTTCTTTTAGCTATACCATTCTACTGAGGTGTATCAGGGGCTGATACTTGTCTCTTAATTCCTCTTTCAATGTAGAAATTATTGAATTCATTAGAGATGAATTCACCACCTCTATTTGATCTTAAACATTCAATCTCTTTCTATTCTCTTTTTCTACTCTTGCTAGATATTGTTTGAACTTTTGAAAAGTTTCTAATTTTTCTTTTAGATACATTACAGTCATCATTATAGAATAGTCATCAACAAAAAGAATGAAAAATGTTTCTCCACTATAACTCTCTATTCCAATAGGTCCACATAAGTCTGTATGAACAATTTCTAAGACTTCTTCTGATGGATAGTTTTTTCTTTTGAAACCAGTCTTTCCCATCTTACCAATTTGGCAATTCTTGCATAAACCCATTTCAGGTTTCTTCAAACTAAGAATACCTCTTACTCTTCTATGTTTGCTTATCTTAACTAGATTATAAAAGGTCACATGACATAGTATTTTTTGTCATAACCAACTTTTTCTTACTTGAGCAATAAAACATGAACATTCACTAAGATCAAGATAAAATAGATTATCTTTTATTTGCTTGCTAGATCCAACTAGATTTCCTTTTCCATCTAGTAGTTTGGCCTTTCCATTCATGAATTCTACCTTGAATCCAATCTTATTCAATTTTCCACACTTAGTAGATTATTATTTAATCCTTCAACCCAATAAGTATTGTCACATACAATGATGCAATAGTAGGCAACAAAAGTCTTCAAACAACAAGAAATGGTAGAAGTTCTCAAATTCCCTCAAAACCCAAGGTGAAGGGTCCTAGTGCCAAATACCTATCATAGCTATAGTTGATCCAAGGCATCAACTCTTGGAGAATCCCCAAACACCTACTAAGAAGGATTATTACAAATTTTTATTGGTGTACTCATGAAGATGCACACCTAGGGTATGGTGGCAAACCCAACTCCTTACATTTTCTAGAAATCAACTTGTAGAATCTGAAAGTACATAGTTATGCCTTGCATTCCACTAAAGGACATCAAATTCCCATGGTGGAATGTGTCAAAATGACCCATTTTGTAGAATCTAAAAGTACATAGATATACCTTGCATTCCACTAAAGGGCATCAAATTCCCATGGTGGAATGTGTCAAAATGACTCAATCCTAGCACAGTGTTGATTTGTAGGCTAAATCTTAGGCAGTAAGAAAGAAAATTTGATAACATTTAACCTGTGATGAGTTAGAACATGAGACTTGATGCAAAATAAAGTAGATAAAATTCTTAAACTTTTAGATCCACTGGAACATTCCTTATCATTTGTACAATTCTATACAAAGGTCTAGAACACATGTTTTTGCAAGAAAAATATTGATTTTATATTTGATTGAATGCCAAATTATAATTATTGTTCCTTCCATGGACCTATGAGGCTTTGTAGAACTTCTCCAATGGTTACATGGTTAGTTTAAACTGCCTAGTTGTTGGAGGAATTGTTTTTCATGTATTTGACAACTTTTTGCAAAGTTTCTCAAAAGTTGCTAACAACTTTTAAGCAATTTTTGCAATTTTTGCAAAAATGCAAATCTAAGGACTAAACTTGATCTAGACTTAAAACAAGTGATCCAAAATGGATCTAGATATTAAAGACAATTAAAAACCTATAATCCTATGCATTTTTAGGCTTATTGATCATATTTGGACTTAGTTATGTAGGGGCTCATAATTATGCTTAATCTTTGAACTAGGCCTTACAACTAGATCAATGTGTTGAACTATCCTAATTAGACTATTTAGGATCATTAGGTGCCTTCTTTGATGAATCTAGAGTGGGTGCTCCTACACCATACTCCCCTTGAGTTTTAAAACTCAAGTCCCTACTTGAGGGTAGCAAATCCATTGAAGTGCCATGTTGCTTGATTTGGTCTTCTATTAGCCAAGTAGCATCTATGTTGGGGAGGCCCTTCCATTTAACCAAGTACTGCATGCACTTCTTGGTTCTGGTTTACTTTAGTAACCTTTTGTCTAATATTTCCTCTAAATCCATTAGTTTTCTTGGTGGAATATTGGTAACATAGTCTTCCTCGTTGGTGTCTTCATCTTGTTGATCTAATGATCCTACAGTAGCCTTGTAAGGTGTGAGATCTGCAACATTAAATATGAGGGAGATCTATAAAGTTTTTGGAAGGGAGATCTTATAGGAATTATCCCCCATTTTTTCAAGTGTGCAGTAGGGGCCTACCTGCTTCATCTGCAGTTTAGAGTACCTTCCCTTAGGTAGTCTTTCCTTCCTTAGAAAAGCCCAAACTTTGTCTTTGACTTTGAAGTGGACCTCTCTCCTTATCTTGTCAGCATTCTCTTTGTATTTCAAACTAGATTTTTTCAATGTTTCCCTTATTTGTTGTTGTACCTTTGTCACTATTTCTACTAATTTTTGGCCTTGAGAACTAATTTTAAAATTAGAGGGAAGCTCCATCAGATCTAATGGTCCCTTGGGGTGTAGATCATATACTACTTAAAATGGTGTTTTGCCTATTGATCTATTTAAAGAGTCATTGAAGGAAAATTCTAGTTGGGGTAGAATTGTATCTCAACTTTGAGAGTATTACTTGGTTAGGTAGCTTAGGAGATTTCCTAGGGACCTATTCACCACCTCAATCTTCCCATTTGTCTATGGGTGATAGGCAAAACTATATGTTAGATTTGTACCCAACTTCTTGAAGATTGTCCTCCAAATGTGCCCTTGAAATTTTACATCTCTATTTGATATTATTGTCTAAGGCAAGCCATGAATTCTAACTCTTTCCTTGAATAAGAGATTGTCTATATGTGATGCATCATTTGTGCTCTTGCATGGCACAAAGGGGGCCATCTTTCAAAATTTGTCCACTATGATAAATACAATTATGATAACCTTGATTGGTTTTGGGTAGTCCCATGAAAAAATCCATTGATATGGATTCCCAAAGACTTGAAGGGATTGGTAAATGTTGGTAGAGCCCTCAATTTTTTGTCATCCACTTAGCTTGTTGGTAAATGGTACAATATTTAATGAATTTCTTAACTTCATTGTTCATCTTGGGCCAAAAATAACTTCTTTTCACCATGTCTATTGTTTTGTCAATGCCAAAGTGACCTCCTAGGCAACTAAAATTATTTTATCTTATTATATTTGCTCTCTTTGAACTCTTTGGTATGCATATTTGTGCTCCTTTGAAGAGAGGCCCATTCTGAATTAGATATTCAAAATAATTAGTATGATATCTGGCATCTATCTTTGTGCAAATCTGATATATCTCTGCAAAATCAGGGTCATCTGGGTATAAGTGTTTGAGAGACTCAATTCCAACACTTTAAAGTTTTACTTCTTCAACAAGACCAATCCTCTTACTTAGAGCATCAATAATCTTGTTTCCTACACCCTTTTTATGCTTAATATTGAAGGTAAAGGCTTGCAATTGTTCTCATTTAAGATGTCTGACTAAAAATTTTTCTTGTTAATTTAGAAAACTCAATGCATGATTATTTGTATAAGCCATAAATTCCTTTGGAATCAGGTAGTGCCTCCATTTCTTGAGCACTTGGACTATGACATAAAGCTCTAGGTCATATGTAGAGTATTTTCTTTTAGCCTCATTTAATGTCTCTAAAAAGAAAGCAACTAGATTTCCTTCTTGGCTTAGGACAACACCAATAGCCACATTACTTGCATTTGTCTCCATAGTGAAGACTTTTTTGAAATTGGGTAGAACAAGGATATGATAGTGAGAGACTTTGTTCTTCAAGTATTGGAATGCATCATTTGCTTCCTTTGTCCATGCAAACTTGGTTTTCTTCCTGCCTTTTATTCTTTCCACATTGGTGCACACACATGACTCAAATTTTTAATGAACTTCCTATAGAAAGTTGAAAGTCCATGAAAGATTTTTACATCACCTGGATTCTTTGTTAGAGGCCAATTTATGATTGCATCCACCTTCTTAGGATCCATCTTGAGGGTACCTCGTGAAATCACAAATCCTAGGAACACAACTTCCTTTTTCATAAACAAACATTTTTCCAAGTTGATTGCCAACTTGTTCTAATGGAGTCTTCTTAGTACCTATTCCACATGATCAAGATGGTCTTCCTTGCTATGGCTGAATATTAGTGTATCAAGGAAAATTACAACAAATTTGCAATAAAATCTATGAATATGTCATTCATAAGCCTCATAAAAGTACTAGGGGAATTTCTTAAACCAAAAGGCATTACTAACCATTCAAAAAAACCTTCAATTGTCTTGAATGTTGTTTTCCATTCATCTCCTAGCTTGATTTTGATTTGTTGGTAACTAGGCTTCAAGTCTATCATGGTGAAGTAGCAAGCACCTCCTAGTTGATCCAATAGGTCCTCAATCCTTGGCATGGGGAACTTGTACCTTATTGTGATTTTTTTTAGAGCCCTAATACTAGTATACAAAATTCATTTACCATCCTTTTTAGGGGCCAAGACTAAAGATTTGGCATAAGGACTAAGACTCTTTTGAATGAGTCCTCTTTCCAACAATTCAGTAACCTGTTTTACAATCTCTACATGCTGCAATGGTGTCATTTTATATGGTTCTTTATTAGGTAAGGAGGATCTTGGTATAAGGTCTATTTGATGGCTAATGTCCCTAATGGGAGGGAGGCTAGTCGGAAAGTCACTAGCAGTGACATCCTTATACTTTTGCAACAAATTAACAATCTCATTTGGTATGGGTTCCTTTTGATCAGACCTAATGTTATCCTTAGGTTTTGAAATTAGAATAAATGACTCCATGTCAAATTCCTTCAATTTTTTTAGCATCTCTTTTTCTCCTATGATAATCATAGTGGGTTCTTTTTCAAATTTAATATTAGGAAGGGGCTTCATAGTGAAGGTTTTCCTATCTTTGGTTATGGAGCAGGTGTTCTTCCTACAATGGTGTACAACATCAACATCAAATTGCTAGGTCTTTCCTAAAAGGATTTGTGTGGCATCCACCTCAACTACATCACAAAATACTTTGTCCTTAAAATTAGATATAGAAAACTCTACCCAGGCTTGTTCTATGACTAGAGTTTGTTGGTCTTTGGTTAATCATGACACATGATAGGGGTAAGGATGTGGCTTCTTAGGAAGATTTAACTTCTACACCATTTAAAAAGACACAAGATTTTTAGTTGAACTAGAATCTATATTAACATTGCATACCTTTCATTGATATTTGATCTTTTTCTTGAAGAGATTCTTCCTTTGTGGAGGTTCTTGGGTTTGTGGTACTTGAAGGAAGACTTGCCTCATCATAAAACATGCTCCTTCCTCTAGTTCCAACTCTCTAGCATCAAAATTGTCTTCTTGCTTATCTTATTGGACAAATGATGCTCTCTTCTCACCTTGATTATCATTGTTCCTCTTTTCTAGGCATCTTCCTACATCATGTCCTAGTTGATTGCAATTGAAACACTTGAAAGGTCCATTACCTCTTCCTACATTTGTTCTTCCTCTATTAAAAGGTCTTGTTCCTCTATAGTTTCCTCTTGAATTAGAGTCACTATTTTCTTTTTCTCCTTGGTTAGAGATCTTGTTGTTGCTACCACTACTTTTTCCCTTGTTCCAAGAGTTGGTCTTGCCTTTAAAGTTCTTCCCACTATCATTTCTCTTCCCTTTGCCAAAATCCTACTTTCTCTTCCATTTTTCTTCTACCTTTAGTGCCATTTGATAGCACTTATTAATTGAGGTAGGGCAATGTAGGCCATTCATCTATCTTTCCAATTTCCCTTCCTCATCTTCTTCCATATTGGTCTTCATACATAGTTTTAGGAACTCCTTTGTGTATGTGCCTACATCCATGTCTATTTGTTTTAGACTTTTCTTCCTCGCATGGAGTTGTACTACATAATCCTTAGGTACATAGGTTTCTTTGATCAAAGCTATCATTCTATTCCATGAATTAATCATGCTCTTTCCATTCTTCACCCACTCAGTCTAGATAAAGTTCCACCAAGTTAGGCCTACCCACTTCAACTTGGATCTTTCCATCTTTACCCTTTTCTTTTCAAGGATGTCCTCACATTCAAAGAATGTGGTCAAAGACTCTATCTAATCCAAGGCTATATTTGCATTCATCTTGCCACTAAAAAATGGAAAATCTATCTTCTCTTCCATGGTTCTTCTTCTGATGGATTTCAAGGCATCTATCAAAGGCCTTTGGTCTAGAGCGATGTGATCTTCAAAGCCATCCTCCTCTTCATCACTCCCTTCTGCATCTTCAGACCCATTTTGTTTGTCATTTTTCTCAATCTTCTTGTCAAGTTCCTAAAGCCTCTGAGGTAAGGCCTTATTTGCATCCTTTTGTTCTCTCACTATCTTTGCTAACTCACTATTTGTAACCCTTGTAGGAATCTCCTCACTCTCAAGTTCAAACATGGCTCTAATACCACTTGATGTAGCAATAGCCAACAAAAGTATTCAAACAACAAGAAATGGTAGAAGTTCTCAAATTCCCTCAACACCCAAGGTGAAGATTCCTAGTGCCAAATACCTATCCTAGGTATGGATATGGGCTTATATGAAGGTTATCAAAACCCCACAAGTCAAGGTAACCTAATCACTAGGTCTACCAAAGTTCCAAGCACCAAAAACTCAAAATGAACTAATGGATTCCCTTACCTGAAAGAGGGATCAAACCCCAAAAATTGGATACAAAGACCAAAGGTGTCTTATAATCATTTATATGGCCTATTTAAGTCTTAATCAATATGAATCAATGATTCTTTTTATCAAAGACAACTTATAGCATCAAGTTGCTTTGAAAACCAATGAATTAGCTTGTAGCCCTTCCTAGAATGAGAATGAGGCATAATTTTGAATGCTTCCAAAAAACATGGTGGCTTAACTAGAGATTTGGATATCATTTTGGGTTTTATAAAACATGCCAAAGCATCCAAGGTTGGAAAGGAATAGAGGTTGTTGCTATTACAACACTAGACTAGATTTGAAGGCCTAATTAGGGATCCATTTACATTGAAAGTATACTTTCTACAATGGAGAAATGAAATCCAACTATGGGAACATGTGGGGGCATGTAAAAGAAAAAATGATCCAAGGTTTCAACTGTTGGAGAACCCCAAACACCTACTAGGAAGGATTGTTGCAAATGTTGATTGTTGTACTCATGAAGATGCACACCTAGGGTTTGGTGGCAAACCCAAATCCTTTTATTTTCTATAAAAAAACTTTCATAATATAAAATTATATAATTACAACTTTCATTCCACCAAAGGGTATCAAATTCCCATGGTGGAATGTGTTGAAATGACCCAACCCTAGCAAAGTGTTGATTTTTAGGCCAAATCATAGGTAGCAAGCGAGAAAATTTGATAAATTTCATCCTATGATGAATTAGAACATGATAATTTATGAAAAAAAAAGTAGATAAAATTCTCCAACTTCTAGAACCACTGGAACATTCCTTTTCATCCATACAGTTCTATACAAAGGTCTAGAACATGTGTTTTTGCAAGGAAAATGCTGATTTTCTATTGATTGAATGCCAAATTACAATTGTTGTTTCTACCATCAGCCTATGAGGCTTTTTATGAATTATCCAATGGCTACATGGTCATTTTAAACTACCTATCCAATTGAGGAATGGTTTTTCATGTATTTGACAACATTTTGCAAGCAACTTTTGAGCAATTTTTGCAGTTTTTGCAAAAATGCAAATCTAAGGACCAAACTTGGTCCAAACCTAAAAAAAGTGATCTAGAATGGATTTAGATATTTAAAAAAATTAAAAATTTAGAATCCTATGCATTTTTAGGCTTACTGATCATATTTTCCCTTAGTTACCCAAGGGCTCATAATAATGCCTAATCTTGGAACTAGGCCTTACAACTGGATCAATGTGCCAAACTATCCTTCAATGCCTTCTTTGATGAATCTATAGTGAGTGCTCCTATACCATAAAAGTTCCTTATTCAATGAAATACATCCCTTTCCTTTTATCTCACAAGGTTCATTGTTTACAAATCTTATACTACCTCCATCATAATATTTCATGTGCTCAAATTTTGTTTTATCTCCAGTCATATGATGTGAATAGCCACTGTCAATAATCCATGTATCATTTTTGCTAACATGAGAGATAAGTACCATCTTACCTCCTTCATTGCTAGATTCATTCTTTACAATAATATATACCATTTCATCTTCACTATTATCAAAATATTTAGCTATAAAACAAGATTTCTTACCTTTGTCCTTTAAGTTCTTGTAGTTCTTGAAATCCTTCTTGCCTTTGTGCTTATTTCTTTCCTTTTCATATTTTTTTTCTCGATTTGGACACCTTTCAGCAATGTGACCAACTTCTTCACAAGAAAAACAAATTAGAGGAACTTTTCCTTTATACTTTCCTCTGCCTTTGGAGTACTTTCTTGCAAGTAGGGCTTTAACAACTCCAAGATCATTGTCTAAACTTTCTTCTGATTCTTCTTCTTTACTTTCTAATGGAATGGAATTTGATTTCTTACTTTTTTTCTTGAGCGAGAGTTTAGCTTCAAATGCAAACTCAATAGCCTTTGAACTAGGAACATAGTTATCAAAGTTATCTAACTCAAAAGCTATCAATCTTCCAACTAGAGCATCCAAAGATATTTTATTATTTGGATAACATCTCACCTCTTGAATAGTAGACTTCTAATTGCATAAATAAGAATAAGAGTTCTAAGTACCTTTCTTACGACTATTTTCTTATCAATGTCTCCTCTAGATGCTTTCATTACACTTACACTTGCTGTGATTCTTTCCACATATTTTACAATGTTCTCATCTTTCTCATTTTCATTTGATCAAAATGACCTCTAAGACTTTCAACCTTAGCTCTTCTTACATTTTTATCTGCTCCATAAATGTTTATTAGTTTGGTCCACATCTCATGAGTTGTTTTGCAGTCTTTAACTTCATCAAATTTGGCATAACTAAGAGTAGATGAAATATCAATCATCATGATGTTATGATTTTTCTTTTCAATAATATCTTCAACTGATAATATTCTAGTGGAAGTCTTGTATTTAGCATCAAGATATTTGCACCCTAAATCACTAATAGTAGCCAAATGTAACCTCATAAGTCTTTACCATGCTATAAAAGTGTCTCTGTTTAGCTTGGGAATCTCTCTTTTGTAAGACATCTTGATCTTTAGCTTAGGTCCTTAAAACCTTCTCTACAAGCACCAAAAGCTATGATACCAATTGTTGAAAATGTAAGAGGAGTAACTAAGAGGGAAGGGGTGAATTAGTTACCACTAAAATAAATCCTAGATCCCTTAGATGTTAGTACAAAATAAACTCTAAAAATTAAATATTGCTAATGCTTGGCAAACACACATAAAATGTTGTAACTTAGTAAATAATGATTATGAAAATCTTTAAATGTTATCTATAATTATGATTAATTTAACTTAGTTTCAAGAACATAAAAGAAAATAGCATGAACAAATTTGATACCAAAGTTTAATATGAAAACCCAATTTGGGAAAACCACCAATTGCACCTAGTTACTATTTTCACTCTTCTAAAGTGAGCCCTATTGGAAGCCAACCCTATTAAAGGTTACAAAACACACTATTATGTGTGACCTTGTTAGATAATTTAATCACCTTGTTATAGGTCTTTAGACAATTCAATAGAACTACCACCTTATTAGAGGATTTACAAATAGTTGTTAAGTCAACTCTGTTAAGAGATTTAGATCACTACTACAATGGTTAGAGAGTAACAATGAGATGACCTAATTTAAATGCAACTAAATTTCTAATTATAGATCTCAATTGTGGATTTACTTGATCCTTCCTAATCAAATATATCTTTTTTGCTCCATAAGGATATTATTTTTATCCTTCAAATTTGCTTCCTTATTGCATCATTAGATCTTCAAAATCTTCCATGCATTCACACTCTTACACACTCTCAACTTGACCTTATAATTATATCATTCATATTGTCAATTCAGCTCATATATAACTTATAATAACTAATATTCATCATCTTAGTCAACTAGAACTAATAGATAAATCAATTAAGCTTAATATGCAAAAATAAAAAATCCTTCATTAGTCAAGCCAGCTTGATAGACACTAACTCAAAAATGATTTCCTATGCTAACCAATAGAATCTTGGTTAACACTACAAACTTGCAAAGATTCTTTAATAATCAAGTGAGTTTGGTTAACACTGGTTCCATCTAAATTTTCTTTCATTAACTGAGTGAGCTTGGTTAACACTCATCTTCTACAAACTTTCCTTCGATGCCCAAGTGAACTTGGTAGACACTATCTTCATAGCTTGGCAAACTCAAGAATGCTTGGTAGACATAGAAAATGATCTTCACTTCTTGAGTGAGCTCAACATACACTAACTAATAATGATATGAAATGTGTGTAACATTAAAGACAATACACAATTAATCAATTGTATCTAACAAAATAGATCCTAGAAAATGGAATTAGAGAATTGGTTAAAATCCTTTTAAAGTGAAATCTAATTACTTTCAATTAGTTGAAAGGGTGGTGAATATATCTTTGAAGAATTACAATTATCATGAGCTTTAGGAAGAAAAAGTACACATGTAAAAGTTTTTTGTGCATACTCAAGATTTATTTACTTATTATCATTTAATCTAACATACAATGTGAGTGACATAAGACTTACATATGCTAAAGGTATATATTTTTAACTATAAGATGCAGTAATACTTATCATTGAAAAAAAATATTAATTCAAAGGTTGACATAAGATTGAAAAGACTTTGATAGACTTAATATCTGTGTGTTTTGGTTGTTTGGTTCCAAGGTCCTAGATAATGAATATGGATATCTAATTTTCAAGTAACATAAACCTTTTTCTATGGGACTAATAGATGGTCCATGAATTGATTATTGGACATTATTGTGTCATTGGATTTTTTATTAAGAAAAGAAATATTCTCTCTAGTGTGTTGAGTATTGAACATGAAAAAATTCTTCACTCTTTGCTCTTGGAGAAAGTATACTGTGCTAGTTTATTTTGAGGGTTTCCATTGGTTCCACAATATTGGAAAGTGAATATAATTTTTTTACTTGTGTCCATTTATAAACGTATTTTGGTAAATATAGTCTCCTAAAATTTTTCCTTGCAATTTCAATTTCAGAATAGGTATATTCCTCTAGTAAACTAGTTACCTCAAACATATCAAGCCAAATTTGTAGTGTTACATGGTGATGTGTCCTAACCCCCAACCTCCACATGAGATAGGGATGTCCTTGGGATGAGGATCATACATATCCATTATGAGGGTATCAATGCCTCCATGGAAGATTCCTCACTAACACTCTCACTAGGAGATCATGGAAGAGAAATATCTTAATGTCCACAAGTCTCCCAATTTTTTTCTAGGGTATATGTTTAGAATAATTAGGCAATCTATTTGAAATTGGGAAATATGAAAAATGTTTGAATCACCATAATTGATGGCCAAAGTAAAAATTACCTTGAATCCTTACCTTGATATTAAGAAAGTTGCAAACAAAAATTACCTTGAAAACTTACAATGAAAATGAAAAATACCTTCAACCCTCACATTGAAATTAAGAAAGAAAACAGAAGAGGATGAGACCTTATCTTGAAAGAAAGTTCCAAATAGAAGAGGATGTGGATAATGAAAATGAATCCATCAACCTTACCTTAATAGTGCTGAAAATCTTTTAATTGGTCACACCTCCCGCCTACACTTTACCATGTGATATGAAATGACATTTCATTTTTTTTGTTTATATCCCCAACAAAATTGAAATTTTAATGCCAATCTTAATTGTCATCACAATTTTGACATTATCAGGATCAAATATTTAAAAAATGATTTTGACAAGCCAAATTGTCCTATCATGGAAAGATAACATTGAAAATTACCCCCAAATGTACTAATGATCTATACAACCTCATTCTCTATCTTCTACTTTACTAGTCCTCACAAAAATATAGCTATGCTGACATAAATGAAAAATATGTTCATGAATGCAACATGTCAATCATGCTAACAATCTCCCACATGCTCTGGCAATGCTAGGATACTCAAATACTCCCCCAAAGGAATACCATAACCATTCATGCTAGCAATCTTTGTTGGTAATATGGTTAGTAAGATGTCTAGAGTGTTTTCATTTATGGCAACATATATTCAACAATTTTTTGATGCATTTAGAGTTAGAAAATTGTCTAAGTGTTAGACTAGTTGTAGTAGCACAGAGATAAATATGATTTTTTTGGACGACACACTTTGAATTACCTTATGCATTATTGAGGATGGTATTATGAAAATATCATGATGACATAGTTAAGTGTACAAATTTGTATGGATAGTGTGATAGAAGTTACTATTGAAATACCAATATGAGTATATGATAGAGAAGAACAATGCATAGTAGAGAATTGAGTTTTACGACTTAATGAATTATTTTGGTGAAAAAATAATTAATAATTCACGATGAGAAAAATTTGTGAATATTAATCCATAAGTTATTTTATATTATATCAAGCATGAGAAGACGTGAAGACTGACTAAATAGAGAATTACTAATTTGTGAAGTATAAGTAAAGATCTTATCTTGCATACATAAGTGTGGGATATGTTAAAGTTGTATGATATGAAAACTATTATATAGGTAGCTTGAAATATATATGAGCCTTATATGATGGGAGATCTGATGTATGATTAGAGAAAGTGTGAATTACATCATTAAGAAACTATTATATGTATTTCTATTCCTTTGAAGAATATTATTGTATAAATGCATGTTAGGGAAGTGGGCTCTTCTTGCATACATTGTATTTCATCTACCAACTCCTAATAGGGCCAATATCCTTAACATGATCCTTTTGTTTAGTGAATCATCTTGTGGGTATCATCCTCACCATGGTTTTCCCTTGGCCAAGATTTCCCCAGTTACAAAATAATGGTTTTCTGAGTTATTTATGTGTATGGTTATATTTATTATGCAATATTATTGGTTTACTTTCATTTGCAAGTTACAAAGTAATTAACAATATTCAATTATGGACACAAGTTTGTAGAATACTAATTCACCCCCCCTCTTAGTATTATCTATTTCTAACAATTGGTTTCAAATCCCAATTACTCTGAAGAAGCTTAATAGCTTGAGTAATATCCCTATGGATATGGAATAGTTAAAGAGAAATCTTGAAGAATCTCTTGAATAGATTGACCTTCTTATAGAAGAAAGGGGTAACTTGAAAGATAGGCATGAATATGCACAAGTTTGCATTGACAAATAAAAAGACAATATTGATGATTTGAAACCTAGCAAGGAATCAATTGTGCAGACTAATGACAATCATGAAGTAGGAAATCTCAAGACATAAAATGAGATCTTGAAAAATGAGTTAAAAATTGTTGAACTTAAGTCTTAAGAAGGATAGTAGTAAGAGTGAACCTTATATAAAATTTGAGAATGTAGAGCTTAGATCTTAGTTGAGTCAAGTAACATCTGAATTAGATTCTATTAAGATTGAGTATACAGAATTAGAAAAGTACAATATCATTGTGAAAGGAGAATTGACACAAGATAAGCAATAGTTAGAGAAACTTTATTCCAATAGTGATAAGTGTAGACACCAAAAATCATCCCACATGACTATATTAATCTAATTAATACTAGTCACATTCCTCTACTTATTTAATTAAATTATTTTAATTAAATAGGTTCATTTTTGCCTAAGTATTTAAATTTAATTTAAATACTCCTAGCTCCAATGTGTTAATTTAAATTAACACATGATTCTCCACATATTCTTTTTTAAAATAAATTCTATTTATTTAAAATCCTCCATATTCCCATTAATTCTTCTAGACCTTGATTAAATTAAATTTTATTTAATTTAATCTTTATCCAAACTGCCTAGAAGTATGTGCATTCATATGAGTTGTCATCACATGGGTCCATATATCTTTTAAGCACATGTTGTCTACACCATGGGAACATTCTACACACACATGCCACCTCATCAGTCTTATCCATCTATCTAGAATGTGAGATAAGGTGCTTAGTTGTCAATCCTTATCCTTATCTCCTAGTGGTTTCTAAGCACATTCTAGATGCTTCCTCCATCTACTTTAAATAGGCGTCTTGTTTCAAGCTTTCCCCTGGGTTAGGAATCATTAGAAGTCATTATCATCCATTAGGTACCATTAGAATCTCTTATCATTGCATCATCATTCTGTCATTTTGATTTCTCATATCATCTAGTCTAGGTACATATTCCATCACTCACACTTGCATTCACACATCCAAGAGATTCATCCATTGTTGTGTTCCTAAGAGCATACCAAACATACTCTCCATCTAAGATACACCAACAAGGCTTCTTATGGACGCCTTTGTTGAGTTGTAGAGGTGGAATGGTCTTTGTTTGTCATTTGCTTATTCATTTGTTCATAATTTGAGGTTTACATAATCTTGGTTAGAATTTTATGCAATACATTTTGGCATGCCTGGTGGGACCCACATCCCTGATCTCACTTCAGAAGTCCACCAATAAAACTTTCTATAGTTCGGATTAGCATTTTTTCATCTTTGATAGTCTCAGTGTTGTCTGCATTGCACATCTCTGCATATCAACATCTCCGTAGATCAGCGTCTTCGAGAACAAGTGTTTGCGTTGCCGCCACAAAAATTAGCTTTTGCACTTTGCATTTTGGCATTTGCGCTCTGCACTTTGGCATCTATGCTCTGCACTTTGGCGTCTGCGCTCTGCACTTTGGCGTTTGCGCTCTGCACTTTGTCGTCTGCACTCTGTGCTTTTTCGTCTTCATCTTTTAGCGTATTTGATTATTAGCATCTGCAACTGTTGAGATTTAAACTAACAGTTAACTATTTCTTGAGCATTTTTTTAGTTTGCAGATCGAGGATTTATGTTAGAGGATGAACTAGAATGTAAAAGGCATGGTCACATTTGAAATTGGAGCATTTTAAACATGTACATTTAGTATAGAGCACATTTGGATTTGGGCCTTAAAATGAAATCACATCCAAAGCCTTAAGGAAAATTAACTTCATTTCAGCATTTTCATTTCAGCATTTTCATTTTCGACATTTTTTTTTAGTATTTTATTTTCTGCTATTTAAAGTTGGAAAGAACCTTGTATGCTCTAAACACGCGTGTCTTCAATTAGAGTAGCAAACTTAAATTTTTGTGGATAACAAACAAGTGTCTTTTAAACCCCAAGTTCACTTACGTATTCTCTCCCCTCGCGCCTTTGGGCGACCTTGGGTGCACAAGAAATAAGTGGATTTATTTTTCATTTTATTAGGAGTCCTGCTTGGGGATTTCATCACCCCTTGGGATGACCTCAAATCCAGCGTTCTGGCAGAGTATAAAAATCGGGAGGTGAATCGAAAGACACCTCTCTTGGAAGTGTAATATTGTCACTCTTGGCTAAGCCCCAAAGAACTTTATACCTTTGGGAAGTGAAGGAGGAGATTGGGTTACCGTCTCCCCCTGGCTATGTGGCAGTATTTCCTTTCATCTACAGATTCAAGCCTCACGTACCTTGTGTATATCAAGGATGCCCCCTAGTTGAGCCTTGTACAGCCTAGTTCAACCTTATAGGACTTTTGGTGTGTTTGGAGTGTTTGAAACAAATTTGTATTGTACATATTTCATTGTTTTCTTTTGCATCTTAAACCTAAAAATTCAAAATATATATATATATGTATATATATAAAAGTTCAAAAAAAAAAAAAAAAAATCAAAAAACATTTCAAAAATACAAAAAAACACCTCTTCTTAATCATCATTCCAAATCATTTCACGTCACATATTCCTTCCATCCAAGACATCGTTCCCTCTTACATATCTTACCTTCATCATTCAAAACGTTGCTTGACATCTTCATCCTCTTTATTTATCTAAATAATTTCCTTGTCATTCAATCACATTCCTAATCTTCATCCTAGTCATGATTCATCAATATTCATATTCAATTTCCCTAGTCAAGCTCATCATGCATTCTTAATTCGATCCTTCAAATCAGCATTCTTCTAATCCAATCCCTTGTCAAATTCAGTCATCCAAGTCATAATCAATCTTTCAAAAACTTCATTCACGTCTTCTTCTATTTCAATTTGACATCACATATTCTACTTCGGACATAGGAGCATTGTCTTATCATTGGACTTTCATTCAAATCAAACATTCACTTTGTTTGCACTATCATAGGGTTCTTATCAAATCAAATCGAACCCTCAACCAATCCAAATCCAAACCAAATCAATATCAAATCAATTCAAATTCAATCAAATCGAATCATATCAAGTGCAATCAATTTCAAATCAAATCAAATCAAAGTCCAATCAGCACAAAGCTCCTAATTCCAAGTTCATATTCCCTCTTCAATTTTTTTATTTATTTTTCATCACTTTTCATCTTGCATCCATGGATTCAAATCCACTTCTTCCAATGATTGAAAATATTGCACAACAACATGGTCTCGTACCTCCTCAATATCAAATTCCTTCTCAACACTTCAATTCTAATCTATCTCATGTTCATAATTCTCCTACCTTTGACAAGGGAAATCTATCTCCTTATCCTTCATCTGTAGACAATTCCATCCATAGCCAATATAATTCCTTCATCATAAATGACCTCGCCATAGGAATTGAGGAATTAAAGAATACACTCTTGGACAAAATAAGTCCGCAGGAAAAGGTCATTTTCTTTGCTATGTGTCCTTCATTTTCTAGCTCTCATATCCCTCCATACAATTCCATTCATGGCCCACACAATGCCTTAGACGTAAATACCCTTGCCAAGAAAATGGAGGAAATGAATAATTATCTCTCATATTTCAAAGGCATTAGTTCTCATGTCCAATCCAATCCTAATCCTCCATGTAATCCCCCTTACTATGAACCTAATCCAAATCCTTTATCCATAATTTCACCTCCACAAAATCCTAATCCTATAATAACATTATCCTCTAGTCCTCCAACTACATCATTCCCTAATTCTCCAACAACATCATCTCCTAAGCCTCCAAAAATGTCATCCCCACCTCGTTCGAGGTAATTCACATCACTTTTGGCTAGATTGAAAATTCAGCATAATGTGAGCCAATCACCCAAAGTCACACCTCCAGTTCCATCTCAAGACCTTCCTTCAAAGCATGATGTTATTGATTCCTCTTCTCCTCTAGCTCTGAGCACTTCTCCATCCCATCATTCCACTATCTCTCAAGATTCATCCATCCCTCCTAGTCCATCTTCTGACTCCCCTCCTAATCAAGATCAAGACATTACACCTACCACGCACATTACCGATTCCATTCCATCTCCAGCATTAACATCCATAGATATTCCCCTTCATGAAAAAGTTTCTTCCACTCCATTCACTAATACTCCTCCATGTCAAGATCAAATTACTCCATCTCATGATTCCATTTCCTCCACACCCACATATGATGATCCACTTACCATGCTATTTGATCTTCTTTCACCACATGATTCCATTCCTTCCATGTCCTCATATGATTCTAGTCCATTTCATGATCCACTCCTTGAGCTATATGATATTCTTTCATGTCAAGATCAAAGTACTCCATCTCATAGTTCCACTCCCTCCATTCCATCTCCTGAATCTATTCCATCTCACAATCCACTCGTCCCACTCAATGATCATCTTCCAAGTCAAGATCAATACACCCCTTCATCCATATTTCATGATCCCTCTCCATATCATGATCCTATTATTCCTCATGATCCCCCTCATAACCCTACTCCTTCACATGATCCTATCACACCTATCCAATCTCCTCATGAACCCCATACACCTAGACTCGCATCTCGCATTGAGAATACTAAGTATCCCCTTAAAAAAATAATTCCTCAAGATGTTGGTACACCTTCCACTTTTTCCAATTCCAAAACTCTTCCTTCCACACCTAAAACTTCTCCTCCTTCATCTTCCAAGTCCATTTTAGGTCCTTATAGTCCATCCATTCTAGGTTCTTATAGTCCATCCATTCTAGGTCCTTATGTTCCATCGTCAAAATCTTCTTCCCTTCCTTCCATATTAGGTCCTTATATACATCTTTCTACCTTATCCACGTTTTCCAATTTATCCCCTCATAGTCCTAGTAAAGATCAACAAAGGCGCACGTCCTTGAATTCCTTTCAACGTTCACCTTCCATACGTTCTCCATGTTATTTACCTTCATGCACCCATACCATGGCCAATGGAAGCAAATTGGATGCCAAAGAAAAAGCAATCAAAAAGCCACAAAGGCTAAAAATCAAAAGTGCAAAAGTTATGTGGATACCAAAGCTACTTAATGTAGCAATGAATCTCAAAGAAAGATTCCAAATGACATCCAATTCTGCTAATCCAAAGGCCTCCCTCCTTCATAAATTCTCCCAACCTCCATTTTCCAAATCCATTTTGAGTCCTTATACACCCAAATCCGCCATCCCAACTCTATCATCTCCTTCATCCATTTTGGGTCCCTATCTCCCAAAATTCCAACTTTCTCCTATACATCCTTCACAATTTACTCCTTTCCACCACCCTTCAAGGTGTGTGCCAATGAAGATCTTTCCACTTCCTTCACAAGTCTTCCAACCTAGTATCCATCAACCATGTCTTCCTCCTACCTACTCAACTCCCTTAATCCAAACTTTTTCATAGGTCATTGTCTTCTATTCCCCAATTCACTTTAGCATTCTTTTCCTTACCTTATCAGCATCTACGAGAAAATACCAATAATTCCTTGAAAATAAAAAAATAACAAACAAATTAAAGAAGCATAAATATCAAGGGATACATCCATATACCTAGATGCTTGAGTCCTCCCTTCATTTTCCTACTATGTATCCATTGTCTTCCACTTTCACTTACCTATCCATTAACTTCCCTTTTTTCCACTTGCACTCTACACTAGGAGCAAGTTCTATCCATATTGTTCTTCCTTACCTATCTTCTATATTCCATCTATCGTCCATTGTCATTCCCATCTTTGATCTTGACTTACGCTTTCCATATCCTTTCCACATTATCCACATGTCTTTATACTTTTCCCATATTTGATCGTGACTTTCCCTTTCCTCTCATCCATCCATAAGTACCTTCCATATCCTTCCCTACATATTCCCATAATTCTTACATATATTTGATCTTGACATCCCTATCCTATAGTCCTTGTCATGTTCATGTTCATTTGACCATTATCCATACATTATCCTATATGCTTCCTACATTCTTCCATATGTTTGATCTTGACATGTTATCCCTATCTTGCATTCCATAGTCCTTGTCACGTTCATGTTCATGCATCCATTTTCCATCCATATGCATACATATTCCCCATCCTCTTTTCATGTTCATTCATATCTTTTCCATCCATAATCCTACACACGTCTATCCTTCTTCCATATACCCTTGATCTTGGTTATCCCTTTCATTTCATCCACTTCTTATCACGCATTTCCTTCATATCCTTCATATCATTATCCCTTTTCCATCCATATCCTTCATATAATTATCCCTCCTCCATATCCTTCGTATCATTATCCCTTTTTCATGCCTTCCTTCATTCCACTTTCATACCCATGCTCATAATCAATACTAGAGGCACAACAACAAAAATGCTCATACATGCTTAAGAAGAGCACATGCCTTCTCTTCCTCCATATGCGAGGTTTCACACCATCCATCCATTTTCATGCAATCCTTCCCCACCATTATTTCCTTCCATTTTCATATCCTTGGAATGGGGCATTGTTGGTCACTCCTTTGAAATATGGTTCTTGGTTCCCCATTATCTGACACTATATCCATTGGTCATCCATATTATTCCTCCATTAATATATCTACCCAACCTTCCTATCCATTTACAAATACCGTGGCTCTCCCTTTTCATTGGTCTCAATCCATTCTATTCCACACTCATTCACTTCTATTCATTCATTCATATCAAATTCAATCCAAGTCTCCCAATCTATTCAATCAATTCATTTATCCTCTAATCTCATCATATTCTCTTCTTCCAATCACTTCATTCACATCATTTCCATAAACAATTCCTTCATTCTATTTGCATCTACCTTGATCAAATTGCTAGTCTTCCATTCAACATATTTTCCTCTAACAGAATATTTATTATTTTCATAATCGATTCCTTCCATTCCATTTCAATTCAATTCATCCATTATCTTATCTTATCTTATCCATATTCTCACCACACTAAGCTTCCATCTATAAAACCAACCTCATCAAATAGTGATTGTAAACAAGCTTACACAAATTCACATTTAGACTCAATGATGTGAGAGCATCATTCCTTTTACTGTCATTGCCAGCAACCAATCACAAATATCTCATTTCAATTCAATCAATCAATCAGTTTTTGCCTTACAGGATGAATCCTTCCTACAGAAGCTTAACAAATTTTAAAAATTTATCAGGTTCATGGCAAGCATGGTGAATTGAATAACTACTTAGTCATCATGTCTTTTTGTTAATTTTATCTTTGTGTGTCAGTGATAGCCTCCCCTAGTGTGCCTCGATCTTCCATATCCTGGTATCATTTGAATGGCTTATCCTGATTACACATGTTATTTTGTAATATGATCTATTTTCATGATTCTTTAGCACATCTATGTAAGTTTCAAGTTATGTTAATGCATTGCTCACTGGGGGCAATGGGTTAGCACACTTTCCACAAAGCTCCTTAAAAAGACTTTGGGTGTGCCCAGACCTCTCCAGTGCATATATGTCATTTGTTCCCTCATGACTCTAAAACCTACATCCATTGTGTTAAGAGTCTAATACACGCGAAGGAATCTTATCATCTATGCTTCTATAGCATTTGGTGCATAGCTCCTCTTGCAATATTAAAATAAGGTTTTCTCTCCATATGAACACAATTGAATCTCTTGCATTCATGTAGTTAAGTTGCATTTAGATTATCATTTTCCATCACCCTTCTCCTTTGTTGTTGTCACCAGTCCTCTCCTATCTTCTCTGGGGCAACTTGTATTTTCTTTGATATGATGTCGTGTCGACATCACATCAAAGAGGGGCAAAATGTAGACACCAAAAATCATCCCAAATGACTATATTAATCTAATTAATACTAGTCAGATTCCTCTACTTATTTAATTAAATTATTTTAATTAAATAGGTTCATTTTTGCCTAAGTATTTAAATTTAATTTAAATACTCTTAGCTCCAATGTGTTAATTTAAATTAACACATGATTCTCCACATATTCTTTTTTAAAATAAATTTTATTTATTTAAAATCCTCCATATTCCCATTAATTCTTCTAGACCTTGACTAAATTAAATTTTATTTAATTTAATCTTTATCCAAACTGCCTAGAAGTATGTGCATTCATATGAGTTGTCATCACATGGGTCCATATATCTTTTAAGCACATGTTGTCTACACCATGGGAACCTTCTACACACACATGCCACCTCATCAGTCTTATCCATCTATCTAGAATGTGAGATAAGGTGCTTAGTTGTCAATCCTTATCCTTATCTCCTGTGCTTAGTTGTCAATCCTTATCCTTATCTCCTAGTGGTTTCTAAGCACATTCTAGATGCTTCCTCCATCTACTTTAAATAGACGTCTTGTTTCAAGCTTTCCCCTGGGTTAGGAATCATTAGAAGTCATTATCATCCATTAGGTACCATTAGAATCTCTTATCATTGCATCATCATTCTATCATTTTGATTTCTCATATCATCTAGTCTAGGTACATATTCCATCACTCACACTTGCATTCACACATCCAAGAGATTCATCCATTATTGTGTTCCTAAGAGCATACCAAACATACTCTCCATCTAAGATACACCAACAAGGCTTCTTATGGACGCCTTTGTTGAGTTGTAGAGGTGGAATGGTCTTTTTTTGTCATTTGCTTATTCATTTGTTCATAGTTTGAGGTTTGCATAATCTTGGTTACAATAAGTTTGATGAATGAATATTTCTCCAGAGACCTTCTTATGATAAGAGAAGACTTGGATATCTTATTGGTGAGAAACTAGTCAAGAAAATTGAAATTAGAAGATAACTAGATCTAATTGTTGAGTCCTCCAAAGAATTTGATTTGAGTAAGGTAGAATCAAGCACATCTATTAAAGTATCAAAAGAGATTGAATTAGTTGATTTATCAGTGAAACATGATGAACCTAAGAAAATAGAGCAAGTTAATAAACCTAAACATGATGAACCACCCAAGGAAGTGAGACATGAGTTTAGAGGTAGATGTTTGATAACTAATGAAGTTGGTCATATGAAAAGAGATTGGATAGGTAAGTCTTTTAAATCTATTACTAATTTCTATTGTTATAATTATCATGGTTATGGATGTAAAGTAGTAGTTTTTAAGAAACCTAAGTTTGGTGGTAATAATGAACATTGTAGAATTTTTAGGAACATTAACCTTGTAGGTAATGAAAAAGGGAGATCATAGAGAAGATCTAATGATGTAGGATGATCTGATGGAGAAAAGTAATAGTTTATGTGTTACAAGTGTAAAAATTATGGACACATTGCAAAGAATTATAGAGCACTTGATAGTTAGAATGGAACCAATCAGAGAAGGAATGCACTTGTATGTGAGTTATGTAATGACGTTGGACATACAATAAGATATTGTAGAATGGAAAGAAAGAAATTCAATAGGGGTCCTAATAACTAAAGGAACAACAACAAGAATGATAGAAGGAATGGGAATGGTAGTGATAACAATCATAATGAAGAAATCAAGCAACATGTTGATGAATTCAAGGAAGCATTTGTGAAAGCTTGTAATCCAAAAAGATCTTATACAATTTTGAAGGAATAGTATTTCAATGCACTTGATGAGACATTGTAGTCGACAATTCTTTGTGACTCATCTTATCTAAATTGAGCAGTTGTAGCAGAGATAGAGTGTTAGTTGGTTAGAACTAATGATAGAGAAAGGATTACAAGTTGCACAAGTAACAAAAGGTAGAAGACATAGAAAGGAAGCTATATTCAAGTATAGAAGCAAAGATATGATCTCAAGAAGATAAGAGAAAGAAAACAAGGTTACTAGTAAATAGATACTATTGAAACAATTGATTAACTATGTATTGTCTTTGATGTTATACAAAATGTCATATCATTACTAGTTAGTGTATTTCAAGCTCAATCAGGTATTGAAGATAGTTTTCTATGTCTATCAAGCATTCTAGAGTTTCCCTAGTTCAGAAGGTAGCATCTATCAAGTTTACTCAAGTGCCAAAGGAAAGTTTGTGGAAGTTGAGTGTTAACTAAGCTCACTCAATTAATGAAGGAAATGTTGGATGGAACTAGTGAACTTTGCAAAAATTTAGTGTTGACCAAGTTCACTTGGTTAACATAGGAAAATTATTTCTAAGTTAGTGTCTACTAAGTAGGGTCGACTAATGAAGGATTTTCTTGTTTTGGCAATATTAATTTCAATTGAATTGTCTATTGGTTCTAGTTGACTAAGGAGATGAATATTAATTATTCTAAACTATATTCTAGCCAACTTGACTATAGAAAATATATAAGTATAAGGTCAAGTTGAAATTTAGAAAGTATGAAATGCATGGAAGATAATCGAAGGTTTGATGATGCTAAAAGGAAGTGAATTAGAATGATAAGCAAAATATCCTTATAGAGCTAAAAAGATATACTCAATGAAGAAGGATCAAGTATACAAGCCAGAATTGAGATCTATAATCAGCAATTCAGTTGCATCCAAATTAGGTCATCTCTTTGTTACTCTCTAATCATTGTAGCAATGATCTAAATATTTTAATAGAGTTGGCTTAATAACTATTTGTAAATCCTCTAACAAGGTGACATTTCTATTGAACTATCTAAAGACCTCTAACAAGGCTACTCCAAATAGGGTGATTAAATCCTCTAACAAGGTCACACATAACAATGTGTTTTTTAACCTTTAATAGGGTTGGCTCCTAATAGGGCTCACTTTAGAAGAGTGAAAATCAGTAACTCATTGTGATTGGTGGTTTTTACCAAATTGAGTTTCTACATTAAATCTTGGTGTCAAATATGTTCATGCTATTTCTCTTATGTGTTTGTAACTAAATTAAAGTAATGGTTGTACATGGTATATTCATGTATTAATGAGACTTTAATGCAAAGTGTAGATAAAATGACAACAAACTAGACTAAACCCAAGAAATCATTGTCAAAATGTAAACTCTACAAGAATCTCATGTTCCCCTAACTACAACTTCTAAGAAAGCTCTCAAACCACCATCTTAGTGATAGTTGTAGAATGGGAGTATGCTTGAAATGTAGATCTACAAGAAAGTATGCAATATCTATGACTATAATGTAGATTATATACTGGTAACAACTCTAGAATGTTAGTAAATGGATATCCAATGAGCTATACATGTGTTAAAATGATACTAAATAACATGAAAAGAATGCTAAAATGCTATGAACTTGTTATAATGAAAACTCTAAAAGATGATAACTTGAAATGTGCCTAAAGTGAAGATGCCTAAAACTTGGGTCCTTTAGCTCTTAGATTTCCCTCCTATTTATAGGATTTTGGAAGGGGTTGGGTAAGGATCATGATTTTTACCTTTGACTGGTGGATGGAGGTGAAATTGAAAATATCTCATAAGAGACTAGGAGGAAGAGTCCAAAAAACTTGGTTTTGAGGATGTTGGACATGTTTCTACCTCATGCTTTCTTGAATATGTTTTACTATGAATGTTCCTAGTTTTCTATCTATAAATTAGGGTTTGGTCTCTTTTAATTTGGTTAACCCTCAGAAAAACCCTAATTAGCATTCTACAAAATTGTTCCCTAAGAAAACCCTTTAGGTCATATGCCTTTACCTTATAGTCGAGCAAGAAAATCATTTATAAAAAAAATAAAAAAATTGGGAACCTTTAAAAGACTTTTCATTTTGTTTCTTAATCTCCTAAATTAATCTTTATTGTCTAATCTTTTAAGATCTACTATACTTACATTGTCATTATACGAATCTATGTTCATTTTATTGCACATGACATGGTGACCAAGAAAACACTACACATAGGACCTAATTAATATGAGCATGGTTTCAAGGTAAATCGTCTGCACCATCTAATCTTTTTAGGATCAACAGTGGTCATTGTGTCACCACTAGAAAGTGCAAGATTTTTGCTAGTCGTGACATGGAAACCTCCCACAAAAAGGAAACATGATAAGACAAAACTTAAAGATGGGCACTGTTGGTGCTCAAAATTGTATCACAAATTTTGAGCATTGTTGAGAAATTTGAGTCCTATAAACGCTTTCAAATGCCAATGTACCTGGCTATCAAGTTGAGGCCTAAGAGGTGTTCAATGCTTCTACCACCTTTCATTCAGCCTGTCTAATCATTCCATGAAGTTAAAATGTCATTCTGAGTCATTTGGCAAAGTCCTATTTTGAGCAAATTTCAAATTTGCATTTTAACCTAAGTGTCAAATAGCGACAGGAGGCCCTATTTTCCAGTGAATATCTCACACCCACAAATGTGTCATGACTTGCCACTTTTGAAGTGTTTAGTGTCCATACCCAACAACCTATGTTTCATATTTTGAGTTGTTTTGAGTTTGTTTGATTAGGTTTTGAATCCCTCAAAGTTGGTCAATTACTATTTTCACGCTTTTGCACTTTGCACCTAATTCTAGGAAGCCCTGTTTGATGTGCTATAATTTTTGACTAGTTGACTAAAATGTTGAAATTCATATTGCATTGTATTGTAGACATAAAAAACTTGTTATGTTTCAAGTTTTAGCTTTTGACGAATCCGTTTGATCAGTTTTCAAACGTGATTCCAAATGGAATTTCCATCTTTTTACCAATGTCAGTATTTGTAGATTGTTTGGTAGCCCTATTCGTGACATCATAACTTGAAACTCATGCTTGGCTGGATCAAATGGATTGTACCCCTGTGTTGTCCTCTAAAAATACTTTAAGTGTGTCAGTTTGCAAGTCATGACGAATCCGTATGCACACTTTTCCAGGTCAATTCCATTTGCCAAAATCACTATCTTGCCATTGTTCCAATCTGCAAAATCTAAGTGGCCCACTTTGACTGATTTCCATTTATGCCTTGTTATTCATCATGAGCCCAAATCATAGATCCATACTCTCCTCGTGACAAAGAATCAATGCCCCAATTTTCATTTCCCTATGTGCTCATTTGCCCAATTTTCAAAGTCAATTCCAAACCCAATTTATTGTTTTCTGACTTGTTTACTTGCAGATAATTCAAAGAGCTCAACTTTAATAGTAAATGTCTTTTGACTAAGAATTCATCATGAGACAAGATTTAGCAGAGTAAAATTATGCGGAACAAAGATTTAGTGTGCCAGATTTCAAAGCCTAGTTATCAGTTCAGGTCAGTTTTTAAGGCCAGTCAATGGACCATCTGGCACCAATTTGATAGTTTGCAAAAACTAGGTAAATGAGTTCTAATAATCAAATTAATGCTCAAAATCAATTCCAATGAGTATCAGATAGTGAATAGATCAATTTGAGGATTCAGTCATTCAAAAATGAATTTTTTTTTTAGCCAAACCCACTTTGGAGCCCGGCTAAATTCATCAGAGGCAAGAGATCATCTAAATGTTGATTAAGACAAGTCCAATGTTCAAGCCTTCCATAGACTTCAGACCTCCCAAGATTTATAAAACTTTACCTCCATTTCAATAACATATGGGCTCCTCCAACTTATCAAGTCTTGTTAAATGTTGATAATTTTATGGAAATAGGGTATCAAGAGTTGTGAGTCTTCTATTTTCAATAGAAAAATGGAATGGTGCATCGAGAACTTTTCATTCAATATTAAGAGGTGCTAGGTTTCACTTTAGATTGGGTTGCAGAGAGATATTATATATATGAGAAAGGAGGTGTGATGCTTTATTCTTCTCCCAACTCATTGCCATACTAGGCCTAGCCATTGCTTGGTCTCTCCTATCAATACATAAAGAGTCCTTGGACCACTTACGGGTCAGGGTCATTCAAAAATGCAGGTAGTTTTTATTGTAGATCTAATATCAATGGGAACATTGAAGTGGAGGATGCCATATGTCAGAGAGTAGCCACAGTAGAAGTAAAACTTAATTTGCAAACAATTGAAAAGATACAACATACAAGGAAGAAGCTCACACACAGCTTGAGGGAGGCATCTCTCAGAGAAGCCAGGTAGCCCATATAGGAAAAAATGCCATCAACAAAGGAACACACGTCTTGCAGAGAAGATAGAGTAGCCTCAACACAAAAAACCCTGAGCAAAAAATGCAGTCAAAGTATAAGATGAGGCAAAGGTGCAACAAATTAAAGTGGCAGGGGACTGGATTGAAGAGTCCATGCCAAGGAATCACAGACCTTGGGCAGTCTCAAAGCACGAAACCCACACTGTTAAATGCAGATCCATGCAAGGTTAAAAGGACGTGAGCAGCAGTCAACACTCAATGTTTTCATTCAAGGATGATAGCTGAGAGGTACCCCATGGAAGAGGCACATTGAATTGGAGGAAGCTTGTGCTAATAATGTAGGGGACATGCTCAAGCAAAGGCCAACTACAAAGAGAATTCATGCAATGTAAAATGGAAATAAGCAAGAAGTTTCAAAGAGCATTGCCATATTAAAAGGAGGTAGCAATAAGACATGTGCAATGAAGGAAGCTATTTGTTCATGCAATAACAACACACAAATTAAAAAAGAGGGGCCAAGGTTTGAAGCAGCCAATGCATAGCATGTCCATGCCATTCAAAAAGGAAGCCTCAATAGAAAACGTAAAGGAGCCGACATTTTTTGGAAAAAGTATTTAAATATACAAAGGTGCCTATGTTGAGAGTAAGCCACCAAAGATAGAATAGCCAGCTAGACATAGCCCCATGGTTTAAGAGAGAATCAAAGCGCCAGTTTCAAAGGAAATTCCTTCCATATTAAGGGTAATCAACGGCGTGTTGAAGGAATTTCCCATAGAGAGATGCAACCTTACATGCAGAATAAAGTCCATAGGAAGCTGCAGACTGAAAAGAATCCTCGTAGGTCCAATTGTCAATGTCATCCATAGAGCATGAAAGGTCCATGATACGTTAAAACAAAGACCATGCAATCAAACTGGAAATTCATGCATTCATATTTAAAAGAGGCCAGTCAATGTTATGCAAAAACAAAAGCTAGAAGGAAACCGTTAGAAGAAAGAGCCGCCAGATTAAAAGGAGGTTCTCACACCAATCAAAGCTGCCATAAAAAAATGTAGATAGTGATAAAGAAGAGAGCTCTCACACTAGAGGAACATGGGCAGAATACATTATAAAACAAGTCCCACATTAGCTAGGGAATAGAACCTTTTAATCTTTAAATACTATTCCAAACACCTTACATGATGTCTTAAAGAGATGCCTTTTAAAAGGCAAGGGTCATGTGCAAGATGGGGCATGGGTGTGACGTCAGCCAGTTAAAGTGCTAATTTTGGACAAACATTCATGCAAGATGATGTGGCACCCAAAACTCAGATAGGCTCAGATTGTGACAAGTCTCCAAATTTGGTGGTGCCTTCTTTCCTACAATAACAAGTTGCAAGGAGGTTAAATATTGTGGGAAAGTAGGCTATCACCAAGTGGCAGCGAGCTCGGGCCAGGTGTGATGGGGCATGCTTCATAAGCAAGTGATGTGGCATAGGCAAGCCAATTGGGCACTGCCACATGGCAGTTTGGGTGGCACCTTGTGGGCCCAGAGATGAGGGAAAAAATTTTGAATATAAAAAATATTTTAAATTATTTTTCAAAAGTGATTTGCATAGTCAAAATTTTTAAAATGCAAAATAGGGCATTTATTCTAAAGTTTTAAACTTTAGATTAAATTAAATTTTTGAAAAAAATTTAAATTTCAAAGATGTTGAAGACTGAGTGTCACCAAGGGAGCATTTTTCAAATTGAGATTCTGGGCATTTTCGGAAGGCTAGTGATGCAGGAGCATCCAGAGGTATAAGGGCAATCTTGTGTCACCCAAAAAAAAATGTACTTAGACTTGGTTTTTGTTTCATGTGTTTTCATTTCTGGATACCCATTTGGGTCAAATAAAGGTTCCAACTCTCATAGTTCCACTATCAGTGTTCTAGGTTAGAGTATTTGAACACCTTGGGATACATGTAAATGCTAAAAAATATAGAAGTATGTAATTGAGCCATCATTTTGGTGAACTAGAAGGTCTAAATTGGCCAGATGAATGTAATTGTAATTTAGAGCATTGCAGAAAAAGAATCAGGTAAAAAGGCCCCACAGTTTGAAAGTTATTGCAGTTTTTTAGTTTTTGGAGACCTCCTAAGAATGCTTCAAAGTTAGGTTAGGGGCATTAAATGACCTTGAATATGGCTGAAAATTGGGGATGAGCAAAGCTCATCCATAGGGCTATAGAGCACTTCGAGAGCTTTCTGGAAATGTAAAAGGTTCGTCAATCGGAGCTACGGTTCAAATGTTATGCCTTCCAAAAGTTTGGTTACCATTTTTGGATTCTTCTAATTTTGTGCCAACTTTTTTAGAATGTATTCCTAATCCTTAACCCTTCGGGGGTCTATTTAAGAACATTTCTAGCGTTGTAAAAGGCAATTCGGAGTGGATTTTGAGAGAAGGTACTGGGAGAAGAATTTATCTCCAGATTTATGCTATTGTAAGCCCATAGGACATTTTTTGGAGTCTTTTTCTCTACACTAAGTGTACTAGCATATTTTCATAGTTAATAAAATTTTCCCTTTCCTATTGTGTCCATTTTGTGCTTGGGTTGTGTCCCCATCAGCTAGATATGCACTCCAATATACTGCCAAAATCGGGAAGATCTAAATCTTTTGAATGTGAAGTCAATTTGTGCACAAGTGCTCACTGGTTCAATCTATAAGCCATTTTTTGATCCCTAGGGCTTTCTCAGTGAAATGAGCAGATTTGAGCATCAAAGTTGGTTGCAAAGCAATTTTGAAGATCTTTTGAAGCTTGAAAATGAAGCAAATCAATTCTTAAATGTTTTATTGGCTTCTTGAAGTCATATTGAACTGATTTTTACTTTTACCTGATGACTCATTTTTAACATCAAAAATCAATTACATTCTCATCACCAAATATCTGATTATCTTTATGCTTCTAAGAGCCAGAATCATGGGGATTTGATTTTCAGTTATAGAGAGAAGGAAGAGAGAAGGTTTTTGATCTTTTTAGGAAGGAATTCAGAGGGGACAATTTTCAGTGGTAGATTCAATCCTAGAATTGCCCTTTTGATATTTATTTCTTTCTTCTTCTCTTTGGTGGGGGTTGGAATTTTGGAAAGTTTTCTCTGGGATGGAAAACACTTAGTAGGACTGGCCCTGGAATTGAGGTATTCTGAATGGAAGACTTGGAATGTGCTGGTTCCAGACCATGAAGCTATGCTTTGGTTGTGATACCCCGTTCCCATCCCATTAGTTTCTCATTCCTACCATTTTCTCTCTTGTATGAAAGCATATGTTATTGTACAGTCTGGTTTATTAGGTGATTTGTGAGTTAATTTCATGCATTTTCATGTATTATTTCAAGGAAATCAATACAAAGGACAGAAAGGGTTTAGTTTCAATTTAAATCTTTTCTCCATTCTTAGTGAGTTGTAATTTTTTTTTTATCTTTGAACAAAGAGCCTAGGTAATAGTTGCAGTCCCTTAAGGTTGTATGTTGTTTCATTGTTGCTGATAATTCAAGGAATTGTGTAAATGCTTCATAGATTCAAAAGGGTTCTAGATTTATTGAGAGGGATATCAAGTAAGAATGAGATTTAAGTTGAACATTGATGTCTATTTACAAGGTAAATAGATACATCATATATCTGAATATATAAACAAGTATCAGATATCTAAAATGCATGAGGGAGATTCATGAATTTTCCCAATGGATCAGGCGCTGATCAAATACAGGGTCATTAAGTTGTTGTTCATACTTGGTTTTCATCCATTTTCCCCCACCCACATAAAATCAACTCAAATTCAAATCATCTTTACATTTTATGTTGAAGAGCTAGAACAGTAATGCCCTCACTCAGCTCCTGAGATTCATAGATCTGCATTTAGCTACTGTAGATTTGTGTCATTTCATGAGTTATTAGGAGATATAAGGGTAAAATCTTTTAGGGATATGTTTTTGCACTGGTATGGTATCATTTGAATCTGAGGTCTACCCGCTTAGGTTTAGCAAAGCCTGAAGTAGAAGAAGGGTCATGCCTTATAGTTGGCCTATTGTCAAAAATGGCATGTTGAAAATGGGAGTTAGCTGCCCCTAGATGTGTCACTTTCTCAGTGGGATAATTGAAAACCCTCCAGCGTTTTCAAACACCAACGAGGAAACATGATAGGACCAAACTTAAAGATGGACACCATAATTTTGGGTTTTTCATTACTAAGCCTTGTTAACATAGTGGAATGTTAGAAGTGTCAGGCACAGTAAAAGATGCACTATAACAAGAATGTGTTGTTAATACATGATGCTAGATTTCTTTGAAATCTATGGTGTCGCAATGTCACCACACAAAATTACAATAACTTCACTAGTCACAACATGGAAACCTCTTGTGAAAAGAGAATGTGGTGGGACCTAATCTCAAAAAATGGCACCATAGAGACTATTTTTAATAAAGGGCCCTGCCAGCATGTCATGATGGTATGTTGTCATGTGCCACTATGGATTCATACTAAGAAAAGGATACTTGTGACATATCACCTTAGAAACTTGCTCAATCTTTAGTATTCATGACATGGTGACCAAGGGAAAGTGAGAAGGACCCACCATAGTTACAATGAACTAAGTATGAAAAGCTCATCATTTGATCAAGGTTGCATCAATGGTGGTTGTTGTGTCACTATGAGGAGTTGCTCAATGTTTATGCATAGCGACATAGTGAGAGCATGACACGTATCCAAAAGTGCTAGTTGGTCCAACATAACTTGCTAGCAGTTGAAGGAAATTCTTATGTGGAGAAATTTAATTGGGTTGACTACCAACCTGGCCAATTGAAACTAATTCACTTGCAATTTTATTCCTAGATTGTTAGATTTTTTAAAATCAACAGCTTGTTTTCAAAATTAGAAGGTGATGCCACCCTATGTTCCTTACAACTCATTTATGAAAATTAAGGCTTTACATGCAAAGTAAAACTAGAGATATATAGCAAGATTTCATCAAAAAAATTCTATGTAAACAAATTCTAGATTTCCAAAGAGCAAAGAGCCTATTAAAAATTTGTTTCTTACCTGATTAAAGTGCAAAAGAATTTCTAATATCCATTGTGTGTTGTAGAACTTCGATAAAATAGTAATAAATAGCCAAGTAAGTATCTTAATCCATTAAACAACAAAGAATTCTAGTATTCTACATCACTATTAAACATGCCTCCAAAGAAGGTTTTTTTTGGAAGGTAGATTATGCAAGTAGAAATTTACATGATGACTTCCTTGAACAATTGATTGAGTCCACAAATGAGTCTTCCTAGATGAAAAAGATAATTCTTGTGAACCCTAGATTCAAGATTGTGGATGGCTTATATGATAAAAGGAATTGGGTTAGGGATGCTACTACTTCTAAAATAGTGCTCTATCTTTTTAAGAAGTGGTTTTCAGAAAGAAAACTATTTTCTCCCAATGGAAATATTTGGAATTTTGATTTGGAAAAACTAGTGGTCTTCAGTGTTTTCATGGATTCTAACCCACTCACAATGATTACTGAAAATTATGATCCAATAGTTAGGATAGTAAGAAGAATAGATGGGGAAAGCCTTATAAGGATAAATGCTAAATAAATTTGAGAAGCTTTTGGTTTGGAACCACTCTTAGATTATCATGAGACCATTGACTTGCTAGGACTAGAAAAAGAATGGATTCTAACCCACTCACAATGATTACTGAAAATTATGATCCAATAGTTAGGATAGTAAGAAGAATAGATAGGGAAAGCCTTATAAGGATAAATGCTAAAGAAATTTGGGAAGCTTTTGGTTTGGAACCACTCTCAGATTATCATGAGACCATTGACTTGCTAGGATTAGAAAAAGAATACTTGTCTAAGAAACACAAGGTTAGGCAAGGTGCACTGAGGCAACACTTGGGCTCAATTGGAAATTTGACATTGGTTACAACATCTACTAAGTAACCTTTTAAGAAGGAATCCTTCACTTCTAGGGCCATAGAAATATAAATGACTTTGTGTAGGGTTTTTGGTGAAGATGAACAAAATTTTATGCCAATTAAATTCATGTATATGATGACACAGATCTCTTCTTTTGGTGTGTACATTATTTTTTATTTTTCTTCTTACATGGTAGAAGAGATCCATATAGGATTAGTTGGGATTGCAAAGAACAAGGTGGAAAAGACATTTGGCCATTATTCATTGTTAATGCACATGTTCTTATTTAAAGGGGTTACATATTTTAAAAAGGAGATGGTTCTAAACCAAGAATATGAAGGAGAGGCTCTACCATTCTAGTTGTAGAGTGTAGATATGACTTGGGATGCAGAAGAAGCCAAATTTATCAGATTTGATAGGTATTTTGCATCCAAGTTAAGAAGCCTCTTATTAAGGGACAATCCTATAATTCTCAAGGCATTGATAGATTTCATCAAGCCCATGGACAATCCTTCTAGGTTGAAGGTATCCCACAATTGGGCAGATATCATACCATACCTTATTCCTACAATTTTTAGGATTTATGGTTTGCAAAGGACTCCCCATGTACTACCCTACCAAGTAACCTTGAAGATAGGGATAGCTGAAATGCTATGGTAGATAGGGGGATTGGAGGAAGCACAATTGGTTAGAAGATCTAGAGGCTCAATTTTCCTCACTTGTACTATGGCTCACCATTTCATCATCACTAAGGGTGGTCAGGTATTCTTGTATAAATTCTTAGACCTGTACAAAATGGCTATGTCCCATGCCGATTTTTGTGATATTGAGGGATTTTTTGATTTTTTCAAGAAAAGACCTAAAGTTGGTTCTAAAGATCATCAATTCTATTTTCCTAAAGATATAATAAGGAATGAATTCTCTCTACAAGGGCAAGAGATAAAAAGGGAGAAATGGAGGATTTATTCTAGGGTTCTAGAATTCATAAATTGTTTTGATAATAAATATAAGCCTCTAGATGATGCAAAAATAGAGACAAATAAATTGAATAAGCTAATGATTAATTTTCTTGAGATCATGGAAGTCATGAATGAGAAAAAGCTATTCTTTATTAATTCTTTTCTAGAAAAAGCCAAAGAGGTCATGAGGAGATTGTCATTTACCCCTACAGTAGGATTAGGGTAGTTAATTATTCAAAAAAGGCCTAGCTATAGTATAATTTAGAATAAAAGGGCTACATTAGATAAAGGAAAAATAATAATGGGGTCAACCAGTGATTTTCTATAGGAAAGACCTGATGAACCCACCCCTAAGAGGCAAAAGATAGAAAAAGAACAAGTGCCTCAAATAGAGGAATATTGATGCAAGAGCATCCTAGGCTTTCTTGCAATCCTACATGTTGGTGTCGAGTGCTAGTGTTTTCAATCTTATGTTGCTGCTGAGCTACTTAGTGGGTACCGAGTTACTAAAGCTCTAGTTGGTACTTAGTTACTATAGCTTTAGTTGGTGTCGAGTTACTGTAGCACTTAGTAGGTGTTGAGTTGCTATATCTCTAGTTGGTTTTGATTTACTACACCACTTAGTGGGTGTCAAGTTACTATAGTTCTAGTTGGTGCCAAGTTACTATAGAACTAGTTGGTGCCAAGTTACTGTAACATGTAGTGGGTGTCAAGTTACTATAGCTCTAGTGGGTGTCAAGTTAATATAGCACTAAGTGGGTGTCACTTTTTCTTGTTTATGCTAAGTGTCATCATTTTGGAGGTGATTTCAACATTTTTGGCATGAGCCAACTTGTGGGATTTATTTTGATCATGATGTTTATGTTGAGATCTTGCATTGGGATGTGTCTTGACCATTGTTGGGTTGGCCTTCATATTTTTGTATATTCTAGAATGTTAGGTAAGCCATTTTGGCAAGTATAAATAAGGATCTTGTTGAGTCTTTTGGGAGTTAAATTTTTGGGGAAGGAAGAGAGGAGTGAATTTTGGAAAGCTAGGGCTATAGCTCGGGAACCTAAGGATTTCTTGGTTGACCTGAGGGTACAAGTACAAATTCTTCTTGGTGTTCTCATCTAGTTATGTATCTGGACTAGTTGGGATTAGGTTTGTAAGTTGGATCTTGTAGAACTGATTGTTTTTTAATTTCTATTTCTATTGGCCCTAACCCAAAAGGCCTTACAGCCAGGCATATTTCATGTAATTAGTTATATCTATGATTAGAGAGTTGTGAATTGATACCAAATCTTGCATTATTATTTTTTGTTGTTGTGTTTCTGCTGTGTGGTTATATTGCTGGGGGCTAGGACATCTCCTTTGGGGATTCTCCCACCTAGTTTTATGTCATGTGGTATTAGAGAAAAGGTTGTTCCTAAGTGTGTTGACAAATCGCTGAAGCTAAGGTAGTTTACACTAGGATTTGCAAAGAAGTTTGATCTTGTTGCTTAGGGTTTGCTAAAATTTTGAAAGATGCCTCCAAGAAGATTGGACCCTAGGGTAATTGCTGATCTTAGTGATGCTATAGAAGAAAAAATCTCAAAGAAGGTTAAAGCATATTTCCAATTTGAGATAGAGGAGGTTAAAGCCAATTTCAGATCACAGATAGCATTAATGAAGAGTGACATGGTTGATAAAATTGTAAGTGCTTTAGGTGGTGTGCCTAGGCATGTAGATATTGAAGGTAGTTATGAAGAAGTTGTTGAAGACTTTGAAGTTGGTGGATCAAGTAGTGAGGGAAGAACTAATCATGTGCAGAGACCTATTGGAATTAGGACTGGTCAGTTTTCTCGACCTAGATCTTAGTTAAAGCTGAAGCATAAGATGGAGGCTTCTAATTTCTCAGGCACTTTGAATCCTAAAGACCTAATTGATTGGATTGGTGAATTGGAAGACTACTTTGAGCTTGAGGCTATTGAGGATCCACTTAGAGTGAGGTTGGCACAAACAAAGTTGAAGGGACATGCTGCTCTTTGGTGGAAAGAACTACAAAGGGATAGAGAAGAGGAAGGTGAAATAAAAATCACTAGATGGAGGTTGATGGTGACTAAGTTAAAGGCTAAGTTCATTCCTGCTGATTATGAACTTGAGTTGTTTAAAAGGTTAGAGAATCTAAAATAGAAGTATATGACTATGAAAGATTATATAGAGGAGTTCTACAAGTTGACTATTTAGTCTAGGGATAGAGAATTATCAAAAGAGAAGGTAGCTTGATACATTAATGGTTTAATATTCAATATTTGGGATGAGGTTGGTATGCTGAATATATCATCGATTGATGATGCTTATTAGTATGCTTTGAGAGTAGAGGAGAAGCTAAAGAGGAAGAATCAAGGTAGTTCCTGAGGGAAGAAGCAACAAGATAGTTCAACACAAGCTAAACCAAAAGTAGAAGCTGAACCAAAACCTATTGAATAGAAAAGAAGGACAGGTAGAGGTGGGTTTAGAGGTAGTTGTTTCAAGTGTAGTCAATAAGAGAATACATATTTTGAATGCCCAATTGGTAGGACAACTACTATTGTGAATGAGGTTGTAGTTCAGGATAGTTTTCCTAAGCAAGGAGAGAGTTTGCTAGCTTGGCAAGTATTGGTTGGTGAGAGGACATTGTATTCTTGTTAGAGGACTAGTTTATTCAAGACTTGTTGTAAGTTTGACAGTAAAATATACAAGGTGATTGTGGATGGTGGTAGTACCGATAACCTTATTACTGAGGAGATGGTTCAAAAACTTTGTTTGAAGAGAATGAGAGATCCTTATCCTTATAGGATTGGCTAGTTGCAAGGTGAGCATGCTTTAGAAGTGAGGGAGCAATGCCTTGTTGATTTACAGATTGGGGAATATAAGGATCAAGTGTTGTGTGATATTATGGATATGAATAGTTGTCATGTGTTACTTTGTTGACCTAATTGTAGGGCTATGCATAATTGTGTTAGGAATGTGTTTACTATTGAGAAAGTGGTAGGAAGTTTTCCCTAACTCCTTTGCATAGTGAAGAGCTCAGTAGGAGGAACTTGAGCATTGGCATTTAAGTTGAGTTGGTAGTTTTTTAGAAGGTTGGAGATCAGCATGGAAAGAAAACCTATGGAATACATGTGGTGGATGTGAAGAAGAAGAAGAATAATGAGGGAAAGAGTGTGCAAGTTGAAGACTTGGAGGACATGTATGTGAAGAACTAGTTTGGGATTTATGTGGTGAATCCCAAAAGATGTTCTTCTAGTTATTAGAACATCCTTTTGAACTTGGGGTGTTTGATGTAGTGGCATCCTAGGCTTTCTTGCAATCCTACATGTTGGTGGAGAGTGCCCATGGTTTATAATCTTATGTTGCTACCAATCTACTTAGTGGATGTTGAGTTACTGAAGCTCTAGTTGGTGTTGAGTTACTCTAGCTCTAGTTGGTGCCAAGTTACCATAGCACTTAGTGGGTTCCAAGTTACTATAGCTCTAGTTGGTGTTGAATTACTATAGCTCTAGTTGGTGCTGAGTTACTATAGCACTTAGTGAGTGCCAAGTTATTTAAGCTCTAGTTGGTGTCGAGTTACTATAGCTCTAGTTGGTACTGAGTTATTATAGCACTTAGTGGGTGCCAAGCTACTATAGCTCTAGTGGGTGCCGAGTTATTGTAGCACTTAGTGGGTGCTGAGTTTTCCTATTTATGCCGAGTGTTAGCATGTTTGAATTGATTTCTGCATTTTTGGTGTGAGTTGACTTGCAAGATTTATTTTGATCATGATGTTTATGATGATATCTTTCCTTGGAATGTGTCTTGACCATTATTGGATCGACCTTCCTAATTTTGTATGTTCTAGAATATTCTATAAGCCATTTTGGCAAGTATAAATAAAGGTCTTATTGAGTCTTTTTGGAGTTTAATTTTTGGGAAAGGAAGAGAGATCCAAATTTTGGAAAGCTAGGGCTATGGTTTGGGAACCAAAGGATTTCTTAGTGAACCTAAGGGTACAAGTATAGATTCTTATTGGTGTTCTTATCCAATTGTGTGTGTAGACTAGCTAGGATTGGTTTTGTAAGTTGGACCTTGTTGGATAATGTAGAACTGATTGTTTTGTAATTTCTATTTGTATTGGCCCTAACCCAAAAGGCCTTATAGTCAGGCATATTTCATGTAATCAGTTATATCTATGATTAGAGAGTTGTGATTTGATACTAGATCTTACATTGTTGTTTCTTGATGGTGTGTTTCCACTGTATGGTTATATTGTTGGTGACTAGGACATCTCCTTTGGGGATTCTCTTGCCTTGCACTGCATCAAATATTCATCCACCCAATCCCCTTTACACATTGGAGATGAACAACTCATTAAGGAGCAGGCAGAATAGTTGGGCTCCTAAGGGGGAATCTTCATTACTATAGCAAAATTGGAGGAAGGAAATCTATAGGAACCTCTAATGACTAGCCTTGAAGTAATTATTGCTAATTATAGAGGAAAGGAGTTAGATCTTGTGATAGAATAGGCTAGCCATAAATTCTTCTTTGATGAAAAAATTGTCAAGACCAGAGCCTTTTTTTCAATACACTTGGAGAATAAACATTGGAGTGTTTGAGGAAAGATGTAATAAAATGGAGCATCCCAAGATGGAGGAGATAGATGTGAAAAATCAAATAAAGGAAGAAATGATGCAAAAATTCAAAATCTTGACCCCTAAAGAAGGGAGATAAATGATAAAAGCATTTGAGGTTTTTCTGCTCCCCAATTCAAATATTGCAGATGCTATGATTTTTAATTTTGTCACAAAGAACTTGAGTATAGAGGAGAAAGTGAAGAAGGAAATGAAAGGTGCCAAATTTTAGTGAGGATCATGCTACATTGGTCACATGGTCAATAAGAAAAGGATCTAGTGCTAGCTCTTCCCAACTTGATGACACTAGCTTAATAGGAAACTTAATTGTGAAAAGAGTTGAAGAAAATACCACTAAAGAGACCATAGAGCTAGGTGTTGGATTAGTCAGCCTCACCTTAACCACAACTTAGAGAGACATGAGAGAAAGATTAGAGTTCCAAGAAAATTATGAGAAAGTTTAGGCTACATACAATAAATAAGTTGAACAAGGAATTGAACTAGAAAATAAATTGATGGGACACCAAGGGAAATGTAGTAGGCCTAGAATCACTTATCCTTATCCACCAGTGGAGCCTTTTAAATCCACTCCCTTTATTGAGATTCTAGTCACACCATAGAGACCTTAGTACTACAATGCAGAGGATTTTGAGGAAGAAAAGAGTAAATTGTGGGCAGTGCATGTTGAAATGGAGATCCAATATGAGGATAATTTTAGGAAAGCTATTATGTATCTAGTTGATAAAATTGATTGGACAACTTCTATGAGTAGTTAACAAAGGTAGTAAATACATGGGAAGAGCTAAAAGCAAGTGATGATTCCCTAAAGCCAATTGTCAATAAGTGGAGTAAAAGAAATAAGGATGTTACTGATGGGGACACTACCCAAGCACATAATGGACACAATAGGAAAGGGAAAATTTTATTAACTTGTAAATAAGCTAATACATTCAATACAAAGAAAATAGACTTCAAAACATGCCCTATGGGCTTACAATAGCATAAATATGGAGATAATTTCTCCTTTCTATAGCTCCTCTCAAACTCCACTCTGAACTGCCTTCTATAATGCTAGAAATGCTCTTAAATAGACCCTGGAGGGTTAAGGATTAGGAATACATTCTAGAAAGTGATAGTAGGCATCCACCGACCAAATAGAAGGCTCTAGAAGTTGCATTAGAAGTCAGCGCAAAATTAGAAGAATCCAAAAATGATAACCGAACTTCTGGGAGGCATAACTTTTGAACCGTAGCTCTAATTGACGAACCGTTTACATTTCTAGAAAGCTCTCAAAGTGTTGTATAGCCCTATGGACAAGCTTTTCGTATCCCCCATTTTTTGGCCCTTTTCAAGGTTATTTAATGTCCCTAACTTGACTTTGAAGCATTCTTAGGAGCTCTCCAAAAATTGAAAAACTGCAATAACTTTCAAACCGTAGGGCCTTTTGACCTGATTCTTTTTTGTGGAATGCTCTAAATTACAATGATAATCTTCTGACTAATTTACATCTTCTAGTTCACCAAAATGATGGCTCAATTACATACTCCTATTTTTTTGACATTTACACGTATCCCAAGGTGATTAAAAACTCTAACCCAGAACTCTAATAGTGGAATTGTGAGAGTTGGAACCTTTATTTGACCCAAATGGGTATCCAAAAATGAAAACACATGAAACAGAAACTAAGTCTAAGTACATTTTTTTGGGTGACACAAGATTGCCCTTATACCTCTAGATGCTCCTGCATCAATTACTCTTTTGTACTTTTCTATTAGTAGTCTATCCTATGAGTATATTGAGAAAACTTATGATTTGACCAATGATATATTAGATTTTGATGATAAGAGAGTCACATTGCAGAGAAGAATCATAAGTTATCTAGATAAGTATAAGAGTATTACTTTTGAACTCTTCCCAAATTTCATAGACAAAAAGGATAAGTTGAAGAATAAAGATGAATGGGCCTAGGAACTAAATGACTTATTGTTCTCTCGAATGAACAAGGTAATAAATGAAAAGGGAAATGCATGGTGGGCAGCCACAACTAAAGAAGTTGTAAAAGTTCAATTATTCTTTGATTCTTTGAGGCAAGATTTTATTGAGATTGATAAATTAGGAAAATATGTGATGAAGAAAAAACATGATCTTCTAAATTTTAGTTGGCCAGATGACACACTTTTTGACAAGTGGATGCTAGAATTAGTTCATGCAAACTAGTTAGAATATGGTGAAATTGATGATGATGAAATGGAACAAGATGAAGTACATATATTTGACACATCGATAAAAGAAGAAGAGGACAAGGAAAAGCAACCAATTGCAGTTACTAGAGTAGAGCCCCAAAGTGATGACTTGACAATAGGATAACCAATGGTAACTATAAATCTACTAGTACAAGAGGACATGGATGGAATATTTCAAGTCAAACTCTACTTGCAAGTACTAGAACAAGGCTGACAACATGCAAAATTAGTTATCACACATTTTGATGCAACATGCAACAACAGTAGTGTGGCCAATCATCAACTTCCTATCAATAAAGAATTGCAGTAATGGATGCAACAAAAAGTGATCCCACCAAAGAATATTCATGATGAAAGACATTTTGTTACGCAATTTTTTTGTCTTTTATGACAATAACAATGTAAATATCATTTCTGTCTTAAGGACAGCTATCACTTTCTTTATGCCTAAAGCTTGTTGCATCTCACCCTATATAAGTGAGATTCCAAGGCTAGATAAAGGGTCTGAGTCATTGTATAATTTTAGTTTTACTAAGCTTTGTTCAATCCAATCCTTGATGCAAACTTTATGAAGTATTTTCTCTACAAGTATGTAAGAATACAATGATGTTACAGGATCTTAATGTCTTATCTAGAGTCATTTTGAGCTCTATTCTAATTGTTATACAATTTTCAAAGGAAATAAATACAAAGATGAACTATCCCCATATCTTTTCTTTTTGAATCTTGTGTCCATTTTCATTACCTAGTTATCTTGAAATTGCATGAGCAAAGCTTGTTCAATTCAATGCAATTAGGTTAAGTTGTATATCATTTTCACTATTGCTTTTAATTTAATGAATTGGGTAAATGCTTTAGTGAACATGATAGGATTTCCATGGTAATAGGAAGGATATGTGTAAGAATGAGTTTTAGTAAGAATTGCTGATATAATTGATTGTAATGGAGTCAATTAGGTCAAGAAATTGGATAGACTTTGAATCCTAATGGATGAGATACTGATCAACTGCTTCAGTCTACATATGGAGAAACCATGAATAAGGATCAAGCTTAAAATTTAATCAATTTTACTTTATTGTTTGAAGAGTGTTAATCTGGGTCAACACTTATTTACATTTTATCTCCGAGTCTTAGTTTGTTGTTGTTGCCCATAATTATTTGTAGATCTAAGAAGAATTGTGACCGATCTACTATAGAGGGGTGATTATTGTTGTAAATGTTATAGAATGAATGAATTATGAATGTGATATCAAGTTGTGAATCTTTTATCTCTCGAGTGCACCTGCCTTTGTTTTGCAAAGCCAAAAGAGTAGAAAATCTTTCTAGATTTTATTGAAGTTGGGTCCAAATTTGAAGCACATATGACTATTTATGAGAAGTAGTTGATCCTTAGGTTGTTGTGATCTTTATTATCTTGGTATTAAGTATTTTGTTTCTTAATAGTGTAAAAACACCAACAGAGGATAAATGAGCATTTTTCCAATTCTTTTTAAAGTAAAAGGGGGATTTTCACTTTTGTGAGGATAAATAATTTTATTTATTTAATAAATGTTCTATTTATTTTCAACAATTTGACTTTTTCTTCCTCCCTTTTTGAATTTCATTTTATGATTTGGAATTTTTTTTCTATTCTTTTAAAAGTTGATTTAGGTCTTGTTGATTTGATAGATTATTAATGACCTGATGTGATTTTTGATTTGAAAGTCTATTGTGTTCTTCTAATTTCCTCCTAAATTGGCATTGATTGATTAAAATTGTGTAATTTTGGTCTTTTCCAATTTTTGGGTGTCTACAAATGCCCCTCTTTGAGCTAATATGTGAAGCATATTAGTTCAAAAACTATCTTGATTTTCTAATTTTATGTCAAATTCTAATGATTGAATGTCTATTCGATGATATTTTAATATTTCATAGTTGTCATGGTGCTAATTGTTGATTTCTTGATGTTTGATTGTTTATGACTTGATGTCTTGGTTGTCATTGATTTTGCTAATTGATGTTGTGATATTTTTACTTGGATACTCTAGTTTTGTTTGATTTGATGTTTGAAATTTTGGCTATTGTGAAAATTTTGATGCCTTGGATTGGATGCCCCAATTTGATATGGATATATTGTCCCCTTATAAATGAAATTGGGAAAAAATGAATGTGCAAAAGTTAAGGAGGTTCCAATTTTATTTATGAAATATTTAATAATTGATAGATGAAAATGATTTAGTTGGTTTAAGATAATACACAATTCATAAAAATGAGAAAAGGGTTCTAATGTTGGGTAAATAGAGTGAAAAAGTAATATAAATACCCCTAAGGAGGGTTATATATGTCAAAAGACCTTTTACCCTTGTCATTTTCAAACTCCCCTTTGACATTTGACAATTTGGATATTTGAGCTAGTGAGGATGGTGGTCCCTTTACAAGAGCACAAATTTGAGAGGGGTCATAGGTATGAGAGTCTAACTGACTAGAGTACCCTAGTAAGTCATCGAGATCCTCCATTTTAAAGATTTTTGCATTTGTATCTAAGTTTTTTTAATTTTGTGCAAATTTTTGTTGTAAATGTGGTAGTTTAGTTGTTTTAGCACATTTACCTTTCCTCGTAGCACATTTAAAATCTTATAGCACATTCGAATAATGTTTCAATGCATATGTAGGACAAATTAGCACACATGAATCCCTACCTTAGGAGAAAAATAGTGCATTCATTAGGAAAATAGCACATATGTAACTTTAAATAGCACATATGGATGTTTAGATGCATTTGATTGACCTTGTAGTGCATATGAAATATGTTTTAATGTGTTTGATATAAATAGTGCTTATGCATTTCAAAGTGGTGCATATGATCATATTGATAGCACTTATCCATTCTATAGTGCATCTGATGTATGAAATAGCACTTTCAAGTGTTGTAATAATGCATATATGGTTTTAGCACATACATTTCATCTAGTGGTGCATATGTCCTAAGAAATAGTGCATATGAATGTTGAAGTGCTTATGCTTGTTTAAATGGTGCTAATGGGGACTTCAAGAGCTGATTTTTTTAGAAAACCCTAATTGAGAATAAGATATCACAAAAGGCTAGATTCTAGGTCTATCGAGTAGGGATTCATCATAACAAGTAAACAATAGCAATCAGGCAAGTTATGTCCCAGGATCAATCTGATAGTAGATAGATAAGGAATGATGCCCTAGCTCAGGATATAGAGTAGGGAAAATAAACATTTCTCACTCAGGATAGAGAAGGACAAGTAATAGATCCAAGATAGAACTAGTAGGTGATGAGCTATATATGTATAGTAGACTGATGTATGATGGTCACTTGGGATAAAAGCTAACATTTTTGTTTGGTTGTTTGATGAAAATAGGTACGTGGGAGAAAGGTCATGGTGTGAGGATTGTATACGTGGCCCCTAGAGTCCATAGGTAGATTGTTTGCCAAGGATCTCTAAGTAATTAATAGATGTGGGTTCACCCATTTACTATAGATGCCCCAAGTCTAAGTGAACAGAGGGTTATTCATAGCTGTGGTTGAGTGATGACATTTAGACCACAATACCCTTCATTTGCCCATGGATGAGTTGATTGTGATGTTGAAGGATGTATATTGATTAGTGTAGATCCTAACATTGGGAGATTTGGTGTACTATGATCAAACTACAGATGGCACTACATTCAAAGATTTTTTTGGAGATGATAGCAATTGATATGATAGTCTATCATGGTTCTACATGTAGTATGAGCCATTGCTATTAGTGTTGGCTGGATTGATAGGAGGGTTTGTGTTGCCAAATAAGCGGGGGCAAGAATGTCCAATTGGATGGGGCTATTTGATATAGGACATGATTGATCAACCATAACAATTTTTATGGGGAAGCTGCATATTGGCCCACTTATATCATGATTTTCCTTAGGTTGTATATTCTAGAGCCTCATCATTGTCAGGAGGGGTGATATTATTATAGCTATGGACATGGGAGAATCTACCAATTACTCATCCGATATGTGTGCAACAACATCCTTAGGATACACTGCATATATATACTTATTTAAGTGTGATCATGTAGCCCCATGTGGGAAAGATAGAGTATTCGCAATGGATATTGGATGACATTACTAAGGTTGTATGAAGACCATATAGGTTTATTGAGCTATAGGTAGAGGATAATGATGAGATGGTATATTTCTTTAGCCTGAGATATTTTCTTGGCTAGGTTCCCATGGTGATAAAGAGATTTTGTTTCAGGTAGGTTGTGAGATAGTTTGGGTAGCGACATGGCATGCCACAGGGATCAACACATTATGCTTAGGTTTAGGTAGAGAGATTAGTATGGGTGTTGACATTGGAGTATGAGGCATGCCTGGAGGCCTTTCTCTAGATGATAGATATGCCACAACCATGGGCATTGAGAGACAAAGAATAAAATGTTGGGATGGAGGGATAATATGCATGATGGTTTCATGAGCATCCATTCTTGAGACACATGGACCCAATAGAGCCTATTCCTAGCATTGATGAGAAATTGAGTGGGGGAGAGGATGGGGATGATGAGGGTGGTCTGGGGAGAGGTGGAGGGAGGTAGTGGACTAGAGGGAGAGCTAGATATTTGGTTAGAGAATGGGGGAGATATGGAGGGTGAGGCTAAGTAGTAGTGGTACTACTACAGAGAGGTGTTGCATGAGGTCTAGTGTAGAGGCCAGGAGATGTGGGCACAAGAAGGTTGGGAGGGATCTAGGGCTATAGAGGTGCAAGGGTGAGAGGAGGGATGGGCATTACTGTGCCATTTGGTTAGTAGGATAGTGGTGTTGGGTAGGGCTAGATAGAGTAGGTGAGGGCCAAGTTACTTGATGATGTATAGTTTATTCGATGATAGAGGCCATGGGTATAGATTCATATCAGGGGTCCATAGGATGTACAGTTGCAAGGGAAGCAATAGGAAATAATAGATGCACATCCACCACCAGAGAGGCCAAGAGGATCCACTAATTTAGAGGCTCAGATTAGTGCCATGGAGGCTCGGATGGGTGAGTTAACAAGTATGCTATAGGCTTTTATAGTGTCAATGACACTTGAGGCCACCACCACCACCACCACTAGGGATAGATGGGACTTCGACCAGTTAAACTACCATAGTTTTACACCTCATAGTAATAAAGGATGCAATCAAGTAGGCTCCACAAGAGAATAGGAGTGCCCCCAACAAGTAGGGACCTTTCAGTTAGCCACATATGCATGGATTGAGTCTATATCTTTTGTCATTGCATTACTTATCATTATGTTTTTTTATCCATTTGATATTCATACTAATGCACTTAGTGATCTTTTGATGATTATGTGGATAGATGTTGTGACTTTTTGATGTTTATGTCATGTGATCATTTGGATGTTCCTTGTTGATGTAGTCCATCTTATATTCATATTGATCTTATCCTTTTGATATATTGTTTGATCCTTTTCTTTATGAGATATCCGAGCTTGTTGATGTTCAGACATGTGTACTTGTTATATTATGGACTCATGTATGCATGTGATGGTATGATTTGATGGATATGATAGTAGTAGATATTGATGTATTTGTGGATGATTAATGTAGCATGATATGTAGATTCTGAATGAAAGAATTAAAATGACATGTATGAGTAGAATAAAAATGTAATGTGATAGTATGAACGTAGTGGAATAGGTGTAAATGAAATGTAATGAAGTGAAATGAAATATGGTAAAATGAAATTTGATGTAATGAGATAAAATGAAAGAAAATGAAAATTGAAATGAGATTTTATGTAATGAAATGTATGAAATAAAATTTGTAGTAATGTCATGTGATGTAATAATATAAAATGCAATGAAATGAAATGTGGTGTAATGTAGTGTGATCTAATGATATGGAATGAAATTAGATGTAATGGAATGTAATTAAATGAAATGAGTAAATGAAATGAAATTTTTAAATAGATGGGAATGTGACAAAATGGAATGGAACAAAATTGGTTAAAATGGAATGAAATGACATAAAAATGAAATGAAATAGAAATGTAATAAAATTTAGTGGAGTGAAATATTACATGAAATGATAATGTGATGAAAGGTAATGGAATGAACAAAATATTGTTGCTACAACTGTCTCACCTTCAACTTACTCAATGCTAACTACTTCTATAGCTTCAATGATAGGGAGTTTGATTTTAGAATCACCTCCCTAAATGACTCAAACTATGATTGCAGGAATGCCAACTGATTTTGCATGCTCTCCAACACCACTTGCACCATCTTTAAAGATTCCTACAACCTCTGAGTCTGCATCCCCATGTCATTTCCCTTCACTCATGATTGCTCCACCCACAGTTCATCTTTTAATTATTTCATTCATTATGCACATATCATGCTACATTAATCGTCCACAAATACATCAATATATACTACTATCATATCCATCAAATCATGCCATCACATGCATACATGAGTCCATGATATAAAAAGTGCACATGTTTGAACATCAACAAGCTTAGATATCTAATAAAGCAAAGGATTGAACAATATATCAAAAGTATCAAATAAACATGAATATAAGATAGACTACATCAACCAAGAACATCCAAATTATTACATAACATTAACATCAAAAGGTCATAGCATCTATCCACATGATCATCAAAAGATCACCAAGTACATCAGTATGAATATCGAGTGGATATAAAAATATAATGATAAGTACTATAATGATAAAAGATATACACTCATCCATGCATATGTGGCTGACCTAAAGGTCCCTACTCACTGGGGGCACACCTATCCAATGGAGCCTACTTAGTCATATCTATCATCACTGCAAGATGTATGACTATGGAAGTCTAACTAGTCAAAGCCCCATCTATTCCCAATGGTGGTGTTGGCAATGGTGGCCTCTATGTCATCGACACTATAAAAGCCTATAGCTTACTTGTCAACTCACCCATCTGAGCCTCCATGGAACTCATTTGAGCCTCTAAATCAGTGGATCCTCCTAGCCTCTCTAGTGGTGGTTGTGCATCTCGAGGCACCTACTACTGCTCATGTGGCTATATATTTTATGGACCCCTAATACAAACCTATACTTGTGTCCTTTGTCACCAAATAAAATTTACATCATCAAGTAACTTGGCACTCACCTACTCTATCCAACCATGCCCAACACCACTATCCCGCTAATCAGATCCTACACCACTACCCATCCCTCCTCTCACCCTTGCACCTTTATGGCCCCAAATCCCTCCCAACCTCCCTGTGCCCACATCCCCTAGCCTCTGCACTAGACCTTATGCAACACTCCTCTATAATAATACCACTGTTACTTGGCCTCACCCTCCATATCTCCCCCATGCTCTAATCACACCTCTAGCTCTCCTTCTAGCCCACTACCTCTCTCTACCTCTCTCTAGACCACCCTCATCATCCCCATCCTCTCCTTCACTCAATTGGTCATCAATGCCAAGAATAGGCTCTATTGGATCCATGTATCTTGGGAATGGATGCTCATAAAACCATTGTGCATAGTATCCCTTCATCCTTGAATTTGCCTCTCTCACTACTACATTTGACTTCATTTTTCTACCAAAAGTTTTGACCATCAATGAAAAAGTTTTAGGTTGGTTAGATTGTAGAAGGAATTTAAAAAATAAAAATCTAAGCCTGTGTTGGTCAAAATTTTTACCAACACGGGCTTAACTTTAAAATTAAATATCATTTTCGATTTCATTGTTGAGCACATAAAGGAGCTGGAGCTATAGAACTTTGGGTCCACCCATGCCAGTGTTGCTTTCTTTCCCATCCCTGGCTCCTCATCTGGAACACTAGACTCTCCATCTCTCACATTTGGCTCTAAATCTAGTGAAATGATTCCTCTTGATTATCTATACTCGGACCTCATTAACTGGTTAAGGTAAAAGGTTTTGCTACTTGCTCTAGGTCCTGATATGTATTAACATATGGCTATGGCCTTCCCATTCAACCTATGCATGCATTTTGAAGCAACAGATATTAAATAAACTACCTAATTTTGCACTAGAGTAGGTGGAGATGGCACCATCTATAGTTTCCATTAGCAACTTAGTTGATCAAGAAAATTTGTACACTAGCATTTTTCCCTCTACATCCTCTTGTGACCATTTGCAGCACTTACATCTCTCCATCTAACTAATTCAAAATTTACTTCAAGTTTTGTAGATGGAAAAATTTAGAGGTTGTATGCTAGTAATTAGTTGTGTGTGGAGAGTATCTTACTATTGATTGATGGGATGAGAGAGACCGAGGGAGTGGGAAAAAGAAGAAAGAGGGGGAGATAGAGATGATTTTCCAGATACCTTGTATGAGAAACCCTTGGATAAATACACTTTAAATTGGTTGATAGAAGAAGTCCCATTCATTGAAAGCCCATATAAAATATATGTTGGTATTCTAGCAAAGACTATAACCACTAAAACCTTGAAAAAGAAATTTTTGGAGAAGGGGAATGTCTTAGATGCAAAATTCATTTGCATACCACAAACAAGAAAGTCATGTGGCTATGGATTTATTTCATTTCCATTAGAAGCTAACATGGAGGCTGCTATTTCCTCATTTAGTAATGCATTGAGCTTTCAAAGTCCTTACTTAACCTTGCACTTATAAGAGTCAAGTTTATGTTTTTTGGACTAATCAATGAATTTGAATCTTGAATTACATATTAGCAATACAATACATAAGAGCAAAGAGACCCTTCACAAATTCACTGCATTTAACTTTACAATTTTCTTGATAAGTATTGCAAATACATTAGCCATTTCAATGCCAACCATCCTTCACCATACATAATAATCAAATGTCAAAGATCTTTGAATTGAGTTTTGACTTTAAAATTTTGGCAATAACTCAAGAACTTAATCAGTGCTAAAACTACATTGTTTGTCTGTTTGTTACTATTTGTAAATTTGAGTTGTCTTTTAAAAATGACAATAACTATCAATAACATTATTAGCACCATATCTAAACTATCTATCTATTTATTACTATCTTGTGCTTGCTCATAAATTTTGAGGAAAATGGATGCAAGTTTCACTACTGCCAAACTTATCTATTTATGGAAAATTGGACCTAGTTCCCTAGTTATCCTATTTTGTGTAATGAACTATCATTCCAATTTCATTTTGATGATTTGATATGCCTTTGTGAAAAGGTTCCCCCCTCCCTCCAATTGATTTCACTCCTAAGCTTGACCTTCTTGTGACTTGAAGATCCGTTTGAAGCCACAATGCAAGCTTTGGAGAAAATCTATGGTACAACCAATTTTTTCTGAAATCCTGGCACAACAACATGATTTTCATGTATGACTATTATAGATGGCCTTTGGATTTCCAATTCCTAGTTTTGGACTATTTTTTCCAATAGCAACACCTTCAAGGATTATTTTCAAATAATATTGCATGGTCATACCAAAATTTTGCTAGAATTTTAGCTAATTGTTGCATTCAACTTGATTTTACATTCAACTTGATTTTGATTTTGATTTTGCATTCAAATGATGTATATCCTACCTTTCCATCATGTCTGATGTGAAATTTTGGGCATTATATTCATTTCATGAGTATTTTAATGGACTCTGGTGAGTATTTAGTGAACTCTAGGTAGAAATTATGTGGAATTGCTTGGTATTTACTCTTTAGTATAGTGGATTATAGGTATCTCCCTCAATTTATTGTACAACATATCTATGCTACATTTTCTAATTTCACATTGATGGATTGCACAACATCCCCTTAAATTTATCCATCTATAATTTACTAATTTAAAATAGTATTTAATTGCATATTGGAGCCTCATTTAGGATTTTTTTCTGGCTGGGTTTCAGACCCTATTTTTCTTAATAGTTGCTAATAACTCAATCTTAGATAAAGAAATATATTTTGTGCCATGATAAGCACTTCCTATTGATGCATTTGGTTTTTTGCTCTAGTTGTTTTATTGCAAGTTGTGTCTTAAAAAACATGGGAGCTTCTTATGATCAATGTTAAAGAATGATGAGTTTCATAATTGAACATTTTTCTTAACCTATGTTTATATTTCTCTTAAACAATTTACTGAACCATGTGCAAAATACAATCATTCACACTTGCAATAATGCAACATAAAGTAGAACTAATGAGAGGATGGTATACAAAATAGAACTGAAGTTTAGGACACCTAGAAAATGAAAATTTTAAGACTGATTAGTGGAATCAAGGACTACAATAATATTCCTTCATTTATGAAACCTTTTCTAAGACAACTCACTTGGTCTTTGGAGGGAAAACCATGTTAGGAGCTTCTTGATGAATATGATCTGGTTCAGTCCTTTCTTGCCTTTTTAAATTATTTTTTTCTGAAATCTTAAATATGGTTGTATGATCTAGGATGAACGTAGTTCCACAACAAATGCAAAATTATTTTGATATCTTATTAAGCAAAGAGAAAGTACATCAATTATCAACTCTAAAAAATATTCATCTAGGGTTTGATTGCTCATGGGGAAACCTAGAGGATTGACATTTATAGTCACCTAGCTTGTCATAGTCTATGCTTGTATCCACTCTTTCTAGTATGTAGTCATTGTGTACTAGTGATTATACCTTTGTTGTGTAGTCTTTGCTGCCTAAGATTTGACCACAAAGTACATAAAGAAAGTTCATCATAAGCATGCTCACTGCTTCAATAAAATGAATTTTTGGAAGTTTCATTTAATGAGAGGAGAACCCACCTTCTATTGGGGTTGGAACCTTCCTCCATTTGGGGCACCATCCAATCTTCTCCCCATACCCCTACAATCACCCCATTACACTTTTTTTTTGTTTATAGAATTTCTTTATATGTATATGCTTTATGGTTCTTCTTTTCCTTCATTCTTTCCTATGGTGTCTATACCCATTTTGAAGGACCAATCAGTGCTAGAGGGTTTTTCTCCAGTTGCATATATCTAAGGAATTGAAATCCCTATTTAGTTTCTTGTTTGCAAAGAGTTTCATTCTAACCTCTAGTAGTTATTATAAAATTCATTTACATACTTGAGGAAGCTATGTTGTACAACCCATATCACTCATATAATCCTACAATTGAAGGGGGCCCAAAACTAGTTACCATGAGATTATTTTTTGATCAATAGAACAATGACAAAACATGTGTTAAACTTGCATATGTGAGAGGTTTATATAAGTGCTCCTTTAGAGTTATGTTGATGGTGTGAAACATTTTAACATTACCCATAAAGACATTTTTTTAGTCTTAAATCTATGGTATCTCCTTAAGAAGGCTTCTAATTCTTTTTTTCTTCTAGTCTAACCGATGTATCTAGTTTGCTCATCTTCACAAATTGCTTGAAATTTGAAATAGAATGATTAGGAGGAATTTATTCATTCAAGGTGGTTTTTGGATACATATCTTATGTGTTGGAAATAATCAAGACTAGCTAGGTTATTGAGAGGGGAGGGGTAAATCAATAACCTCAAAAACTTTAAATCAATTCAGCACTTAACCATATTCACTATTCATTCATCTAATCTACTAAATGCATGAGGAAAGAAAAAAATTCATAACACATGAACACATTATTTTGGTGACCCATAAACCTTCCAAATAGAAAGTAAAACTAGGGTAGGGATGATACCCACAAAACTTCACTACTACAGTTTAAAGTTGGTCGGTTAGGGCTTACATTGCACTTCTGATAATATGCCTTGTTAAGAGAAATTTGGACTACTAGATCCACCTTGTGAGAGGTTTTACAAACATACAATGAAGTATGCACTTTGTTAAGAGATTTATACAAAGACTGTTAAGTCTACCTTGTTAAAGGATTTGGAAAATTGATTCACCTATTAGGATGAAATAGTAGATCTAACTTACAATTTGATTGCTGAATAGATCTTTGAAGTAAAAATCACCTCTTGTGATTGATATGTCTTTACTACTCCTTAATGATCTTGTTGTATACTCTACTCTACTGCTAATTCACATTCACTCTTCTCAAAACATTACATGTCCATTTCATTGATATTCACATGATGTATTGCAAATGATACAATACATTACATATATACCATTCCAATATTTACAATTACAAGGTCGGCTAAAACACAAGTAAAGAAAATATTACTAAGTTGGCCAAATAGTAGAAATCTTAGGTTCTTCAAGCTGACTTGGTGAACTTTTGATACTCGACATCCACTACATTACTTGGCATCATCATGTGCTCAGTAGAAGTAGAAGCTTGGTCCATACTAGTCGCACAACATAGGTTGGAACTTAGTAACTATTAGAGACTCAGTAGATATGGTGTTACTCAGTAGATACAAAATCCTTCATTTACCTTGTTGTCACTTGGTAAACACTACACATCCATCAGTCAGTAGAATCTAGCTTTAAATCACATAAACTAATGACTCAGTAGACACTATGAAGCTTGGTGACCATTATCTATTCAGTGAACACTGTAAGCTCGATAAACACTGCTAAACTACATATTCACTTGGTAGCTTCAAGAATGCTCAGTGTGAACTGCTTAACTACTGAACTTACAAGGTAACCACTAAATGCTCAGTATAAACTATAGATTGAGTGATGAGCTTAGTAACCATTTAGAATCAAATAAGTGATGTTACTAATGCAAATACAACATAATGCCAACAATCTCCCCCTTTGACATTAGTGATAAAAACACTTATGAGCCAAAACTTATGTACACTGACATACTAATTTTTTATTTTTCAAAATTGATCTTTGTAAAGCCGTCGTATATACATTTTCACATATCTCCCCCATACATATGGCATAATATATACATAGCCTTTCTCTATGCATATATCAATCTATTTTCTCCCTTGATTTCTCCACAAGTCTCTTATCATTTCTTACTCCCATGTCTCTTACTATCTCTTACTCCCCCTTTTTGACAATAATGCCAAAGAGATATGAAAAATATTCAAATAGAGACGCCAAAATGTGAGAGAAATTTGGAGTGTACCTTAAGAAGAAGAGCCAATGTCTTATCCCAATTGTCTTGCAAAATTTTGTAGGTGGAGAGTGCCACTTGAACTTTTGCAGAATGTTCAATCATATGATTTCTTATGGAAAAATTATTATCTTGGACCAATGTTTTTGAATGTGCAATATGTTTCTGCATTGATTCCATAACTAGAAGGATCATATTTTGTATATCAATCAGTGTAGACCTGATCCTAGCTTCCTCTCTTAGCAATTATGCCTACATTTTTGACAAAATTTTTACCTTGAGGTGATGTGCTAAGCTTGAACTAGGGTCAAGCTATAACCTTTGAGAACTTGCCTTCATATCAACATCAATCTTAATTTCTCCTTTATATCCTTGGTGAACTTAGTAACATCACAAAGCTTTCCAAAAAGTGATGTCAGATTAGTGAAAGATTGTTCAAGATTGCTCAAAATTGTAGATAACTCTACCTAGTTTATTACAATGTGTTGAGCAATGTACTCAGTCACCTTATTATCAAAATTCTTTTCTACCTTCTCAATGAGCTTTTCTTGGCTAGAGGTATCCTCATTGAACTTATTGACAACTTCTTCTAATTGTAGAAAAATGTGTTGAGATGAGTCAACATCAACACCTATAGCCTTAGTTATTATATTTTTAGCATTATCAATTATAGTAAATTCTCTATCTCTCTCATCTCTAAGCTACTTTTGCCTTGCCTTTTGCTCTAAAAGATAACTGACCAGTATCATTTCATTAGTTGTGGTAGTGTCTAGATCCAACTTTGGAATAACAATTTCCTTGTCCAAATCAATGTCTTCATCAATTGCTTTGCCAGTAAGTAGAATTTTTAGAGGAGTCTTTGGTTTTACTTTTGAGCTTACTTCTTTGGACTCAAAAATGGAAACAATAGTTGAAGTAGCTAGACTTGTAGTTAAAACTTGAATTGGTCCAACTAAAGGAAAAATAAAAGAAGTACTAACTATATCCAAAAAAAATGTGCTATCCAAAAATGAAGTACCAATAGGTGGTGTACAAACTAGAATACTTACAACTGAAGAACTAACTAGAAAAAAAGCTGGTGCAATTAAAGCTATAGTTGACAAAACTATAGAACATACTAGCAAACATACTATACATGGTGTTGTAGAAGTTGACACAATTAAAGAACTAGTTATTGAACACATTGTTGAAGTAGATGAATAGGGAGCTAATGAAGAGGGTGGTATCTTGGTAGATGAAGTGGTAGAAACTTCCATTGTAGATACCTAGAGCTATGAAGTAGCAGGTGTAGATGATATTTCTAAGGTGGTTTCAATCATACCTATTGAAGCTATCTCCAACCCTGATGATGTAGCAATTTTAGGTGGAGAATGAGGAAGGGAAGCAATGACTTCTACTACTATTTTCATTGGATCATCTTCTTCCATGTCTTCCCCTTCAGCTTCTTCCTCTTTCTCTTCATCATCCTTCATCAATTCTTGACATTCCTCAACATCAATGGTAACACATGGTGTGTTATCCTCTGTATCATCATCACTATCACCATCATCATCCTTAATTTCCACCAGGTGATCACTGGGCTTGTGTAGATGATAGATGTTCTTCCACATGTTTGTTGCATCTCTAACAACATGCTCAATATCTTTGATTAAAACCAAACATGTATGGAATCTAATCATCATTTTACCTTCATTGTTCTTCATTACTGCCTTCACTTCTACATCTGTATGATTGGGAAGTAACTTCCTCAAATATTGTTCATATATATCTTTAGCTATTTTTACAACTGATTCCTACCTTGGCTACAATCTTGCCAAAAATTCTTTTAAAATATAAGGAGCAATCTGATCTGAGGAATAGTTCCATTTTCCCATTTTGGTGAGTACCAACTCCTTAATTTGCATCTTCTCGGCATCAGTTCTTGTTTCAAATTTTAGGGCCTTGAATTTTTTAATTCTTGCTCCTTCTTCCATCTATTTCAACCTTTCCTAGAATGTAAGTGGGGGCTTGCTGAGCACAACTTCACTTTTACCTTTTCCTTTTGATCTTCTAGTGAAAATAGTTGTGGAGGCCTTTAGAGTTTTTGTGATGATTACTCTTCCTTTATTCTTTGCTAGCTCTACCTCCTTCTTTGATTCTTGTTCTTCTCCTTCTTCTTCTTCTTCTTCATCCTCTCCTTTACCTTATGTAAGCATAAGAGGGCTAGTGGTAGTTTTCATCTTGGCTATCTTCCTCTTGCCTTTGCTGATTACTTAGGGTAGCTTGATTTAAAGCTCAATTCTAGCTTTGGCCTCATCATATGTACCAAAAACTATTAGCTTGGGATTTTTAGGTTCATTCAACTATGCTTCAATAATATCACTAGTTTCATCAATGTTTATCTCATATGGGAGAGGTTTTACCCATGCAACGCCTGACTGCCTGAATGTACACTCTATTACAGTCAACCATGAAACACACATCATCTTTGTAATCCTCAACAAGTTTAGGTGGAATCTTGAACCTATTTTTCATCATTTCCTTGAAATGTTTAAAGTAATTGTCCATAATGCTATCAAAATTTATACCCATTTCTGCAATGAACTCATTTATCTAATACAAAATAGGAACATCTTTTCTCCATACAACATAACCTTTTGATGGGAAAAAATTTTGCACATAAAAGAAAAGACAATTCAACAAAGAATCAAATTTACAAGGCTTGTTCTTTGATGTCAGGATACTATCCATATTTTTGTTTAACTATTTCAATAGTAACTCTAACAAGTCAAATTCCATGTTTTTCTTCACAACCGTAAATGCAAAATCCACTGCCTCATATGGCACACTATTCAATTGACTAGAGCTGTAAATCTTGTGGGCAATTACATGAATACCAAACCTTAATTCCATATTATAAATAGTGCTAATTTTCAAACCTCTACCATCCCATTCAACTAGGGTTTTATTTTCGAGCTCATCCCAACCTAGGGTTTTGGTAGATTTTTCTTTGTTCAGCATGGGAAGATCTATAATCTTATGAATCATTTTCTTGGTGATTAACAATGGCTTCTCTAACCATAATTGTCCATTGTGCACATGACTGAGAATGTACCTAATCCACTTTATCTGAAAGCTCCTTGGTAGATGTGTGATATGGGTCAACCCTTTTGTTTCTAAGTGCTTATGTTCATGGTGTAAGATAAAACTCCTAGGCTTAGTTTTCCACTCCCACCAAGAGATTTCTCTTATCTCCTAGTATCCTATGCTTCTATAGGATCTCCTAATAGGATTAGATAATTAAATAAATCCTATTCACTCTTTAATACAAGAGTCACACCTCGAAAACTCCACCTTGGATGATCCGCACCTTAATTTTGGTTCTCTTTCTCACTTTCACTTAGATGGATCTAAGTGCCAAATCCACTAAAACCTCACAAATTTCAAACTTCATTGTGGGAACCTTCTTCACATTGAATTAATTCATATTCCATCCCATTTGACTGATTTGGGAAGGTTCTTGGCTCATGGGTTTATCAGATTCAAGATTTCATCAAAAGAGATCTTAAAAATAAGCCTATTTCTAGTAACCTTTACCAGTCCGTTTTTCCCCTTTTTAGTAAACTTTTCCCAAAAAACTCAGAAAAATAAAACTTGATTTGGATACCCTTTTGGAAGTTTTAAAACTTTAATTAAGGGTTCTGGGTCTCAAAGTGACCGTACGCCTCCTTCCTAATATCAAGGAGAAACAGGGCTAAAAGGCCTAGTTTCTAGGACAGTTTGTCTAGGATTGATGAAAAATGCTCAAGACCTATCCTAATGGACTGGTATGACTTCCCAATGCTTAGGATGGATGAATAACATGAAAACCTACCATAAAAATTCCTAGGGACGTGCTTTACTTCCCATTCCCCACATGAAATGATTTGATTTCCCCCTGTCAAGCCTCTAACCGGGTATGTCAAACTCGCCTAGGGCCTGATCATAAAGCTAGCTCCCTTGCTCATGATGATTCCTAAGTTTAGATACAATATGTACAGAGGCCCCACTTGAATATTCAACCACTTATTCAGTGTTTCCATGGTTGAAACTCATGTGGGAGCCATTTTTACAAAATCTGTCACAGTGTGACCAAAAGAAAGGCCTGAACTAAAACAACTTGAAAACTATGATAAATCTACTCTAAACCCTTAACACATAAAATGAAAAAGTCTTCAAAATGACTATATAACATGCCTCAACCACTGTATCAACACGTTTTTGGCTTCAAGTATGACTGTTCCTTCAAAAACCGAAATATCACTTCAAAAACAGAGTTTTCCAGCACTTCATTAACTCAAAACTTTTTTACAAAATATACAACCAATGCTTGGAGATTCGAGCCATAACTCCATTAGGTGTCTTCTCCACCATTCTAGGTCCCATTTGGTCGAAAATAACCTCCCACAATCAAAGGAATCCAAGGCTATCCATGTTGCATGGAATATTTGCAATAAGTGCAAAAATGCTGTTATGACAACATTCTTACAACACTTGGCAACTTTGATAGATGCCTTAATCCTATATTATAGGCTTCTTATCCTCACATATTCTAAGGATCCAAGATCATTCATGATCATCATATTTATAAAATAACCATTAACCATTCTTAGGCCTAAGACATATTAATGACTCAATCTCCCTAACTCCTAACATTAAGAAATTAAATGACAACTAACAAAGGCTATTTGTGTGACCTTAGTCTTAGTGACTAATTCACCTAGCCAACATAAAACAAGACCTTCTAAGGTCCTCAACCAAATTACACTAACTTCTTAACTTGGCTAGAGTCAAGTGCAAGCCAAAATTGACTAACTAGTAGAGGTTAGCCTAGGTGCTCCTGCACCATCCTCCCCAAGATAAGTAGTTCAATCCACCCTTGGATTGATGATGTTAGGATCAACTCCCATCTTTTTGAACTCTGATTCTTTTATCCAAACAGCATCAACATCATTCTGTCCATGCCTTTTAATGAGATGCTCCTTGTACTCTTTAGTCCTTGTCTTTTTATAGACTCTTGTATCTAGTATGATGTCTGGGCCTATGACTGTAGCAGTAGGTAATTGGAGATCCTCCACATCTCTGATCACTTCATGAAGAGTCTGATCCATGTCTTGCTGTGGTCCTCTATAATGGACTAAGTCAGCAATATTAAAAATGGGTGACAGTCCACTGTCTTCCGGCAGTTCAACCTTGAATGCATTGTCACCATACTTAGCCAATATAGGACAGGGTCCTATCCTTCTCATCTGTAGCTTGTGGGGGACTCCTTTTTGTAGTCTTGACTTGTTGAGATGCACCATAACCAAGTCACCAACATTAAAATCAACTGTCCTTCTACTTTCATCCACTTTGGCTTTATGTTTTATGGTGTTCTCTGCCAATGTCTTTCTCACTATTTCATGAACTTCTTGCATAGCAAATGCAAAGTCATCAGCATATGCACTTGCCTTGAATCCATCTTTTAAATCTCTCAACTCATAGACACCTCTAGGATGTAGGCCATAGACAATTTCAAATGGACTCTTCCCGGTTGATCTATTTATGGTGTCATTATAGGCATATTCAGCTTGCCCAATCAACTGATCCCATTGCTGTCCATACTCCTTAGTTAGGCATCTTAGAAGGTTTCCAAGACTTCTATTAACAACCTCAGTTTGACCATCGGTTTGGGGATGGTAGGCTGACCCAAAGGATAAGTTAGTTCCCAATCTTTGCCAAAGAGTCTTCCAAAAATGACTCATAAATTTTGTGTCTCTGTCTGAAACAATGCTGATTGGTAGTCCATGTATTCTCACTATCTCTTTGAAGAATAGAGATGCTATTTGACTTGCATCATTTGTAGTCTTGCATGGCACAAAGTGAGCCATCTTGCTGAATCTATCCACAACCACATACACACTATCCATTCCTTGTCTTGTCTTGGGTAACCCAACTACAAAATCCATACTTAAGCATTCCCATGGCCTAGTAGGAATAGGTAATGGTTGGTAAAGACCAGCATTTGTTGAAGTGCCCTTGGCCTTTTGACATACTACACAACTTTCCACATACCTCCTAACATCAAGATTTAGTCTAGGCCAAAAGTAAAACCTTGAAACAAGGTCTTGAGTCTTAGTGATCCCAAAGTGACCACTCAAAGCACCATTATGCTTTTCTTGAATTAAATTCTCTCTAATAGAACCTCTAGGAACACACAATTGATTCCCTTTGAACAAGAGATCACTTTGCAAAGTATAATCAGCATATTTGCTATGAAAATGATTCTTGTATTCAGCACATACCTTATAAATGTCAGCAAAGTCTTCATCATCTACATATTGATCCTTGAAATGATCTATCCCCATGCTTTTCAATTGAATTTCTTGTAGTGTGAGGGCTCTTCTTGACAATTCATCAGCCACCTTGTTTAGTACACCCTTCTTGTGCTTGATATGGAAGGTGTAGGCTTGTAGGTACTCAACCCACTTCATGTGCTTGTGACTCAACTTCTCTTGTGAATTCAAGAAGCTAAGTGCTTGATTGTCTGAATACACAATGAACTCCTTGGGGAGAAAGTAATGCCTCCATTTTCTTAGAGCTTGGACCAATGCATACATCTCTAAGTCATATGAGGAGTATTTCCTCTTAGCCTCACTTAACTTCTCAGAATGGAAAGCCACCGGTCTACCCTCTTGGCTTAGAACAGCCCCAATTGCTACATTGCTAGTATCACATTCGATGGTGAATAGCTTCTCAAAGCTTGGCAGCACCAAAACAGGTTGGGTAGCTATTCTTTCCTTCAACAACTCAAAGCTCTTGTTAGCATCTTCATTCCACACAAACTTGGTTTTCATTCCTCCTTTGATAGTATCCAACATAGGAGCACAAATTGCACTAAATTGTCTTATAAACTTCCTATAGTATTGTGCAAGACCATGAAAACTCCTTACCTCAGTTGCTGACCTTGGAGTAGGCCAATTCATGATAGCCTCTACCTTGCTCTTATCCATTTTCAGATTGCCATGAGATAAAACAAACCCAAGATATACCAATTCTGATTTGATGAACTCACACTTCTCCAAATTGATCATCAACTTCTCTTCATGCAGCTTCTTGAAGACAATATCAAGATGTTTCAAATGCTCACTCTTTGTCTTGCTAAAAATCAGTATATCATCTAGATATACAACTACAAACTTGCCTATGTAGTCCTTGAGTATTTCATTCATGAGCCTCATGAATGTAGAGGGGGCATTTGACAATCCAAATGGCATGACAAGCCATTCATACAGTCCTTCATTAGTCTTGAAGGCTGTCTTCCACTCATCTCCTTCATGGATTCTTATTTGGTGATAGCCACTCTTCAAGTCTATCTTGCTATAGTACTTTGCTTCACCTAAACAATCCATTAAGTCTTCAATCCTAGGAATAGGGAACCTATACCTTATGGTTATCCTATTGATAGCCCTTGAATCAGTACATAGCCTCCAATTTCCTCCCTTCTTAGGTGCAAGTATGGTGGGTACAGCACATGGACTAATACTCTTTCTAATTAGGCCTTGATCTAAGAGCTCTTGTATTTGCCTTGCTATTTCCTCATTTTGTTGAGGGGTCATCTTATAGGCTGCTTTGTTAGGTAGGGTAGCTCCTAGGATAAGGTCTATCCTATGACTTATGGCTCTTTGAGGAGGCAAGGCTGAAGGTTGACCATCACTTACAATGCCTTGGTAAGTCTGCAACATACCTTGAATCTCCTTTGGTAATTCAGTCTTCTTAGTCACCTTGTCTTCATCTCCTTCTCTTGGTTTCAACATCAATGCATACCCTATACCTTCACCTTCTTCCATGGTTTGTAGGAACTCTTTTTCACCTACCATAAGAACATTTGGACCTGCTGTCCTTACTTCAGCATCCTCCAACAATGACTGAATTTTGTAGGTAGTATTATCCTTCTTGAAAGAATAAGAATTCTTTCCTCCATCATGTATGGCTTGATGGTCAAATTGCCAAGGTCTACCTAGGAGCAAATGACACGCATCCATAGGCAACACATCACATAAAACTTTGTCTTTGTACCTTCCAATGGAGAACTCCACCCATGCTTGTTCATTTACTAACACATGTTGACCCTTATTGAGCCAAGTAACCTTGTAAGGATTGGTATGGGATATCCTTTTCAATTTGAGCTTGCTGACCGCTTCTTCTAACACTATATTATTAGTAGAGCCTAAATCAATAATGATCTTACATACTTTTCCCATTATCTTGCATTTGATTCTAAACAAAGATCTTCTTTGGCTTGGCTCCTCCTTCACCAGTTCCTTGATTAGAGTTCTCCTCATCATGAGGTTCTCCCCTTCCTCTGAATTTAATGGAATCTCAGAATGTTTATCTGCTGCATTAGTGTCTTCATGAACAAGGTTAGCTCTCTTATCACCTCCTTGTGATGAGCCACCTTTCTCAGGGCATCTATAGGCAGGGTGCCCCATTTGATTGCAATGGTAGCACTTCATATTGGAAAAATAATTGCCTCTTCCTCTTTGTGAAGAACCACCACTTCTTCCTCTAAAGTTAGAGTTAGAATTCCTTCCTCTACCACCTCTACTTGAGCTTCCTTCTTGCTGCTCACTGAATTTTACCTCACCTTGAGCTCGAGAATCAGAAATTCTTCCACCATAGCCACCTCTTTGACCTTTGGTATCTTTTCCTTTGCCTTTACCTTTGGAGCTATCTTGCTTTCTCTTGCTCTTTTCCTCTATCTTCAAGGCCATTTGATAGCATTGCCTAATGGATTTGAAGTTCACTAGGCTCATCTCTTCTTGAATAGACCATTTGAGGCCATTCAAATACCTTGCTAGCTTGATGCTCTCATCTTCAACCACCTTGGACCTCAAACACAATTTTTGAAACTCCTCAGTATATGCTTGGACATCCAAATCTTTTTGCCTAAGATTTTGTCTCCTTCTATGCATTTGAACTTCATAGTCATCAGGAAGATATGTTTGCTTGACTTTGGATACCATACCCTTCCATGTCACAATAGGACCTTTACCATCCTTTTCCCTCTCGGTTTGTACAAACTTCCACCAAGTAAGAGCTGAACCTCTTAGTCTAGACTTGGCCACCATTACCTTTTATGCTTCAGAGATACCATCACATTCAAAATGGTTCTCAATGCTGTCTATCCAATCCACAACTGAATCTGGATCCATTTGTCCACTAAAAAGTGGAACACCTTCTAAAGCCTTGCCACTCAGTGCCTTCAATGCTTTCAAGAATGGCTCTTCAGGAAGAACAGGATCAGGAGTTGGTGCTTCTTCCTCCAACTCTAATTCCTTCTCCTTTGCTTCAACTTCTTCTTTAAGGTCAATCTTCTCTTTGACCCTATCAGCTTTGTCTTGGACTTCACCCAAGAGCTGCTCCATTTGAGCTATTCTTTGTCTTAACAATTTGTTATCCTCTTCTTGTTCCTCAACCTTCTTTGCTAGTTCAGCATTAGTCACCATGGCTTGGGCTGGTGTATTCTCTCCTACTGATTCAGAAGATTGATGCATTACCCACAAGCTTGATCAACCAAGCTCTGATACCAATACGGTGTAAGATAAAACTCCTAGGCTTAGTTTTCCACTCCCACCAAGAGATTTCTCTTATCTCCTAGTATCCTATGCTTCTATAGGATCTCCTAATAGGATTAGATCATTAACTAAATCCTATTCACTCTTTACTACAAGAGTCACACCTCGAAAACTCCACCTTGGATGATCCACACCTTAATTTTGGTTCTCTTTCTCACTTTCACTTAGATGGATCTAAGTGCCAAATCCACTAAAACCTCACAAATTTCAAACTTCATTGTGGGAACCTTCTTTACATTGAATTCATTCATATTCCATCCCATTTGAATGATTTGGGAAGGTTCTTGGCTCATGGGTTTATCAGATTCAAGATTTCATCAAAAGAGATCTTAAAAATAAGCATATTTCTAGTAGCCTTTACCAGTCCGTTTTTCCCCTTTTTAGTAAACTTTTCCCAAAAAACTTAGAAAAATAAAACTTTATTTGGATACCCTTTTGGAAGTTTTAAAACTTTCATTAAGGGTTCTGGGTCTCAAAGTGACCGTACGCCTCCTTCCTAATATCAAGGAGAAACAGGGCTAAAAGGCCTAGTTTCTAGGACAGTTTGTCTAGGATTGATGAAAAATGCTCAAGACCTATCCTAATGGACTGGTACGACTTCCCAATTCTTAGGATGGATGAATAACATGAAAACCTACCATAAAAATTCCTGGGGACATGCTGTACTTCCCATTCCCCACATGAAATGATTTGATTTCCCCCTGTCAAGCCTCTAACCGGGTATGTCAAACTCGCCTAGGGCCTGATCATAAAGCTAGCTCCCTTGCTCATGATGATTCCTAAGTTTAGATACAATATGTACAGAGGCCCCACTTGAATATTCAACCACTTATTCAGTGTTTCCATGGTTGAAACTCATGTGGGAGCCATTTTTACAAAATCTGTCACAGTGTGACCAAAAGAAAGGCCTGAACTAAAACAACTTGAAAACTATGATAAATCTACTCTAAACCCTTAACACATAAAATGAAAAAGTCTTCAAAATGACTATAGAACACGTCTCAACCACTGTATCAACACGTTTTTGGCTTCAAGTATGACTGTTCCTTCAAAAACCGAAATATCACTTCAAAAACAGAGTTTTCCAGCACTTCATTAACTCCAAACTTTTTTACAAAATATACAACCAATGCTTGGAGATTCGAGCCATAACTCCATTAGGTGTCTTCTCCACCATTCTAGGTCCCATTTGGTCAAAAATAACCTCCCACAATCAAAGGAATCCAAGGCTATCCATGTTGCATGGAATATTTGCAATAAGTGCAAAAATGCTGTTATGACAACATTCTTACAACACTTGGCAACTTTGATAGATGCCTTAATCCTATATTATAGGCTTCTTATCCTCACATATTCTGAGGATCCAAGATCATTCATGATCATCATATTTATAAAATAACCATTAACCATTCTTAGGCCTAAGACATATTAATGACTCAATCTCCCTAACTCCTAACATTAAGAAATTAAATGACAACTAACAAAGGCTATTTGTGTGACCTTAGTCTTAGTGACTAATTCACCTAGCCAACATAAAACAAGACCTTCTAAGGTCCTCAACCAAATTACACTAACTTCTTAACTTGGCTAGAGTCAAGTACAAGCCAAAATTGACTAACTAGTAGAGGTTAGCCTAGGTGCTCCTACACCAGTTCATGTTTCAATGAACCATCAACATGCATTTCTTCTAAGGCACTATCAATCTCTAGGGTTCTAATTTCTTGAATAGAACACTTAAAATGAGTGCGAATGTAATTAATTAGAAGTGCCTTGGGAGGAATTTTGGATTGTGCACCATTAGGGTTGAGTGCCTCCACAACTGTTGGAACTAGCTTGAAATTTGGTGGTTTCCACTCCACACCCTTAACCAACATTTCTGAACCTCTTTTCACCTTGCTACTACTACTACTCCTGGATGCCATCGCTGCTCAATAAATGATAGAAATTTTCAAAGAAATTCTTCGCTAGAAATTTGCTCAAAATTGCTTGGATGCACCTGGAATCACTTTACTCTATGTATGTTGAAGTCGTAGTGGAAAAATGAAGTCAAATTCTACCCCTTTTGATGAAAATTCACCATTAATGCTAGGTACCATAATGATGTAGTGCATGAAAACTATCATCCACTCACTAGCTTAGTAGAAACTTGTGACTCAGTGATTAATCAAAGCTTTCATTACTCTTGACCTAGCTTAGTTGAGTCTATGACCAACCTTTCTCGGTAAGGCCTGATCTCATGTGATCCCTTTGTATCTAAAATACTGATTTGAATCTTCTACTTTCTTATATTTGGAACTACTCAAGATATAGCTTTAAGATATAGTTCTAGTTCCTCCTTCATGAATCTAATTGGAAATGGTGGAGTCACCCATTTCTTGAGTGACATGGCCATCATTTGAACTATTTTTCTCAGTAGATTTAGGAACCCATTGTTGTCTCATCTACTTCCTAATGTTATCAGCTTTAGCTTTCTTCTCATCTTCAACTCTTCCTATATTCATGTAGTTTTTGGCTATGTGACCAATTTTAGTGCATGTATAACATCTTACTATTGAATCCCTCTTTCTCAAGTGATGCCTTGTACAATCTATGCGAATGTGTCCATATTCTCAACAATAATGACATTTGCACCAAGTATTTTAATCCCAACCAAATATTGCTTTAACAATTTTTTTAGCTGGATTGAATGATTTGGATCTACATTCAGATGCCTTGTGACATTGTCTCTTGCATTTGTGACATTTGCCTTCAAATTTTGGTTTCTCTTTGCACTCATTAGCTTTATGACCATGTTTACTATAATTGTAGCATTTTCCATTGAATTTTGCCTTTCCATTGCTCTAACATTTTTTTGATGTATGACCTAACTTATGATAGTGATTGCAAGTAGATCTTTAATTCCTTTGGGCACCTTGTTTGGAAGATTCACCTTCTTCTTTGTATCTAAGTCCTACTTTACCTTTTTGCCTACAGAGATTATGCTCACTTTTCTGAGTCAATTGATGCATGTTTGCTTGGGATTTCATCATCATTTCATTAAGTTTCTTTTTATAAATTAGATCGTCTTTCAATATTTCATTGATATATCTTTTAGTGATCAAATCATTCCTTAAGCTTTCATTTTTAGATCTCAAAATCATGATTTCCTCATTTGCATTAGAGAGATGATTGATAAGATTTTCTTGCTAAAGGGATTGATTTTGATTTGCATTGTTCCTTGCCTCCAAGTCTTCATTTACCTTATTCCTTTGTTCTGAGATTTCACACATCCTTATTGATTGAACTTCTTGTTCTCTTTTCAATTTTCTGACCTCTTCTTACAGAGAGCCATTCTTTTCTATGAGTTCTTTGATTGCCTTATTAGCTTCATTTGAACTGCTTGATGGGAAAAAAATTTCAATCTTTTCTTCAACATACTAATGTTCATTCATGTATTTTGCAAGTTCCTTCCTTCTTTTGAGGGATTGGGAAAGATGCTCTTTTGCTTCCTTGAGTTGAGCTATGGCCATTTCTAGATCTAGCTTCTCATTCTCAATAGTTTTGTCAAGTCTAAATATCTCCATTGTCCTTGATCTTTGCTCAAGCTGTCAAACTTTATCCTAAAACCACAAAGCTCAAATACCAATTGTTGGAAATAATCAAGACTAGCTAGGTTACTGAGAGGGGAGGGGTGAATTAGTAACTTCAAAAACTTTAAATCAATTCAGCACTTAACCATATTCACTATTCATTCATCTAATCTACTGCATGCATGAGGAAAGGAAAACATTCATAACACATGAACATAGTATTTTGGTGACCCAAAAGCCTTCCAAATAGAAAGTGAAACTAGGGTGGGGATGATACCCACAAAACTTCACTACTATAGTATAAAGTTGGCCAGTTAGGGCTTACATTGACCACTTATGATGATCTACCCTATTAAGAGAAATTTGGACTACTAGATCCACCTTGTGAGAGGTTTTACAAACATATAATGAAGTATGCACTCTGTTAAGAGATTTATACAAATATTGTTAACTCTACCTTTTTAAAGGATTTGGAAAACTGATTCACCTATAAGAATGAAATAGTAGATTTGACCTACAGCTTGATTACTAAATAGATCTTTGAAGTATAGATCACCTCTTGTGATTGATATGTCTTTGCTATTCCTTAATGACCTTGTCGTATACTCTGCTCTGCTATTGAATCACATTCACTCTTCTCAAGACATTACATGTCCATTCCATTGACATTCACATGATGCATTGCAAATGATATAATACATTACATATATACCATTCCAATATTTACAATTGCAAGGTCGGCTAAAACACAAGTAAACAAAATATTACCAAGTTGGCCAAATAGTAGAAAACTCGAGTTCTTCAAGCTAACTTAATGAACTTTTGATACTCAACATCCACTACATTACATGACATTGTCATGCACTCAATAGAATTAGAAGCTTGGTCCATACTAGTCACACAACATAGCTTGGAAATTGGTAACCATTGGAGACTCGGTAGATATGGTGTTACTCAATAGATACATAATCCTTTGTTTACCTTGTTGTCACTCAGTAAACACTACACATCCATCACTTAGTAGAAACTTTCTTTACATCACATAAATTGATGACTCGGTAGAAACTACAAAGCTCAGTGACCATTATTAGTTTGGTGAACACTGTAAGCTCGATAAACACTACTGAACTACCATTCAAAATCAAATAAGTGTTGGTACTAATGACAAATAGAACATAATGCCAACACTTATGATGATTTTGATGGATAAAGTTTACAAATGGACACAAATTGGCACACAATACTTATGCTCCACAAATATAATGTAAACATGAGAGGTACATTATTTTTCTTTTGGTCATGGAAGTTGTTATATTCTATATAAACTTTAATATCTAATTTCTTTTTTGTTTTCAGTTATGAGTGGTGGGCCATTAACTTTGTTAGAAGTACAAAAGAAAAGGCTACTCCCTTAAGGATGACCAGAATGCCAAAATCCATTGTGATATTTATCTTAATATAGACAACACTATTAGAGTTGTTCAAACTTGACTGGGCCTTCTTCCTTTACATCAATTATAGAGTTTTCTAGGGTGTTTGTGTGGCTGATGGTCTCTCTATAAATCTTCAGTTCCATTTAAGATCAATTGAAGACCTTTCAATAAGGAAATTGTGTTTCCCATTTTTCTTATGTTCTTTTTATTACTGCCTCTTGCATGAGAAAAGACATAGAATGTAGTGAAACTTATATACAAAAGAAAATCTTTTGATCACTTTGGAATGGAATTATGTGACATTCCCTAGTAGAAAATTCTAATTCCCAATGAGTAATCATATGTTACTATGCTTTTAAATAAAATTAAGAAATAGTCATTGATTCATAATACATATGTCCTAATTCCTTTCTTCTCTCCTAGTCACTGACCTTAAGAAGGATGATAGATTTACTATGCCAAGGGGGCATGAAATAACATACAAGTGGGTTCCCTCAAGGCTCTTACCTTCATATAGTAGTTGATGATATATTGAAACCATTGTTTTGCTCTTTCCTTTGAATGTGATTTGTGATGGATACTTTATATTTGGATATAAAATTTTTGCAAAAGGTCTCAATTATGGAGAACCTAGATATAATTAACAGTGCTTTGGAATCCCCTGGATTGGGTATTGTTCATGGTTTTTTACAATTTTTTCTATGATCATTGTTAGTGAGGTAGTATTCTATTTTTGAACACTTTGTTTTTAAATTGAATTCACTAGGATCATTGCACCATAATTGTTTCTTGTAGTATGACTTTTAGGACTTCTAGTATGCTGATTATAGGATTTTTTTCCCTAAAAGATGGGATATGAGACTTTAATTATTGCTGCACTCATGGCAATGCATCATCCAAAGTCCACTGCCTTGTCTAGTGCTCTTAGTGCACTTATTGTTATGACTGTAAGTAAGACAATTACTCTAGCATTGTATATTTCTAGCTTTAGTTTTGAAATATAGTTTTCTTAATGGAAGTGATTTTGGTGAAGAAATCTTTGTCTCATTCATATGGGGTTGGGCTTGAGCAAATATGAAATTGATTTAATTTGTATGATGCTATGAGTGAAGGTGCTATCAACTGGATTAGGGTGAATAGTTCCAAATTTGATCTCAAGGAAGCACACAAATAGTCTTGCTATAGATAGGGAAGTATAGGTACTATTCTGATGAGATACTATTTGACTTTCTTTTTGCATAGAGTTTTTTAAATATTTTATCATATCAGAATTTCTTAGTGCTTTGAATTACAACCTCACCATGTCCAAAGATCTATGATGCTTAGTTCTCTATTGTTTGCTTGATTGCATACTCTATGTTCCTTACTTGTTTGATATTTCCTTAGAAATCTTAAGACACCTATGTCCTATGGTATTCATCATTTACCATTTGAATGCAGTGGGTGTTAGAGGATCACAAATATAATCATAGAGGAAATATTTTCCAGCAAATGTTAGAAATGAAACTAGAGTTAGAAATTTGTTAGAATGCTTTTGTGAATACACTTTTTGACTGATTTATGACCTTAAACAAATTAAAAAGGATAATGGTTGGATTCATATTCTTTCTCAAAATGTCAAAGACCTCATCTAGAAAAATTTGCATCCTATGATATATGGAGACTTTATTCCTTTATATGTGGTGGTCATGGTCGACTAGTTAATATATGGCATTACATTACGATTGTTAACAAGTGATGTCTCTTTGTAGTTTTATATGCTTTTTTTGACTTGCATTTACTTTATATTGCTTGGAAGTCAGACTCAAAGAATTCACAAAAAAAAGAGATACAAGAGGTTTGTTACTATTTTCTCTCTCTTTACTAGACTATGAACTCTTGATATCAATTGGTTAGAGGATCATTTTTAATAGGCTTTCTAAGAAATTAAGTTTCCACAACACTTTGGATTATTTAAAATATTTTTTTACCTTAGTTTCTGTTGATGTGATTTATATACTCCACATTTTTTGTAACTTAACATCATCTTTGCAATCCAACCTTTTTCAAATCTTTAATAATTTCTACATATGTAGTTTATAAGTTTTATTGGCTCATGAGATCATTAGCAATGCTTACGTGCTTTCATGGGTTCTATTGGTTTTCCTTTTGTGACAACTACAGTTTTAATGTGTTTGGTGCATGCATTTATTTTGACATTTTTGGCCGAGTGGGGAGATCATAGCCAAATAGCCACAATTGTAGTAAGTTGTCCCTTGGATTTAATCTTATCATTATGTTTTTTGATGATTTGGATAAAAAATCTTTAGAATTATTTCACATTTTGCTAGCTATTTACACTTTACAATAGCTATACTTCTACTCTAGTTGCTTGATAAGTTGATGGTTAAATATCTATTTTCCTCTTTGAAGGAATTTTTAATTCAATTTAAATAACTCTATTGTACTATTAAAACATTTGTAAACATTACATCTTGGAAGCTCATCTTTACTATTAAAGGATCATTTTGTAAACATTACATTTTTTTAGTCATGCATGCATTGATATACTTACTTGGTCCTAAGTTTACAACAATATATCATGAAAATTTGAATATGAAATCTCTCCAAGATGGGTTTATAAAAACAAAATTCAATATGACTTATCCATCAATTATAAGAAGGGGTAAACTGCAAAGTAGAGCTCCACTCAATGAGGACATGGTTGGAAGGGGAATCAAAGATGTAAAATGTAATAGTGGTGCGCGCATGCGCGCGCGCGCACACACACACACACACACACACACTATATATATATATATATATAATGGTAATGATGATAATAAAATAAATAAATTATAGTCTATAATATATAATAATAGTTAGTAAAAATAATAAATATGTATTAGTATTATATAAATTTCCTACCAAAAATACTATACAAGATGATGTGCATGCACTCCAAGCTATCTAGATTTTTTTTCTACACCTTATATGTCAAGAATTTCATGCACTAAGTATTTATTTATCTATATTTTTAGCATTCCACTAGTCTTTCCTAAGTATTCTTTGCTCTCTACTATTCCTCATCCTCATCACATCTAGCTCCATGCACCAGTATTACACACTTGCAAAAGCAATTGTATTATCATATTGATTCTGATTTATTTCTGAATATTATCATTAGGGGAGAGCACCTAAAAAATATCCCCTCTTTGAGAAACACATCCTAGGAGAGGAGATGGCATTTCCTTGGCATATTGGCCTTCTAAGGATCCCCTCCTCTTAGAAATGAGATTAGGGGTCATGTATCCATATGGAACATTGTTATCAAGGTTACCTAAATTGGTAAAATTGCAAGGAATTTTAGTAGCTACCAATAGTATTCCTATAAATATTAAGGTTAGCTATATCTAAGATGAGGAAATATGAGTTTTGGTCATGGGAGAGTCAATAACCTCTACCTACACATTAAAATATGGAGTACTATTTTATTACAATCAACCAATGATATTGTCTAAATTTGACAATAAAAATGATACTCTAATAGTAAAAATGAGCTTCCATAGTTGGAAGCATTGAGAGTGTTAGATCATTTTTCATTTCCTCCTTTATTTATAAATTATTATCTCAATAATAGGTCACATACAAGTTAACAAACATGTTTGTGTTTTGCAAACTTTATTTTTTAGTTTGATTCTAGCATCTATTCCTTGTTGGAGCATGGGGCTTCAGTTTAATCAAGCTAATGACCAAAAACTAGCTCTAGAGTTGAATGAAAATGCACAATTCCTTAAGTGTAATGTCACATAGAAATCATTATGTAGATTTGAATAATTTTCACTATGTAACTAAAGAAATAACAATCGGGTATATTCCACAATTGTGCAAGTGAACATGTGTGGTGGTGATTGTGATGATACTACTTGGAAGTGCATGGATAGCTTCAACAAATTATCTTTTAACTTTATCATAGTAGTAACATTTTAGTTCATATGGTGTTAGTAGTAGCCCTCTGAACTTGTTTAGGTGGTTAGGTCAATCCTATAGCTAAGATAGCTATGAATTTGCAATATTCAGTTAATAACCATAATATAATTAAAATTGAACTCATTTGATGTGGGAGGGTCTAGGATCAAACCCACCTAAGAATCAAAAAAGCCAAAATCAAACATTTTTTTTCGAGTATTAAGTTCTTAATAGTAAATAAGTTTTACCCTTTTAGATAGATCATATCACAACACCTGATAGCTATGCAAGTAGAATCAATTGCAATCTTCAATAAAAAGAGAAATCTCAAAATAATAAATTTTCAAATTAAAATATACAATTATAAAATTTCATTGAAAAAAGGAACCCAGACTCGCAATGATAACAATGTTTATTAGAAATCTCTCTTTAAATAAAGCAACAATTTAGACAAGTATAGCAAGCATCTACACTTACCTAATCAAAGAAATCCCAAACCATGGAATGCACTCAATAGACATAAGAAAAAAAAACCCTTCAAACTACTCATTCTCATAAGAAATAGTTACTTGTGCAAGCTAAGATACACAACAGCTAATCCATACCTAAACCAAAAATATTTAAATCATCCTCTCTGCACTTTTACATAAACTAGATAGATGTAGCCTATTTTAGAGGAATGAACCTAGAGGAATGAATGGCACCAATACCAAGCCTTCCATGCTTCACTGGCTTGTATGAAATAGAAAACTTTGCCAGATGATGTCCTATCATTTTAGGCTGAAATGAAAAAAAATACATGAAAAAATCTTATTATTCACTATTTTTTTGTGATCTAAGGAACAAGATTGATGAGACAAAATACTATCCATTTGAATAAAGAAGAAAGAAAATATTACCTTGATTTCAACTTGGCTAAAGGTCTTCCCATTGTATACACCAATGATGCTTCCAATCATTTTGGGCACAATAATCATTTACTAGTGTTAGTGCATAGCATTAATTGTTTTTGTTTGATTTCCCTTAGCATATGTGTTTGACATGATCATTTTATAATCTTGAAATGTCTTGTTTTGTCTTGTTTTATAATCCTAAAAGTACTTACCATATAGATCTACTCTTTACTATTAACATTATTCTTCAGTTGGTGCACATATTCAACCTGCATCGATGTCAATACTATACAATAGTTCTTTTTTTTAAACTATATAGTTTTGAGAGATATGGTAGATGTGAAATTATAGCCAGACTCTTATTAGAACAAAATCAATAACACCAAATTGATCAGAAATCAAATAGAAGGATAATAGTTGAGATTTTAAAATATCTTGAACATTTGATGATATTCCCTACTAGTTTGTGACAATCTAGATGTTGGTAAGGGAATACTTAAGTAGAACAAGCCAAAGATATAGGTCCAAGTGCTATAGAAACTATTGAGCTACATTTAGACAATGGTGCAAATGGTACTAATAATGTAAATCAATTTTTCTTAGCACTACTAGATATTTCAAGATTTCCATGAGGCAACAATATCTCTAAGGTGCTCTTGAAGGCAATAGTGTAGCCCATTCAAATTAGGGTTAAGCATTTACTTAATCATTTTTTAAAGTTGTCTACATTGTAGGTCTATGCTAAATAGAAAATTAAGTGCACTAAACTATACTAAGATGGGAGTTATCAGTATCTAATCACAAAAAATATATTTTTAATCACACATGATGCATGATAACAGTTGAATACCACAATAAGTTTCTTTTTAATTGGTGGTAGATGTATCAATTTTCCTCTTCCTCTTTTACTTTCAAGTTTGTCTAAAATGCTTTCTTCCTTTTCCCAATTGGAACTAATAGTAGGAAAGATTGTATTTGATAATTTTTGTTAGCCAAACATAGAACAATGTGACTATATTTGTCAAAACATGTTGCTTTGGGCCTTCTTTGAAGGTAGACACAACAACACCAATAAAGAGTGGTAGCAACCAAAATGAGGGATGAGACTACACCCTTCACTTTGTGCTTCTTGGTCTATCTATTGATGCTTTAGATAAAGACAATACCTTAGAAGAAAGAAGGGTAGACTTGGTAAGCATAATGGTGGTTTTCACTTGTTGAGAGTAATTTTTGCTATAATATTATGGACACATAGGACTACTCATTTTACTTCAATGATATTTTTTAGTGCTTCTGATAATTGAACTATTTATATTAACATATACATTCATTTGAAACTATCTTGGAAAAAAATAATTTAGTGAAATACGATCAGAGAAGTGGATATTTCCAGTTTACTAATCTTGGATAGATAGCCAGTTATTATTACATAACTCATGGGATAATTGCTACTTAAAAATTAGCTCTTTCACCCACATTCATTTGGGAATTCACTCACTTTATTTTTTTCTAAACAACTTAGTTTTTGACCAATCATTAGTGATAGAATACACTATTTAATATTTGTGTCTCAACCCATAACAAAGATGAAGACCATTGGTTTGTGGTGCAAGTTAATCAATGATGAAGTGGACAATGACAAAGTACCCTCTCCATAGTCCTTACAACCATAATGTAGACCTCATGGATATTAGAAACCTTATATTAATTGGTGGCTTTCACCCCAAAAAATTTGGCTATAGTTGCATCACTCACATAATTGATGGTGCCCTGTGCATAAATGTCCATTTGTTCCATGTTGTATCAAGCACTTTTTTCTTATCCAAGCCATTTAATTTGCAACCTTGTAAATCTCTACAAAGATAAAGTTGGAGAAGGAGAATTTTTCTTCTCAAAGGTGTCCCCCAATTGTAAAGCATCCATTCCATTATCTATTGAACTAGATATGTCTTGTTTGTTGAATAGATAATAGAATGGATGCTTTACAATCAAAGGACACTTTTGAGAAGAAAATTTTTCTTGCTCCAACTTTATCTATGTAGAGTTTTAAAAGGTTACAAATTAAATGGCTTAGATAAGAAATAATTGCTTGATACAACATAAAAAAAAAAAAAAATTTCGACCAATTCTTGATAGTTTTCTACTAAGACTTGGTCAAAATTTCCACCAATTATTAAAAAAAATTGACCAAACATTGGTGGAAATTTTGACCAATTCTTAATAGTTTTCTACTGAGACTTGGTCAAAATTTCCACCAATTATTTAAAAAAATTGACCAAACATTGGTGAAAATTTTGACCAATTCTTGATAGTTTTCTACCAAGAATTGGTCAAAATTTCCACCAATTCTAAAATATTTCGACCAAACATTAGTGGAAATTTCAACCAACAATGACAAACCAGAGCTAGCAAAAATTAAATTTTTTTGATGAATGTATTTGTCAAAATTTTGACCAACATGTAGGTTGGTTAAAATTTCAATGAGAAAAATTCCCATGAATTGCTTAGTCAAAATTTTGACCAACCTAGGTCAAAATTTTGACCAAAATTCATCGAAAATTGAGTTCAATTTTACTAGTGTCTATCTCTCAATGCCTATGGTTGTGGCATATCTATCACTTAGAGAAAGGCCTCCAAGAAAGCCTCATACTCCAATGTTAGTCCCCATACTAATCTCTGCCTAAAACTGAGCATAATGTGTTGATCCTTGTGGCATGTCTCATCACCACCCAAACCGTCTCACAACTTGCTTGAAATAAAATCTCTCTATCACCGTGGGAGCCCGAATAAGAAAATAAATCAGGCCAAAGAAATATACCATCTCATCATCATCCTCTACCCATGACTTTGTAAACTTGTATGGTCTCCATATGAACTCATTAATGTCATCTAATATCCACTACCAATACTTCATCTTTCCCAAATGGGGCTGCATGATCACACTTGAATAAGTATATATATATAAGGCATATCCTGAGGATGTTTTTGCACACATATTGAATGACTAATGGGTAGATACTCCCATTTCAATAGATGTAACAATATCACTCCTACTAATAATGATGAGGCTTTAGAATATACAGCCTGATACAAACCATGATATAAGTGCGCCAATGTGTAACTATCCCATGAAAATCTCCATGACGAATCAATCATGTCCTGTATCAAACGACTCCATCCAACTAGACATCCTCACCCCCACCTATCTGGCAACAAAAACCCTCCTATCAATCCTACCAACACTATTGGAAATGGCTCATACTACAACATCTAGAACCATGATACATTGTCATCCCAAATACTGTCATGTCTAAAAAAATCTCTTAATGTAGTGCCATTTGCAGTCTGATCGTAGCACACCAAATCTCCCATTGTTGAGATCCACAATATTCTATATACATCATAGTCATCTCACCAATGGGAAAATGAAAGATGTTGTGGTCTAAGTGCCATCGCTCAGCCATAGGTATCAATAGCCCTCTATTCACTCAAAATTGGGGCATCTATTGTAAATAGGTGAACCCACATCTATCAATCACTTGGAGATCCCTAACTAACAATTTGCCTACAGATTTTAGGGGCCATAGATACAATCCTTGCACCATGACCTTTGTCCCACATACTTATTTTTATCAAACAACCAAACAAAAATGTCAATTTTCATCCCAAGTGATCATCATACATTAGTCTACTATCCATATCTAGCTCATCAGCTACTAGTTCTATCTTGGACCTATTACTTGTCCTTCTCTATATTGAGTTAGACATGTTTTTTTTCCCTACTTTGTATCCTCAACTAGGGCATCATTCCTTATCTATCTATTGTCAGATTGATCCTAAGGCATCATTTCATGACTACTTGATTGCTATTGTTTACTTGTTATGATGAATCCCTACCCGACAGACCTATAATCTAGCCTTTTACAATATCTTATGCTCAATTAGGGTTTTATAATTTTTTCTTCTCTTCAAGTCCCCATTAGTGTCATTTCAACAAGCATAAGCTATTCAACATTCATATGCACTATTTCCTAGGACATATGTGCTACTAGATGAAGTGTATGTGTTAAAACTACATATGCATTATTAAAACACTCGAAAGTTTTATTTCATAGATTGGATGAGCTATAAAATGGACAAGTGCTATCAATATTATCATATACACCATTTTGAGATGCATAAGCACAATTTGTATCAAACACATTAAAACATAATTCATATGTGCTACAAGATCAATCAAATGCACCTAAACATCCCTATGTGCTATTTAAAGCTACATATGTGCTATTTTCCTAATGAATGTGCTATTTTTCTCTTAAGGTAGGGTTTCATATATGCTAATTCATCCTACGTATGTACTAAAACATTATTGAAATGTGCTATAAGATTTCAAATGTGCTACAAGAAAAGATAAATGCATTAAAACAACTAAACGGCCACATTTACAACAAACATTCATGCAAAATTCAAAAAAACTCAGGTACAAATGCAAAAATCTTTAAAATGGAGGATCTTAATGACTTACTGAGGCACCATAGTCAGCTAGATGCTTGTAGCTATGACTCCTCTTGAATTTGTGCTCTCATAAAGGGACCACCATCCTTACTAGCTCAAAGCTCCAAATTGTCAAATGTCAAAGGGGAGTGTGAAAATGACAAGTGTAAAAGGTCTTTTGACCTATTTAACCCTCCTTAGGGAATTTATATCACTTTTTCACTTTATTTACCCAACATTAGAACCTTTTTCTCATTTTCACGAATTGGGTATTGTCTTAAACCAACTTGATCATCTTCATCTGTCAATTATTAAACATGTTAGAAATAAAATTGGAACCTCCTTCATTTTTTCTCATTCATTCCTTTTCTAATTTCATTTCTAAGGGGGCAATATATCCATATCAAACTGGGGCATCCAAATTGGGGCATCAAAATGTTTTAGAAAAAAATGTTCTACCCTAGCCAAAATTTCAAAAATCAAATCAATCAAAAACTAGTGTATCCAAGTAAAAACATCATAACATCAATTAGAAAAATCAACAACAATTAAGAAATCAAATCATCAACAATTAGACATCAAGCCATCAACAATTAGACACCATGACAACTATGAAATGTCAAAATATCATTGAACAAACATTCAACCATCAAAATTTGACCTAAAATTAGAAAATCAAGACATTCTTTGAACTAATATACTTCTCATATTATCTCAAAGAGGGGCATTTGTAGACACCCAAAAATTGACAAAGACCTAAATTACATAGTTTCAATCAATCAATGCAAATTAAGGAGGAAATTATAAGAACATAATAGATTTTCAAATAAAAAATCACATTAGGTCATCAATCATCTATCAAATCAATAAGACCTATATCAACTTTAAAAAGAGGAGAAAAAAATTGAAAATCATAAGATGAAATTCGAAAAAGGAGGAAGAAAAAGATGAACTATTGAAAATAAATAAAATATTTATTAAATAAATTAATTAATTTATCCTTACAAAAGTGAAAATCCCCCTTTTACATTTAAAAGAATTGGAAAAATGCTCATTTATCCTCAAAACCAAGTCTGTTGGACACTTTCTCCTAGTCTCTTATGAGATATATTCAATTTCACCTCCATCCACTAGTCAAAGATAAAAATTATGATTCTTACCCCAACCCCTTTTGAAATCCTATAAATAGGAAAGAAATCCAAGAGCTAAAGGAGCCAAGTTTTAGGCATTTGCACTATAGGTACATTCTAAGTTATCATCTTTCAACATTGTCATTATAGTAAGTTCATATCATTTTGATAGCATATTAGTTTTATTTTCATGTTATTTAATATCATTTTAGCACATGTTTAGCTCATTGCATGTCCATTTTGCTAGCATTCTAGAGTTGTTACCATCATATAATCTGCATTATAGTCATAGATCTTGCATAGTTTCTTGTAGATTTGCATTTTAAGCATACTCCCATTCTAGAACTATCACTGAGATGATGAACTAAGTTCTTTCTTAGTGGTTGTTGTTAGGGAAACATGAGATGCTCATAGAGTTTACATTTTGACAATGATTTCTTAGGTTTAGTCTAGTTTGTTGTCATTTTATTTGTACCCTGCATTAAAGTCTCGTGAATATGCGACTAGACCATGCACAAATTTGACAATTTTTAATTTTTTTGATAATTTTTGACAAATTTTGAATTTTTAAAATAATTTTTCTATAATTTTAATTTTTTTTTGATAATTTTTGACAATTTTTGAATCTTTTTAAATTTTTTTGGCAATTTTTTAATGCTTTTGATAATTTTTGACAATTTTGAATTGGAAAGAGTGGAATGAGGATGTGAGCGAGATTTATTGGAATATGGGGATAACCAGGACCATGTGGAGGCACCTAAAGGATCAAGGAGACCAAAACTGGGCCAAAAAGTGAAAAGTGTGCTTGGATAGCTATATTTGAGATGTAAGAGGCAAAAAAGGAAATTTAGGATGTCAAATGGATTCAAATGAGGGCTAAAATGGACATTGGAGATTAGTGGTCATTGCGGATGGCTGAGATGTGCATTGATTTTCCTACAATTCATGTCTTTGGTTTGTCAATACATAATCTAACTCCATTTTTCTCTTGATTTTTTGTTCTTCCCTTTGTTGCTATTATATTGATTATCTTTGTTGCTATGTGTAATACCCCAAAATTGGCACATTGCCATGTTAACCAATGCTAGTCTATTCAATCATTTTAAAGTCTTATTAAACTAGACAATTGTAATTCTAATAATCGCTACTTGACCTAAGTGTCAGATGCATAAAACTCCAATCTACATTAATCACATTGTTTATTTAATTCCTAAGTATTGACTCAAGTTAGCTACATTAAACCTATTCAATTTAATAATGTCACATTTTAATTATTAAATTTCATTATTCAATTAATTAAAGTTTATGCATTTATGAGGTTACATTTCATTTTATTAAATTAAATAATCTCCCCAAATCTTCTCTTCAATTCTGAAATGGATATTCTAAGTGAACTATCTCTTGAACTGGAATTAACTTAGTTGACTCATTCTCACACTCATGTGAAACTTAGTTAATTCTTTATCACACTCACATTTGAAATAATTAACTTTACCTACACAAGGAAGTTTCTAATTCAACTAAATCTCATCTTTAATCTCGACTGCTCATTCCAATTGATCATAACCGTTGATCAATTCTGGAACTCTATTTAAGGATCCTTCAATTCCTCATTATAGAGGTTGAATATTTTGTGTATCAAGTTTATGTCAGAATATCTACTCATTGTGCTCATATTTTCATAGTTTTATTACTTTCTAGTATCTTAATATCATGTAGCTTAATATATGCATACATATAGACTAAATGCTCTTTCTTATTCCTAGATTTATACCTACACTTCATATAGATTAATTGCATTTTCATATAGCTCAAGTAAAAAATTTCGTACTAGAGATCTAGTTTCCTACTTCTCATTCTAAGAGCAAAGGAAAAAATCCTTCTAGTTAGAAGACAATAGCTCAAACTATTGATTCACTCAGATGAATAATCTCATATTCATTCTGAGATGATCTCTTAGGGAATGATCATGTTGAAGTGTATGTGAGGATAATAGGTCCACATTTCACATATACATTTTTGGTGCCCACCGTGGGGCCAAGAAATCAAAATTTTTGGCCTCATCTATTCTATTTTCTGCATTTTTAATTACTCTCTTGCTGTCATCCATATAGATTTCCTAATTTTTGCATAAGAAATCTCATTTTTTTGTGAACAAATGAGGATTTCACCTCTTTCACAATATTTCCTCATGCAAAAAAGTGCATAAATGCACAGTTTCTCATGCGATTTACATCATTTTATCACATAGTCCTGTGCATGATTTCGTGCAAAATTTTGTAACAGCACATGCAAATTCAGTTTATCATTACGTCTTGACTAACAATTTTCTCTAAAGAATTTTTCTTTTTTATTTATGGTTTTTAAATAGCTTTATAGTGATTTGTAGGATGCCTATTGAAGACACCTTATCCAAAAAACTTGAAACATATATTGATTGTGTGATTACAGGATATTTGTCAAAGATATACATGTCAAAGACTTATTTCAAACCCACTTAAATGTTGTGTCTTATTTTATTGATTTTCACACATAGTATAAATTGGGGTTGTGAACTTCGTAGGGTGCAAGATAGGGGAATAGGGGAGTATGTTCTTTACTACTTTGAAGTGATGCCTAGAGTAAATAAAAAACATAGAAGCCATTGAAAGATGGTACTCAAGAGAGGCAAGCAATTTAGTGGTTTTCTTATAAGAGTCTTTTATATGAAGGGATGATGATTTCCTTTTAGGGAATCAAAATCTTGAGAAAAGATGAATTGGGATCAATTAAGATAACTTAGTGATTAACATTTCTTGCACATTTGGGCAAGGTGATGAGGTAGAGGAGTATGCTCTTTCCCCTTGAGGGAAATTAGAAACTTTGACCCTTAGATTTGAACCACCAATTTGAGTCAACCTTTAGAGGGCCTTCCAAAGTGATCCAACCTCTGAGAATGACCCAACTGAGCACACTCCTTTTTCCAAAAATTCCAACTCACTATAATAAAGAAGCTTTCTAGAGTGAAAGACTCCAAATCCATGTTAATTTCTTCCTCTTGATTACTAATAGCACATATCAAGAGGAGGCTCTGTCTATTGCACTAGCCAACATCAGCCCCAATCTTGCTAGTCAAGTGTGTGCACTTTTAGTTGTTGGTGTGGGTTGTTGGTCTTAACTTTTCTTGTGAAGACATCAATGATTAATATGAACAAAATCCAAGTAAAAACTTCTTAGTTAGTTTCTACCCAGTTCACCTCCAAAAGGGGGCATAATCTTTGTGCAAGGAGAGGGAGGAATCTCGCTTGTAGATCCTTGCCATAGGCAAGTATCTGGGCATTGGAAGGTGGCATATGCACTTGTCCCCTACCACAAGGGTTATAATTCAACATATATGTTATTGAGCCCTTAGAATACACCAAAAACACAAGCACCCTCTAGTGGGGTGACACGGTTGTGTGAGGTGAAAACATGCACATAAGTTGTGAGACAAAGGTTCTGCCTTCTCTACCATTTCTGGTTATAGAGATAAAGCATGTTTGTTATTGAGCCTTTAAACTTGTCCAAAAATATCAAAAAAATTCAAAGTCAAGACTACCCCATCCCTTTGAGTTTCTTTTCCCTTGGTTGGATTGTTTGCAACTACTGCTTGCTTCCTATTTCTATCTGAAAAAAACTATCTTCTTGAAAACATAGTGCTATCCAAAAACTTGAAAACCACTTTTCTATCTATTTGAAATCTATAAACACAATCAACTATCTATCCTAAAGTGTCTAAAACCTATAAGATCTCTTTAAATCTAGTCAATAGTTGTTGGTCTATCTAGATTCTCACACTTAGCAAAATTTTGCATGAGAAAGCACCTTGTTAGCACATCCTTGCATGGTTTTGTACAAGTCTTCACATGGGTCCCTACAAATCTCTATGTGATATTTTGCCAAACAGTGTCCTTTTATGCTAAGCCTTATCTTTTGTGGTAATGTTAAGTCCTTGTGTGGCCCTGTGCAAGTTCTCACATGAGAAAACTAGTCAAAAATTATTGTTCTAAATCTTCATGTCCTTTTCTATGTTTCCTTATGCAATTCCCTACGAATATTCATGCAAGGTTTTGTCATGGAAACTATCAAACTATTTTTTTAGACCTATCTATGCTCTAGGTTGTATCTACGTCTACAACATTTCCCACTTCTCTATCTACAAAATAGTGTCAAACAGTGACTTCTTGCTTAGCTAACAACTTGTGACATGCATTCAAACTAGTCTCATTACTTGTTTATCTTGTTCTTTCCCTCTTATGTTTTTCATAATTTTTTTCATGATAGTCATAATCTTTGGCTATTCTATCCATTGCTTAGATGATTCATACCATAGTACACAACACTCTTATCTTGCTTTTTTGAGACTATGTTATAGTGTGGTCCTTGTCTAGGCTTTCACTTTTTGTCCTTGTCTATGACTATGGCAACAAGAAGAAAAAACATTTTTTATCCCTTAGACTTAGATGAGGTAGGTCTAAGGATCCTAATTGTGGTAGAGATCACTTCTCAATCTATATATCGTCTAACTCCAATTCTTCTAGTGAGGACTCTTCACAATCTCCTTCACCTTTTAGATCACCTTGTGTTTAGAGAATGTTCTCCATAAAATTACAAAAAACTAGGAACCACTTGTATCAAGAGGATCCTAAAACTAGAAAAGGTCATACATCTCCAAACAACATAGTTGAGTTCTTATTTAGACAAACTTTTCAATCAACATACACTAAAACTTATCACATTCCTAAAATGGTTGATCATCAACCAGGACATGGAGAACACAGTAGAGACCAAGATCAATATAGGAATGAAAGACATAAGGAACCTTTTACTAATGAAAATTAGGAAGAGAAATAAATACTTCCCAAACATATCAAAAAATGTCATAAGGACAAAAACTTCCAAATGGTCATGGAAATCTTGCTTAATGAAGAGAAAGAGAAATACTTTCTCAAACTTGCTCAAGAGGAAGCCAAGCTACCTCATCACTTTAATGTTGAAACTATAATTACACCTAAAGAGGAAACTAAAATTTCTAAATTGTAAAGGCAACTGAAGATCAGGCAAGAAAAATTAGCCCAAATGATGCATGATAAAGAAAAACTTATGAAAACATACACCTCAGATACTCTTTGATCATTTCCTTTTGAAAAGAGTATAGACATGCCTCCTTTTATGAGAAGAGTTGAGTTACCTAATTATGATAAATACTTTGGAACTACTAATCCCAAGGATCATTAATAGGAATTTAGTGCCTTGTCTATGGAATTTATGCGTAATCAGACATATCTCATGTGTCTATTCCCAAGAAGTTTAGGTGGTCAGGCTATGGAATGGTTTTCATACTTACCTACTGGTATCAAAACATTCCATGAGATTGCTAACTTGTTTATCCAATATTACTCTCACAACATATAAAACTTGGTTAACATTTGAGACTAGTGTAACCTTAAACAAAAATTTGGGGGAACCTTTCCTCATATTCCTTCAAAGATGGAGACAAATTTACACCAAATACACATGCAAAATCCTGGAAATGGAGAAAATTGATAACTTTATGGATAATCTTCTACCTAATTTTGGGTATAGATTTCAACTTCAAGGTCCATGTACCTTCAAAGAAATGGTCACAAAAGCTATCTAGATAGAATAATTCATGGTCAAAAAGGGGGAACAGACCCTTTAGAAAGACACTAAACTAGGATCAACCTCTAATAAGGAAAAATCCAAGTATGTGAACAAAAACTAAGTTGTTGCACATGACAAATTTGTTGACAACATTACTCCTAAATCTACTAAGCTAGCTTTGAATCTTATAGATAATCTCAAAGCATCCAAGAATTTTGAGAAACCTCCTTCTAATAAGAAGATGTTTGGAAACAAACTAAGGAACTCATCTTGGGTCACACACCCTAAACAAGAATTTATGCCTCTTGGTGAACCTTTGGATGTGGTTTATAAGACCTTATTATAAAAAAACTCATTTCCCCATTGGAAAACTCTCATCCTTATGATTCCAACCATGACCACTATGGTGGAACAAAATCACATTTTTTTGAATATCACCAAAACAAAGGTCACAAAACTAGCAATTGCATTAACTTGCATCACAAAGTCCTAGACCTAATAAATGATGGTAATATTATTGTGTATGGGCATAATAGGAACTCAAATTACAAGGCTTTCAAAGAGCCATTCCCATTCAAAAGGAGAAACCTTGAAATAGAAACCTAACAACACTATATGTACTCTAATGATGACAATGTGATCAACATGGTTGAACTTGTGGATTTTGAGTATTGTGATGTTATCACCATCAAGGAAAAATGAGACAATTCTAGACCTAAGAAACCATTTGTCTTAAGGGGATTTTCTTCCAACACATCTCACAAAAAACCATCACAAAATTGTGCCAACACTATTACACATTCTCATGTCAAGTTAGTAGTCAAAGGCCTTATGCCTTCTGATCCTAAGTTATAAAATCATAAAGAAAAACCCCATATTGGTCCATTTGGAAAAGTGACCAAACTTACAACAACTTCTATGGCTGCTAGCTATAGTATCCTTGATTAGTTAAAATGAAAAAATGAAAAAATCATGATCTTTGAACTGCTCAAAGTCTCTCTTGCTCATAGATAGATCCTTGACAAATCCCTCACTAAGGAAAATGTCCCTCAAGATGTTGATCTTGAGAGTTTCCAATCTATGGTAAGTCACCTAACCTCACCTTAGTATATTTTCTTCTCTAAGGAGGATGACAATTCACTAAGTCATCCACATAATCAACCTCTACACATTGAAGTCATGATACACCAGAGACATATCTTTCATGTTTTCATTGATAATGAAGATAGATTAAATAGTCTCTGATACTTTGCTTAGATAATTGGACTATTCTCAAGAGTCCATTGACCCTAACTACAAGATAACTACCAAAGTGTATGAGTAAGTTGAGCACATATCCTTGGGTCTAGTTGTGTTACCTCTCTAGGTTAGTCTTTTCAAAAGGGATATCATTTCTCAAGTCCTAGACATTCCATTAGTATACAATATTTTGCTAGGAAGACCATGGATACATGAGATGTGATTTGTGCTTTCCACTTACCATCAATGGATAAAGTTCCAATTTCACAGCTCTGAAGTCACCATACCTGCAAGTACTAGCTATACCTATAACATGCTGAAATCTACTAAAAACTTTGTACCTGCTAATACAAAATCTATAGACCATCATGATAACAAGCTAAAGAAAATTTCTTGTAGTCACTCAAGCTGAAAGAAACTTGAATGGGTGAATATCACATAGAATCAGTTCTATCTTTGACATCTCTTCCTAAGTCTCCTCATCATTATGGGAGACCATTTGAAGTGAAGAGACCATTTGTGTTGACACTTCAAACCAAGTATAATAGTACTTTTGTCAAAGCTACTATCCCTCTTAAGGAGGAAAGTAAAAACATAACCATTACTACATGGATCTATAAAGAGGAAATTCCAGTTGACCTGATCGAATAGTATCATGAAATTACTTCTAAAAAGTATGGTCCAGGTCTAAAACTCATGAAACACTTTGGCTACAAGGGAACTAGTCCTATTGGATGCAAAAAAAAAAAGGTCTTATTGATCCTTTCAAAGTGATATCGAGGAGGAATTGAGATACATCTGGTCTAGGCTTCAAGAAGATTCCTTCCACCTAGGGATTAAAAATTTTATACCAAATCTTGAGAATTCATTTGAAAATGAGTCACAAGCTAAGTCTGATGACCATGAAGACAACACTAATGATGAGGATTCTTATCATTATCCCATTCCTAATGATCTTGCTAAATTATTTGCTAAATGAGATGATTTTTTCCCATGCATCAGCACCATGGATGGTGATAGTGTTTCTTCTAATGATACTACTAATTCACATCATACCTAACAAGAAAAAGGAGAGTCTAGTCATGCTTTATGCATTATCTTTGTAGAAATCCAAAGGATGAAGGAGAGGTTTTCCCTATCATTGTTAGGAATTCTACTATCTATCACCATGTAGCACAAATTCTCAAGAGTATGAATTCAATTTTCTTTCCAAAGCAACTACAGATAAAGACATAGATCAAGTTCATGTCTATGAAAATCACCTTGAAGTAGGTGAAGCATCTAGGGTTAGGTTAGATAAGTCTTATCAAACTAGTTTCATCAAGTCTTTGATTAATGACATTAGAACTTAGAGGCATTTGAACACACTTGTAGACAAATCCACTCTAGGTCTCTAATTGCTTGTCCAAGCATTTGATGATTATACTATGAACACAATTGAACCCACCACATCTCTTTCACTCACCTATCCCAAGCTCATAGACTAGAATTCCAATGCATCTAGTAAAGTCCCTACATTCTAGAATGACTATACTCTTGTATGTCACTTAAATGTTGTCAAAATTATAATGTCTTCCACCTGTAAACAAAGCATCAACATGACTGAAGCTAATATCAAATATCTTAGTCATATAAGAAAAAAGAAAATAAATAAAATATTTGATAGTGAAAACTACACTGTGGTAGTGCTAGAACCTAAAAAAGTAAAATAAAAGATGTATCCAAGGGTGAAAACCTCTCTGAGGTGCTTGTGAATGAGATATTTGATGTACTTCCTAGTCATTTTTAGGAAAGATTATTAGCATTGATAGAGCCAACACAACCAATCAACTTGTGAATAGAAGAACATCCTTGCATGATACATCATGCACAATTATTATCTCCAGAAGAAAAAAAGGAATTCATTGCCTTCTTCCAAGAGAAAAAGATAAACTTTGCATGGACATATTCAAATATACTAGGATTAGATCCTAATCTCATAATGCATCACTTATCTATTGCATTAGGAGTTAAACTAGTCAAACAAAAACTTAGAAAAATGCATCCTCATGTTGCATTGCTTGTTAAAGCTAAATAGTAAAAGCTTCTAAAAGCTAGTTCCATTTGACCTATTGATTACGCTAAATGGATATCAAACATTTTTCTAGTCTCCAAGCACGATAAATCTATAAGAGTCTTTATAGATTTCTAAGATCTAAACTTAGCCTGTCTAAAGGATGATTTTCCACTCCCTAACATTGATATGATAGTGGACATGACAACATGATATGAAATGCACTCACTCATTGATGAGTTTTCTAGTTATAATTAGATCAAAATTGCACTAGAAAATTTGGAAAAGAATGATTTTACTTTTTCATGCGGAACTTTCTATTGGTATGTGATGCCCTTTGGCTTGAAAAATGCTAGTGTTATGTATCCGTAGGCAGTTGCAATGATTTTCTATGATATGATGCATAAGACAATGGAAGACTATGTGGATGATACTTTGGTTAAGAGCACAAAAAGTAACACTCACCTTCAAGATTTGGGACCTATCCTAGATCACATGGAGAAATTTAGTTTGAGACTTAATCCCAAGAAATGTCCATTTGGTGTAACATCTAGGAAACTACTTGGCTACATTGTGTCTACAAAAGGAATCGAGGTTGATCCAAAGAAAGTTCAATCAATCATGGACATGCCTCCACCTTGTAATATTAGTTAGATGAAATACTTAAAAGAAAGACTTCAATCCATTCATAGACTCATCTCATAGTTAGCAAATAGGTCACAACCTTTTACCAAGACTCTGCATAAAGGTGTGAAATATAAATGGAGCCAAGAATGTGATCATATCTTAACACAGATAAAGCAATATCTTTCTAATCCAATGATCTTGATGCCTCCTATCTATGGGAAGCCTCTCATTTTATGCATCTCAACAAAAAAATCATCTCTTGGTATCTTGCTAGCACAAGAAGACAATGATAACAAGGAAAGAGCTATCTATTATCTAAGTCACACACTAATTTCTTATAAAATGAATTATAACATCATTGAGAAGGCTTTCTTGGTAGTCATCTTTGCTTCCCAAAAGTTGATACACTACATGCTCACCCATACTACATGACTGGTTGCAAAAATTAATCTATTGAAGTACTTACTCAACAAGACAGCTCTAACAAGAAGGTTGGCTAAGTGGGTCATGATACTAAGCAAGTTTGACATTTTGTATATTTAATGAAAGAATATCAAAGGACAAGTGATTTCTGATTAGTTAGTAGAAGCACTGATGTAGAGACTTATTCCACTAAACATTGATTTCCCTGATGAATCAATTCTAACGATTGCACACCAAACTTGGGTGATGTTCTTTGGCAGTTTCTTCATGCAATAGGGATCCAGTGTTGGATTCTTACATATAACACCTCAAAGGTATTCACTACCTAAAGCATACAAGATTTTTTTCCTTGTACAAACAATATCACAGAGTATAAAGCTCTGAGTAATGGCATGAAGATTGCAGTTGAATGGAGAATAGATGAATTAAACATCTTTGGTAATTCACAACTTATAATCAACTAGGTCAAATGATGTATATTAGAGCAAGGATGAGAAATTTATCCCTTATAAATGCATGGTGGATGACTTGAAGAAATATTTTTCTGACATCACTTTTTAATATATTCCTTGAGAAAAGAAAAAATAAGTTAATGCCATGGCTACTCTTTCTTCCTTGTTATAGAGGCCAAAAAATGATCTTTGACACAAGTTCCTAGTGGAAACATTGCTCTACCCTACCTATGACTCTCCCAAATCTAGGATGATCTATTCTATTGTAGGACATGACTCATGCTACTACCACCATATATACTCTTACTTGCATGACCAAATCATCCTAGACAATCTAACTTAGAATGAAAAATGTCACCTTATCTATAATGCTTCATAGTATGTCATTATTTTTGACGACTTGTTTAGGAGAGGTCTTGACAAAACACTCGTTAGGTGTTTAGAACCCAATGAGCCTAAACATGCATTGATTGATATACATGAGGGAATTTTGTGGATGTCACTCTAACGGCTTGACACTAGCTCATAAACTTATTAGATCTTGTTACTATTGGCCAAATATGGAGTAAGAGGCAATCAAATATGAAAAGTGCTGCAAACAATGCTAGCTCCATGGGAATTTGATTCACACTCCATCTAAGGATATAATTTTATCTATCACACTGTGGCCATTCCAACAATGCACCTTTGATCTTGTGGGTCAGATTCACCCATCTTCATCAAATGGACATAAGTTTATCATTACCGCTACAAACTACTTCACTAAGTGGGTACAAGCAGTCTCTCTCTCCATAGAAAATGGAAAATTGTAGCTTTGTTCACTATGAATTACATCATATGTATGTATGGTGTACCTTCCTCCATTATTACTAGCAATGAATGATAGTTTAAAAACAAGGATCTTAAGGAGTTGCGCAAAAAGTTCAAAATCACACAACATTGGTCTTCTATTTGTTACCCCTAGGGTAATTGTCAAGAAAAAGCATCCAACAAGGTGCTCCTTAAGATCTTACATCACACAATTAACAAATCTAGAATGGACTAGCACCTTTAGATTAATCCAACTTTATGGGCTTATAGAACAAGTATCAAAACTCCAATAGGTACAATGCCCTTTGCTTTAGTATATGGAGCAGATTTTTTGTTTCCAATTAAGGTTGAGATTCACACTTTGAAAATATCCATGAAGGGCCTCATTACTAATGAAGACTATATAATATCTCAGCTTCAAGAGCTAGAATTGGTAGATAAACATCAACAAGTGGCATGTGATCATCTTTGAGCTTATCAACAACATATGTCTAGAAGCTACAATAAGAAAGTTAAGCCATGTGACTTCCAACTAGGTGATCTTGTTCTAAGAGAAAACCCTAAAAATCAACAATAAAGGGTACAAAAAGGAAAGTTTGATCTACAAATAATCACTACAATTTTTGGATCTAGTGCTTACCAACTTTCTACAATCGAGGGAGAGGTGCTCAAGGAACCCATCAACACTCTCCACCTAAAGTAGTTCTATAGCTGATTTAATTTTGGAAGCTCTCTAAATATATTTAAATATCCTAAAAAATGTCTAAAAATTGCAAAAAGTCTTGAAAAAAATCATTATGTTGGTGAAGACCTAGCAATAAGCATCTGGGTACTACCAAAAAAATCAAGAAATGGAAAAATACAAAAAAAATGAAAAACAAAAAAAAGTACCATTGATGAAAACTTGGTAAATAGGTGCCTCTTGTTCAAAATGTTATATCTTGTAGTGCATCTTTTGGCTCATGAATAGTTGCTTCCTACTTTAGTTTGTTGCTTTCAATCATGTATCCATGGATTGAATATTGTCATAACTTGGGGGCAACCCCTATAGTGTCACAAGAATATCTTATGTTAGTCACTAGTTCTTTTAACCATGTCTAACTACTTTTTCTAGTGTCACTTTTGAGATTCCTCTCACAGAAGATCTTTCATGATAGTCACTAGTTGTTCTAACTACGTCTGCCTATTGTCGCTTGTGTAACTTTTTGAGATTCCTATGATGGAAGATCTATTGCTTTAGTCACCAGCTATTCTAACTACATCTACCTACTATTTCTTTTGTCACTTTTTGAGATTCCTCTCATGGAATATCTCTTGCATCAGTCACCAATTATTCTTTGTTTGTTGATTGTTACTCAGTTTACTGCTAAGGTTCTTCTTATTGAAGATTCCTCTTTGACTTTAGTCACCAGTTGTCCTAACTGTGTATGTCTACTATTTTCACCCTATTGAAGAGAGTTATTTCATAGATTTTTTGAACATTGACACTTGACATCAATCCTATAACATAGAAAGTAAACTAAAAATCATGATGAAATTGTTTGGGATATGCTGAACTTTTCTTTGTTTTCTTTTCTTTTTTCTTTGTCTTGTCTCTTTGAGAAAATCAATGATATCACTTTAAACTAAAGAAGTGAGGACTAGGGGTATGATCTTTACTTTTCTTTTTGTTTATGGGTTTAGTGCCAATGATCTCAAGAATCTATATAAAAGGGGTGTCCATTATAAGAGCCTCTATATCATATTGGATGGTTGTATGTACATCAAATCCTTTTATATGGATAAATTGGTGAGGTTGTTTCTTCTCCTTGCCTATTGCAGTGAACTCTTCATGCTATAGCAAATAATGATACTCATCCTACTAAGTGAATGTATGTATCACTATGAGTATATTTAGCACACTTCTATCTTAGGTTAGGAATGCAAGGGTCATTGTAGATAGAATACTTACTGATTACTAAGCATAAGAAAGATCTCTCATGTGTCTAGTGTGTTTGCATGCAAGAAACATTCTAGTCATCCTAACACTTATGCTATGATGCTTATGTTATGTTGCCATATCAAAAGGGATAAATGTTTTGGTCATTCTAACTTCTTGTGCCTCAAATGCTTACATTTAATCCTAACAAAACTAGAATAGATGTCCTATTCATATTCCTATGATTACAATGTTAGTGGGAATTGTATGACATTTGATTTTTTTAATGCTTAGTGATGATAATTGTTGAAGCTTGGTAACCAGACCTAGAGTTGTATCTCATGTAGGGTTGAATTGCACACTACATTTGCATAAGCACATGGTCCAAACACTTATCTACTTGTGGGCTTCGTGATGAGGTATTGTTGACTTCTTCAAAAGTATCATGTTTCTTCACAACTACACAAATGATTAATTAATCATCCCTTAGCTAATTTCACTACTCTGAACTCATTTTCAAAATTGAATTTGAAATCTGACATACTTAAATGGCTCAAAATTACATTTTAAATTTGTGGGACTTACACATCAAATGCTTGTGCAGTCCATTTTTTGGTACTTTGTGAATCTTTCAAAACTAGGTGCAACTTAGTCTAAATCTTATGTCCTCATCACTTGGAGCATCTTGTTCCCTTCTATCTAGCATCATATGTCATCTATCTCATCTTTTGATCAGTTGATCAATCTTATAGTAGTTCTTGTCAAAGTTCAATGGATAAGTATCAGGATAGTCTAAACCCTGACTCTTGAGGATAAAGCCTCATTCTGGTGATGATTCTATGAATCATGATAGGTATTGTTATATTTTATGGACCACTATTTAGATGTTCTATCTAGACTTTGGAGGATTAAGCTCCGTTCTAGAGATAATTTCAAATTCTTGCTAAGGGTTAAGCTCCATTTTGGAGATAATCCTATCTTTTTCTAAGAATTAAGTCTTTCTCTAGGAACAATTCTATGAAATTGTACAATATTTGTGTTATCAATATCGATATCTAGGTGTTCTATCTAGATCCCCTAAGGTTAAGCTTCATTCTAGAGATAACCTTTAAAATCTTATCAATCTTGGTATCTAGATGTTCTATTTGGATCCCCTAAGGTTAAGCTTTGTTCTATATATAACCTTAAAAAGATTATTAATTGGTTTCCATGTCATCAATTTTAGAATCAATCTCATCATAGATTGGTATCTAGATGTTCTATTTGGATTCCCTAAGGTTAAGCTTCATTCTGGAGATAACTTTTAAAATCTTATCAATTAGTCTTTGCATCATCAATTTTAGAGCCAATCTCATTTCTTACTCTAGGTATCATACTTCTAATTTCTTTGAATTGAATGTGCTACTTGCACATTCATTCAAAGAGGGTCAAATGTAATACTCCAAAATTGACACATTACCATGTTAACCTATTTTGGTCTATTCAATCATTTTTAAGTCCTATTTTACTAGGAAATTTTGTTTCTGATAATTGCTACTTAACCTAAGTGTCAGATGCAGAAAACCCTAATTTGCATTAATTACACTCTTTGTTTAATTCCTAAGTATTGACTCAAGCTAGCTACATTAAACCTATTGATTAAATTTAATTTATTTATAAGTGTTCATACTTTAATTAAAAAATATTACTTCTTTAGTTAATAATACAAAGGAATTAAACATATTTAATTCAATAAAGTTCACATTTTAATTATTGAATTTAATTATTCAATTAATTAAAGTTTATGCATTTATGAGGTCATATCTCATTTTATTAAATTAAATAATCTCTCCAAATCTTCTCTTTAGTTTTGAAATGGAAATTTGGAGTGAACTATCTCTTGAATTGAAATTAACTTAGTTAACTCATTCTCACACTCATGTGAAACTCAGTTAACTCTTCATCACACTCAAATCTGAAACAGTTAACTTTACCTGCACAAGGAAGTTTCCATTTCAACTAGATCTCATCTTCAATCCCAACCATTAATTCCAATTGATCCTGACTATTGATTAATTCTGGAACTCTATTTAAGGAGCCTTCAATTCCTCATTATAGAGGTTGAATATTTTTTGTATCAAATTTATGTTAGAATATCTACTCATTGTGCTCATATTTTCATAGTTTTATTACTTTCTAGTATCTTAATATCATTTAGCTTAATATATGCATACATATAGACTAAATTCTCTTTCTTATTCCTAGATTAATACCTACACTACATATAGATTAATTGCATTTTCATACAACTCAAGTAAAATCCTTCATACTAGAGATGTGGTTGCTCACTTCTCGTTATGAGAGCAAAGGAAAAATCCTTATAGTCAGAAGGCAATAGGTCAAACTATTGGGTCACTCAAATGAATAATCTTATATTCATTCCGAGATTATCTGTCTAGTAATGACCATGTTGAAGTGTGTGTGAGGATAAGAGGCTTGCTTTTCACATATACACTATGAACTACATCTAATGCCAAGAAACCACTAAACTATAATCAACAAGTGTTTCTCAATTGGGTATGTGTGAAATTAACTCAAATGTACTATGTAAGCTTCAAACAAGAAAAAATTGTCTCTACGGAAGTTGCTTGAGTGTTGTCTTGATTCTCTTTCGCTATTGAAGGACTTTTTTTGTTTTAGGGAAGTCCAAAGGTGCTATCTCTCATTCCTTTTGAAACCAAAGGTAGTAATTCTCACTTCCTTTGTACCATTTTTTTTGGTGTTTCTTTTTTATATTTTTGATGATGATTTTTTTCCTCAAATCCTTAGATATAGAACTTTTTGAGATGAGTGTTATTGATGGTTTTTTCTAGGTCTGCGGCATCACAATTTGAAAGTCTATAAGTAGGAGTCCCAAAAGATTGTGTGATAATATAAGGACCAATCCAATTGGCCTCCAATTTTCCTTTCTTTTCCCTAGTAACCTAGTTCTTAGGGTTCTCATGAAGCACTAGGTCACCAATCTAAAAAACATGCGGTTTGACCTTTTTGATGTAATGTCTTGATAACCTATTTTGATACACTTTGAGGTGTTCATGTGCTACATGATGATGTTCTTCTAATAATTCTAGTTCCTTTAGAAGGGCCACTCTATAGTCCTCATTTGATAGAGAGTCACAAAGAGTAACTCTCAAGGATGGGATCTCAACCTCTAAGGGAAGAATGGCTTCACAACCATAAACCAAGGAGAAGGGTTTCGTGCCTTTAGTGCTCTAACACTCATCTTATAGGCCCAAAGGGTAGGGTTCAATTGTAAATGCCAATCTTTACCAATATCATTGACAATTCTTTTGAGAATGTTGATAATGGTCTTGTTGGTGGCCTTTGCTTGGCTATTGCCTTGGGCATAATAAATTGACAAGGAATGGTGTATAATGTGAATTTTTTTATATAATTTAGCAATTATTTGATTTTATAAGTACAAGGCATTGTCTGTGAGAATGGCCTAAGGTATGTCAAACTGACAAATTATATGGTTTAGAATAAAGGAAGGGATTTTTTTCCCCATAGAGTTGGCAAGTGGTGTTGCTTCAACCCACTTGGTGAAGTATTCTATGGCGGTGATAATCCACTTATATCTACTGAAGGAAGGTGGGTGGATGGATCCAATCAAATTAAAGCCCCAACCAATTCCATGGTGTGGCCAAAAGGTTGATCTCTTGGGCTAGCACATGAACAAGGTTACCCTGTATTTGACATTTTTTGCAAGTCTTAACATAGTTGATAGAATCCTTTTCCATGGTTGGCCAAAAATAACCCATCCTAAGAATCTTCTTCACTAGTGTAAACCCACTAGAGCATGATCCAAAAATCCCTACATGAACTTCTTGTAGAGAAACTCTCAACTTTTCCTTTTCAAGACATCTAAATAAAGTACCATCAAGATCTTTCCCATACAACTTATCAGCCACCAAAGTGTGTAGCATGAGGTTTAATGAATGAAACTACATCTTTAGTTGCATGAGAGGTTGGATGGGATGGTATTATCATGGAGGGAAGTGATGACGGGGTTATACTAGAGGGAATTGGGAGTGCTTAAATGAGAAGTGATAAGGGAGTCAAGTTGAGTAAATGAGGGTTGAACCACCTCTTCTACAAAGAATTCATACCACTTGTGCTACTCCAATAACTAGAGTAAGGAGGCCAAGATAGCCATAACTATTGGGTGATGCGATGCGCTCCCCTGCCCACAAGTGGTTAATTATGCGGTGTTTCATGTTCACTAATAGTCATGGCTTTTGGTGCAACAGCAAATGGGCCCTACAATTGGTATCAGAGCCTAGTTTTGGCTTGGTCATGGGTTCAAATCTCCCCAGTGCCTTCCCGAACCGCATAAGCACCTGGTATGTGCGTCGAGGGGGAGATTGTTGGGTGATGCAACATGCTCCCTTGCCCACAGGTGGTTAATTATGTGGTGTTCCATGTTCACTAATAGTCATGGCTTTTGGTGCAATGGAAAATGGGCCCTACAATAACACGTGCTACTCTATTCTTATCTCTAGAAATTTGTTCAAAAGTAATATGAAAAAAACATGCCTTAAGTGTTCAACCATATGTTTTTAAGGCAATAACTATTCATCCTTGGTCTGATATGTGTTGATGACTTGATTGATGATCAATTGGGAATCTCCATAAACTTCTCACACTATTAGTTTCTATTCAAAAGCTAGTTTGAAGCCTAAGACCAAAGCTTCATATTTGTCCATGTTGTTGGTGTAGAGGAAAAGTAGTTTGTAGATTTGGGGATGGTAATGCCTAGTGCTGTTATGAACAAAATACTAGTGCCTGATCCATGGTGTTTGTAAGAACCATCGAAATAGAACTTCCAAGTTACTAACTCTATTTGAAGAATGTGCATATTTGGAAAATTAGATAAGATAGGATTTGAGCTCTCTATAGTCACATCTACCAATTGATTGGCAATAGCCTATCCTTTTATTTCTTTCCTATCAACATACTCAATATCAAAATCACTTAGGATCATCAACCACTTGGCCAATCTACCTGCTAATGTTGTTTTGCTAAGGAGATATTTGAGGGGATCAATCTTGGAGATGAGCTTGACCTTATGTGTGAAAAGATAATGGCATAGATTTTGGGAAGAAAAAACTAAAACTAAATAAGCCTTTTCAATAGAGGAGTAATTGAGCTCATAGTTAACTAGGGTGCGACTAATTTAATAAATGGCCCTTTCTTTTCCTTAGTCATTTTCTTGTGCTAAGAGGGCTTTGATTGATTTATCTATTAGGGAAATATATAGAAAAAATGGTTTGTGTGATAATGGAGGTGCCAACAAGGGCAGATTCATCAATTAGTTCTTGAGTAAATGAAAAGCCTTTTGACCCTGATCATCCTACTTAAAAATTATGTCTTTATGTAATAAGTGGGTGAAAGGCACACACTTTTTTTGTAACTGAGAAATGAAATGACAGACTAATTGAAGTCTTCCTTGAAGAGAGCATAACTAACTTAGGTTCTTTAGGGGTTTCATGCTTACTATGGCCTATACCTTTTTAGGATCAACTTCTATCCCTTTCGCTGAGATAATGTATCCTAGAAGCTTGACAGATTTGACATTGAAAGCATGTTTCTTTGGATTTAGCCTAACTTTGAATGCTTCTAGGAAAGTAAATATCTTGTCCAATATGGGGAGATGTTTCTCTCAATTATGGGATTTGGAAAGGATATCATCTAAAATATCTTCCATAAAGATGTGCATCATGTCATGAAAAATAGTGGTCACAACCTGCTGATAGGTAGCCTGTGCATTCTTTAGCCAAAAGGGCATCACATTCCAACAAAACTTGCCCCATACACAAGTAAAGATTGTTTTCTCTTGGTCCTCTAGTGCTATCCTAATCTAATTGTACCCTAAAAATCCATCCATGAGTGAAAACATGGAATGGCCTATTGTTAGATCTATAATGGTGTCAATGTTGGGAAGGGAAAAATCATCTTTAGAACATGCTTTTTTAACATCCCAAAAATCAATGTAGATGCATATGCTACCATCTTTCTTTAATATAGACATAATATTTGATATCCATGACACATATGCTAAGGGCCGAATGAAGTTGGTGTTGATCAATTTCTCTAGTTTTGCTTTGACTAGTCGAGCTATGTGGGGATGTAGTTTCTTGAGCTTTTGTTTAACCGACTTGAACTCTAGAGAAATGTTGAGGTGATGGAAGATTAAAGCAGGGTCTAATCTTGGCATGTCTACATAAGACCATGAAAAGTTTATTTTCCTCTTTTTGAAGAAGTCAATGAATGTGCTTCTTTCCTCTATACTTAAGGACTATGCCAAATAGCTAATCCTCAGTTCCTACTCTATACCAATGTTGACTTGTTCTATTGGTTCAATTAAGATAAATAATATTTCCTTGGATTACTCGAGTAAGGTATCAATCACCTCATTTGGTGGTGCTACATTTGGGTTTTCACCTTAGGATGCATCACTTCTATTTATTTATATTATTTCTCAAGATCAACTACAACTTGGTAGGGATCATCAAGGGTACAAAATGCTTGCTCTATTCTAGCATGACAGAGATGATTTCTATCAGACTTGGCTATCTACATTTCTTCTATTCTTCATGCATGAGATAGTTCAATCACACTAAGGTAGATGAAGACAATTTGTTTAGGGTCAAAATGGGAAACATGGTGAGGCTCAGTTGTATCCCAGTTAATGAGCTTGGGATGGATGAGTGAGAGTGATTTATATTATGGGAAGGGTTCCATGGGGTTTAAAGACATGACCTTGTTAGATGGTGTTGGAGTTCTTTTTGGTACAGAACATACCAGGTAGATTTAAACCTGATACCAAGAAACAAAGACCAAGGACAAGCCTAAGGATGAGCTAAATCCTATATTCAGCAAGGCTTTATCTAAGTTCTAGGCCAATTAACAGAGTCAACCAGACTCACTTCACTTTAGGCTCTGCTAAGCCAAGGCGGGCAAACCTAAGGGATTTGTCTGATTTATCTTGATACTTCACTACAAGACTACCCTCTATAGTAGATATGGTCAATATTCTTCTTCAATTTTTTGGTAAATCTCTTGATCATAGTAGCTAATCATAACCAAGGAAACTAACCACAAATAAGCCATGACCTACACTTCTAGTTCTTCAAAATATAAAATGGGAAATTGATATTCATTTTGATTTTGTTTCTCAGCATAACCAAGTATGCAACAACAAAGGACATGTATCCTTCAACCTGACCAATCCCTTATCCATTGGGAATCAACTAAATCTTCAACATACAAATGGATACCTGAAACATGCTCACATATTTAGGCATATGATCTATCTATTTGACTTGCAAATAGACATCAGTCTTCATAACAACTCTTGTACTTATGATGATATCCTCCTCATGTAACCCACAATCCTGTCAATGTAAACAAGCACTTACTTGGATTCTTTGTTCCAATAGCAAGTTTATCATGACATACAACCTTAAATGATTGCAACTGAGTTCAAGACCTTGGCTCTTAAGCACAAAACATTGCAAATAATAGAAGCAGGAGATGAGAATCAAAATGAAACTAATAAGGTTAAACTCTTTGCATTAATTTCATTGAAAATAATACATCATCTGCATACAAAAATTCAAAAGATACACAAAGAAGTGACTGTGTAATATATCTATGCTTCAAAAGGAATACAACATGTTGTTCATAACAGGAAAACTATGAGAAAATTGGTATCACAACTGTGTGAAAACTTAGGAAATTGGAACCAGACTTGTGGTCTCACAATCCACCCAAAATCTTCAAAAAATTGGAACCTGTACAAAGAGTAGAAAAGGAAGATATATAGGAAAGAAGATCTCTTTGGAAGAATGATCTGTCGTTGACATCTGTCCCACTAAGAAATGTCTTCATTTGGAGTTGCTGAGAAACTGATCTTCTTCCAACTAACTACACTTTGAAAATCATAAATGATGAAAAAATATCTGATATAATTCCACTTTTAATATGCAAATATCTCATGGAGAAAATATCAGAAGATCATCACAATCAGTACTAAGGCCCCTGAAATTTGATTTCAACTTGTTTCACTTCATTTGCCATGAAAATCAAATTGCTCTGTTATCAAAAACCATAACTGCTCCAACTGCCTTTAAAACCATCAAATCACTTTGAAACTTTTTGGAGAAGTTAGGAATGATGAAAAATCTCTATATCTGGTTGCAATTTCATCTACAACATTTAAATTTTAGTTTTCACCACGAAGATCCTAAAATTAGAAAATTGCATGTAGTTGGTTCCTGCTGATACCTATACAAAAACTTATTGCAGAAACGAAGAGTTCACTCTTTCCCGGTTCCAATAGTATATTACATGTACTCCACCATTCTGATGAAAATTGCCCCTCTGAGAGCGTTTCAAAATTCCACCTCCCGTGCTATGAACAGAGCAACAAAATGAAAATTTTAAAAAGTCTATATAGTCAAACTATATAACACTTCAAAAATAAATCAAACATTTCCATTTTAAGCTCTGAGCGTTGAATCATTTGCAATCTTGATTTTTATATCATTTTCCTTTCTCCCCTTACCCCTCCAATTTGTCTATGACACTTGGAAAATTCCCATTGGGCCATCATCATTTAAAATGCCATTAATTAATTAAATTTTTTCATTTCCTGTAGCTCCTTATTTCTCAACATTTCCTTATAGCCCATCGTAGCATCACTGGCTCAAATCCAACCCTCTCCGATCATACGACAAAGGAAAACCCATAGCGTCAGGTCACCAAAAAATTGTTTTTATGATTGGAGGCCAGTCATAGCATCAGAGGGGCACAAAAATCGTGATACAATCTCACGACAAGGCTACCCCCTATCGTATTGTCGCAGCGGTCCAGAAATCTCGCTACGATCTTACGATTAATCATAAGATCGTAGGAAGTTTAAAACACTTTCCCGACACTATGCAGAAGTCAAATTACGTTGACCCACAGACATGCCCCACATGCATGTGGGCGACCTCCACCACTGAGGCGTGTCATGAAGACACTTCAACATCTGAGCCATCGAGGTTTTATACCACTATGAAACCCACATCCCAAACGATGTGGGATAATGTAGGTGGCCTCCCCACTCTGCAAAAATGTGCACACCACTGTAAAAACATGGGTACCATTGCAAAAATGCCCCCCCTGCAAAAATGTGTCCCTCTGCAGATTGAAAATCGGCTCCCATCTTATATTAAACTGCCGATATGGGTAACTTGCAATGGGCGGCCCCTTCTCCTTGCTCTTTTTAAAAGCTACAGCCTGATATGTTTGAAAACATGGATCCATCTGTATGCTCTTGGATGCCTGGCTTAGCATGGGCGACCCTAATGTGCAAACCTCTGCACTCAATCCTTCACGTGCCCTCCCCATGTTTGTAATAATAAAAATTTTGTCTCTTTCATTCCATATGGGGTTAGATGATAAAAAAATCCACCTAACACAAAAGACTGGTGACCATGCTGGTGGAAACAGATTCAACTTAAATGAAAGAACTGATCTTCTTAAGTACGGATGGCAAATAGACTATCCATTTCCAAATTTTACCAATCCCAAATTAACCCCAAAATCAAATGGCCTGGAGTCTCATACTGATCCTCAAATCCTTATACATTACTTACACATATTCACTAGATCCTGATTTCGATGAAGAAAACCATAGCACATTGTTATTTTGATGGAATCCGTTGGACCCCAAAGCGGCTCTGGCTAAAAAAATTTCACTGCTGGACAACTAATCATGCAAAGTGTTCCACCAACCCTTCCGAACTGACTGGAATCCATTTGATCACAAAATCAACACTTAAAACTCATTTATAACATTTCTGCATCACTGTGAATTTTGTTTCAACATGCCTATTTCCTGGCTTTAAAAACTATCAAAATCACCTGACCGGGCTCTGAAACTAAGGATCTATCATCTCTCCAATGCGTTTAGCAAGCCTTCCAAATCTTGTCACATGACAACATCGAAGTCAAAAGATATCGACCTTCGAAGTTGCCAACTTAAAACTACTTGCAGAATAACATGTCAAAAAGATGGAAATTGTGTTTGGTTTGAGCCTTGAAAATTGGGCAAATGGATGTTTGAGGTGAAAAAAATTGGGGCATTTGTACTTTGTCGTGAGGAGAATTTAATTTTGTAATTTGGAGTCATGACGAATCATGGGGAAAATTTGGCGAGCGTCTAAAGATGGCTCCCTGGAAATGCAGGATAGTGATCAATAGCAGGAAAGTGTTTCTGGCAAATGGAAAGGCTCTGGAATTGTGTGAACACGGATTCGTCAAGTTTTGAAAACTGGCACACTTGTAGTATTTTTAGATTAGAGTATAGGGAAACAAACCATTTGGTCCTACCAATCATGGATACAAAGATACAACATCTCAAACAGGGCCCCTAATCAATCTGCACTTTCGACTACCAGTGAAACTTTATAAATTGCAAATGGAATCCCGTTTGAAAACTACTCAAATGAATTTGTCATGACTTCAAATCTAGAATGTAGCAAGTCTTTGATCCCTAAAATATGATGCAATAGGCATTTTTTTATCTAGGTCAACTGGTCAAAAGTTACAATAGGTCAAACAGGGTTACTTGGAAATATGCACAATATGCAGATTTACAAAAGAGGTAATTGACCAAGTTTGAGAGGTTCGAAACCTAATCAAACGGAGTTGAAACAACTTGAAAACTGAAACATCGGTTCATGGATATGGATACTAAACATCCTCATAGTGGTGAATCATGAAACATAACCAGGTAAAAGATATTCAAATGCAAACATGGCTCTGTGTCGCTGTTTGACACTTGGGCAGAAAATGCAAAATTGACAACTCAAAATGGGACTTCATAAAAAGATTCAAAATGTCAGTCTATCATTATGGAACACATATGCAGGACAAATGAAGGGTGTTAGAAACATAAAACACCATTTAGGCCTTATTTCCACATCCAGGTAGACAAGCATGAAAAGCATTTATAAGGGCTCAAAGTAACTCAAAAATTTGAATAGGTACTCAAAATGGGAATGCAATTTTGAGTGCCAATAGTGGCTCTGTCTAGGGATGCATACCCCTTGTAGGCATGGCAAGGATTCAGATCTCTAGCTGAAGCAGACCACTCAAAAAACATTTTCCAAACAAAATTTTGAAAACAAGGAAAACTACCTTATTTGTACAAGAAGGTGTCCCTGGGCCACCCCAACTTCTACAAACTTCTTACCTCTCTCAAAAATTTGATTTTCATTTATATTTCTCTTAGGTACACTGAAAATCTCATTAGTCTTACCAATTATAATAAAATCTTTAACTATCTCAGCTGGTAAAACTAAATAACCTTCCTGCCTTTCATAGTGTATACTAGGGACTACTTTAATATAATGCTCACTATGAAAATAGGGATTAACATGCTCATATATACCAGGATCAAACTGATAACTCTCTTCTATAGATGAATTATGCATGCTATCAATTTCAGGAAAAATTTTAGACACACACCTTGAAACTGTGTATCTCCATGTACATCTGGTTGACATTCAAATGAATATCCAGATTCACTATCACCAATGTCATTCATGTCAATTATTGGACTTAATCTAGGGCTCTGTTCTAATTCTTCATAATCAGCAAACAAATTAGCCACATTAAAATATTCATTATAAATCTTCAAGCAAAGTGTCGATAGATCTTCAATAATAACTTCATCTAACACCTCACCATCATCATGACTACTGAAACATTGATTATCTCTTACCTCATGTGAAACATTATTAAACTCATCACGAGGTGCTGGTTCATCTTCAAAGGCAACCTCATCCTCAAACTCACAAAATGCTACATCATTAGAATAATCATTATCATCAATGGAAGAAGCACAGTCTGACTTGTTACAACAATATGACAGTGTATCAGCATTAAAATCATCTTCCTCTAAATTTGAAACCTTTGTGTCCTCTTCAAATAATGGATTGATCACTCCATGGAAGGATCCCTTTTGAACACTCTGACAAAAAGCAGGCTGGTCATCATCAAAGTCTTGATCATACAAAACATTAGTATAAATCTTGAAACCATTACTAGTTTCTTCATGAGAACTCTTAGCATATGAAGAAAAATCAGAATCAGAATTAGACTCAATACCATCAATTAAATTCACCATTTCCTTATCTTCATAGCTGGAATACAAATCATTTTCAAATTCTTCATTAACTAACTGATTTGTACAGTGTGAAGACTGAGATGCATCTTCACTGTCAGATTCAAAAAAGAAAATCATATCTTTTCTTTCATATGAACATTCCATTCCATCATTGCTTTCTTTTTCTTTTGTTGCATCTAACTCACATAAAGACATCTCATCATCACCATCCTCATTCTTGTCTATATCACCTTTAGCATTATGTTCTTCTCTCTATGACTGAGATAGTCTTGATTCACATTCTTCATCTTCATATGACACTTCTTCATCATATACCAAATCAGAAACCATGTTTGCATCACTTGAAACACAACTTTCAGCTTCTTCACCAACATAACACAGAGATGAATGCCTTGCAACATCATAATTGATTTCATTCTCAACACAAGGAAAATCATCCACTGGAGAAGAAACAACTGAAATTAAATTTTCTACACATAACTTGTCAAGTGAATCAACCTCAACACCCACTACTGGATTATCACAAACAGATGGATCTTGATTTGCAATAGGCATATTCTTTTCTTCACACATGTTCTGATTTGAAAATTCAATTTGATTATACATTACATCAAGGGAGTTGACATTCTGAGCTGTATTTGAACACTCAACATAATATTGCTCCTTAATTTTTTCTTCATTATACAAGCAATCTGCCTTAGAAAAATGACTCCTAGTAAGTCCATACTTTAAATTATTCTCAATATCCATAGCATTCACAAAGGCTTGATATAATATCTAAGGTTCTTTATCCCTTAACTGGTAACTCATTTTCTTGTCAAATGCACCAAGGTAAACAACTAGGCATACCTTATCTTTCGGTCTACATTTTTCAGGGATCTCATTCAAAACTTTTGCAAATCTAATATTGAATTGAGGAACAAGTTCACTGTCCTCAATATGAATCTTTAAAAACTTATCAAATGAATCAGATAAGTTCACCCTCTCACCGAATTGCTCCATGAAGGTTGCATGCAACTCACTCCAGGATGAAAAAGAACATGCTGGTAAAAATGAAAACTAGTCTCTACCATCACCTTCTAAAGTCTAAACAAATAATTTCATGTATACATCCTCATGAGCAATCTCATAGTCACCCATCAAGTCACTGAAAACTTGAACATGCTGACTATCTGAAACAATATAGTTCCAACTGAATTTAGGCAAATGTTTTCTAATATCATCAAGGATGACATTAGGGAAACCATAAATACCATTAAACTTTAATGGCATGTATCTCTTGGTAGAAAAGGATCTATGATTTTAGTCAATGGACTGCATGCTAGGTGAAAAGAAATCTGCCATCTTGCAAACTTACAACTTCACCAGGATAACTTTCAGAATAAAATTTTGCAATAGATCTGAAAACTCATCTACCAACTTAAATCTCTTAACATATTCCAAGATGTAAATACACTTTTTGAAACAATCCTTCACAAAATATGTTGAGATACATAAAACACTTCTCCTACGTAGTGCCAAAATCACTGGATGGAGAAAACCCTTTTCTATAACTTTACTTTCTTGAAAAAAGGAATTCAAGAAATAGAATAATACCTTAATTGTGATGCTTGCAAACCTCTTCAATGCTGTGAACAATTAGTAGATTCATATCTGTCTTGATGTAGTAACTTTTGCAAAGTATCACCCTTTTCTTTCAACCATTGCCAAGGGCCTGAGATAACTCTTCAAATCTGCATTCCAATTGTTGCAACTTTCACAATACCCTTAACATCAAAAATTACATTGGTGCAGAGATATACTTTAGAGTCACCACTCATTAAATGAGAAATTTTTTTCCTAGCTTGCACAAGACAACAACCTAGTCCAAAATTTATAATAGGTATTTGAAAACTCACACACAACCTTGGAACATCACACCCATAACAAAGTGAAAGAACACATTCTTGATTGGGAAACATGAAACCTTGCATACATAACTGAGTATGCAAATTTCTGGACTAAAAAATTTTACACCAGAGATCTTTGTCCTTTTATTAATGAATTTCTTCATGACTCCACAATAGAGTTGCCATTTTGTTGGAGTTCTTTTTGGTAAAGAACATACCAGGTAGATTTAAACCTGATACCAAGAAACAAAGACCAGGGACAAGACTAAGGATGAGCTAAATCCTATATTCAGCAAGGCTTTATCTAAGTTCTGGGCCAATTAACAAAGTCAACCAAACTCACTTCACTTTAGGCTCTACTAAGGCAAGGCGGGAAAACCTAAGGGATTTGTCTAATTTATCTTGATACTTCACTACAAGACTACCCTCTATAGCAGATATGGTCAATATTCTTCTTCAATTTGTTGGTAAATCTCTTGATCATAGTAGCTAATCATAACCAAGGAAACTAACCACAAATAAGCCATGACCTACACTTCTAGTTCTTCAAAATATAAAATGGGAAATTGATATTCATTTTGATTTGGTTTCTCAGCTTAACCAGGTATGCAACAACAAAGGACATGTATCCTTCAAGCTGACCAGTCCCTTATCCATTGGGCATCAACTAAATCTTCAACATATAGATGGATACCTGAAACATGCTCACATATTCAGGCATATGATCTATCTATTTGACTTGCAAATAGACATTAGTCTTCATAACAACTCTCGTACTTATGATGATATCCTCCTCATGTAACCCACAATCCTGTCAATGTAAACAAGCACTTACTTGGATTCTTTGTTCCAATAGCAAGTTTATCATGACATACAACCTTAAATGATTGCAACTGAGTTCAAGACCTTGGTTCTTAAGCATAGAACATTGCAAATAACAGAAGCAGGAGATGAGAATCAGAATGAAACTAATAAGGTTAAACTCTTTGCATTAATTTCATTGAAAATAATACATCATCTGCATACAAAAATTCAAAAGATACACAAAGAAGTGACTGTGTAATATATCCGTGCTTCAAAAGGAATACAACATGCTATTCATAAAATGAAAACAATGAGAAAATTGGTATCACAAGTGTGTGAAAACTCGGGAAATTGGAACCAGACTTGTGGTCTCACAATCCACCCAAAATCTTCAAAAAATTGGAACCTTTACAAAGAGTAGAAAAGGGAGATATACAGGAAAGAAGATCTCTCTAGAAGAATGATCTGCCGTTGACATTTGTCCCACTGAGAAATGTCTTCATTTGGAGTTGTTGAAACTGATCTTCTTCCAACTACCTGCACTTTGAAAATCATAAATGATGACAAAATATCTGATATAATTCCACTTTTAATATGCAAATATCTCATGGAGAAAATATCAGAAGATTATCACAATCAGTACTAAGGCCCCTAAAATCTGATTTCAACTTGTTTCACTTCATCTGCCATGAAAATCAAATTGCTCTGTTATCAAAAACCATAACTGCTCCAACTGCCTTTAAAACCATCAAATCACTTTGAAACTTTTTGGAGAAGTTAGGAATGATGAAAAATCTCTATATCTGGTTGCAATTTCATCTGCAACATTTAAATTTCAGTTTTCACCACAAAGATCCTGAAATTAGAAAATTGCCTGTAGCTGGTTCCTGTTGATACCTATACAAAAACTGATTGCAGAAACGAAGAGTTCACTCTTTCTCAGTTCCAATGGTATATTACACTCCACCTTTTAGATGAAAATTTCCCCTCTGAGAGCGTTTCAAAATTCCACCTCCCATGCCATGAACAAAGCAACAAAATAAATTTTTTTAAAAAGTTTATATAGTCAAACTATATAACACTTCAAAAATAAATCAAACATTTCCATTTTAAGCTCTGAGCGTTGAATCATTTGCAATCTTGATTTTTATATCATTTTCCTTTCTCCCCTTACCCCTCCAATTTGTCTATGACACTTGGCGAATTCCCATTGGGCCATCATCATTTAAAATGCCATTAATTAATTAAATTTTTTCATTTCCTATAGCTCCTTATTTCTTAACATTTCCTTATAGCCCATCGTAGCATCGTTGGCTCAAATCCAACCCCCTCTGATCATACGACAAAGGAAAACCTATAGTGTCAGCTCCCTAAAAAATTGTTTTTACGACTGGAGGCCAGTCGTAGCATCGGAGGGGCATGAAAATTGTGATACGATCTCACGATAGGGCTACCCCCTATTGTATTATCGCAGCGGTCTAGAGATCTCCCTATGATCTTATGATTAATCATAAGATCGTAGGATGTTTAAAACACTTTCCCGACACTACGCAAAAGTCAAATTGCACTGACCCACAGACAAGCCCCACATGCATGTGGGCAGCCTCCACCACTGAGGCATGTCATGAAGATACTTCAACATCTAAGCCATTGGGGTTTTATACCACTATGAAACCCACATCCCAAATGATGTGGGATAATGTAGGCAGCCTCCCCACTTTGAAAAAATGTGCACACCACTGCAAAAACATGGGTACCATTGCAAAAATGCCCCCCTGCATAAACGTGTCCCTCTGCAGATTAAAAATCGGCTCCCATCTTATATTAAACTGTCGATATGGGTAACTTGCAATGTGCGGCCCCTTCTCCTTGCTCTTTTTAAAAGCTACAGCCTAATATGTTTGAAAACATGGATCCATCCTTATGCTCTTGGATGCTTGGCTTAGCATGGGCAGCCCTAATGTGCAAACCTCTGCACTCTATCCTTCACGTGGCCTCCCCATGTTTGTAATCATAAAAATTTTGTCTCTTTCATTCCATATGGGGTTAGATGATGAAAAAATCCACCTAACACAAAAGACTCATGACCATGCTGGTGGAAAGAGATTCAACTTAAATGAAAGAACTGATTTTCTGAAGTACGGATGGCAAACTGACTATCCATTTCTAGATTTTACTAATCCCCAATTAACCCCGTAGTCAAATGGCCTAGAGTCTCATACTGATCCTCAAATCCTTATACATTACTTACACATATTCACTAGATCTTGATTTTGATGAAGAAAACCATAGCACATTGTTATTTTGATGGAATCCGTCGGACCCCAAAGCGGCTCGAACTAAAAAAAATTTGTTGCTAGACAACTGATCATGCAAAGTGTTCCACTGACCCTTCCGAACTGACTGGAATCCATTTGATCACAAAATCAACACTTAAAACTCATTTATAACATTTTTGCATCACTGTGAATTTTGTGTCAACAGGCCTATTTCCTGGCTTTAAAACTATCAAAATCACCTGACCAAGCTCCGAAACTCAGGATCTATCATCTCTCCAATATGTTTAGCAAGCCTACCAAATCTCATCACATGACGACATCAAATTCAAAAGATATCGACCTCTAAAGTTGCCAACTTAAAACTACTCGCAAAATAACATGTCAAAAAGATGGAAACTGTGTTTGGTTTGAGCCTTGAAAACTGGGAAAATGGATGTTTGAGGTGACAAAAATTGGGGAATTTGTACTTTTTCGTGAGGAGAATGTAATTTTTTGATTTGGACTCATGATGAATCACGGGGAAAATTTGGCGAGCATCTAAAGATGGCTCCGTGGAAATGCAGGACAGTGATCAACAGCAGGAAAGTGTTTTTGGCAAATGGAAAGGCTCTGGAATTGTGTGAAGACGGATTCATCAAGTTCTAAAAATTGGCACACTTGTAGTATTTTTAGATTAGAGTACAGGGAAACAAACCATTTGGTCCTACCAATCACGGATACAAGGCCCCTAATCAATCTGCACTTTCGACTACCAGTGAAACTTTATAAATTGCAAATGGAATCGCATTTGAAAACTACTCAAATGAATTTGTCATGACTTCAAATCTAGAACATAGCAAGTCTTTGACCCCTATAATATGATGCAATAGGCATTTTTTTATCTGGGTCAACTGGTCAAAAGTTACGATAGGTCAAATAGGGCTACTTGGAAATATGCACAATATGCAGATTTACAAAAGAGGTAGCTGACCAACTTTGACAGGTTCAAAACCTAATTAAACGAAGTCGAAACAACTTGAAAACTGAAACATAGGTTCATGGATATGGATACTAAACATCCTCAAAGAAATGAATCATGAAACATAATTGAGTAAAAGATATTCAAATGCAAACATGGCTCTTTGTTGCTGTTTGACACGGGTAGAAAATGCAAAACTAACAACTCAAAATGGGACTTCGTAAAAAGATTCGAAATGTTAGTCTATCATTATGGAACACATATACAGGACGAATGAAGGGTGTTAGAAACATAAAACACCATTTAGGCCTTATTTCCACATCTGGGTACACAAGCATGAAAAGCATTTATAAGGGCTCAAAGTAACTCAAAATTTTGAATAGGCACTCAAAAAAGGAATGCAATTTTGAGTACCACCAGATGGCTCATACAATGTATTAGTTAGATCTATGAAATTTTCCTCCTCTAAAGTGTCAAGAAATGTAGATCTCATGAATGGCTCATAGTAATCATCTTCAACTTCATTTGGAAAGAAGTCCAAAAATAGGGTTTGAAACTAAAACCCTTCAACATGTTCACCATCTTCATGTGATATATGTGATGTGTTTGTTCTGTAGTAGTGTCTAAGTTATTCTATTGTACTCTAAATGTTGGTGAAATAAAACCTGGACAAGAGGTTGATCTTTGTGCAATGAAACTATTGGATGTGGGAATGTAAACAACATCACATTCTTTGTCATGAAGAGACTCTTCATATAATTATTTGAATTCCCACTTAGTGGAATCATCATCATCTTCATTATTAGAGGTGTCTATGGGTGGTTCTCTTATGTGATGTGAGCCTAGGAGGGAGAAATTTACATTTGTAATGTCAGCTATTTTCTTGTTACTATCATCCCTTTCTTTAGGCCCCTATACCAAAGTGGAAGGGGAGGAATCATTATGCTTGGGACAAGACTTGAGAGTGATTTGTGCCTTGTCTTGTTCACTATACCCCACCCCTATTTTGGATTTTTTGGATCTGAACTATGCTACTAAAGGTTCGATGATGTCTTTCCCTCTCCTTAAGGAACCATCTCCCATATACCCCATATTTTTCATAAATCAAAACCTTTTCCATGTAGGTGAGGGGAGATGTCAATATTTTGTTGACTAATTTCTTCTACCAAGTTTGGAGATACTCCACTAGCTTTGACAAAATGTGCATGATAAGGTTTGGTGGTGGATGATGATTTTCCATGAGATCTCAGAGAAAGTGGGGGATAAAATAAGGAGATTGAGTACTCACCTACCCCTTTGCATTAAATTTTACACTTCCTATCAAATTCTTTCATTAATCTATCTATTTCTTCATAGTGTGACTATTTAGGGTCTTTGGATGATGATGGTGAAGGAAGGGAAGAACTTGGACAACCAACATTCTCTTTACCCTTAGTTGATGTAGATAAGTGATTGTCATTTTGGTCAATAGAGGATGAAGTTTCTATTGATGTGGACTAGCTGATTTTATATCTCAGGTGTTAGTTTCTTCCCTATTGTGAGGAACAAGGGAGTTACACTATTGGGAAAAGTGTTGATCCTCAGGTATGGTCACCTCTTGATCCATGTAAAGAAATTTGAGACATTGATGGTAAGTAGAGGGGGTGACCTACATGTCAGGAATCCATAGTCTCCCTAATAGGATGTTATAAGTTAATTGTAAGTCTAAGACTTGACAAACAATTTCTTTCACAATTGGTCCTACCCTAATCAACAAAATAACTATGCCTTTGGTGGATCTCTCCTCATCATCATAAGCTTTGATGGTGATTTTCTTCCTTGGATAAACAATGTCTTCAGTATATCCTAGGCTTTTACTAAATTTAGTGTGCAAATATGGAGACCTACCCCACTATTAACTAATGTTGTCTTAACTCTATTTCTATAGATAAAGACATAAATATGAAAAGGAGAATTTTATGGCTCAATGATGGACATGTTATCTTTGGTTGAAAAGGATACACAGTGAGGGACATTGAGATTGTTGACTATTTTTTGCAACCTACTCACATCCAAGTGATTTGGCACTAGGGCTTTGGCGAGGATTTCCTTATGCTGTAGGGAAATTTGAAACAATTCAAAAGTACAGATATGGATGGGAGTCTTAAGTAACTAGTTGACCAAGTTGTATTTGGGCAAGGAGGAACTTGTAGTTTCCTGAGAAGAATTTGTCATGTGTCCTAATAAAATGAATTTAGAGTCCTAGCCTCGAGTAACAACATTTGATGAATTTTTCTTATTTTTATCCTTAGTTACAATGACATTTAAAACATCATCAAATCTAAAGATCATGTTGATGGTGTTATCGTAATGATGCGCATAATTAACCTTAGTGTGAGGAGGTGTGTTCTGATTAGCTCTAGAGGATTCACCCTTTTCATGACTCACAAAAGGGTTATTGAAGGTTGTATGGTCTTGATTGTTGCTAAGGTTATTCACTTTGATAGTTCCATCATTGATTAATTTTTATATGGCCTCCTTAAGGGTGAAACAATTGTTTGATAAGTGCCCCTTGTTTTGATGGTAGGCACAAATGTGCTTGTCATTCCACCATTTTGGCTTGACTAGAGGTTCATAGGGTTTGGCCTTATGGAGTATGATGAGTTCATCAACCAAGAGGGTTTGTAAATCACTCTCATAAGACACCCCAATAGGTGTATACTCCTTGGGTATGTTAGAAGATTGGTAGCTTCATGGAGGAGGAGCTTGATTATAAGTGACTTGTTGATTAGATGTCGAGGGAGTTGTTGTGTTACATCAGTAAAATAGACAAGCATTGTCTTGTTGAGGTGTGTTTGGATTAGTGTTGTTGACAATAGGATACAACTGATTTGGATAGGGTTGGGTTTAAGGTGTAACATGGTTAGCTTTGACCACCCCATCATTGATAGTGCTTTTGTTTTTGTTTCTCCACCATGACTTTTGTTTATTAGTGGTCTAATGAAAGGAATTATGGGTCTGTGTGGAATTGTTTGAAAAACCTCTACCATCTTTTGATAATTTAATAATGTCATTGCATATCAAGGTCTCTTCTTCCTTAGTGGTATCCTCTAAGGTAGTCTTAAGGTCTTTAGGCCCTTAAAGTTGGAGCTAGTAATTCATGGGTTTTGAGAGACTATTGATGAAGATGCCTATATTCTATTTGTTTGGTATGTCTCTATGATACTTGGAAAATGTGTGTCTAGACACTATTGTAGAAAGACCTTGAATGAGTTACCAGGAAGTTAATTTGTGTTACACAAATTGATCATCGTAACTTCCCTTTTGATATTATAAGAATATTAGGCGATGAAAATGGAAGCCAATTGGTCAAAGGTTTTAATGTTGGAGGGTAGCTTGAAGAACCACTCCATGGCTTGTCCTCGAAGGCTCTTATGAAACAGATGCATTAGGTAAGTTGTGTCATGGAAAAACTCCACACTTAGAGTATAGAATTGTCTAAGGTGATCATGTGGATCTAATGTACCAATATATTTATCATATTTTGGTATCTACACATTCTGAGGGAAAGGTGTGAAGGTAATAATTTTATTGAATAGAAGAGGACATACCTTTTCAAGGCTAAATTTTATGGGTTGTATTTTTCCTTGCTTTATCATTTCCATTTCCAATTGTAGGTCTTGTAATTTTTGTATGACAATAGCTAGGGGTGACTCTTCATCCCATTTCAGATTGGTCACATCAAAATCAGACGATAATTTCACACCTTGTCATGCTAATGCTATTATGTAACATTCTTTATGTTTTGCAAGTATCTTATCCATGATATCAACAAGTTCAAGATTTTGTTGAAAATATTCAATTTTAGTTTCGATGTTCTTGTCATCCCACATGTTAGATGAACCCATTTTGGCAAAGGGTACTAAACTTCTATTGAATAGGGGTGTCTCATGGGTAATTATGTTTGGTGAATAGTTAGTTGCTATGACAGGTTCAATAAGATTCAGAGGTTTCATGTGTTTGATGGTTCTACTAGCTATTCTATCACTCACCCATATAGGTGCTCATTTCAGCTTCGTGGCTATACGAATTTTAGTAGTGACATAAAATGTGAATAGAATTCCTTTAGTTCTTATGCATTTTTGCAATATGAGGATTTCCATTGACTGTGATTCATATGGAGTAACAAGCTAGGTTGGACAAGGTATTTGGCAATGTTGATAGGGTGAGTTCACTTTTGCAAAGTTAGGTAGGGAATGGATGTGTGTCTCCAAATTTTTCTAGCTTGATATGCAAAGTGAAGCAATAATGACTATTGGATTAATAATGATATTTGTAGCTTTTCTTGTTTCAAAATTACTGTAGATGATGGTTGGGCTCCCCCTGAGCCATCTACTCTCCCCACTTTTAGGTGGGGCTTTGATGATAAGGATCCTCCTTCCTCGACTGGTGCTATACTAGTAGTTTGAGGATTTCTTTTTTTTTAGTTATTTTCTACAGCTTTTTTATGAATAACTAATTTCTAGCCAGTGGCCGTATGAACTTGTGGGGTGATCTTGTATTGCCTGATCCCTTTTCTTGTGAATATGTAATTTTATTGTATTTTTTTAATACAAGGAAGGGACTATTCATCAAAAAATAATTATGGTCAATGTCAAGATCTCTCAATCTTGGAAAATATTAATAAAGAAAAAGGGTATCCAAATCCATTGTTTTTTTGCAAGTTTCATGTATGTAGACAACCTCTATTTTAGGTTTTTTCTTAGATGTATCACATGATTGATCAAATTCACTATTTCATTGATTATATTCACTATTTAAATGTTCAAATGTGCTCTTTTAGCTTCCATATGCATTGTTTTAGGCTTTAAATGTGTTGTTATGTGAGGTAAATGTGCTATTTAAAGCTTTAGATGTACTATTTTGTAAGTAGATGCACTATAACAGAGTTCAAATGCATCACATATTGGGCCAAATATGTTGTTTTGAGTAGTAAATCAAGGTCTTTCAGCAATTTTCTTGTTTTGAACTTGGTTTCTCATATCAATTTATAATTGCATCTTTTGGAAGGACTATAATCCATACTCTTATTTGTTATTAAGTTGTAAAACACATTCAAGCATAATAGCAATAGAAATCAGAATAATATATAAAATTGCACACACCTAGAAAATGGAAGAAAAGGCCTTCCTAGCAAGGTTATCTAGAGTTTGTGACTAGTGAGTTTTAGCTTTTAACCAATGATGTTCAGATTTACCTCTCTTATGATAGAGAGCTTCCCACTGATTTACCTCTCTTATGATAGAGAGATTCCCACCAACACTAAGGAGGTTTTGTGCAATCCCTCATAGGACTACTAGAGGAAGGCTATATTACAAACATGGGTGGCTTATATTTGATTGAGAATACAAGATTGGGAGTTGTTCCCTCTCACCCACCCTGTTAAGCAAACTCAAGAGGTAGCCTTTCTATGGTTGAGTAATCTTACCTAGTAGAAAGAAGGAAAATGGAAATCACAAATAGGTTTTGGAATTTGATCACTCTAGAAGAGTGAGAGCATATCCCTACTATCCTAACCTCCCAAACACAACAAACACAAATGTTCAATCACTAGCCCTTATACTATTGAAGACAAAGGGGCTCCTAGTTAAACTATGTGGGTTCTTTCCTGATTCAATTGTAACTGATCTTTACAAAAGTTCAAGCATTTTGATCAACATAAAAAAGTAAAGAGCATAGGCTTACTCATGTTTAGGTGAGTGAGATCAAATGCTTCTATTAAACTAAGTCTTTGAACTTAGAAATGCCACACTTTGAATTAAAAAGGGTCGACGTCCACTTACTTGATTCAGTGCTAGCAAAGGCTAGGCACATTTATGAGGGTCTTCATTCCTATCATGTGTTGTCTATAGTTTAGGAGTTCTCGTTAGCTTGGAAGAGACCTATAAGAAACCAATATTTAGATTTGAAAGTTAGATTCAACAAATTATAACTTCAGTTAGATGCGCTATAGGAATAAACATTTGTATTATAGAATGTATTATATGCACTATTTAATCTAGTAAATATGCCATAGTAAATAGAAAATGTTTTGTAAGAAACTTTATATGCCCTACATAAATGTTTATATGCACTACAAAAACCTTTAAAAGCATTATAGAATGTTTATATGCACTATAGAAAGCTTTCAAAGCACTATAGAAATCTTTAAATGTGTTAAAATATTATTTAGAAGTTCTAAAATAGAGTTCAAAAGTGTTGTAGCATCAGAAGATTATAGATCCAACATTTGTGCATTCAGAGAAGCTTTTGAGAGTTTGTTTTAATTGTTATGAAGCCTCTGGAATGTTGTAGAACCTGCAACCAATCAAATCTGCACAAGAAACCAACAAGAAATATAGATCTACACTAAAAATAAAAGATTAGGTAGAAAGATTGAAGAACAGAGAGGCTTTGAGTTCAAGCCCCATGGTGGGTGCCAATTTGTACATGGTATATTTGTGTATTCATGAGAGTTTAATGTAGAGTATAGATAAAATGACAATGAACTAGACTAAACCCAAGAAGTCATTGTCAAAATGTAAACTTTAAGAGCATCTCATTTTTTCCTAACTACAATTGCTAAGAAAGCTCTCAAACCAGCATCTCAGTGATAGTTCTAGAATGGGAGTATGCTTAAAATGTAGATCTAGAAGATAGTATGCAAGATCTATGACTCTAATACAGATTATATGCTGGTAACAACTCTAGAATGCTAGTAAATGGATATGAAATGAGCTAAACATATACTTAAATGATGCTAAATAACATGAAAAGAATACTAAAATGCTATGAACCTGCTATAATGAAAATACTAAAAGATGATAACTCAAAATGTTCCTATAGTGTAGATGCCTAAAACTTGGGTCTTGTAATACCCCAAAATTGGCTCATTGCCATGATACCTATTCTGGTCTATTTCTGATCAATCCTAAGTTCTATTTCACTAGGAAAATTCTTATTTTGCTACTCGCTACTTGATAATCTAAACCTCGATTCCTGAGGATCAAGCCTCATTCTGGGGATAATTCTATGACTCATTATTGGATCTTGTTATCTTTTATCAATCTCAGGTATCTAGGTGTTCTATTTGGATCCTTGAAGGTTAAGCTTTGTTTTGGAGATAATCTTCTAAATGCTCTCAATCTTGGGTATCTAGGTGTTCTATCTGGATCCTTGAAGATTAAGCTTCATTCTGGAGATAATCTTCTAAATGCTTTCAATCTCAGGTATCTAGGTGTTCTATCTGGATCCTTGAAGGTTAAGCTCCATTCTGGAGATAATCTTCTAAATGCTTTGAATCTCAGGTATCTAGGTGTTCTATTTGGATCCTTGAAGGTTATGCTCCATTCTAGAGATAACCTTTTAAATTCTTTCAATCTCGGGTATCTAGGTGATCTATCTGGATCCTTAAAGGTTAAACTTCATTCTAAAGAAACCTTTTAAATGCTTATCAATTTCATGTATCTAGACATTCTATCTGGATCCTTAAAGATTATGCTCCATTCTAGAGATAGTCATTTAAATTCTATCAATCTTAGGTATCTAAGTGCTCTACTTAGATCCCTTAGGATTAAGCTTTTTTCTAGAGATGGTCCTTAAAAGCTCATCAATTGGTCTCCATGCCATTACCTTCGGAACCAATCTCATCTTCGTATCACGCTTTCTGATTTTTCTTTGAATTGAACATGTTGCTCACACATTCATTCAAAGAGGGACAAAATTTAATACCCCAAAATTGGCCCATTGTCATGATACCAATTTTGGTCTATTTCTAATCAATCCTAAATCCTTTTTCACTAGGCAAATTCTTATTCTACTACTCGCTACTTGACTTAAATGTTAGATGCAAAAAACTCTAATCTGCATTCATCATGCTTATTATTTAATTCCTATAGTATTTACTCATATTAGTCACATTAAACCTACTAATTACAATTTAATTTAATTTAAAGTATTTACACTTTAATTAAATTAAATTATATCCTAAGGCTAATGTACTATGGAATTTAATTTATTTAATTTAATAAATATGACTATTTTAATTAATTAAACAAAATTATTTAATTAAATGGAGAACTTACTTCTAATTAATTAAAACAAAGTTATTTAATTAAATGGGAAGTTATTCCTAATTAATTATATGAAGTTATTTAATTAAATAAGAAAAGTGCCTCTAATTAATTAAATAGAATTATTTAATTAAATGAAAAAGGTAATTATGAGAGCATGTCTAATTTTATTAAATTAAATATCTCTCCAAAATCTCTCTTCAGTTCAAAAAGAAAATTCCCAGTTCACTGCTGACCAAATTAGAAGTGACCCAGATCACTTGCTTTTACACTAAAGTCTATTTGAGTTGACTAACTCTTACACTCAGATCTAAGCCAGTTAACTCCCTTTGATTTGGGAATCTTCCTTTATGATTGAACTTCATTTTCAATCCTGACTATTGATTGAAATCGATCTCAACCGTTGATGGATTCTAGGAAATTCTATTTAAGAGACCCTCATTTCCTCATTACAGAGGTTGAAAATTGAATAGTATTGAATTGCTTTCGAATTGAGTACTCATCTTATTCCACATTGCTATCATTTTAGATTCTCATCTAGCTTAATAACGCATACTTTTAGCTTAATATCTTTTATTTCTTAGATTAATTGCTTGCATTTCATCTAGATTATTTGCATATCATATAGCTTAATTGCATTCAAATCCTTCATTCTTAGAAGGTCTGGTTGCCTACACCTCAAATCTAAGGACATTAACTAGGAAAATCCTTCTAGATAGAAGGCAACAAGTCGCTCTGTTGAACCTCTTGGATAAACAACTCAATGTTTATTCTAGGATGATTCTGTGGGTAATGACTATGTCAAAGTGTCTGTGAGGTTAAGAGGCCCATAATTCACAAGTACAAGTCCTTTAGCTCTTGGATTTCCCTCCTATTTATAGGATTGCAGAAGGTGTTGGGATAAGAATCAAGACTTTTACCTTTGACTAGTGGATGGAGGTGAAATTGAAAATATATCATAAGAGACTAGGAGGAAGAGAGACTTGGTTTTGAAGATTTTTCCAATTCTTTTTAAATGTAAAAGGGGGTTTTTCACTTTTGTGAGGATAAATGACTTTATTGATTTAATAAATGTTCTATTTATCTTCAACAATTTGTCTTTTTCTTTCTCCCTTTTTGAATTTCATTTTATGATTTTGAATTTTTTCTCCTCTTTTTAAATTTGGTTTAAATCTTGTTGATTTGATAGATGATTAATGACCTGATGTAATTTTTGATTTGAAAGTCTGTTGTGTTCATCTAATTCCTCCTTAATTTGTATTGATTGATCAAAATTATGTAATTCAGATCTTTGCCAATTTTTGGGTGTCTACAATGATAATCATAGATAACATCTTAAGATTATCATGTTAAGTATTTTTCGAGCTATTTCAATGTTTACTGAGTTACAACATTTTTTCTATGTGTTTGTCGAGCATCAACAAAGTTCAATTTTTAGAGTATATTTTGTATAGACTTTTAAGGGATCTAGGCTTTATTTTTGAGGTAACTAATTTTCCCCTACCCTCTTAGTTACTCCTCTTATATTTCCAACAATTGGTATCAAAGCTTTTGGTGCTTGCAAAGAAGGTTTCAAGGACCTAAGATAAAAATTGGGATGTTTTATAGAAGAGAAATTCCCAAGTTGAACCGAGACAATTTTGTAGCATGGCAAGGACTTATGAGGTTACATCGAGCAACCATCAGTGATTTAGGTTGTAAGTATATTGATATTGAATACAAAACTCCCATTAGAACATTATCAATTGAAGATATTCCTAAAAAGAAAAGTCATAACATCATAATGATTGATATTGCATCTACTCTTAATTATGCAAAATTTGATGAAGTCAAAGGGTGTACTACTACTTATGATATGTGGATTAAATTGAAAGGCATCTATGGAGGAGATGATAATGTAAGAGGAGCTAAAGCTAAAAGTCTCAGAGGGCAATTTAATTAGATGAAGATGAGAGAATATGAAAAATTAAAAAATATGTGGAAAGAATCAAAGCATATGGAGGAGACATTGATGGAAAAATAGTTGTAAGCAAGGTACTCAGAACCCTCTTCCTATCTATGCAACTAGAGTGTCTACTATTCAAGAGATGAGATGTGAACCAAATAGAAAAATAACTTTGGATGCTCTAGTTGGAAGATTGACATCTTTTGAGTTAGATAACTATGACAACTATGTTCCTAGTTCCAAAGGTATTGAATTAGCATTTGAAGCCAAAAGTCCAATCAATTAGGAAGTGAAGAAGAAGAAGAAAAAGAAAGTTTAGAAAGTGATCTTGAAGTGTTTGAAGTCCTACTTGCAAGGAAATATTCCAAAGGCAGAGGAAAGTGCAAAGGTAAAATTCCACTGATATGCTTTTCTTGTGAAGAAGTTGGTCACATTGCTACAAGGTTTCCAAACAAAGAAAATAAAAAAGTACAAAGGAAAGAAGGAATTCAAAAATTACAAGGACTACAAGGATAAAGGTAAGAAATCTTGATTTATGGCTAAAGATTCTGATAAAAATGAAAATGAAATGGTATATCTTTTTGTAAAAGATTAATCTAACAATGAAGGAGATAAAATGACACTTATCTCTCATGTTAGCAAAAATGATACATGGATTATTGACAATGGCTACTGACATCATATGACTAGAGGTAAAAAAAAGTTTGAGCACATGGAATATCATGATGGTGGTAGTGTGAGATTTGGAAATAATGAACCTTGTTGCATAAAAGGAAAGGATGTATCTCTCTGACCAATGAACTTATATGTGATAATTCTTATTGGGTTGAAGGACTAAAGTACAATTTACTAAGTATGGAACAATTGAATAATATTGGATTCAAGGTAGAATTTATGAACGAGAAGGCCAAACTACTGGATGGAAAAGGAAATCTAGTTGGATTTGGTAAACAAACAAAAGGTAAGCTATTCTATCTTGGTCTCAATGAAAGTTTATGTTCTATTGCTGATGTAGAAGAAATCTGGTTATGGCACAAACAATTATGTCATGTATGTATATGAGCAATGTTAGTATGCTAATAGAAACCAAATTTAATTAAAGCTTCTACAAACTAAAAAAAATTCATAAACTTCAAAATAGACTAAGATGAGCTCCCAATTGAGAATATGAGCCATTAATGGGCTCTCTCAATGAGAAGCTCTTGTTGAGTGGCTTTGTCTAAATAGATAAGATGTATGCTCAAGATTATTTTTCAAAAAAGGCTTCAAATGGAGTTGGAATTTGGGTGTGAGTGTATGGTTTTGATGTAAAATGGCTTCTTAAAATGGCATTATGACTTTACTTTATGGATTCTATTATTTTGCAAAGGGGAAGGATCCAATTTATAGGCAAGAGGCTTGAGGGATTGAGGGCTAAGATGCAAGGATGGGAAAAAGCTTATGGAAGGTTTAGATTGAATGAGAGGAGAGCACATGGATTGTGCTTCCTTCCAGCCAATCAGGGAGTGACACATGTCACAGGGTGAGAGGATGGAGGAAAGAGGAAGGATGAGTCAACAAAGGAGGCTCAAGGGATAAAATCTTCATAAAGACCCTCATAATGGCTTGTAAGAGCAATGAATATTTTGAAGGAGATGAGAGGAATTTCAACTTGGGCTTGATTAAGAAGGTTTTAAGCTTGCTTAGGATTGTGCAAATGATTAGATGATGGAGTAGGATGGTTTAGGATTAGCTTAGGGATAGGCAAGTGGATGACATTTAATGAGAGTGGGTGAAGGAGGAGATATTTGTTAACTTTGGCTTGGGTTAGTAAGTCTTAACCCATGTTTAGGGAATGTGACAAGTTTAGGAGGAGATTAGGATTAGGTTTAAAGATATCTTCTAGAAAAGTCTAGACTTTGGATGAGGATAAAGACTTTCTAGAATAGTCTAGAACTTCCTAGGATGAGGATGAAGACTTTCTAGAAGAGTCTAGAACTTCTTAGGATGAGGATAAATTAGATTTTTAGGAAAAAAATAAAGTTTTATTTATTTCAAGGGTTTGGATTGAGGAGATATTTATTAAAACTTTTTTTAATAAACATGAGGATTAATATTTAATCTTAATTAAATATTTTGAGTTGGGATTAGGGGTAGGAAATGATGGGATTAGCCTTTAATCAAAATTAAAGAAGGATTAGAAGATTTTGGAAGAGGTTAGTGGTCTTAAGGAAATTGGCCAAGTTTTGGGCAAAAAATAAATTTTTTATTTATTTTGGGTTTTTTGGTCAATTTATTAATTAAATAATTAATAAATAAGGAAATAATGTTTAAATAAGATTTAAACATTTTTGGGAGGGATTCCTTAATTAAATATTTTTAATTAAGATAAAGGGATTTAATGGCATAAAAATAAATTAATTAATTGAATAAATAAATAATTAATAAATAATGATGTCATCAGAAATTTTTTCAAAAAATAAAAATACTTTATTTTCTAAAGGATTTAGGTTTCTACATTTTACCCCTCTTTGATGTGATGCCGCAAGTAGCATGGCATCAAAGATAAGAAAATAAGATGCCCAAGGCTAGAGTAGAAGAGGAGAGAATGGAATGTGAGATGCCCCCTCAAGAAGGTGGCAGGGAGAGAAAGCGAGGCTCGACGGCTTCTTGAAAAGTAAAAGAATCCGAGATGAGCAAGGAGACTCAGATTGGCTTAAGAGAAGAGGTTTAGTTAGCTCAAACTCTCACTACAGGAGAATGATAAAGGGAGTATCAGAGGCACAAGAGGAAGCAAGCTTAAGATCTTAGGGATTGCAGAGGATGAAGGAGAAGAGTGCTATAAAAAGGAATCTAGGATAGGGAGATGGATGATGGGATGATAAAGCTGATGCAATAGGATTTCAAAGAGTCAGATTGGTAGAAGATGGGTTTCAGAGATCCCTAGGACTAGGATTGTGGAGCTCAAAATATGAGGCTTGGTGGATTGATTGGATTGGTGGATCCCTAAGACTAGGATTGTGGATCCCTAAAGATAAAAGTAGAGATTGATTCAAAGAGATGCTGATGCATAAGCTGGGGTAGGAGAGACAGATGTTGGATATGGATGGGGGATAATGGAGATGAAGGGAAATGATTGAAGCTTTTTTGAGCAGGGGGATACTTCAAAGAGAAGTACCACCATGTAGTTGAGCACTAGATTTGCTATAGGACTGTTGGTTGATTGCCAAAGTTACCAAGAACATCAAGGCCTTTTCACCAACTGTCCAGAGGACTGATGGGCTGACTCAAAACAAACATGCAAGGATTTCCCTAGCATCACACATGAATCCTAGAGGAAGTAGCATGGAATTGACACTAGGTAACTCACAAGTAGAAAAGAAAAACAAACAAAAGACCTGATCAAGACCTTATGCTTAGATTGCCCCATTTGCAATATACCATGATATGGAAGATCATGGCAACCTTGAGGAGGGAATAAGTAGATTGCTTGAAAAAGATACTTCAAGACCCAAAAGGGAAGATTCCAAATCAAAAGAAAGAGAAAATCCAAAAGAGAATTGTTTGCCAACAAGATGGGTAGGATGAGGTAGTAACAGACCAAGATTAGACATGTGGAAAGCTATATCTTGCAAGGATCTATCGGAGAGCACCTAAGCTGATGGATTTTGGATGAGTGATGCGTCTGGCAAGCTAAACTAAGAAGGATAACACTTTGGTGATAGGAGATCTAGCTAAAGGATGCATTGGAATAGCTAACCAAGGGTTTTGCAATGTGTGCAAGATTTTGATCAAGGAGGAACTAACACGAAAGCTGGATAGATACAATGGTACTAAGCTAAAGAGGATGTACAAGCTGATGGACCAAGATATGTTACAAATGTACAAGGTTGTTCATGTTTTGGTTTTTTTCAGATGGAAATTTTTGTGAAGGGTGGGATGTTTGCAATAGTTGATAGGTGGATAGGTAGATGGTTTGCGAAAAGCTTAAGGAAAATGGGATTCTTTGTGTGCATGTGATAGGATACAAGCTAGGATACAAGATTTGGCATATAATACAAGTTGGAATATTGTACAAGATTTGGAAAAGATTTAGATATGCAAGCTATGATACAAGGGATGATACAAGATTTACAAGATGGGGTACAAGATTTACAAGCTGAGGTACAAGATTTACAAGCTATACAGGAGGTATTTACAAGCTTCATTAGATTTTGGATATTTGGTTGGAACACCAAGGGAACAAGTAGGTGTTTTATGGGATGGTGGGTGAATGGATGAGGGATAAGATAGTGATAGATAATGGATTAGTCTTAGTACACAAGGCACTTGAATTACCAAGTTTCCACCAAGATACCTATCCAAGGCGCTTGAATTGCTAAGTTTTCACCATTGGATGCTTATTTCTCTTTACTATTTTTTTATATTTTTCAAAAGCTAGATATACCAAGGATATTCAAGCATAGAACTTCTTGAGATGAATGATGTTAGTAGGATCATTCAAGAGTTCTCCTTCTGGTGTAGATAGCTGATAGGCTTTGGAGCCAAAGGAGCCAGTGACAACATAAGGACCAAGCCAGGTAAGTTCAAACTTGCCTTTCTTTTCTCGATCAGCTTGGACTTTCATATTTTCTTTGAGGACCATGTTGCCCAGATCAAAGTATCATGGAAGCACCTTCTTGTTAAAATTCTTTTTGAGATGAGTTTGATAGACTGTGAGATGATCATAGGCTTGTTGTCGCTTCTCGTCTAAGAGATCTAGCTGGGTGAGCCAAGCTACTCTGTATTCTTCATCTGATATTTGCCCTTGTAAAGATATGCACAAGGAGGGAAGTTCAACCTCTAAGGGTAGTACTACTTTGGCACCATAGACTAAGGAGTATGGAGTTGTGCCTGTGGATGTGTGGAAGGAAGTTTGATAGGCACATAGGGCTGGATTTATTTGTAGGTGCCAATCGTGGTCGAAATCATTGACAACTTTCTTTAGAATTTTGAGGAGGGTTTTGTTAGTTGCCTCTACCTAGCCATTACCTTGTGGGAAATATGGGCTAGAAAAGAGGTGATGGATGCAGAGGGAAGTGCATAATTCTTCCATGTTGAGCTTTTCAAAGTTACCTCCGTGGTTGATTAAGATGGTGGATGGGATGCCAAAGCGGCAAACAATGTGGTACAAGATGAACTTGGAGACTTGAACTCTTGTAGCTGAGACTAGGGGGACTGCTTTTAGCTATTTAGTAAAATAGTTTGTAGCTTTTATTATCCATTTATGTCCATCAGATGAGAGAGGTGTGATAGTTCCAACTAGATCAAGGCCCCAACAAGCGAAAGGCCAAGGTGGTGTAATAGGCTGTAGATCCTGTGCTGGAGCATGCACAAGATTTGCATGCTGCTAACATGGGAGACACTTTTTGACAAAGTCACGGGAGTCTTCTTCAATGATAGGCCAATAGTAGCTTGCTCTAAGGATTTTTCACGTGAGGACAATACCACTCGTGTGGGCACCGTAAAGTTTGAAGTGTACCTTTTTTAATGCCATCACGACCTCATTTTCATCTAAACATCGAGAGAGTATATCATGATAACCTCGACAATATAGGGTATTGGCTATGATAACATAGCGGGATGATTTTCAGATGAGGTTTTGGTGTTGGGTATGTGTGAGGTGAGGGGAGATGATACCATCTTTAAGGTAAGCATGAATCTCATGGTACCAAGGGGATTGGGGACCAACCAAGATACAAACATAGTTTGAGTCATCATTTGCATAGGCAGGTGTGAGGAGCTGCTCAACTAAAAATTCATACTGTGTAACTACTTGGGGAATTTCCAAGAGTGAGCCGATAGTAGCCATAGTGTCTGCTTCTTTGTTCTGTATTTGAGGCACTTGTGTAAACTGAAGCTTTGTAAAATGCTGGGTTAGCTCATCAACTAGCTCTTTGTAGGGTAATAACTTTTCATCTTTGGTTTGATATTCATTTAGGGCTTGCTTGATGATGAGCTGAGAATCACCAAAGATTTGTAACTCAGTAATGTTCCATTCTGCAGCTATCTTTAATCCTGCTATGAGAGCCTCATATTCAGCTATATTGTTGGTGCTAGGGAATTGTAGCTTGAAGGCTTTTGGAATGTAATCTCCTTGAGGTGTGACCAGCAATATTCCTGCCCCTGATCCATGAGATGTATATGAGCCATAAAAATAAAGTTTCCATGGGGGTTGTTCTTCAATTAGACAAATATGCTTATCTGGAAATTTTGTGATCAAAGGATATGTATCTACTAGAGGCACATTAGCTAGGTGATTTGCTATAGCTTTCCCTTTGATTTCCTTTCTATCCGAATATTGGATGTCAAATTTGCTAAGGAGCATAACCCATTTGGCCAAATGGCCTGTAAGTGTTGTTCTAGAGAGCATATACTTGAGAGGGTCGATCTTGGAGACTAGTTGGATGGTATGACTTAGCATGTAGTGGTGAAGCTTTTGAGTTGAGAAAACAACTACCAAACAAGCTTTTTCCATAGGAGTATAATTGATTTCATAACCAACTAGGGTTCTACTAATGTAGTAGGGTAAAAGCACAAACCTGTGTCACCTTTTTATAAAGAAAAGTGATATCAGAATGTGACAGTTCAACATTAATGACAAAAGAAATGGTATTTGCGTTTGAAATATGAAGATGATGTAAATTGATGAAATGTGTAGAATTGTATGAATTTTATGCCTATAATTTTTATTTTTATTTTGACTAAGAATTTATTCATTTTATTTTATTTTGAAGTCACTTTTTTAACTGTAAAAAATATAGGATGTAGTTCCCGTCAAACAATTATGTGCAAATCATCTTTTTTTGTTATGATTTGAAAATATTTTATAGATGACATGTATAGCTAGTGCACAAAAAAAGAAATAATTATTTTTGATGTATATTTTCTTTGTTATAAGTACTCAAGTTTGACCTTGTCAGAATCCAATAGTTTTTTCCTCCTGTCAAAACTTCCCTATCAAATCTATACCTTCTTGAAAAAAAATTATATATTCATGAAGAGGATTCTCTCCTCTAGTGATAAATATTTTTTTTTATTTTTTTGATATGATTTACTATTTTTTTTCATTTTTTGAGAGAGCATCTTCTGAAATGTTGAAATATTGACTTATAATATTTTTAGATTATAGCATATTATAACTAATCAAAACACTCAAAAATTTATATAATGATGATATTGAATCTAAAATATATAAAAGGGTATTTTTAGTTATTTTTAAAAATTGAGTTTTGATAGAGAAATGAGATTTGACCAAAACAGGTTTTTGTATCACAAACGGTGACACAGATCTATGCTTTTACCCAGTAGATGGCTCTTTCTTTACCGTAGTCATCAAGCTATGCTAGAAGTGCCCCTAGAGCAGTAGGCATTGTTGATATTTACAAGATCAAGGGATGACTAGGAACTGGTGGAACCAAGATAGGAGGATTGATGAGATATTGCTTGAGATGATCGAAGCTACATTGACATAAAGGATCCCACTTGAAGTTTTCATCCTTCTTCAGTAAGTGTGCAAATGTTGTACACTTATCTACAAGCTAGGAGATGAAGCACCAAATGAATTGAAGCTTTCCTTGAAGAGTGTGAAGCTGTCATAGTGTCTGGGGAGGAGGCATGTCTAAGATAGCTTTGACCTTCTTGGGATCAATCTTGATACCTTGTTTATAAACTATAAAGCCTAGAAGCTTGCCAGATGTGAACCCAAAGACACATTTCTTGAGATTTAGCATGAGATGATATTTGGCTAACCTATCAAAGACTTTCTCTAGGTCAGCAAGATGATCCATGAAGGTATGATATTTAACCAAGATATCATCCACATAATCCTCCAAAATGCTATGGATAAGATCATGAAAAATGGTTATCATAGCTCTTTGATAGGTAGCCCCAACATTCTTTAGGCCAAAAGGCATCATTTTGTAGCAAAAGGTTCCCCAAGGGGTAGTGAATGCTATCTTATGTTGATCCTCTTCTACAAACTTTATTTGATTATACCCAAAAAATCCATCCATGAGGGACAAAATTTCATGTCCAGCTGTAAGATCTACAATCATATCTATGTTGGGCAAGGGAAAATCATCTTTTGGACAAGCTTTGTTAAGATCTCTGAAATCAGTGTAGATTCTAATATCACTAGAAGGCTTAGTGATAGGGACCATGTTGGAGATCCACTCTAAGTAGTTGATAGGTCGGATAACCTTAGTAGCTAACATTCTTTCTAATTTAGCTTTGACTAGTAATGCCACCCTGGGGTGCATTTTTCTAAGCTTTTGTCTGACGAGCTTGATCTTTGGATCAACTGCAAGATGATGAACTACAAGCTTTGGATCTAGTCCTAGCATGTCCTGATATGACCAAGCAAATCGGCCAATGTTCTCTCTTAAGACCTCAAAAAGGAGGTCAGCTTGGTCTTTTGATAGGGATGCAACAATATGAACAAGTCTGGGGATCTCTGAAGAACCAATGTTGACTTCTCTAGTATCCTCAATTAGAATAGAAGACACCTCTAGTCGATTATCTTGAGGAGGCAATGCTAAATCCTCATTTTTTACTTGTGACTCTAGATTTTCTTGCTAAGGGGTTCTCTTCACTACCTTAGCTAGTCCCGAATTCACCTTAATTCCAATTTTGGGTGTATCAAAACTAGGTTGGAGATTTTCTCCAAAATACCCCTTGGGATCTAACTTATAGATATAGGCAAAATCTGGCTTTGTTTGCTTGTGAGGAGTTTCGGCTCCCATGAATCTCAGAAGCACTTCCTCTGATGTGAACTCATCAATGTGTATGACACTTGGTTGGTCCCAATCTATGAGTTGTGGATGGGCGAGTGGTAGGTCAATGAAATGGATGGATAGTTCTTGGAGAACAGAGTCTCCAAGGAAGATTTGGTCTAAGATATCATTTTAGGCTCTCTTTTCAACTTCCTTAGGACTGTCTTCGATTTTGACAAGGTTGCGGTGAATGTTTGAAGGTCGCGGTGAATGTATGCCAAAGCCAAGACCTGACTTCGATTCCCACTTGTGTGCATCGATGGGGCACTGCATGCCTATTTCTTCTAGTCCTAGACCACCACCTTGATAGTTCCATTTGTTAGTAATGAGCTTATGTTCTTGGGGATACTTTTGGCTGAAGTGATCAAGGCATGCTTAATTTCTTGGAGGTGCATCCTTATGTAACCAATTGTTGATATCTGGAGTCAATTCATCATAAAGAGGTATTTTCAAGGATACAAAGGTTGTTGGGCCAAACTGTATGTATCGAGGAGGTGGAATCTCCTTAGCTTTGTGATATGTCAGTTGTCCATGGGTGTGTGGATCAAGTGAGAGTGCCCTGACAACAAATGCATCTGACAGACTATACACTCCACAGCCTTTGTTATTGATCTTCACGGTAGATAGGGTGGAGGCAAGGATGGTTTCTAGGTCATTACAAGTGTGGGATGAGCTGGCGATGGTTGTGTTGATATCAATTCTAGGGAAATGGTTTGCATATGAAGCTTTAACTGCATTGCAATAAGCAAAGGGTTCTAGATCGACATGGATGGTTACCTTAGTGCCCTGATGCAAAAATTTGACACACTGATGGTAAGTGGATGGAACAGCTTTCATGGCATGAATCCATGGGCAATCGAGGAGGATGTTAAATGGTAGGTTTGGATCAATAACATGGTAGAGTATTTCTTGGATGACTGGCCAAACCTTGATTGGCAGAAAAATAGTTCCTTCTGTGGTTCTTTCCAAGTTGTCATAAGCTTTGATGGTGATAACCTCACTGATGATATCTGCCTCACTATACCTAGCTTGTTTTATGAATTTTAGGCTACAAATATTCAAGGCTGATCCATTATCTACCATTACTCTTTTTATGGCAAAATTGGATACCATAATGGCTATGCGGAGCGGAAGGGTGTGATCTAGCTCGACCACAGGTATTTCGATGGGTTTGAATGATAGGGCACATGAGGAGGATAGGTGTCCAATGAGATTATGAAAATCAGTAATGTTGATATCTGAAGGGACACAAGATTCTTTAAGAGCACTATCAAGGATGTTTTGTACACAGGACTAGTGCGGAGAAGGTCTAAAATGGAGATTTGGGTTGGCATGTTCCCAAGGTGTTCCAAGATATTGTACTGGCTTTTAGATGAAGCTGATGGTGCTGGTGAAACTGGTGGGCCTATGATGTTAAATTGCACTCTACGAGTGGTGACTGCACACTCATTGTTTGGTCCTTGGATATTGATAACATTGACAGAAGGCTCTTTCTTGGATATACAACCTATGAGGCTACCATAATCTATATAGGATGAAGTGTGGTCATTTTTCTTCCCATGCTATTAGTTTGGCTGGTGGTTGTTGGTGTTGTTGTTGTTGGTTTGGATAGGTGCTTTTCTAGAATTTTGATTGTTGTGAGGGGGAAAAGCATTTTGATAGATCTGTTAGCCTGCATTGGGAGAGGTTTGGGCACCAACGGTGATTTCTTTTCGATCAATGAGGTCCTGCACATAATCTTTTAGTTTCATGCATCTGAGGGTGGTGTGACCTTTTACCCTATGAAATTTGCAGTACTCATTGTCTTTGTAACATGCAGCTTTGGATTGGCCTGGGTCAATTTGTTGGGTAGGAGGAAATTTGATGAGGTTTTCCTTAGTCAATTTCTCAAAAATGACATCCAATGGCTCACCAAGGGGTGTATAATTTCTAGGTGCAAGTTGGAACTTGGGCTTTGGTCCTATAGCTACATTGATGGAATTAACTTGATTACTAGACCCTTGAAAGTTGGGTCTTGGATTATGGCCTTGATAGCTTTGGTGATTCTAGTGTTGGTAGTTGATAGTTTGTTGATTGTTTGGTTGATAAGGTGGGTTGGACTGATTTTGTGAAGGACCAACAATATTCACATGTCTGGTGTTAGTGATGCCATCTATTGCAATGTGCTTGTTTTTGTTCCAATACCCAAACTTATCATTGGAATGTGATTGATTTTGGTTGGCTTCCTTGTAAATATTGACCACACCATCTTTAATGAGTCCTTGCTCAAGGATCATTCCATTTTCTTTGATATCTTTTAAGGTTTGCAAATAGTTCATGGTCATGTGGTGAGCTAAGCTGGGATGGGCATTATCAATAAAAATTTTCACCAAATGGCGTTCTGGCAAGGTGCAAGATATGTGGGTGGTAAGGGTTTTCCATCTTTGCCAATATTTGGGGAGGCTTTCTCCACCTTTTTTCTTAGTGTGGACAAGATCAACTACTGAGAGCTCTATTTCAACAAGATGGGCATATTGGGCTACAAATGCCTCAGAAAATTCAAAAAAGTTTTTAATTGTGCCATATGGGATTCTATAAAACCATTCAAGAGCTGGTCTAGCCAAGCTTTTGAGAAAGAGATGCAAGAGGAAGATGTCACCGTATGCCACTTCTTGGCAGTGCATGTAAAATTCTTTGATATGTATGATAGGGTCTCCTTTTCCTCTAAATTTGTCAAACTTGGGTATCTCAAAGTGTTTGGTAAATGGTGTCATGGTAATGGCTCTATCAAATGGGTAAGGACACACATTTTCAAACTTGAAGGTTTTTGGATCATTTCCCTCCTAGATGTTCTTCAAAGCTATCTTCATGGCTTCCCATTCTAAATTAATGGGTGATGGTTGGGGTGCACCCAATGTAAGAGTGCCCTGAGGTAGGTATGTGCTAGATGGGGCAATGGAACATGGATGGCTTTGAGGTATGGGCTGGTAGGGATTGTACATGGCTTGGGCAACTGAATGGTGGATGATGGGTTGCTGAGGTGGAGGAGGCACATATTGCTGCATGTGTTGTGAGGCTTGCTACTAATATGGGATTTGGGATAGGGATTGAGGGACATAGGCTGGCTGTGAGATAAATGGATTGCTTTGTGGAGGTAAGGTATAAGATGGTTGTAAAGCTTAGAGAAAGGATCGGGGAGCTTGTGGAACTTGACTTGGGATTTGAGGAGTTTGACCAATATATGTGGGTTGTGCCCCCATTTGGGAGCATATCATGGCAAAGGAGGCCAAGTAATTGGTGGTTGGTGGTGGTAGATTTCCTCCTAGAAGTGGCATATAAAAATAGTTAGTAATAGGAGGTAATGGATTAGTTGGTGGTGGAGATGGTGGGAATCAAAAGCTTGGGAATGGAATTGATGGGGTTTGATAGCTTGGTGGGTGGATTTGAAAGCTTGGTAAAGTGGTGGTAAGAGCTTGGGTCACTTGAGAGCTTGGCAGAACATTGGTAGTAGCTTGTGGGGTTTAATAGCTTTGTGGAGTGAGGGCAATAGCTTGTGGATTTGTGGCTAATGACACTAAGCTCCAAGGACCTAGTGGAAATGATGGAATTGTGCTCTGAGCTAAGGTAAACAAGCTGGGGTGATGAAAGGTTGATTTCTTGGCCCCATGGGTGGCATCCTAGTTGTATATTGCTGAGCTTGGCCAAAGATGCTAGCACTGATTTGGGAGATGGGTGGATTTGGAAGGCTGGGTTGGAGAGCAACAGCAACAATAGTGAAGGGAGTGAATGACGAGGTGTTTTGGACAAAGGGGGTTTGGGATGGAGTGGTATGGACCAATAGTGAAGTGGTGGTGGCTGGATTGGCTTACGAAAGGGAGATTTCAACTTGAGTGGAGGCTGGTATGTTTGGATTTGTTGGATCATAAGGATTGGCTTGAGGCTCTTCTTTTGGCACATATTGAGGATAATCTAAATCATAAGAGCCTATTAGGAGTGGTAGTTGTCCAAAAAATGGATGAGATAGATCTGATAAGGGAGGAGGTCTTCCAAAGTCAAAGGCTCCTATATTGTCCCTTCGAAAGTTAGCCATGATGGTTTCTTTGTTCTTGTCTATAATGGCATTCACCAATACTACATTTTCTGGTTGGTTCATGAAAGCTTCAATGTCAGTAGGTGATGGTATAGTGTTCTCTGGGCTAAAGGATGGTTGAGTGCTCAAGGGGAGCAATGCTATTTGATCCAAATGATAAGGTTCCATTGTTTCTTTCTTCTTCTTGGCTAAGCGAGTGACGGGTGGCATGAAAATGTTCCTAGGGATGAGATACAACAATGTTGATGGATGCCAAGGGGAAAGGCTTTTCTATGCAAATTATTTCCTGGGTTGAGGCAAAGCTATATGACAAACCTAAGGAGGATTGGGTTGGGGATTCTAACTTCAAAGATATGTCACCAAATCATGAAAGGTCTGCTTTCCTATGTGCAAGCTTGGTGGTGATTGTGTCAACTTTAAGGATAGACTAATCATCCTTTAGGAAAAACACGAGATTGACCACTTGTGGATCCCAACCTTTGACTCAAGGTGATGAGGGATAACAAGTGACAAAGCTAGATTACCCTAGACAAAGCTCTGTCAGAGGGATAACCTCAGTGAGGCTAATGGATTTGCAAGATGGTAGGAATGGAAAACCTTTGGCAAGGTGACAAAAATTTTTAAGGCTTGGATGTGAAAATTAGGCTTTTTGGGATGCTAGCTAGGTTTGAGGGGATTGGTTTGATTCTAAGGCAAAGACCTAGATGAGATGGATGAGCTAAAATGATTTAAAGGGATAACCTAGAATGGCTAGCTTTCCTACAAAGATGACTATAAAGTGAAACTTATGCAAGAAGATGTGGAAAAACAAGGGGGCCTAATCATAGAAATCATGCCTAGTTGGTAAGACACAAGGAGGGTAAATTCTTGGATGCTTGCTAAATCTGATAGTGCAATCTAACCAGGTGTCCTAACAAGTTTCGTCGACCGCTTTGTCTTCTGCTTTGTGGAGTTTGGCAATTTGAGGGCTTGGTGTTACTTCCTTTCTCTTGGCTGAAATTTCTTGGTATGCCTAAGAGGGCTTAATTTTTGCTTTGTGAAACTTCTATTTGAGTTTGGGTTATTCTGACATAAATTCTTGAATCTGCTTGGCTTAGATAGATTTTGGTTGTTTTGCTTCAACATGTTCAACTTCTGAAATAGGCAGTGACTACGCTGAGTGTGCCCTAAGCCAGGATTGACCAAGTTTGTCAAACATTTATTCAACAAGTAAAAAATCAAGCAATATATAGGAACAACCAAATAGAAGTTTTTGATTCTTAGAATGTGATACTTGCACCAAGGAGTGTGTATGTTTTACAAATATTTCGATAAGTTACTTCAAACACATTAACACCCTAGATGGTGGTCTGCAAGGCTGATAGTTGGTTTAGCTAGGGAGTCCTCGATATACCCAAGGTACATGAGGCCCAAATCCATAGATGAAAACAAAAAGGTGTTGAGATAATGGGTGTTGCACACATTGCATAGTATTGTTATATTTTATTTTGTTATGTAATGTTGTGTCTAGATGGGCGTGCAACATGTAAAGATTCCTATGGAATATTCTTGATGAATTTTATTGTAACATTGTGATAATATTTTATGTAATTATTTAATATTGGGAAAAAGAATTAAATGCCCAATATTAAATGTGGAGTCAGTGGGTTAGGTAGCACATGGTTTTAGCACATGGTTTATGTAATACCACTTAGTAGTTTTGTGGGACTTGCTACTATATAAGCAGCCACAAGGTTAGTTGTTGTAAAGAGAGAGAGAGAGAGACAAGGAGAAGACAAAAGGCAAGAGTCAAGCGGGACAAGGCTTGACAGGTTAGCTAAGGGAGCATTTGTGAAAGTTGAAAGCATGGCATGGGATGTGTGGATTCGTGCTTGTTCACATAGTTTGCTTGGTTGTGGCTATGGCCATGAAGGCTTCCATGGTTGTATGGAAATGGTTTTTTTGTTGAATAATACATGGTGATGGATGCTTTTGGAGGCTGGGTTTTTCCCTCAATGAGGGTTTCCCAAGGTATATCTTGTGTCACATTTTGTGGGTATGTTGTCTATTCTCTTGCATGTGGATTTTAATTTCATATTTATTTTAGATCTATTATGGGTTATGTGGAAACGGTTATATTCTTTATTGCCAAGTTTCCTTACAAGTGGTATCAGAGCTATGGTTTTATTATTGTAACCCTAGATTGAATCCATGGGAATGCATGAGAGGATAAAAAAAAGGGCACGATATATGATATGAATGATTTATTGCAGATCTGAGGGTTTTTGATTTGCTGTTATGATGGGATGTTAAAATATTTGGGTATGTGAAATTGTTGGACAAAAATATTTTTTCGGATGTTTCATTTAAATGAGGGTTTTGGGGGGTAGCATGTAGAAATGACCTCCTGGGTAAAAACAGACCTCACCATTGGATCTGGGTTGACATTTCCATAAATTTTGATATATAATATGCCCTAATTTGGCCATGTTCAGAGGAAATGAAAGAGTTTTTTAGTTTCAGCCCATGATGGCCATCAAATTTAATCCCGTCGGAATTTTCGTCACAGAAAAAAATTAAAAATGAAAAATCGTACTGAAAATGGTAAAAAAACTGTCTTAGTAAAATGGCCATAACTTTCTCTCAGAATATCGGATTTCAGAGTTCTTATAGGCGTTGGAAAGCTAATTTAGAGCACTACAACATGGTGTAGGTTTGGTTCTATGATTTTGATATTTTTTAGGTTTTGAGAGCCCTAAAGTTAGATGTTATTTATTTTGAGCACGAATTGGGGCATAACTTGGGCATACGAAGTCAGATTTTGGACTTCGAGTAGTCAATGGAAAACTCTTGGAGAGCTCTACATATTGGTTCAGATTTGGTGTAAGTTTGACATAATTTATTTGTTGATATATTGATCTAAACAGTTTATAGGTATATTTTGACTATGGTAACATTGTGAGTTTATGGCATTGGAGATTTAAGATTTGATGTCATTGTATACTCAGTTCATATTTCAGATTGGTCTCATGATGATATGGTTATCAATGTTTGGATTTGGATATGCATGATGACTTGTTGGGTCTACAAGTTGTGCAGTGTTGTAAGCGGTCTATACTTACAGATTGCATTTATAGCTTGGTTATGGGTTGGCTTTGCCCATTGATCTTTCATTATTGATGCATATTCAGATTGGTGGCTTGGATTTGGGTTGTCTATGCCCTAAGTCACATGATTTTATCTTCATGTAGAAGGGATGAGATGTTGTTACTAGGTACAATCATGGTGGAGGATTGTGGTTGACTATTTTATGCTGACAGGTTGGACACTTTGCGAGATAGATGCTCGGTTCATGGATGTGATCATGGTGCCATGGATTTTGGCATGACATGATTGGATATACAGGTACATCCTTGATGTTCATTAGCTTGGATTTTCTGATTTGGTTATGGTGGTATATCTTCTTGTTTGAGGATCATGGTTATTTGGTTTCTTTTGAGGAGCTCATGATGTGCACTTTGAGTTCTTTGATGGTTTGATGCTTTGGTTTATTCTCATGGTTAGAGGATGGATTTTTTCATCATATGTCATGGATAGCTTGGATACACGGTTTAGTGGGAGCTTGTGACAGTGATGGGGTGACAGTGCAGGATTAGTTCCTAGTTTGGTTTATATCTTCTTGGTTTGGAGAGGATGGATTTTATGATGCCATAGGTGACTTGGTACCACGGTTGAGTGGGAGTTTTTTTGGCATTGATATATTTATTGAGTGTTTACAGATGTTGGAGGTTTGTCTTAGATCTTGTTGCTGCAGAAGCATCTTTGACATTTGCATGGTGCACTTGTTATCTTCATGGTGTTTGAAGATGGTTAGATCTTGAGGACTCATGGAGTTCTTGATTATCTTCATGATATGTGGAGATGGTTCTTCATGGTGTGTGGATATGGTTCTTCCTAGTATATGGAGATGGTTTTCTTCATGGTGTGTGGAGATGGTTGCATCTTGAGGACTCACATGGTTCTTGGCAAAGGTGTGGTTTATGCTTTTATTTGGCATGTTATCCTTTGGTGTGAGGATAATTTTATTATTATGTCATGGTATACTCTTGATATGCGTTTAGAGTTGTGACATGTTATGGTATGTTCATATGGAGCATGTTATCTCTTTAGTTGAGATGGTAAGATCATGTTGTCATGTTTATGTTCCTGAGGCCATGGTTGGAACTTTGACATTGATCTTGGTTTAGTTTCTTGGTATTGAGTACATTAATCATAAGCTGGATACTTCATGATATTGCTATGTTGCATTTGGAGTTGGCATGAATTGATTGGTTACAGGTGCTCATGGATACTTAGAGACGGTGGTGACGCTGATTTCTCTTGGATTAGAGAAGTATTTGTTGTGACGGTTAATGGCTTTGCAGGAAGTCCGAGGGGCAGTCACCTGATATGGACTTGAGAGGAGATTGTTCTTAGATGAGTCTTGGTTGGAGACTTGGGTATCTTGATGAGCATTCTCATTCCCCACTCTTGGTCTACTTGGCAGTTTGCTACTTGAGAGGTATAGCCCATTGTTTCTCTCAGTTGCATTATATTTATGCTTGTCTTTCATGGATATGGATCTTGAGCTATGGTACATGAGTTAGTTCTGGAGGGTTCATTTGAGAGATGGTTTAGCATTGGTTATCTCCATGTGCATATGTTGTTATGCTGGTTGAGTTTGGGAGATGGTTTTATATTTGGGCATATTCCTTGGATTAGAAATGGTTATTCCTTGGTTTAGGAATGGGTTTATTGAGTTTGATCTTCTTGTGAGAGGCTTACATCCATGATGAGTTATATGGTATGGTTTGGGTGTTCTTGAGGCTTCTTGTTGGGGTTTAATGGAGGAGATCATTCTTGCACAGTTTACATCTAGAGGTGTGTGTAGAAGAACATGATGCAGGTTATGATTTGCATGGTTTCTTTGGTCTTGGTTATCTTCTTGGATGTTCAGTTTTGCCTACATTGGATTTGATATTGGTTGGAGATTGTGATCACTGGTTTGTGCTCATATATGTCATGTGAGAGATGACATGGTTATTTCTTTATCTCTTTCCTTTGTTGGTTGTGGTGAACTTGGGAGAACATTGGAGACTTTTTATGAGAGTTGTTCTTGCAGGATATTAGTTTATGTATTGTGGATGTCCTTGATACTACATGGATTCACTTCTTTAAGATGTGTTGAGTGGATTGGTTATAGATTTGACATTATCTTTTGCAGTGAGAGCTTCTTGGTATATATGTGGCAGGTATTGCTCTTGAGGCTTGTGATTGCAGGTTATAGATTGGATATGTTGGTGATATGAGATTCACTTGTTATACCTTTGAGGTATGGATAGTTGGATGGGTTTGGCACTTGATGTGGGTGCTATTTCAACTATGGATATTTTTGACAACTACGGATACACGTGATTACCTTTGGATCAGGTTATTTGTGCTTAGAATTTTAGTTGGTACAGGATTTTAGGATCTTCTAATGCGACAGGTTGGGTGGTTTTCTCTTTGGATGGCTTCTATGTATGTCCAGTGGGAGTGGCATAATAGGAGGTGAGATCATTTATGTTCGAGATGCTGGATACTTTGATTTTGTTGCAGGTACCAGGATGGAGCACTTGGTGTATTTTGATCCATGATGGTGGATGTGCTGGGAGGGATTGTTCTCTTGTTCATTTATGTGGCTACGGATTGGCCCTATGTAATGTATACAACAAGTGGGAGATTGTTGAGATAATGGGTGTTGCACACATTGCATAATATTGTTATATTTTATTTTGTTATGTAATGTTGTGTCTAGATGGATGTGCAACATGTAAAGATTCTCATGGAATATTATTGATGAGTTGTATTGTAACATTTTGATAATATTTTATGTAATTATTTAATATTGGGAAAAAGAATTAAATGCCCAATATTAAATGTGGGGTCAGTGGGTTAGGTAGCACATGGTTTTAGCACATGGTTTATGTAATACCACTTAGTAGTTTTGTGGGACTTGCTACTATATAAGCAGCCACAAAGGTAGTTGTTGTAAAGAGAGAGAGAGAGAGACAAGGAGAAGACAAAAGGCAAGAGTCAAGCGGGACAAGGCTTGACAGGTTAGCTAAGGGAGCATTTGTGAAGGTTGAAAGCATGGCATGGGATGTGTGGATTCATGCTTGTTCACATAGTTTGCTCGGTTGTGGCTATGGCCATGAAGGCTTCCATGGTTGTATGGCAATGGTTTTTTTGTTGAATAATACACAGTGATGGATGCTTTTGGAGGCTGAGTTTTTTCCTCAATGAGGGTTTCCCAGGGTATATCTTGTGTCACATTTTGTGAGTATGTTGTCTATTCTCTTGCATGTGGATTTTAATTTCGTATTTATTTTAGATCTATTATGGGTTATGTGGAAACGGTTATATTCTTTATTGCCAAGTTTCCTTACAAAAGGTGTCACACAGTTGAGAGAAGCGGTAACCCACTTCTCCTCTTTCACTTCTCAAGGGTATAAAGTTCCTTGAGGCTTAGCTCGAGTGACAAAATCTTGATACCAAGAGAGGTGTCTTTGGATTCACCTCCCGATCTTTAGACTCTGTCAAAATGCTGGAGTTGAGGTCATCCCAAGGGGTGATAAAATCCCCAAGTAGGCCTCCTAAAATTTAAACAAGATTTTGGATCCTAATCTTATGCACCCAAGATGACCTCAAAAATTGACAAGGGGAGAGAAGACTTAGATGATCTTGGGCTAAAAGATAGAATTATTTTCCACCTAACACTTTAGTTTTTCTGATCTAGACCTTGCAAACACACATATTTAGGATGTAAATGTTCAATTCCAACTTGAAGTATTAACAAAAGTAAAATTGATCGAAGAATGAATACACCAAGAAAATTTAGGGTCAACAAAACTAAACTCACATGCTTGGAGGCCCTCCACGTCAAGTATCAATTGATTTTTCTTTAAGGCATTAGAGATTGAGTGTGAGTTTGTTTTAAGCCCAAAATAAAGATGTGTAAAACTCAGTTTTAAGCGCACACCCGGAGGCCCTCCACATCAAGATTTGTTCAATTTTTATGCCCAAATGAAGTGTTAGCAAGACTAATGTGCATTCAAAAAATTTTCTATCTTAGAAAAACCAATAAAAACTCAAGTGAGTGGAATTTTATTTTTGTGGAGCACTTAACACCTTCTTAGATAGACCCATCCCCATATATGGTGCTGATATTGCAACCAATGGTTAGAATGATGGGTGATTAAAGAGTGTGAGTCCAAAAACAAATTCACTCAAAGTGTCTTTATTTATTTTTATAACTTAGAAGGTTTATAAAATGTAGATTCTTTTTATGCCCCAAAAGATGAAGTGTGAGATATTGTAATAATTAATTGACCTTTTGCATTCAAGATTGGATTTGTTGTTTTAATCATGCATTCATAAAAATAAAAAAAATAAAAAAACCTTGATTTTAATCCATGGCACTCAAGAGTGATTTTAGCAACATGCATTCAAAGACAAGTGATTAAACATTCAAGTTTTTTCCTTTGAGCATTCAAGATTGAGATTTTGTGTGTTGTTTTAAGAACTTTGAAGTGCTTTGTTTTAACCTTAGATCGTTCAAGATTTTTTTGGACTCAAAAGTGAAAATGACTCTTTGGACTTTGGTTTTCATTCAAGATTTTGTGTTCTAGTTTGCATGTTTTAAGCCCAAAAATGATATTCCTAGATTGTTTTGTGAAAAACCTAAGAAACATTCAAGATTTTGCAACAAGACATTTGTTTGGAACAAATAACAAAGCTTTTAAGACAATTTTGGCAACCATTTAGGACTCTTAGTTTTCATGAGATTTTAAAAAAAAATTTAAAATATTTGCAAATGAGGTTCATTTTATCCTTGATTCATGCTTTGAGTTTGATTTAGATTTTAGTGTGCACTTAGTGTTGATTTTGAACCTTTTGAAATGGAAACTTGAAGTTTTTTTTAGATTCCCAAAAATAAAGTGTTCCTAACTTTGCATGAATGCATCTAAAACCTTGATGTTGCAAGGATGCAAATGATTGGATTGGTTTAGTTTCACTTGTTAAATTTTTTTTTTTTTTTTTGCAAATTTTTAGTTTTTAATGGATTTAAGTATGATTTGGGGGTTCATTTTAAGCACTAAAAAGAAGTGTGTATGATTTTGCTTCCTGAAAAAAAAAAAATGGCCAAGATCTCCCACAAGAAGAAGAAAAATACGTAGATGGAATAAGAAGAATATAGACAAGAAGAGGAAGAAGAATTCCAAGTGCTTTGTCCACCTATACGTTTGAAAAATCTGCAAACACTATGAGATAGACTATGAGTTCCTTTGTCTTCTTCATGCTCATGTGGACCTACAAAATCAATTTATACAATCCTACCAATCACAAAAACAAGAAAAATTAGCCAAAATTAGCAAATGACATACAAAATTTGACTAAAAAAGCTAATGAAGATAACCCATGTAGGGTCCCACCGGGTGTGCCAAAATGTATATGAGCAATGTTAGTATGCTAATAGAAACCAAATTTAAATAAAGCTTCTAAAAACTAAACAAAATTCATAAACTTTAAAATAGACTAAGATGAGCTCTTAATTGAGAATATGAGCCATTAATGGGCTCTCTCAATGAGAAGCTCTCTTTTTGAGTGGCCTTGTCTAAATAGATAGGATGTATGCTCAAGCTTATGCTTCAAAAAGGGCTTCAAATGGAGTTGGAATTTGGGTGTGAGTGTATGGTTTTGATGTAAAATGGCTTCTTAAAATGGCATTATGACTTTACTTCATAGATTGTGTTTTTTTGCAAAGGGGAAGGATCCAATTTATAGGCAAGAGGCTTGAGGGATTGAGGGCTAAGATGCAAGGATGGGAAAAAGCTTATGGAAGGTTTAGATTGAATGAGAGGAGAGCACATGGATTGTTCTTCCTTACAGCCAATCAGGGAGTGACGCATGTCATAGGGTGAGAGGATGGAGGGAAGGGAAAGGATGAGTCAACAAAGGAGGCTCAAGGGATAAAATCTTCATAAAGACCCTCATAATGGCTTGTAAGAGCAATGAAAGGGCTTGGAAGAGTCATTTATGGCCTAGTGGGCTTCATAAAGTTTTATGGTTGGGATATTTTGATGGAGATGAGAGGAATTTTGACTTGGGCTTGATTAAGAAGGTTTTAAGCTTGCTTAGGATTGTGCAAATGATTAGAGGATGGATTAGGATGGTTTAAGATTAGCTTAGGGATAGGCAAGTGGATGGCATTTAATGAGGGTGGGTGAAGGAGGAGATATTTGTTAACTTTGGCTTGGGTTAGTAAGTCTTAGCCCATGTTTAGGAAATGTGACAAAGTTAGGAGGGGATTAGGATTAGGTTTAAAGACATCTTCTAGAAGAGTCTAGACTTTGGATGAGGATAAAGACTTTCTAGAATAGTCTAGAACTTCCTAGGATGAGGATGAAGACTTTCTAGAAGAGTCTAGAACTTCTTAGGATGAGGATAAATTAGATTTTTAGGAAATAAATAAAGTTTTATTTATTTCAAGGGTTTGGGTTGAGGAGATATTTATTAAAACTTTTTTAATAAACATGAGGATTAATATTTAATCTTAATTAAATATTTTGAGTTGGGATTAGGGGTAGAAAATGATGGGATTAGCCTTTAATCAAAATTAAAGAAGGATTAGAAGATTTTGGAAGAGGTTAGTGGTCTTAACGAAATTGGCCAAGTTTTGGGCAAAAAATAATTTTTTTATTTATTTTGAATTTTTTGGTCAATTTATTAATTAAATAATTAATAAATAAGAAAATAATGTTTAAATAAGATTTAAACATTTTTGGGAGGGATTCCTTAATTAAATATTTTAAATTAAGATAAAGGGATTTAATGGCATAAAAATAAATTAATAAATGATGATGTCATCAAAATTTTTTTTAGAAAATAAAAATACTTTATTTTCTAGAGGATTTAGGTGTCTACAATGTAAACTTTGATAATCTAGTTAGGATAAGAAAACAAAAAAGAGTAAAAGGTATTCCTATCTTGAGAAAATCTAAAATGGGTCTATACAAAAATTGTCAAGTTGGTAAGACTAGTTTCAAAAGAAAAAATTATCATTATGAAGAAATCTTAGAGCTTGTGCACATAAACTTATGTGGACCTATTGGAATAGAGAGTTATAGTGGAGATAAGTTTATCATTCTTTTCGTGGACAATTATTCTAAAATGATGACTGTAATGTATTTAAATGAAAAATTAGAAGCTTTTAAAAAATTCAAGTGGTATCTGGCAAGAGTAGAAAAAGAAACTAGAAAGAGGTTGAAATGTTTGAGATCAGACACAAGTGGTGAATTCATCGATAATAAATTCAATAATTTTTTCATTCAAAAAGGAATTAAAAGATAAGTATCAACCCTTGGTACACCTTAGAAGAATGGTATAGCTAAAAGAAGTAATAGATACATCATGGATTGTGTAAGAATATTAATGATAGAAAAGAATGTTGCAATCAAATACTAGAAGGAAGAAATTAGCACTATAGTACATATCTTAAATAGAGTACAGCTGAAGAAAGACTCAAATAAATCTCCTTATGAACTATAGTATGGCTACAAACCTAATGTAGGTTACTTGAAAGTATTTGGTAGCAAATGTTATATCTGGAAAGAATCTAGGAAAGCTAAATTTTGTTGGCATTATGTTATATTTGTCATTAGTGACAAAACTTATTCAATTCTGTATGGTTACCGAGCAATCTAGTGATAACCATGTTTCATAGTTCACAATATGCATTCCTGAAGCTACTGAGTGAATATAGATAGTGTGCAGTCTAGCAGCATTTACCGAGTTGACAGTGTTCACTGAGTAGATAGTGGTCACTGAACTTCACAATGTCTACCAAGTCATTAGTTTGTGTGATGAGAAGCCAATGTCTATCGAGTGATGGAATGAGCAGTGTTTATCGAGTTATAGCAAGGTAAACAAAGGAATCAGTATCTACCAACTATCACTATATCTACCAAGTCTCCAATTGTTACCGAGTTTGAAGCTATGTTGTGTGATTAATATGGACCAAGACTCTACTTTTACCAAGTGCATGATGATGCCAAGTAATGTAGTGGACACCAAGTATTAGAAGTTCACCAAGTTAGCTTACAACACCTGAGTTTCTATTAATTGGCTGACTCAGTAATATTTTGTTTGCTTGTATTTTAGCCAACCTTATAATTGTAAATATTGGAATGGTATATATGTAATGTATTGTAGCATTTTCAATGTATGAATAAATCAATGAACATATGGATGATAAATATGTAATATTTTGAGAAGAGTGAATGTGAATCAGTGGTAGAGTAGAGTATTCAACAAGGTCTACAAGGAGCAGTAAAGTTTTATTTGTCATAAGAGGTGATCTATACTTCAAGGATCTAATCAGAAATCAAGTTGTAAGTTAGATCTACTATTTCATCCTAACAAGTGAATCAATTTTCTAACTCCTTTAACATGTTAGACTTCACAATCTTTCTTTAAATCTCTTAACAGAGTGCATACTTTATTGTATGTCTATAAAACCTCTAATAAGGTGGATCTAGTACTCCAAATTTTTCTTAATAGGGAAGATCATCAGAAGTGGTCAATGTAAGCCCTAACATGCCAACTTTATACTAAAATAGTGAATTTTTGTGGGTATCATACCCACTCTAGTTTTACTTTCTATTTGGAAGGTTTTTGGGTCACCAAATATTGTGTTCATGTGTAATGAATGTTTATCTTTCTCATGCATGTAGTAGATTTTATGCTGATTAAGTTTTGTATTAATTTAAAGTTTTTGAAGTTACTAATTCACCCCTCCCCTCTTAGTAACTTAGCAAGTCTTGATTATTTCCAACAATTGGTATTAGAGCTTTGTGGTTCTCAAGATAAAGCTTGATAGCTTGAGTGAAATGTCCCTTCCTCTAATTTTGTATGACATTTCAATCCTTTAATCAAATCTTTAAGATCAAACAACCAATCTTTCAAAGATCCACCAATTTTTCAATAAATCACAAATTGGGTATGCCGAAAATAGTGCCAAAAACTTCAAAGCTTCACATATTATTAGTAAATCTAAAAGTGGACATTTTTATAAAAATTTCAGCAGCATAACAGCCTAAAAAATAAAATTTTTAGATCTCTATAACATGCACACAATAGCTCCCAAATGGAGGATAAAAACAATGCTCATTGGGCTCCCGATAACAACATAGAATAGCCTAGAAACACCACAAAAACACTAATAATCTATCACAGAAGTATAATCATGAACAAATACATATATTTAGCTCTATTTTAACATCTAAAATTATGAAATATAGCATCAAACTAAATTGATATGAAATACTCAACCGGAAACACCAAACTCTTACAAAAAACACATCCAAAAAATCACAAATCTGCACTGTTCAGCACAAAGGAAAATTTTGCATGAGCATGCACATGGAATGGCTTCAAACTCCCATTCTTAGCCTTCCTAAAAACCTGCAAACTCCCATTCTTGGGTCTCCTTCTCCATAGGTTTGGCAGCCTCTGAAGAATAACAAAGAAGAGAGCAAAAATCAAGTTCTAGAATGAGCTCAAAATGCCTCCAAACCCCTTAAAAGAGGGCATAACCCTAACTCATATTCAAGAGGGGTTAATAAAATATAATTTAATAATAATTTTTATTTATTATTCCATTGGTTTCCAAAGATTAGCCCCTTTTGCTAAAACTTCACCTTTTTGGAGCCTGCCTGCCTTAGCAAAGTTTATTATTTTTATTTATTTGAAAAGGGGACATGACAAGTCCTCCCCTCTGAAATATTTCTTGTCCTTAAGCAATGAAGGTTGGAATTCTCAATAATATGTGCTCCTTCCCAAGTTGCATCCCCTAGTGGTAATCCTTTCCATTTGACCAAATGCTCTATTACGCTCTTGTTTCTCAATATTTTCTCTCTTGTATCCAAAATCTCTTCTGATATCAAAACTAATTTTCCTTCATTATCAAGAGGTGGTAATTCTATAGATACTATGGTTTTTTGGCCTAGGACCTTCTTCAGGAAAGATACATGAAAAATATTATGTATTTTTTTGTTTGGTGGGAGCTCCAATTCATAAGCCACCTCTCCTACCTTCTTGATGATCTTATAAGGCCCATAGAACCTTGGCTTGAGTTCCTCTACCCCACTCCTCTTCAAGGTGCTTTGCTTATATGGCTAAAACCTAACAAATACCAAATCTCCCACCTCAAAAGATCTTTCAATCCTTTTCCTATCAACATATAACTTTTGTTGGTTCTGTGCATGTTGTAGATTATCCTTGAGGGACCTTATTATGTCTTGGCTTTGCTTGAAGAAATCACTTGCTGTAGATACTCAATAGACATGTGATGAGATGTTTTGTAACAATACTCCCCTAGGTGTAACCATTTCACCCAAGCATGTTGTTGATTTGAAACATAGTTCCTCAAATATCCCTCTATCCATTTATTAACTATCTCTGTTTGTCCATCTGTTTGAGGGTGATAGCTAGTACTAGGAGTGAGTTCAGTTCATGCCAAATGAAAGAGCTCCTTCCAAAAAGAGTTGAGGAATCTATTGTCCTAGTCACTAAAAATGTTTCTAGGCAAGCTATGTAATCTAAAAATTTCTTTGAAGAACAATTCGACCACTTGTGATGCCTTGAAATCAGATGTGATAGGAAATAAATGTGCATACTTAGTTAGTCTATCTACCACCACATATATGCAATCCATACCTTAAACCTTGGGCAACCTAGTGATGAAGTCCATGGAAATATTTTTCCATTTTTGTTCAGGAATAGGAAGTGGCTGCAACAACCCTACAGGAAAATTTTGCTCACTCTTGCTTTTTTGGCATACCATACATTCCTTAATGTGTTTAAGGACATCCTCCTTCATACCCTTCCATGAAAACCACTCTCGAATTTTCCTATATGTCTTGAAGTATCCCTAATGACTAGCCAAAGGTGTGTCATGAAAGGCCCTCAATATCCTCTCCTTAGTTTTTGATCATGGCACTAAGAAGATCCTATTCTTGTAATAAATCAATTCATCAACAACCTTGTACCTGTTATCATCCACTAACTTATCCAAAATCTTGGTGGCAAAAGAATCTTTAGCATACTCTGAAATTATGGAGACTTTCCAATCAGTAGAGATAGACGTTAAGGAACAAAAAGTGGGCCTTATGAATCCCATGTCCAAGAGTTCTTTAATAATTTTTTCAATTTCTTCCTTATAACCTCTTGGATGGCAGTATGGGGTTGTTATAACTAGCTTGGCACCCTGTTCTAACTCTATAACATGCTCAAAACCTCTATCTGGTGGTAATCCTGGAGGCAAGTCATTGAAAACTATACTATGCTTATCAAGAATATTTTGAATTTCAAAATGAAAATTACCTTGATTCTTTGGAGAGCTTGTTGGATGGATTATGACTCGTGCTACCCATGCTACTTGTCCTCTTCGAAAAGTCTTCTCCATCCTCTTTACAGAGACCGCCTTAGGTGCTCCATTCGATAAGCCTCTCAATATGACTTCTTTCCCATTGGAATGAAATTTAAACTCCATAGTTTGATGGTTCATGTAATAGCCTCCAATAGAGTGCAACCATTGAACACCCAATACAAGATCTATCTCCCCAATACCAACCACATAGAAGTCATCACATAACTCATAATCTCCTAAGGTCATCTTGAGGTGTTTCACCACCCGTGTGCAAGGCATAGTGAATCCATCAGCTATAGTAACATTGAATCCCTCAAAATCTTTTGCTTTAAGCCCTCTTTTCATGACAAATCCCTCATCAATAAAATTATGAGTTGCTCCACAATCAAGAAGAATTGTCAACCTTTTCCTTGCTAGTACCCCTCGAATTCGAAAGGGATGGTATCTTGGGACTCCTGATAATGTTGCTAAAGTGCCATCTTTGCTGATTTCTTTTTCTTTCTCTTCTTCTACCTCCTCCTTAGTGTCATGAAATTCCTCATGCTCATCTGAATCAGATTCTGAAGCAACTTCAATATAGTGTACTTGACCTTTTCCCAAACATCTGTGTCCTGGAACCCATGGTTCTCTACATGTAAAACAAAGATTTTTCCTTCGTAATTCACTCCTAGTCTCTTCATCTACCTTCTTTTTTGCCACATTTATCACATCTTTTGGTGGTAGTGTTGGGAAAGTCTTTTTCTAAAAATTTTCCTAATGTTGCCAAAGATTTGGGGGTTTTTGATTAGTGACTGATTTCATAGGTATGCAAGTTTCAAGTTGCAAGCTTCTTTTGATAGCTTCCTGTAAGGTTGAGGGTGAGAAAGCCTTAACCAAACCCTTAACAAAATCTTCTAAACCATCAAGAAAAATATAAACAATCCTCTTTTCACTCATATCAGGTACCATAATAGCCACTTTTTGAAACTCTTCTATATACTCATTAACTGATTTGGTTTGCTTCAACTTTGACAATTCTTTAAAGTATTCTTCATCATCCTTGAGGTCAAATTTATCTATCACTTGTTGACTAAAATCATCAAATGTAGTTACCTGATCATGACCTTGAGTAGTCATTCCATGATACCACCAATCATAGGCTGCATCTTTCAAGTGTAGACTTGCAAATTGAACAGCATCACTCTCCTTCATGGGGTTAAGTGTGAAGAAAGTCTATAATTTTTGTAGCCATGCTCTAGCCGAAATTTTATTTGTTCCATCAAAAGTAGGTGCTGTAAACTTGCTTATTTTATTTTTGAGCTCTCTTCCACTTATGTCATGCTCCCTCTTATTCTCTTTCTTGGGCATCAAAGTGTTCATCATATCCACATATTCTCTAAAAGGAATCGAACTATGAAAGTCATCATCTAAGCCATTGTAAGTAGCTCTTCATACAATCAAGTTACCTGTAACCTCTTCCATAGGATTAATGGTTGGATTTGGTACTGGTGGCTCATCTGCAGGAAAGAAAATAGTTTTGGTTGATTTAGATTGTGTGGATTTTAGATTTCTTGGCTCCTCTAAAGTGCTCCCTTTCTCATTAATAGATGCAACTCCTTGTAGTTTTTCTGTCAATATTCACAAAGCCTCTCTAGTTTCTGCCAAACTATCCACTATTTTCTTCTGAGTATTTTGGATGTCTTGGAAGAATTTCTTTTCCATCTCATTTGGATCAGCCATACTTTTCCCTTCCTTGGATTTTTTACTTTTACTTTCAACTGGAGGTTTGATGAAAATTTCTTTATTCTTTTCTCGCTGCAAATATCTTTTTTCTCTTTCACTTAGTTGCATGCGACCATAAATTTTGATATGTAATTGATTAAAAGCAACATGAAACCACCAAATTCACCAAGAACTAACATGCAAATGATTAGAAGTAGCATGCAACCATAAATTATGACATGCAAGATCTGGGTAGTTGTCAAAACTGACATGCAAACTTCTACAAACCCTCAGGCTGGCAAGATCATTGCTTTGATACCATTGAAATGTCACTTCTTCTAATTTTATATGATATTTCAATCCTCTAATCAAATCTTTAAGATCAAAAATCCAATCTTTCAAAGATCCACCAATTTTTCAATAAACCCCAAATCGGGTATGCCAGAAATAGTGCCAAAAACTTCACAGCTTCACATGTTATTAGTAAATCTGAAAGTGAAAATTTTTATAGAAATTTCAACAGCATAACAGCCTAAAAAATGACATTTTTAGATCTATATAACATGCACACAATAGCTTCCAAATGGAGGATAAAAAAAATGCTCATTGGGCTCCCGATAACAACATAGAATAGCTCGAAAACACCACAAAAATACTAAAAATATATCACAGAAGTATAATCATGACCAAGTACATATATTCAGCTATATTTTAACATCTAAAAGTCTAAAATACAGCAACAACCCAAACTGATATGAAATACTCAACTGGAAACACCAAACTCTTACAAAAAATACACCTAAAAAACCACAAATCTGCACTGTTCAGCACAAAGGAAAACTCTGCATGATCATGCACATGGAATGGCTTCAAACTCCCATTCTTACCTTTCTAAAAAATTTTAAACTCCCATTCTCTGGCCTCCTTCTCCACAAGTTTGGCAGCCTCTGAAGAATAACAAAGAAATGAGCAAAAATCAAGTTCTAGAATGAGCCCAAAATGCCTCCAAACCCCTTAAAAGAGGGCATAACCCTAACTCACATTCAAGAGGGGTTAATAAAATATAATTTAATAATAATTTTTATTTATTAGTCAATTGGTTTCCAAAGATTATCCCCTTTTGCCAAAACTTCACCTTTTTGGAGCCTGCCTGCCTTAGCAAAGTTTATTATTTTTATTTATTCGAAAAGGGGACATGACATTGAGCAAAGATCAAGAACAATGGAGATATTAAAACTTGACAAAGCTATTCATAATGAGAAGCTAGATCTGGAAATGGCCATAGCTCAACTCAAGGAAGCAAAAGAGCATCTTTTCCAATCCCTAAAAAGAAGGAAGGAACTTGCAAAATAGATGAATGACCATCAGTATGTTGATGAAAAGATTGAAGAATTTTTCCCCTAAAGTAGTTCAGTTGAAGAAAATGAGGCAATCAAAGAACTCCTAGAAAAGAATGGCTCTCTTCAAGAAGAGGTAAAGAAATTGAAAAGAGAACAAGAAATTTAGTCAATAAGATTATGTGAAATATTGGAACAAAGGAATAAGGAAAATAAAGACTTGGAGACAAGAAATAATGAAACTCAAAGTCAATTCTTTTAGCAAGAAAGCCTTGTCAATCAACTCTCCAATGCAAATGAGGAAATCATGAATCTAAGGTCTGAAAATGAAATTTTAAGGAATGATTTAATCACTAAAAGACAAACCAATGAAAGATTGAAAGCTGATCTAATTTCTAAAAAGAAACTCAATGAAAGGATGACGAAATCTCAAGTAGACATGGATCAATTAAATCAGCAAAGTGAGCATAATCTCTATAGGAAACAAGGTAAAGGAGGACTTGGATACAAAGAAGAAGGTGAATCTTCTAAGCAAGGTGCCCAAAGGAATCAAAAACCTAGTTTGCAATCACTATGGTAAGTTAGGTCATACATCAAAAAAATGTTGAAGCAATGAAAATGAAAAATTCAATGGAAAATGCTACAATTGTAGTCAACATGGTCATAAAGCTAATGAATGCAAGGAGAAACCAAAATTTGAAGGTAAATGTCACAAATGCAAGAAACAAGGTCACAAGACATCTGAATGCAGATCTAAACCATTCAATCTAGTTGAACAACTTGTAAAGGCAATATTTGGTTGGGACAACAATACTTGGTGTAGATGTCATTATTGTGGAGAATATGGACACATTGGCATAAACTGTGCAAGACATCATTTGAGAAAGAAGGATATAATAGTAAGATGTTATACATGCATTAAACCATGTCATATAGCTAAGAACTACATGAACATAGGAAAGGTTGAAGATGAAAAGAAAGCTAAAGCTGATAACATCAAAAAATAGATGAGATAGTAGTGAATTTCCAAATCTACTAAGCAAGCTAGTTCAAATGATGGTCATGTCACTCAAGAAGTGGTTGACTCCATTTCCAATTAGATTCTTAAAGGAGAAATTGGAACTATATCTTCAAGTCATATCTAGAGTAGTTCCAAATGCAAGGAAGTAGAAGATCCAAATTAGTATTTTAGATACAGAGGGATTACAAGAAATCTGGTCATACTAAGCAAGGTTAGTCATAGACTCAACTGAGCTAGGTCAGGAGTAATAAAAGTTTTGTTCAATCACCAAGTCACAAGCTTCTAAAAAGCACACTGAGTGAATGACAGTCTATCATGCACTACATCATTATGGTACCAAGCATTAATGGAGAATTTTCATCAAAAAGGGAAGAATTTGACTTCATTTTTCACTGCAACTTCAAAATACATAGAGCAAAGTGATTTCTAGGTGCATCCAAGCAATCTTGAGCAAATTTGTAGCAAAGATTTGTTCAAAAAAAAATTCTCATTTACCAAGCAACCATGGCATCTAGAAGCAATAGTAGCAACAAGGAAAAATGAGGATCTAAGATGTCAGTAAAACATGTGGAATATAAAGTACCAAACTTCAAGTTCATACTAGCAGTTGCAGAGTCACTTGACCCAAATGGAGCTCAATCACAAATTCCTCCCAAGGTACTCCTCATTAACAATATTCACACTCATTTTAAGTGTTCTGTTCAAGAAATTAGAACACTAGAGATGGATAGTACCCTAGGAGAAATGTGTGTTGATGGTTTGCTAAAACTTGAGCATGAGCATTTAGAAGTCAAAGTGTTAACCCATATCCCACATATGACAAGGAGCTTCTAGATTAAATGGATTAGGTATATTCTTAGTTGTGTGCATAATGGTTAGTTGTGGTTGGAGCAGCTAGTATTAATCACAAAGAAAATGATACATAAGATTATGGGTCTCCCTATGCTGAGCAAAGCCAAAACCACCAAAATCCTAGCCAAGTGGGATGGTAGAGGTTTGAAGATTAGTATAGTTTCTGACATGGAATTATGGTTCAACATCCATGTAATTGTACACAAGATTTATAGCTCTAATCATTTTAATAGTGTGCCATGTGAGGTAGTGGATTTGGCATATAAGGTTGTAAACAAGAATTTGGATTTTGATCTGTCAGAGTTATTGTTGAAGCAACTAAATAAAAACATGGATAGTATCAGGACATCAAAGAACAACCCCTATAAATTTGGTTCTTTGTTAACATGTCTTTTCTTTTATGTTTAAAAGTTTTTCCCATCAAAAGGATCACTTATATGGAGGAAAGACACTCCAATTTTGTATCAGATTAATGAATTCATTGCAAAAATGGCTGAAAATTTTGATAGCATTATGGATAATTATTTTGAATTTTTCAAGGAGAAGATGAACAACAAGTTTACGATTCCTCCCAAGCTTGTTGAAGACTACAAAAATGATGTATGTTTTATGGTTAACTATGATAGAGCATATATTTAGACAGCTAGGCCTAGAATTGCATGGGTGAAACCTCTTCCATATGAGGTTAACATTGATAAAACCAAAGATATTATTGAAGCACTAGTAAATGAACCAGTAGATCCTAAGTTACCTATCTTTGGAACCTATGAAGAGGCCAAAGCTAGAATTGAGCTTGAAATCAAGCTACCCTTGGCTATAAGCAAAGGCAAGAGGTAGGTAGCCAAGTTGAAAACTACAAGTGGCCCTCTCATTCTTACAAAGGGAAAAGGAGAGGATGAAGAAGAATCTAAAGAAGAAGAGCATGAATCTAAGAAGGAGGTAGAGCTAGTGAAAAAGAAGGGTAGGGTAATCATTACCAAGCCACCCAAGGTGACCACAACTATATTCACAAGGAGATCAAAGAAGAAAGGTGGGACTGAAGTTGTGTTTAGCAAGCCTCTACTTACCTTCCAAGAAAGGTTGAAATATATGAAAGAAGGAGCAGGAATCACAAACTTCAAAGCCTTAAAGTTTGAGCCAGGAACAGATGCTGAGAAGATGCAAAATTAGGAGTTAGTGATCAATAAAATGGAAAAATTGAAATATTCCCTAGATCAAATTGCCCCTCAAATTTCATATGAATTGTTGGCTAGATTGAAGCCAAGGTGGGAATCGGCTGTACAAACAACTAAAGACATATACGAACAATCACTAAGGTAATTGCTCTTGAATCTTTCAAATATAGAGGTTAAGGAAGAAATGAAAGAAAATGAAGGTAAAATGATGATTAGATTCCATACATGTTTGATTTTTATCAAAGACATTGAGCATGTAGTTAGGGATGCAACAAACATGTGGAAGAACATCTATCATTTGCACAATCCCAATGAAGACCTAGTGGAAATCAAGGATGACAGTGACAATGAGGAAGAAGATAACACTCCATGTGTTAGAATTGATGTTGAGGATTATTAGGAAGTGATGAAGGATGATGAAGAAGAGAGAGAGGGAGAAATTGATGAGGAAGACAAGGAAGGATATGAAGGAAGTGATCCAGTGAGAATAGCAACACAATTTATAGCCTCCCTTCCTCATTCTCCACCAAAGTCTACCACATCATTTGGGTTGGAGATAGCTTTAGCAAATGTGATCACAACTATAATAGACACATCATCTATTCAGTCACTATTTGCTACCTCTTAGCTCCAGGTATCAATAATAGAAGTGTCTACCACTTCATCTACCAAGCTAAAACCCTCTTCATCAACTCCTAATTCATCTACATTTGTAGTGTGTGAAGCATCCAATTCTAAAATTTTGACAACTTCATCAGCAACATGTACAATAAGTTCACCATCATGTTCTACAGTTTTGACTACTACAGCTTTGTTAGCACCAATTTTTGTTCTAGTCAATTCTTCTATTGTAAGTACTCCATCTTGTACTCCACCTATTGTTACTTCAATTTTAGATAGCACATTAGTTTTGGATTTAGTTAGCACTTCTTTCAATTTTCCTTCAGTTGGACCTATTCAAGTTTTTAGTGCAAGTCTAGCTATTTCTATAATTGTTTCTATTTCTAAGTCCAAGGTAGTAAGGTCAGAAGTAGAACCAAGGACACCTCTAAAACTTCTACTTACTATTAAGGAAATTAATGAAGACATTGATTTGGACAAGGAAATTTTATTACCAAATTAGATCTAGATACTACTACAGTTGATGAAATGAGACTGGTCAGTCAGCTTTTGGAACAAAAGGCAAGGTAGAAGTAGTTAAGAGCTGAAAGAGATAGAAAATTTAGAATAATTGAAAATGCTAAGAATATAATAACTGAGGCTATAGGTGTTGATATGGATTCATCACAACACATTTTGTTACAATTGGAAGAAGTGGTCAATAAGTTCAATGAGGATACATCTGGCCAAGAAAAGTTAATTGAGAAGGCAGAAAAAAATTTGATAATAAGCTGCTTGAGCACATTGCCCAACACTTTTCCATTAACTAGGTAGAACTATCCTCAATTTTGGGTAATCTTGAACATTATTTTTCCAATATGACATCACTTTTTGCTAAGTTATGTGATGTTATCGAGTTGACCAAGGAGATAAAAGAGAAACTCAATAAGATTGATGTAGATATGAAGGCTAGTGCTCAAAGGCTATAGCTTGATCCTAGTTCAAGCTTAGCACATCACATTAAGTTGAGTTTTTTGTCAGATATGCAGGCATAATTGCTAAGAGAGGAAGCCAGGATTAGGTCCACATTGATAGATATAAAAAACATGATCCTTCCAATTATGGACATAATGCATAAACATATTGCATATTCAAAGACATTGGTCTAGGATAACAATTTTTCTATTGTAGATCATATGATTAAAATTTTAGTAGAAGTTCAAGTGGCACTCTCCACTTGTAAAATTTTGCAAGACAACTGGGATAAGTCATTAACTCTTATTCTCAAGGTACACTCCACATTTCTCTTACATTTTGGTGTCTCTACACTAGTACATTTGACCCCATTTTTAGACCAAAAAATTCGGCCATCTATTAAAAGGTTTTAGATTGGTCAGAATATGCAAGGAAAAATATATATTTTTTAAAATCCATACCCATTTTGGTCAAAATGTTGACCAACACAGGCTTCATATTTTTTTGAAAATGAAAAAGATCAATTCCCTATTTCATTGTCAATGCAGTTGTTTGATGTTTTACTATTGGGGTTTCAGGGTTCAAAGAATAACATTGTGTTTGTTTCCATTGTAAAATCCAATGATGGTAGAAATATCAAATATTTGGCTAAGAAAAATAGGTTGTGCATTTATGTATCGCGAGCAAGAGGAGCACTATATTTCTGTGGCAATCACAACTTGTTAGATTTCAAAGAACATGATTGTTTGAGTGAGGAAATATATCTTCCTTGTCCAAGACATCCTTGTGACCCTCCTTTTGTTCTATGCATTAAAGATGCATCTTCTTTCAATCCTCTATTCTGCACATGGCCTTGTAGGGCTCTTCTCTAATGCGGTCACCTGTGTGAAAGCACTTGTCATGATGGTAAGCATCCACTCTATGTCAAACAAGTTCTTTTTCACTTCAAAGATTGTGGTCACAAAGCAACAAAGAATTGGTCACAAGATGAGGAAAGAAAGCTCTGTTTGGAGGAAATAATCTATGCATTTGATAAGTGTGGATCTTCATCAAATCTTTGGTTTCTCTGGCTGGTCCTTGGAAGTAGAATCCGGGTAAGTAGTTTGGATCTTCTTTTACATTTTAGGCCAAAAACAAAGATATATGGTAGGATGGAAGATAGTACCTAAATATCTAATGTCAAATGTCCCTTCAAATCAAACAACTCATAAAAATTATTGCATGCACTTGAATTGCAATAAATCTTCTCTTAATGCATTAAGTGTAGCTGGTAAATGCTTTTATCTACTATACTGTAGATCATTGCCTTATGTGTCAACAAATAGAATCAATACCATGAGGAAAAATACAAAACTTGCAGCAAACCTCTCAAAGAAAAGTACCCAAAGGAGATACCACTGAAAAGAATTTAAAAAATTCACGGTACTTTCCTGTGAATTTTGCCCATCTTTTCTCATGTATATACATAGAATAGGAAAAGAATCATTCTCTATACAGTAAGCTTTGATCTTTTGATCTGATATATTGACTTTAAGATTGGAACTCATTATCTTCTTTTCATACTATCTAAATCAAACCACCTCTCCCAGCAAGCATCCAGAACTTTATCCCAAATTTTTAATCCTATTTACTACAACTTGTGTGAAAAAAATGAAATTGTAGATGGGCTACTCAAATCCAACACTCTATGCAGCCATTTTAGAACAAGAAGCATTTTCATATCTACATTCTATCTTGTGTTGTGCTACATTTAAGGAAGCCTTGCATATGATAAATTTTCTTGTACGAAAGCTCCACAAATGGTTGTGTAGGTGTGTCTATGACATCAGCAGCACAAAACAAAACTCAAGGATAGCTCTTCAAAGAGCAGAGGTAGCTACTCACTATAAAAAAGCATTTTCCAAATGTTTTTAAGTTTATCAGCATATCCCTGCATCCCCTCTATGTAACTACTACTATTGAAAATAGATAACGAAAGACTTATAATCAATTGAAAAACAACACACGATAATTTGATCAAATACATAAGAACTTCATTCAAATCAGGTCAAGTGACTTACGCAAAGATTCTGTGTGATTTTCTATTGTTGAGAATGTCAATGGGAAAAAATGATCACAGGTTGCTAGTTGAATATTATGACCCAACCAAAGAAGAACTATTTTTGTAATGAAATGAACCAAGACTACTTTCTTGCAATTGCTACTCCAATCCATAATTGCCTATGCATAAATAGGTAGCATTAATAAAATGTATAATATATGTTCAAAATAGTGATTGATAAGATACAATCCATAAGTGATGAAGGAGCATCCAGAGGTATAAGGGCAATCATGTGTCACCCAAAAAAATGTACTTAGTTTCTATTTCATGTGTTTTCATTTTGGGATACCCATTTGGGTCAAATAAAGGTTCCAACTCTCACAGTTCCACTGTTAGTGTTCTGGGTTAGAGTTTTTAATCACCTTGGGATATGTGTAAATGCCAAAAAAAATAGGATTATTTAATTGAGCCATCATTTTGGTGAACTAGAAGGTGTAAATTGGTCATATGTTTTTCATTGTAATTTAGAGCATTCCAAAAAAAGAATCAGGTCAAAAGACCCCACAATTTGAAAGTTATCATAGTTTTTTTATTTCTGGAGACATCTTAAGAATGCTTCAAAGTCAGGTTAGGGGAATTAAATGACCTTGAACAAGGCCAAAAAATGGGGGAGGATCAAAGCTCATCCATAGGGCTATAGAGCACTTTTAGAGATTTCTATAAATGTAAACAGTTCGTCAATCAGAGCTATGGTTCAAAAGTTATGCCTCTCGAAAGTTCGGTTACTATTTTTGGATTCTTCTAATTTTGTGCTGACTTCTAATATGACTTCTAGAGCCTTCTATTTGGTCAGTGAATGCTAACTAGCACTTTCTAGAATTTATTCCTAATCCTTAACCCTCTAGGGTCTATTTAAGAACATTTTTGGCATTGTAAAAGGCAGTTGGGAATGGAGTTTGAGAGGAGGTACTAAAAGGAGAAATTATCTCCAAATTTATGCTATTGTAAGCCCATAGGGCATGTTTTGAAGTTTTTTTTCTCTATACTGAATGTATTAGCATATTTACATAGTTAATAAAATTTTCCCCTTTTCTATTATGTCCATTCTGTGCTTGGGTTGTGTCCCCATCAATAAGTAGGAGGTATTTTTCCACAGCAAGTCAAATTGTGATATTGCTATCAAGGTTTAATTTTGTGATTTTTAAGTCAAAGTCATTGACCCATATTTCATGACTAGTGGTTCACCGAAACCATCTCTCATGAGAATGAAAAGAAAACTTAGCACTCATTGGATCTAGTTGGTGCTCACAAAGGTGAAGCACGGAGACTTCTTGGGAGGTTACCCATCCCAGTACTACTCCAGCTCGAGTGCACTTAACTATGGAGTTTCATCCATGGTTAAACCCACTCTACTTGCAACCCCATTTGCAAAACCTTCACCAAGTGTTATGCCTTATGAATCATTCATTAGAAAGCCCCTTAAGTGTATCAATTGATAAATAAGAGTTATTTTTGCACCAGTCAAATTGTGATATTGCTATTAGGATTCAACTGTGTGATTTTTGAGTCATACTCATTGACCCATATTTCATGAGTAGTGGTTCACCAAACCCATGTCTCATGAGAATGAATGGAACACTTAACACTCATTAGATCTAGGTGATGTTCATAGAGGTGAAGCACTGGGACTTCCCCAAAAGTCACCCATCCCAGTACTACTCCAGCTTGAGCACCTTAACTATCGAGTTTACTCTATGGTTAAACCCACTCTGCTTGGAACCCTATTTGCAAAACCTTCACCAAGTGTCATGACTTATGAACCATTCATTAGAAATCCCCTTAAGCTCATCAATTGATAAGTAGGAGATATTTTTCCACAACAAGTCAAATTGTTATATTGCTATCAGGATTTAACTGCATTTTTGAGTCAAACTCATTGAACCATATTTCATGAGTAGTGGTTCACTAAACCCATCTCTCATGAGAATGAATGGAACACTTAGCACTCAATGGATCTAAGTGACGCTCACAAAGGTGAAGCACCAAGACTTCCTAGGAGGTCACCCATCCTAGTATTACTCTAGCTCTAGTGCACTTAGCTATGGAGTTTCCTCCATGGTTAAACCCACTCTGCTTGTGACCCCATTTGCAAAATCTTCACCAAGTGTTGCGCCTTATAAACTAATCATTAGAAAGCCCCTTAAGCTCATCAATTGATAAGTAGGAGATATTTTTCCACAACAAGTCAAATTGTGATATCACTATCAATATTTAACTGTGTGAGTTTTGAGTCAAACTTATTGACCCATATTTGATGAGTAGTGGTTCACCAAACCCATCTCTCATGAGAATAAATGGAACACTTAGCACTCACTGAATCTAGGTGATTCTCACAGAGGTGAAGCACAAGGACTTCTCGGGAGGTCACCTATCCTAGTACTACTACAGCTTGAGTGCACTTAACTACAGAGTTTCCTCTAGTTAAACCCACTTTGCTTGCAACCCCATTTACAAAATCTTCACCAAATATTGTGCCTTATGAACCATTCATTAGAAATCCGCTTAAGCTCATCAATTGATGAGTAGGAGATAATTTTCTACAACAAGTCAAACAAAGGCAACATACTCCTACAATGTATGCATAAACCCACAAGAGCAAACAATGCTCAAGATGGGGCCATAACATAAAGAAATAATTTCTCAAAGATTGTTTACTTAAAATCTAAGTTACTAGCCTTTGTAGTGGTTTGGGTTCAAGTTCATAGGTCTAGTTTGAGGAGTTTATCAAAAAGAATCTAGTGTTGAGTTCGTCAATACAAAAACATATAAAATAAAAAATATGCATATTTACAGTAGTATTTCAGTTCAAAATACTAATGATATATTAGTGAAACTCAAATATTATAATATATATTAAAATTAAATAATAATAATGTCAATTGTCAATAGTGAGTCATCATTTTAAAAATGATAATATGGGACTTACAGAATATCATCACCATCTATATTAGATGATATAGGTAGTGGTAAATTAGAAGAACCACAAATAGGGCTCCACTAGCATTAGCATTGGCACTAGCACTCCAATGCCCACAAATTTGCCCATAGTCATCATCAACATCAAGTGCAGAAAAGTGGGAAGTGGAAGATCTAAGTCAATATGTTATGGGCTTATTATCTTAGTCCCTTGTGTCCCCTCTTAGCCATTTTGTTTAAGGAGCAGTAGATTTGAATGCACGTAAACCAAGTCTTTTCTTTTTTTTAGTATAGCCAATTGTACTTTACTAAGTAGATCTAGGAGTGTGTGATCTAATTCCTCACAAGTGTAGATGAACTAGCAAGCTATTGCGACAAAATATAAGGGTTAACAATTTTTTTTTTTTAAATTATGATATTGCTATCAGGAAACTTTGTAGTTAAGTGTGCTCAAGCTATAGTATTAGGATGGGTGACCTCCCGTGAAATCCCAGTGCTCCACCTCTATGAGCATCACCTAGACCCAATAAGTGCTAAGTGTTCCAATCATTCTCATGAGAGATGGGTTCAGTGAACCACTACTCATGAAATATGGGTCAATGAGTTTGACTCAAAAATCACACAGTTAAATACTGATAGCAATATCACAATGTGACTTGCTATGGAAAAATATCTCCTACTTATAAGTTGATGAGCTTAAGGGGCTTTCTAATGAATGGTTCATAATGTACAACACTTAGTGAAGGTTTTGCAAATGGAGTTGCAAGCAGAGTGGGTTTAGCCATGGAGGAAACTATGTAGTTAAGCATGCTAGAGCTGGAGTAGTACTGGGATGGGTGACCTCCTGAGAAGTCTTGGTGCTTCACCTCTGTGAGCATCACCTAGATCCAATGAGTGCTAATTGTTCTATTCATTCTCATGAGAGATGGGTTCCATTCATTTCATTAAATATGTATCGATGAGTTTGACTCAAAAATCACACAATTAAATCCTGATATGCTATGTTAAAATATCTCGTACTTATGGATTTTATCTTATCAATCACCGTTTCAGACATATATTATACATTTTATCAATGCTACCTATTTTTGAATAGGCATTTATGGATTGGAGCAGTAGTTACAGAACAATAGTCTTGGTTCATTTCATTATAAAAATATTTCTTCTTTAGTTGGGTCATAATATTCATCTAGCGACCTCTCAAAAAAATTATATGCTCCAACCCTCGAAGCAAAAGAACCAACTTCACTTAAGTCTGAAATTTCACCTTGACAATGTTGCTATCTTCAGCAAATGATGGACATTATAATCTGTTTAAATCTTATACATTTCTTCTTGCATTTTGCTTCTTCAATGATCTTCTCAAATCCACCTTTTACAAACTCTGTTAATATTTGTGCCTTTTATATTTGCTTCATATAAATCTGCCTTGTTTGCACTTATCCTTTTCCCAAATCAGCACATTTTATCCTTCAATGTCTGCCCTTATTATCCTTTCAAATGTGCACTTGTTCCTCTTATAAGTCTTCCATAGACATTATAAATCTACATATAATATCCCTTGTTATTTTATATGATATATCTTTATCATACACACGATGGTGTAACGCACCCTAGCAAAGGGTGTGTGGAGAGGGTCATTTGGTTTAATGATCTAGGAAGATCAAATTTTGAATGTAATTGGACCAATGGTCCATTTTTGTAATTGATGTTTTGAAGACTAAACTATAAAGGCATGTATTGAAGTTAAGGGAATTGTAATGTTAACATGCACCTAGGAGGCTATTGAAAGGTCAATTTTTCTGGGGATCTAAAGGCCTATAAGGTCTAAAACAAATGTAATATGGCCTCTAAGGCCAATTAAAAGTTGTGAAAGCACTAAAAGTGCTCAAAAGTTACAATTTGCCATATTGGCAATTTAGGCCTAGTAAAGCTTGTAAGGGTTTTAGGTGTCTTTGTAAGGGTTAGTGAAGTTATAAAACCTTTGAAAAGGTTAGTGAAATATATTAAAGGCATATATGATTGTAAGTTGTCGAAGTTGACACTTTGTGTCAACTTAGACAACAAATTTTAGTTTATAACTAACTAGTAATAGTTAGATAGTTAGATAGTAGTGGTTATTTACTGTTGTTTAGTTATTTATAAGGGATTTGTTGAGTGTTTTGGGGAGAAGTAGAGTTGGGGTGGTGAGACAAGGCATTGTGAAAAAAATTTAATCAATGAAATAATCATGTTCTCTACAATTCAATCTCTATTCCATGGAACAATGAGTTCTTATGATGTATCAAATGCATTTTGACTAATATTTAATGTGAGAACATTTTATTATTTTTGTTATCTTTTCCACACATTCTTTTAATTTTCATTGCGGGTTGAGTAAGGAATAATAGACTGGTGCATTCAAACCAGTGATTGGTTAGGCACAGTCAACTGTACTTATTCTAAAGTTTCCAATGTAGATTCTCTCCTACCACCTATAGTCACTGTTACTAGTGGGAGAGAATGAGGTTTTGATAATTTATTTGTACTATATTAACCAAATGTAGGAGAGTGGGAAAACTTGGTGTAAGTGTAGTGTTGGATGGTAATTGCTGATGGAGGTTTAGCTCGAATTACACACTAGTCTAATAGACAGTGGATCATTTCATGTTTGAAGATGTTTGGGGGGTGAATCCTTCATGTTGGGACATAAATTGAAGTGTCTATGAAATTAGTTTGGCCTGGAGTGATCTGGAATAGTTTTTTTGATCAAATCCTCATGGTATATCCCTAAAATCAAGGGTTTAGTGGCTAGGAAAATGGGTATGGGATAAAGTCACAAAAGCCTAAGAATCTATGGTTTTGAAACATTAGGAAAGACTACTTCAGCCTTTGGAGTCATAGGGATGAATGGAGATGTGTGTTGTTTTCTAAACATGAGGAATTAGGCCTAGTGTGGATAGGCTAGGGGTATTGGATCTTGGGTATGGTCCAAAGGAGATGGTATTGAAACTTAGGGAGGATTTTTAGATCCCAAAAGGGTATCTAAAACACATTTGAGTTTCCTTGGTGGTTTGGAAAAGTTGGAGGAAAACCCAAATTAGTGACTGGTGAGGGCTACTAGCTTTAAGGGCTAGATGTGAGTGTTGGGTAAGAGATTAGTGGTCCAGAATGAAGTTATGAATGGAACATGGTTGTTAAGCCATAAGAAGATGTTTCATGAAGGAAGAATGAAGGTTGAGGCCTTGGAAGAAGTTATGGTGTTTGGGAAGCATTAAGTGCACTTGGGTAGCCTGGAAGGAAGTTCTTGAGGGGACATTGGAAGTGAGGAGTGTTGCAAAGTTGATTAGATGTTGCTACCTGATAACAATGTTCATCATACGGCCATTTCAATCTGCAAACCTCTACAATTCCTCTATTGTGCTAACAATATACTTGGCATTAATGACAAAATGTCTAAAAATAAAAAAGGGAGGAATCATAAAACATCAAGGAACCAATTAATCGAGCAAAATCAAAGCAAATAAGAAGTTAAATATGAAAATCATCAAATGGGAATAAGAAAAGATCAGCACTTTAGACCATTAATAAAGGATTGATCAAGAGGATTGTCCATTGAATCAGGAAATTCTAAAAAGTAACTAGCAATATACATATATACATGTATAAATTTAGCAAGTTTCTTGAGAATCATAAAAAGAGGTTATTCAAGGAATTGATTACCAATTCATCTTGGATTCGTAATTTATTTTTAAATTCTTTGGAAGATACAATAGTCATGGTTCCCTCAATTAAGTAGCCCATGCCAAGTTGGTTTGCTTGTGGGCCACAGGGTCGAAGATTTGGCTAGTTGTTCTACTCTAGGGTTAAGTTGTGGGTGACAGTCTTTGTGCATCCTACCATGCTTTCCCCTCAATTTTTTCTAAATGGTTGGCTGTAAGAAATATGTTATGAATAGATCCAATGCATTTAGGATACTCTTTTTTATAATAGGATTTACTTATGATCATTGTCCAATATTTTCTTCCCTTGAAAAAATTACTTGTTCATAAGAAATTCCATTTTCAATAGCTATATTGATAAATTTCCTATCTAAAGATAATTTCTTGGATGTATATGTAGGTCAATCTTTACTAATCAGTATTAGTTCTTTTGTGCACTCTTCATCCTAATTTCTTAGATAATACTTGATGATTATATTTTTCTCATGCAGGGGACTACTGTTAATTGTTGTTTGATCTAGTCATGCCTTAAACTCTAAATTTTCCTTTAATGAGTACTAGTTGCTGGTTGGGTATTGATTATTTATCACTTAGATTCACATCACTTGTATCCCTTTCAATGTTTAAACTTTAGATGAAACCCTCCTTTATTGGTGGGAGGGTCATTGCCTTCCATAAGGATTTTGAGTCACTACTTTTCATTGTTACCTTATGAGTAATATATTATTCCCCAAATTGATCTTTGTATCCAAGCAGAACACCAAACTAGCAGAGATGAATAGATTTGTTAGTGTTGTGATATGGGTGTGGTTGAGACTAAGACCCATTTCCTATTCTATTGTCCGATCTACTATGAGATTTGAGGGAGGCCCCATTGCTTATTTAGAGATTGCAGGTCCCTATCCTCATTCTTCAGGTATTATGATCAGTGGTTCCTTGCACTCTATCTCTAGGAGGCCTTCTATATTTAGGATCTCACTCTTCAGGAGTTTTCCCCCTTTGGATCTACAGCTCTTCACTAGCTTATCACTTCCTTCTTCACTCCATTTACCTCTCCTAGAGGAACCAAGTGATCTAAGAGCCTGTCAATTACTATGCCCCCTGCCACTCACATCAAATTGGTGCAACCATGCAAAGATCATACACACATACACCATCAGTGACTATGGCACTGTTCTATCCAACAACAGGTTCATAATTCTCCACATATAGATAGTTATCCTTTGGTTTTGAGCTGCTTTTTGACAAGTATGAACTGTTGGTTGTTTTGTGGTTTCACGGTCTCTCTTGCATACTGTTGTTTCTCTTTGTTTGGTTCTTGCTCTATTGGTTTTATATTTCTTGGACACTGTTTGGTGGTCTTGCTGTCTTTTGGCCTCTATTTGTAGTTTCACTCCCTTAGGCCCTTTTGTGGTCTCTTGCTGGACATTAATATTTTATCTTATCTTATCTCCCTTGGATCTCCTCCTTAAACAAAACCTTTTTCCCCTTTATATCCTCTAGTGTGAGGGAGAGTCACACCTCTTCATAATGGCTAGAACCTTCCACAATTACTACCCTTTGAAAGGGTCATGACCTTTCATCTTTGCTACCCCTTTGAGTCACTTCATTTGTTTCTTCCCCTTAATTCTTTTTGCTTCCTTCTTTCTTATTTCCTCCCTTTAAAATGAACTCTTCTTTCTTGTTGAGGGAGTGTCAACTATTCATTATTTATCTCTTGACCTTTCATTAACTTAATTGACTTGTAATTATATTACATTATATTATATTATTGTTATTTTATCTTTATTTAAAAAAATGAGACATTGCAATTTATTTAATCAATTCTACTGCTGGTAGAATATTCTATTGTATATTCTTTGTTGTTCAATGCTTGGTGCTATATTATGTTGTGAGCTCATTAATGACATGATTTATATATATTGGGGATAGACAAAGATGACATGGCCAGTTGTTGCTAGGTTATTCTCATATAATATCTGCTTCAAAAATATTGAGTGTGATAGTGATTGTGCTAACACCTACAGAATAGATTACATAAAGAAACTATCATATCTAGAAAGGAGTAAGAACAGTGAATACAAAATTTATTCTCTTATTTGACAATTCTCATTTGCAATAATTTTATGAAGTATTTCTAACTCTTTCTAAACTGGTGGATAGGATGGTAGAAAATTTTAGACTGTTGATGGTGTTGTCATTCTATGAGCTTATTTTGGATATACACTGCCGACTTCATGTATTGTTGATTTGTTTAACATTTCACATAACTAGCTCATAAATGTGAGTTATTAATGTTTTTGGTCAATTTTCATGTAATGCATCCATGTTAAGTTAATTGGTAAAATTTAGAGAAACAATGCTCCATTTTAATTTCTACCTATTTATCATCTATTTAATTAATTATGTGATACGACCCCATCTTTTATATTGTGCCATTGACTTGTTTTCTATTTAGAGTCTAGACAATAATTTTTTGTTAAATTCAATTTAATGCCATTAATTAAAATTTATTGAATTTTTTAGTACATGAGATTATGCATGGGAATCCTTTTTTTTTTCATTGCACTTCTTTATTAGTTACTATTCTACTGATCCCTACTTTCCAATTTTGTACTCTTCTGCATTTGTACTTGTTTATCATGCAAGAATTTCAATTCATCCAATCTCACTACTGTTCCATAGTGCAACATTAAAATTTCATTTAGTTTAATTTATCATATTGATTCATATGCTGGAAAATATAGAATGCAAATGAAAATGGAGAAGGTGACAACAATTCTTATGCACAGATACCCTTATCCACATGAACATTCATAGCATGCTATGATTGTAGTTGTGGTTGGTTCTCTTTTCTTCATATTAGTTGATAACTTCCAAACTCTTATTCACAAGTTGGATAAAAAAAATATAAAGTGGTGGTCTATATATGCATGTTTCTTTGGTTTTCTCTATTTCTTTTCCTCTCCTTTCCTGGGACGAACCATTCAGCCAAGCTACTTAAACTTCAGTCGATGGTACTGCATAAATTTTCAAATATGAAATAAATTATGTGTTTTAAAGCTTAAAATTTATTGGATAATATTTATATGGCTAAGTGAAATTTTTTTCCAAATATTCCTTGCTTAAAAAAGTTCTGAACTAAGGAATGGATTTACACATTGTAGGTATGTGATGTGGCTTTTAATTGTTGGCATGTATCATTTACCAAGCATGCAGTCAATGGGAGTCGACATCAAAATGGATGTGTCTCTATTTTTGACATTATTTGTATTGTCTTTCTTGGCTCTTTTGGTTTTCCATATTACATTTCTTGGGCTGTGGTATATGGGCCTCATTGCACACTTTGTAGGAAAGCGGCCTGATATTCTTACCATTCTGCAAAATAGTGTTGTAAGAGCTATTTTTTGACTGAAACTAATCATATGTTAATTTTTTTGATATGATAGGTTTAGCATTGAAACCCAAGCCTTTCTTCTTATGATTAAGTTAATTTTGTCTATTGTTGCTACAAGTTTTAAGCATAGCACATTGTGTTTTTTATAGCTATTGTGGCAATAGAGCCCCAGCTAGAACAAAATCATTTGGAAGCAAAGATTTTTGTCTTGTTATGGATACATTTATAAAAGGGTGGCCACAAGTACATGAATTGAAGGAGCAAGTTTTCTCTAATTGGCTTGCATATGTTGGATCTGCAAGTGACTACCTAGTATTTTCCAAATGGGTTACTTATGGTCAAGTAAGTGGCTATCTATCTGAGAGTGACTTTCTTATCTCCAATCTAGGAATACACAATTTACAATTATATTTTTTATTGGACAAACTATGTTCCAAAGTAACAACTAATCTTTACAACTTAAGTATGTTTTGAAGTAAACAAATAAATTTGGATTACTGTTGTTTCTGGATTAGATCATGTGTGAGTTTTTCTATTCAGAAATTCACAGATGGTCTAATCTAGAAACAACAATGATTAAATTTATAGATTGTGGAAATCTAATACCATTAAATAAAATTTGGTCAATGAGAGTATCTTTACTAACCATATGTTTCTTTTGCAGTCATTTGACATAATCTCACCTATGTTTTCTTTGTGGGCAACATTTATAGGATTATACATTGCAAATTATGTAGTTGAAAGGTCAACTGGGTATGTCACATTGAAAATTGCTTTACAAGGTTGATTGTTTTGAAATTATCATTTGTCACTTTATCTTGACTTTTGTGAAATTTCATTATTTATGTTTCAATTTGTATTTTTAGATGGGCTTTGACACATCCTCAGTCATCATTAGTTTTTGATATTCGGAAGGCATCTACAGCTCTGAATTTCTTAGACATGGTTCCTTGGTATTCAGGGTATGTACTCTATTCCACTAATTCCAAGGTTTATTTTTGCCACTGAGCAAGCTTGTGTTAGTGATTCAAGATGACAAGAGTGTATCGTTTCAGGACATCGGTAGATTTGTTCAAGAAAACATTTGATCTTTTGGTATCTATAACATTGTTTCTTGGATGCTTTGATATATGAATGATGTAGGCATGTGTACTCAATATATCAAAGTTTCTTAATTTGTAACCTTGTTATGTTATTCTGTTTCATTGTAGTAAGTAATTGTGATATTAATTGCCATGTTTTAAAATTTGTCGAGTCTTACTTTGTGTGATAATTTATAGTTGCTTTATTTGATTAGGCAGAAATGACTAAGGCATAGAGTAATGACCCAAAGGAAGGTTTTATTTTAATCATCTAAGTGCAAGAGAAGGACTATGGTTTGACTTCATGGAAGACACTGGGGATGGTGGCAATTCTACATACAGTGTTGCTTGATTACTTGCTCAACCTTCCCTTCAAGTAAGCCACAACAATATTGTTAAAGAACTTCCACGTGGAGACTTACTTCTTATTGGAGGAGATCTTGCATGAGTTGATTCTCATTTTCACTTATGCTAGGATTAATCAAAGAAACAAAAATGAACTCTGCAAATGATTCAAATTTTTGCTTGCCCAATGATTTTTTTTGTGGCAGTTCTATACTTGAAGGATTCATATGTTGAAACCAATGATGAAAGTGTGACATGGATTAACTGATTGGTGCCTGGGCTAGTTCAGAGTAATTTGAATGGATTTTATTTGCAAAATACTAAATAGTGTAGATTACATATATTTAATATTAGCTAGTGAATTTGACTTTAATTCTAGAAAAGAATGGAAATGTTTTGCATGAGGGAATGACATATGTATTTAGATGTTGCTTTTACATGACTCCACTAGTTAGATCTCACTCTCTTCAAAATGAAAGCATTGAGAAGTTAAAATATTGAGTAAGATAGCTTGTAAGAATCTGTGAGTGACGACACACTATTGTTTATATATACTTTTTAAGTCACAGTGTATCCAAAAGCTCAATGTAGGATTAAATCACAAAGTCTTCTAGTGTATCTGCCTAAGTTTTTCTGTAATGAAATGTAAAATTTACACAAACCTTAGCAAGGGAAGTCTGATATTAGTAGACTAAGGTTACTAAAAGATATGATTTTTTGCCAAAGGTTAATTGAATGAGAAATCAACATAGTGAATTTGACTTTAATTCTAGAAAAGAATGGCGATGTTTTGTAGGAGGGAATGACATATGTATTTAGATGTTGCTTTTATATGACTTCACTAGTTAGATCTCACTCTCTTCAAAACGCAAGCATTGAGAAATTAAAATATTGAGTAAGATAGCTTGTAAGCATCAGTGAGTGATGACACACTATTGTTTATATATACTTTTTAAGTCACAGTGTATCCAAAGGCTCAATTTAGGATTAAATCACAAAGTCTTCCAGTGTATTTGCCTAAGTTTTTCTATAATGGAATGTAAAATTTACACAAACCTTAGCAAGGGAAGTCTGGTATTAGTAGGCTAAGGTTATTGAAAGATATGATTGTTTGCCAAAGGTTAATTGAATTAAAAATCAACATAGCTTATGTGTGGTAAATATTTCCCTACAACCAATATATTTTATTTTTTTGGTAAAATATTTTGTTTATTTAATTAATTTAGCTCTGGAATTAGCCTGGCCTAGACTAGGGGAGGTTACAACAGGGGAAAACACCATCCCAATTTTACAATTAGAGTGGGACCCATAAACATATTCAAAACAAAGCAAAGGACAACACAAATAAGCTAATAGATAAGAAGTTAACCTTTTACACCACCATTGGTATGGATCAAATAATCATGTCAAATGATTTTGGAGCTTTCTTTGATTTTTCCCCTTACAAAGTGTCCTAACCTTCTTCCAACTCTTTCTGCCACTCCTCTGTGTTGAATGGGTGTCCCCATCATCATAGCTGATGAACACTCACCTTGTAGCCTCCTCTCTTTTGTGAAGATTCTTTCACCTTGTCACCTAGACCCCATTGGTTATTTTTTCTCCCTACAATCTGGAGTTGCAGAACCATTCCTATGTTTCATCCACTTATCACACCCATCACTTACAGTGCTAACATTCTTCACCACTGCATTTCAAGATTTTGTGCTTGCAAATTACAGCTTGTGATTTTTTTACAAGAGTAATAGGTAATGTTTCATGACAGATTTTCTCACTTGAATCTTTTGTGCAAATTTTATTCAAAAATTCAGGGTTAGAAGAGGCGGGCTTTGTACATTTAACTATTGCTTAAGTGACCAAGCCATGACTAGGTCACAACAACTTAATAATGTCCACATTACTCGAGCTAGGGTTGAAAACTCCATATCTAACAATAACATTATTTCCTATGAAAACCAACTACCCCCACCTTTTCCTCTAGTGGGCCAAAGGAAGACAAGGAAAAGACCAGCATCTGAGGATTCCACCATGCATTCTTTACATGATGCTACTAGTTGGTTTGACTTTTTGTGTAGAAGAAGTTTTCTGTTAAATCATAGAAAAGTCAAATGTTCTATTCCAAAGTGAAGCATAGGGTTTTGGATAATCCATCCATAAGAAATAATCATCATGTAAACCCTATATCATCTCTATTCATAAATTTTCAGGAGTGAAATTTTGAATTTTCAAAAGAGACGAATATGCTGTCATATTCCTTTTCCTTTCTCCCGGGTTACCTTTCTTCCTATTTTTCCCAACCGTCAGATCCGACTAGATCTACCGTTGTCATTACCTCGCTATGACAAGTTGCATGCTTATTAAGTATGGCGAGGTAACGAGTGTTGAGTATTTTAAGAGGCGGGACTGTAAAGTGAAGATACGACGATCAGAGATTTGCTTATTAAATGATTTATTGTGTAGGTACACTTTGCAAGTTACCGTCCAAAAAGGATAGGGACCCACTAGAATATTTGACATCAGAGCCGAAATGATGGTTTTTCCGGATGTTCCACCACCTCGCTATCAGAAAAATCAGGCACTTCGCCATTAGCAAAGTAGCGAGGCCACGTGAAAATCTGAAGATGATGACATTGCATCTTTCTTGTATCATAATTACACCAGGTGGCATGACCAGTCATAAATACCATTGTCAGAATCAGTTTTAATTGACATAAGTGATTACTGGGTAACCCTTGCATTTTTCAGCATGAAATCCTTTTAAGTGCCAGAGCTCGCTACCTCGCTATCAAAAAATTTAGGTGCTTCACTGTTAGCGAGTTAGTGAGGCCTCGTAAAATGGTAAAAGATTGGCAAGATCTTTGGTGACGTGGAATGATAAATGACTATGGTAAATTTTGACATGTGCCAACTATGCAGAGATCTGATTCTCATTAATGCCTATCTGACTGAATGTACAAAAAATCCTGAACGTCAGCTTGAAGTGGATCAACGGAGCTCGCTACCTCGCTATGACAAGTTGCATTCTTGTTAAGCCATGCAACATAGCAAATATAAATTAGGAGATCCTGTGCTTTTTCCTCACCTTTGATTTGGTAAGTAATCAACGGCTCTTGTCTCCTCGCTATGAAGAGTTGCAAGGGAGATAATTATAGCGACATAGCGAGTTGGGCCCGCCGCCTTCCTTCTTAAGAAGCCTTGTAGCATATCTTTCGATCATTTCTGAATCAGATCAACGATTGTTGCCGCTTTGCTATGGCAAGGTGCTCGTTCTTTATGCATAACAAAGTAGCGACATGCTGACACATGTTCTCAGTCATCAGTGGGTCCAAATATAAGCACCATCAAAGAAAGAATTATGTACGTGGAAAGTTCTCATTAGGTAAAATAACTGACATGGCAAATACAACTCCTAGTTTTTCTCTCTGCACCACATGATCGTAGGATCTTTGAAGATCGACGATGCAATTTTAAATGAAAAATGTAGTGCCACTCTCTGTATTAATTAGACAAGAAAGCTTAATCTGTGAGGAAAAACATAGTACAATACAGAGAGATTTCATCAGTTTCATCTCATGCGAGCAAAGATTTGGAGCCATTCTTGTGTAGAAGCCATTACTGAAAGAAAAGCGTGCCAAGGTCTGATAAAAATTGTCAAGTTGTCTATTCGTGGAAAATTTGCAGGAATACAGAGGAAAACAGAGATAGAATTCAAGTAATACTACCATAATCTTCGTAAGCTTTTAAGTTCTAAAAAGATAGCCCAAGATGCCTCCGAAGAAGGGATTTTCAGGTGCAATAAACTACTTGGATAGAAATGTCCATGATGATTTGCTTGAGTTGCTTCCTGAGTCTACTGTAGAAATAGTGCAAGTTAAGAGGTTAACCTCACTGAACCCTAAGCTAAGGATAGCTGATGGATTGTATGATAAGCGTAATTGGGTTCAGGATGCTCAAACTTCTCAAACTGGTTTGAGTTTATTCAAAAAATGGTTTGCAGAAAGGAAGTTATATGCCCCTCATGCCAATATATGGAATTTTGATCTTGGAAAGCTTGTTGTCCTCAGTGTGTTTATGAATTTTGACCTGCTTGAAGCTATAGCAAAAAATTATGACCAAGCCACTAAGGTAGTGAGAAGAATGGATGGTGAGGCTTTAGTTACCATCAGTCCCGAGGAGATTAGGAAGGTTTTCAGTCTGGGACCTCTCACTATGTATCATGTGCCCATTAATTTGATAGAGTTAGAAAAAGAATATATGTCCAAAAGGGATGTAGTTAGACAAGGTGCACTGAAAGCCCACATAGGCCGAATTGGAGGCCTCCCAACCATAACATCGTCTTCTAAAGAACCATTCAAGAAATCATGCTTTAATGCCAGGGCAGTAGAGATATATAGGACCCTGTGTAGAGTCTTCGGAGAGGGCAAAGAAGATTTTATTCTGGTGAGCTTCATGTATATGATCACCCAAATCTCCTCTTTTGGTGTGGAAATAATTTTTGATTTTGCATCTTACTTGGCTAATCAGATTCACCAGGGATTGGTGGGGATTGCAAAGGGCAAGGTGGAAAAGGTTTGGGGTCAGTACTCCCTATCGATGCATATGTTTCTTTTTAAAGGGGCCACTTATTTTGGTAAAGCAATGGTTTTAAATAGGGAACAAGAGGGGGAGGCAGTGCCAGTCCAATTATGGAGTGTAGACATGACTTGGGAAGCAGAAAATGCTAGCTTTGTTAGATTTGATAGGCACTTTGCCTCCAAACTAAGATGCCTCATATTGAGTGATAATCCCAGAATTCCTAAGGCACTAATGCATCTTGTTAGGCCTATGGACAAACCCCATAGTCTAAAAGTTTCGCATAATTGGGGAGATATTATCCCATATTCAATCTCAACTGTCATTAGGGTCTATGGATTCAAAGGAACACCCCATGTACTACCCTATCAGGTACCTTTAAAGGTAGGGATAGCTGAATTTCTATGGCAGTTGGGAGGAGTGGAGGAGGCCTTTTTGCACAAAAGGGGAACATGATCAATTTTTCCTACTTGCACTATAGCCCACCAATTTGTGATAACTAAAGAAGGGTGGATCTTTCTCCACAAAATTTTGGATAAATATAAGATGGCAGTGTCTCATGCTCATTTTTGTGATACAAAAGGTTTCTTTAACTCTGCTCTTAGACTTAGAATCAAGCTTCGTCTAGTTCAACATGAATTCTATTTTCCTGAAGATATAATAAAAAATGAATATTCTCTCCATGAGAAAGAAATAAAGAAAGAAAAATGGAGAGTCTATTCAAAAGTTTTGGAGTTTATTAATTGTTTTGACAAAGATTACAGTCCTCTTAGTAATGCTGCAACCAATGTAGATAAGATAAATAAGCTCATGAGTACTTTCTCTGAGATAATGGAAGTAATGAATGAGAAGAAACAACATTTTATTGATTCTTTTCCAGATAAAGCCAGAGACGTTATGAGAAAATTGGGTTTCACCCCCAACATTGGAATAGGTCCACTGGTGGTACGAAAGAAGACAGGATATACTATTGTTCGACAACAGATGCCCATTGTACACAAAGAAAAATAGGTAGTTGAATCTACCAGTACTGTCCTGGAAGAAAGACCCCCTGAACCTTCTCCCAAAAGAAGAAAAATAATAAGGGAAGAAGAATCCCCTGATGAAAGTTACTCACCTTCTCAAACTCCAATGAGAATTGAGGAAGAGCAGCTCACCAATGAGCAATTTGAACAAATGGGGTCACAAGGAGAAATTTTTGTTACACAAGCAGAAATTGATGAAGGGAACCCCCAGGAACCTCCTGTGCCAAGTTTTGAATTAACTGTAGTAGATTTCAGAGGAAGGGAATTGGACCTTGTTTTGGAACAAGCCAATCAGCAATTTTTGTCTGATAACAGTTTTGTAAGATCTAGGGCTTTCCATCAGTTTGCATGGAGGGTAAACATGCACATTTTTGAGCAAAGGTGTAAGAATATGAAAACAGAGCATCCAGAAATGGATGAGGCCTCCATTCAAAATAAAATAAAGGAACAAATGATGCAAGAGTTCTAGATTATAACCCTTGATGAGGGTAGACAGATGGTAAAAAATGCAAATATTTTATTATTGCCCAATTGGGATATTGTTGATGCATTAATTTTTAATTCTGTATCAAATAATTTAGGACTACAGGATCCAAATAAAGAGGAATTCTTGGGTACAACATTGAGCAATGATCAAGCTGCCCTTGTTATGTGGTCATTGAGAAGAGGATCCAGGACTACTTCATCACAGCCTGATGATTCAGGACTAATAAGGAGTATCATTGTAAGGAGAGTTGCTGATACTTCAAATGTATAGGCAGCCCACATGAATGTGGATTATTCTAAATTTTCCTTGGCCACTGTAGAAAGAGAAGAGAAGGAAATGATTGATATGCACAGTAAATATGAAATAGTGGTGGATGCTTATAATCAAGACGTAAAAAGGAGAATTGAGCTGGAAAACAAGGTACCTCAATTGGAGAAGATACTTGGAAAAAGGAAAGTGGGTGAATCCAGTACACTGAGAATTGCATATCCTCCAAAGTCATCTTTTGGATTAACCCCTATTATTGAAATACTTGACACCCCTAAAAGACCCCAATTCTATACTACAGAGGAATTTGAAGCAAAAAAAACCAAATTACGTGAGTGGTAGATAGAATTTAGAAATCAGCAGGAAGAAAAATGGAAGCAGGGTGTGACATATTTGACGGATAAAATACAATGGTCAACTTTTTATGATCAGTTGACAAGGATTGTAACCCTCATGGATGAGTTGAATAAAGAAAAGGATGGACTAAATTCTCTTGCACAAAAATGGAGACAGAGAAATAATGATATTACAATTATATGTATATCTGCAGTCCAAATGCCTTATCATCAAATTGAAAAGATTTTTGATTTATTGAATAAGTTAGAAAATTTTGAGAATGAAAGAGATTCTTTATAGAGAAGATTGATACTCTATTTTTCAAAATATCTTGTTGAAAAATTCACCCTATTTCCTTGTGCTTTAGAATCTGTTGATACAGTAAAGGAAAAAGAAAAATGGAAAAAGGAAATGGATGAATTATTCGATAACAGAATAATAAACATCATCAGTGAGACTGGCCATTGGTTTTGGGCAAAGACAAACGAGGAGCTGGTAAAGTACAATTGTATTATACTGCTATGAGAAAAGAATTTGATGATTTAGAGGAAAATACAAATTCTTTAATAAAGATACAAAGAGAAACTCTAAGTTTTGATTGGCCAGATGATGATACTTTTAATAAGTGGAAAAATTAGTTTAGTGAACAGATGCCAGGAGACAATGAGGAAGAAGATGCAAAAGTAATAGTTACCCTTGTAATCAGCAATGATGACATGGAAAATCCCCAGGTTAAAGTGAGTTTGTAGGTAACAGAAGATGATACATCACTTATAGACCTCATGGGTATGTACTCCGAAAGTGAAGAATGACTGCAAGGTCAGATCGTGCTCTTGTCTCAACAATTCAGAAGCATAACAGAAAGGGACCCACCAAGAAATGTTGTTAATATTTCTGTTATTTTGTTTTTGTCTTTCTTTTGAAAGGACACCTGTCACCTTCTTTAGCCTGAAGCTTGTTGCATCTCACACTATTTAAGTGAGATCCTAAGGCTAAAGAATGGTCCGAATTCTATTTTTACTAAGTATTGTGCTTAGTCCTATTTTTGGTCCAAACATTTGGAAAGAAAGTTTGTAGTATACTTTTCTATCAAAATTTCTGAGAATACATGAATGTAGAAAGAACTGTGCTTCTTTTCTGAAGGTCTTTCTGGGTCTATTGTAAAGGATATACTATTTTCAAAGGAAATGAATACAAATTATGAACTATCCCCATATTAGTTCTTTCTAAATTTTGTCTCCTTTTAAATACTTAGCTACCTTGATGTTGTGTGAGTAAAAGCTTATGCAATTGATTGCAATCTAGTAGGGTTGTACATCCATTTGTTATTGCTGTTAATTCAATGGATTAAATAAGGGCTCTGCTGAATGTGATGAGATTGCTTAGGTATTGAAAAGGATTTTTGAATGATAAATTCTGATAAGAATTGCTGATAAGAATTTTTTGCAAAGTAACAAATTAGATCTAAGAATTTACTATAGACTCTGAACCCCAATGGATTAGGCACTGATCGAAAGTATTTCAGCCAAAAGAGAAGTATATTATGACTATTTTTTTCAAATACATCATAAAATCAAATTTTACTTTTATTTCCTGTAAGATATTCAAAGTTGGCCAGCACTTGCCTGCATGGAATGTTTTAGCTTCATTTAGCCATTGCTGTTGAAAACATCTGCAGATCTATAGAAGATTTCTTGGCCATATCTATTCAAGGGATGTGTTTACCAATTTGGTAAGAGTTATGTATATGTTTAAGGATTTAGAAATGAGAATCAAAATGAAACTAAGAATAATTCTCATACAATTGTTCCATTTTTGAACCATCCCCGGGTACACCTGCCCTGGTTTTTACAGAGCCAAAAGAGTAGAAAACCATCTGAGGTTTTGTTGAAGTTGGGTCCTAGTACTTTGCATATGCAAGTGACAATGAGAATTGGCTATTCTTTAGGTTGTGTATGTACTGATATCTAGGTATTAAGCCTTTTGTCGCTTAGTAGTTTTAGCACTATTTTAACATCTAAAAAAAACACCAACACTACTAGTCCAGCTAAACATCGAGCAGTACTTGGAGATGTGACTAACATGTATAAAGATGGAGAACCGACTTTGCTAAGAGTTAGGACACGTAAGGTAAAACTGAATTTTATTTTGCATACTTATGTTGGTTTTAACTTTTATATTCGACATGTTATTTTAGGGAGATGATGAGAAATGGTAGTGTAGTCTAAATTGTATGGCCAAAAGTCTTCTTTAATTTAGTATTCTATGCACACTAGGGTCTAGATTTAAATTTTACATATATTCAAGAGCACCTGATACTATTTGTGTCATATCTCCTCTGTTCTCACTTGAAGAAATTCTCACTATTGTATGTTGAATATTTTATGCTTTCCTTTTGGATATATATAATTTATTTGTATTGTGATATGAGCTTAGGCTGCATCCCTAGGTAACAATAGCAAAGGAAAATGCCAAGGAATTATTTAGAATGTCAATACAGATACCAAAGTTGCAGAAATTGAAAAGGATATGATACTTGTTCCTTGCAATTCCAAGGATCATTCTTGCAATTTCATAAACTAATTAAGAGTACCTAAACATATAATTCATTAAGTTTTGTTTTCTATTTTGATCAATTTTTCCAAATTCTCTTCTTTTTACTTTTTACTTACAGTTTTGATCTTCTACAAATGTTAGGAGTTCCTACCATTCTAGTCAAATCTCATGAAGGTGTGGGGTGCTCAAGCCATTCTCACTATATTGATAATGATTTGGACCATGGTGATCCTCAGATGTGTACTGCTTATGCCATAGAAATTTATGATAACTTATGCATTATATAGGTTTTCTCTATTCACAGTGATCTTTTATTCTTGGTCCAAAAAATTTATATTGTTCAATTGAGCTGATTTGTTTCTATGCACTTTTCTAATGCTTGTTAGTATAATTCTCACTATTGTCAGATGTATTATGCTTTTAACAACTTCAGCTTATTGTTGTAAATTTTTTGTTATAGGCATATACCTATAGATCCTTGGATGGATCTAAAATGTTCTACAAAGGAAGCTACGAATTACTTTGTTTTTATGTGGTGTGCTAGATATAGATTTAGTTGATAAATATCTTCACTAAAAATTGCATATTTTTGTTAATGTCCTAGGCTTAAATGAAGTAATATAGGTACTTGAAGCAAAAAATTTACCAGTTTTCATGTGTCAAGCTAGACTGAATTTATGACATTTTCTTAAAGGTTCTTTTGATTAATACTTACAGTCATCAATTACTTTTTCAGCTAAAATGGTGAACATTACCTTGTTACATTGAAATAATTCAATAGGAGATCAATGCAAATATGAGGGGCATACTTGTTGATTGTCTTGTTGAGGTTTGTTGCTTATTGTATTTCTTCATGCTATTTATATATTTATTTTTCCCTATTGTAGTTGTGCAATTAATTTTGTATAATCAATTCAAAATTAGATTGTTGTAATAGGTTTTTGAGGAGTACAAGCTTGTGCTAGATACACTTTACTTGCATGCTTGTTGCCTTGTGTGTGCTTCTTGCCTACTGTAACATTTTCCTTTCTTTTCTTTTCTTTGGTCAATTTTTAACTACTGATTTGATGTCACTTTTAGGAAGTACGAAGAAATTTGTGCTCCACATGTGGAAGAATTTTGTTACATTATAGATAATACTTACACAAGGGAGGAGGTACAATTTTCCTTTTGTATTGCAAGATGATTTGTCACATCTCTCTTCGACAGTATTCTTAAAATGAGAATTATCCTTATCTTAATACTAATAGGTGTTAGAAATGGAGATTGATGTCCTAACTTACTTGCAATATGATTTGACAACACCAAAAACTAAGAGCTTTCTCAGGTAATGTGGGAGATAAAATTATATATATATATATATATATATATATATATATATATATATATATATATATATATATATATATATATATATAATAATTTTATCTTACCTTCATAATTTTTTTTCATTTAGGTTCCATCTCTACATTTGGAATTCATGGGCAATTATCTTGCTGAACTCACCCTTGTTGAGTATGACTTTCGCCATTATGTTCTGTCAATGATAGCTGCATCAGCTGTATTTGTGACAAGGATGACTCTTGATCCTAGAACTTGCCCCTAGATAATGTAAATTCCATCGAGTCATTTTTTTGTTTGGTCTTGTCTGTACTAAAATTTGAACAGGATTTTATTGTCCTTGATCTTCAAAATCCTACGCTAGAACATTACACAGGCTATAAAGTATCAGAGATGAAGGATTGTATTCATGCATTGCATAATTTAAAATTAAATAGTAAAGGGTGTGCATTGACTATAGTCAAGGAGAAGTATTGCCAACACAAGGTATTTGAATATCTTCTGGCATTTAAAATTCTAAATTTATCACCCCCATAGTCAATAATTTCTAGCAGCTTTCTTTTGTATTTATAGTTCAAATGTGTGGCAAACTTTTCTTTTGTACTATGATTTGACAGGCTTCTATAAAGAAAAATCAAAAGAGAAATAATAGTATTTTATGCATTGTAGGTCAAGATCTAGTGCACAAGCTCACCAGAGAGTTGATAACACTGAAAAGAATCAGTGAATAGGTCGACTCCCATTGATACCCCCACCACCAAGACTTTAAAATATTGATACTCATGGCTAGCAAACTGAGAAGACAATGGATTTCCTCAATGGTGATTCTTACGAGTCACCGACTATTGCAACTCCACCAACAACTAGCATAGTCAATGAGAAATACACACATTCACCACTAGTATCTCTTTCTCAGCAAACTTTGCCATATCCTTTGAATTCACAATCAAATTCTCCATATTGAAATGGAGGTTACTCTTCAGGGATGTCATCAACACAATAGAATGAATACCAGAAGTTTCCACACCATGGCACAAAGTCATATTTTAACAAATCTAGCCAGGGTTTGCAATGGTCAAATCTAGCAAGGCAGTCTCTTAGTCCACAACAATCAGTTCTATTATATGGGCCACAATCATAGAATTCAAAGGCATCAACACAAAAGACTTCTGAAAGCCTTCCTCTCACTCCTTGGGAAGTGAAGCAATCACAAAATACATCACAACATGTAGATAATCTACAAGGACCTCCCATATATGATAGCAATGTTATAATAGTTATTCCCCCTCCTCCAACAAAGTACAATCAGAGAAAATAGTTTTTTCAGCAGCAACAAGCTTTGGGTTTTGGCTAGTCTACACATGGTTACAGTGAATCAACACATGATGAGTTGATATTAGGGACAAAAAACATCTCCATTCATGATGGAACTTACAATGATGCATATCCACAACAATCTTTAACTTCTAGCAAACAAGTTAAACCTGAAGATAAGTTGTTTGAAGACCTAGTTGACTTTGCCAAGGCAAAAAGTAAAGCTTCACCCAGTAAAAGTGAAAGTTTAAAAAAATTAAAGGTTGTTCTCTGGGATGGTTTGTACTACATATCTTCAAGTAGCTTTCTATAAGTGATGGTTTAGGTGTAGCATCAATTTTATTGAAGCCATTGTATAGTCTTTTGTTCAATTGAGGTTTAGTACTCATTATGTGCTATATTATTCTTAGTGCACTGCAATTTAATTTATTTTTTGTTACTTTTATTTTTTGATATGAAATTCCTTTTGAAGATTTGTATATTGAAACAAACTTATGTTCTTACCTAGAAGGTAAATGATTTTAGTAACAGTGCCAAAAGATCCATATATATATATATATATTGCAATGTATTGTTGAAGCTTGTTCTATTTCAGATCTCAAGTAGTGTGTGAGCATTATCTTTTCTTATCATAGTATTTGTGGGAAGTAATTGCCTATGTGGCCTTGCACTATTCTATAGTTCACAATTTGATTGTGGCATTTTGTTCGAAGAAAAGCTTCATAATTACAAATCTAGGATTTTTTAATAGATTGTTTACTTGTGTGAGGGGATAAAACCCATTTTGGTGCCCTAAAATAAGATAACTATATATAGAAACTCAATCATTAAGACATTTAGTATGGACGTGAGCTATCTTGATGGAACTATTTTTGATAAGAGTAGGAAAGAATGGTTACTGTTGATTTTTTTCAAGCATTCTATAAAATAGTTCACATGCCTTGCATATGATTTAACATTTTGCATGCATCCTACACTCTCTCATCTGGCTGATGATGGATTATGGAGAGTGGTCTAAAACAAGGATGTTAAAAAACACACACAATCAAATCCAAAAGGAAATTGCATTACAAATGGATTGTGGAAATTTGATATTGTTAATTTTGCATGCATGTCTACTAGGACAATCACAACTTAAATGTATGTATATATATGTTTAAGTTGTGATTGTCCTAGTAGACATGCATGCAAATTAACAATGACATATTTCCACAATCCATTTGTAATGCAATTTCCTTTTGGATTTGATTGTGTGTGTTTTTTAGCATCATTGTTTTAGACCACTCTCCATCATCAGCCAAATGAGAGAGTGCAACATGCATGCAAAATGTCATATCATATGCAAGGCATGTGAACTATTTTATAGAATGCCTAAAATTTTTTTACACCCATGCATTGGTAGAAATTTCTACCTTCATTGGTCAAATTTTTTGACATTCATTGGTCAAAATTTCTACCTTTATTGGTCAAAATTTCTACCTTTATTGGTCAAGATTTTCTACCTTCATTGGTCAAAATTTCTACCTTTATTGGTCAAAAATTTCTCTCTTCATTGGTCAAAATTTTGACCAATTCTTGGTAGAACTTGCACCAAGGCTATGGAAGTTTTTCAACCAACGTATTGTTCAAAATTTTGACCAACTAGTAGGTTGGTAAAATTTTGACCAAAAAATTTCTGACCAATGGGTTGGTCAAATTTGGTCAAAGTTTGGTCAAAATTTGGGTCAAAATTTTGACCAATAATGGTTTAAAAATGGTCTCAAATGTACTAGTGCTATTTGAATATATTGCATAATTATTTGGCATTATTGTCAAAAGGGGGAGTAAGTGGTAAGAGACTTGTGGAGAAAATAGATTGATATATGTACAGAGAGACTATGTATATATTATGTAATATGTATGGGGGAGATATGTGAAAATGTATATATAGTAGCTTTACAAAGATCAATTTTGAAAAGTAAAAAATCAGCATGTCAGTGTACATAAGCCTTGGCTCATAAGTGTTTTTGTCACTAATGCCAAAGGGGGAGATTATTGGAATTATGTTATATTTTTCATTAGCGACAATAGTTATTCAATTCTATATGGTTATCGAGCTCATCACTTAGTCTCCAGTGTATACCAAGCAATCCAGTGGTAACCATGTTTCATAGTTCACACCGTGCATTCCTGAAGCTATTGCGTGAATATAGATAGTGTGCAGTCCAACAACATTTACTAAGCAAACAATGTTCACCAAGAAAATAGTAGTCATCGAGCTTCACAATTTCTATTGAGTCATCAATTTGTGTGATGAGAAGCCAGTGCCTACGGAGTGATGGAATGAGTAGTGTTTATCGAGTTTTAGCAAAGTAAACGAAAGAATCAATATCTATCGAGTAACACTATATCTAGTGAATCTCCAATGGTAACCGAGTTTGAAGCTACGTTGTGTGATTAGTATGAACTAAGCCTCTACTTCTACCAAGTGCATGATGATGCTGAGTAATGTAGTGGATGCCAAGTATCAAAAGTTCACCAAGTTAGCTTACAGAACCCAAGTTTCTATTATCTGGCCGACTAAGTAATATTTTGTTTGCTTGTATTTTAGCTGACCTTATAATTGTAAATATTGGAATGGTATATATGTAATGTATTGTACCATTTTCAATGTATTAATAAATGAATGAGCATATGGATGATGAATATGTAATATTTTGAGAAGAGTGAATGTGAATCAGCAGTAGAGTAGAGTATTTAGCAAGGTCTACAAGGAGTAGTAAAGTTTTATCTGTCACAAGAGGTGATCTATACTTCAAGGATCTAATAAAAAATCAAGTTGTAAGTTAGATCTACTATTTCATCCTAATAGGTGAATTAGTTTTCTAAATCCTTTAACAAGGTATACTTAACAGTCTTTCTTTAAATCTCTTAATAGAGTGCATACTTCATTGTATGTCTATAAAACCTCTAATAAGGTGGATCTAGTAGTGCAAATTTTTCTTAATAGGGCATATCATCAAAAGTTCTCAATGTAAGCTCTAATAGGCCAACTTTATATTGTAGTAGTGAAGTTTTGTGGGTATCATCCCCACCCTACTTTTACTTTCTATTTGGAAGGTTTCTAGGTCACCAAATATTGTGTTCATGTGTAATGAATGTTTATATTTCTCATGCATGTAGTAGATTAGATGAATGAATGATGAATGGAATATGATGATTAAGTGTTGTATTAATTTAAAGTTTTTTATTTTACTGATTCACTCCTCCCCTCTCAGTAACTTAACAGGTCCTGATTATTTCCAACAAATTTGACATCAAAGGTGATGAAGGCATATTCCTAGGATACTCCTACAAAATTAAAGCATACAAGTTTTTAAATTTGTCTACTCATAAAATTATAGAGAGTGCACATGTGAGAATTGATGAATTTGCATAAAAGAATGAAGAAAAAAGAAACAAAGAGCTTGAGGATTACATAAGATTTGTTTACTACAAATCTAATTCCCTACCAAATCTATCTAGAAGAAAGGAGGCTTCACCTCTTGAGTTCCCAAAATCTCCAATAGCTACTGAGTTGTCAAAAGTTTAACCCGAGTCAGAGGCTACCAAGCTACTACAAGAGAAAACTGAGTCTAATAGACCTGAGGCATAGATATTGGGACCCAAGCTTAATACTAAAGTTCATAATGAAATTAGTGAAACACACTCCAAATCCAAAGAACTTGTGTTAGCAAGATATGTTAGAAGGCATCATGCACCTGATCATATCATTGGAGACAAATCAAATGGAATAATGACAAGAAAAAAATTGAAAGGTACATGTTTACTTGCTAAATTTGAACCTAAAAAATGTTAAAGATACCTTGGATAATGAAATTTGGATTCAAGAAATGAATGAATAAATAGAACAAATAGGGAAGAACAAAACTTGGACTATTGTTCCTGTTGAGCTGTCATTTTGCATGATGCTTAACGATATGAATCCCTTCGAACTCCTTTCTTGAAAAGCTAATCAAAGGATCAACCCTAAGGTTCTAGGTAATCTTGTGACCTATTGAAATCCATTTAGTTGAAGATAAATATGTTTGTACAAAAAGAGGCCTTTACTTGTTCAAACTAATTTTAGATAAGATGACCAATCTGCTTGTTGTTTCAAAATTAACCACAAAAGAGATATTTTTTTGGTATTTTTTATTTTTTGATGAATGCAATCTAACAATGCAACTATATGAATTCCTAATTTAACCATGGGTTAGTAAAGAAAATAAAAAAGATAGGGTAATAAGAAGTTTAAGAAAATTACTTGAAAGGGAAATTCCTAACAGACATAAGCCACTGAAACAACACATCTATGAGTTAAGCTTTCAAAAAGATTGGTGGGTAACCAATGAAAATAGGAGTAGCACTTTCTTAATTCCACTAATGCAATCATCGATGGGAATTCAATAACCATAAGATGTTTCAATTTTCATCAAATCAAAAGGCCATGAAAAGTGTGCTCATGTGAGACAAAAAGCTATGCAAGAACAAAATGGTGATCTCTTCTCAAACTAAGTACGTCAGTAGAATTTGTAGACCTATAGAAAACACCAAAATTAAAAGATTTCACAACCAAAAATAATGCAATAAACTTTTTGCTCAATTAGATTCCATGCACATACATCCATAAAATATAATACGCTTAGGCAAGATTCACTACACTTCGAATGCGAGCACCAAAAGCACATATTATTGTGAAATAACAACGGCAACCTAGAATACATATTACATTCCTAAATTTATAAGAAATTATCTCCTCAATTTGTGTTGAGATTGAGAAATCTCTTTGTGCAAAAATATGCTTCTAAACTATTTTTTAAAAAAATTTATATATGTACAAACTGACTATCTAAATGGTGCTAAGTAGGACTCCACCCTTGTTTATATCATTTAATGGGTGTATGAGTCTTTACATGTCTTAAAAAAAATCAAGTACAAGAAAATAAGAAAGAGAAAGTCTTTAGTTGATGTAGGAGTGGCTAGAAGTGGAAAAAATAGAAGCTCCATCTTCACTAGGCATCCATAAGAGTGCACTTGTACACCTAGCACACTAGTGCACCAAAGCACCTCAGAAGAAATTTGTGCAAGGTGTTAATTTCACCAAAGAAAATCAAAGTTCTTAGTTTTGAAAATGGTTTCTAGGTTTTTCTCAAATGGGGTTTTAAATCACTTTTGTGTACTTACTTTGATCCTTTTGATTAATTATACCCTCTTTATAGCCAAAAAATTTCATAAGAAAATGCACTTTGCACACCAACACACTTGCGCACCAATGCAGCAAGGAGAAATTTGGACAAGGTGCTTAATTTGCCCAAAAATCAAAGTTCTTAATTTTGAAAACTGTTTTTGGTTTTTTCTCAAATGGGATTTTAGATCACTCTAGTGTACTTATTTTCCCCCTTTTTTATGATTTATTCTCTCTTTATAGCCAAGCACTTTCATATATTTGAACTCTTCTACTTCTTCTATCAGAAATTCCAAGGCACCTGTGTTGGATTATGTCATTAATAGTTGCATAAGATGAGGAACCTATTCTGGTGCATGTGTCCAATCTCTATATCTTTGATCTTTTCTTCTCTCTAACTTCTCTTAGAGACCAGGTGATTTAAATGATCAAATCTTTTAAACTTTTTCACAAGATTTTCTAGGTCCTTTTAACTAGCTTTTTTGGAGGTCTTTAGCTCAAAATTTCAAGTTGAGACTTTCATTAGTTCCTAAAATTGGGCAGCCAAAGGCTCCCTATTTTATGGACTAAAATTATATTTTTAATTCCTCCTTCCAACAGTGTAAATGATTTTGATTTCGAACCTCTAGGTCAAAATTTATGATCCCGACAAGTTAAGGATGTCTTTTTACCTACACAAAGAAGCAAACATTAGTCTAAAGATTTGAAAATCAAACCTTAAACAAACCCTAATTATGACAAAAAAAGACCAAGAATGAAAAAACATTGCAAAGCATGCAAAAACATCATTTTAGCCCTTGATAAGTGTTGAGCTATCATTATGCATGATACTAAATGGTAGGAATTCTTACGAACTCCTCTCTTGAAAAGCTAATCTAAGAATCAACTCCAAGGTTTTGGGTGATCTTGTGACTTACTAAAATCCATTTAGTTGAAGAGAAATGTCATTGTTCACAAGGAGGCCTTTGCTAGTTCATTTTGATCTTAGATGAGATGAAGAATCTGCACACTGCTTCAAAATAAAACATGCAAAAAGAACTATGTTTTAGTATTTTTATAATTTTTTATGAATGCAATCTAGCAATGCAACCAGTATGAAGTTCTATTCTAACAAGGGGGTTAATAAATAAAATAACAAAACTTTAAAGCAAATAATATGAAGTTGAAATCCTAATGGACATAAGCTACATAAAACAACATGTCTGTAAGTTAAGCTTTCAAAGAAATTGGTAGGTAACCAATGAAAATAGGAGCAGTGCTTCCTCAATTCCACTAATGCAATCATCGGTGAGAAACTTAGTAATCATATGATATTTCACTCTTCATCAAATCATGAGGCTATAGAAAGTGCAGTCATGCAAGACAGAGAGTTAAGAAAACACAATTTGATGATTTCTTCTCATTCTAGATATGTCAATAGAATTCATCAAAACTGTAGCAAACACTAGAACTAATAAATCGCACAACTGAAAACAAAGCAATAAACCTTTGGCTCAATCACAATTCCATGAATAAAATTTACAAAAATATGACACATTTAGGCAAGAATTACTACACTCGAAATGTGAGCACCAAAAACACAATTTTATTGCAAAATAATTGTGGCTTGAATTACATATTACAATGGATTATTTATAAGAAATCATCTCCTCAATTTGTATTGAGAGTAAGAGATATCTTCATGCAATAAAATTCTTTTAATTTAATAAAACAAACTAATTATATACAAACTAACAACCTAACTAGTGGTAAGAAAGACTCCATCCATTTTTATTCATTAATTAGATGCATGAGGCTTTACATGTTTAATTTTTTTTTTTATGAGAGTAGAAAGAATGAGAAAGCCTTCAATGGAAGTGGAAGTGTCTAGAAGTGATAAAAATGGAAGTTGATCCTTCATTGGGCATTTTTCAGAGTTAAACTACTGTCTAAACGTGTTTTTGATGCATGAAAAGCTCTATTTTTGGAATTGGTAGTTAACCATCGGTGGAACTTATGGAAATGTGCACCTACAAAGCTATGGACTTGTTGGCTCCTGATTTAACAATGTTTAAACAACCAAGTATGCAAGGCAAGAATGCGTCTATGGGCAGCTATCTCCAATAATGGACACACTTCACCAAGAACCTAGGCCAACTATAAGGCTATACTCCTTCTGCACTTCTGGCTCTGTAAAACCTAGGCGGGTAGACCTATAGATTCTTTATATGGTACCAGTTATCAAAGCATACACTGAATCTAATGTAAAGCAAATAAAAACCCCTAAATCTTCTATACTTACCCAAGAATCACAAGCATGAAATAGTTAAGAACATACTTCATGAAACTGGCAAGCTAAGTGCGGGTTAACATTGAATAAAGTTCAACATAAAAGGGAAAAATGATTTAATATGTTGATAACAACAAGACCCAAGTATGAGCAACAGAACTTAATGATCCTATCTATGACCAGTGCCTTATCCATTGGGAAATTAAATGAATTATAACCATACATCTCCTAGAAATCTCAAACATATCTCTACATCAAGATCCCTGATCTATCCTTCACTTTGTGAACTGACATCTGCTACAGAATGAATCTCATACTTAGAACATCCTATCATGAAATCTGCAAACCCTGTGATAAACAGCAAGCAATTACATGGCTCTTTGTTCCATAAGCAAGATATTTTAATCACATACATTTCAAAATGAAATGTAACCTAATTCATGCTCTTTGATCAAAAATTAGAAGAAATAACAAATCCATAATTAGGAGACAAGATTCAGACTGAACTTCAAACCTTTGTTGCTCTTTATTTGCTTTCCTTGAAACCAAATACTTGAAATGTATAGAAAATAACTCATAAATCACCTAACAGACCAAAACTATCTACATAAAACATAAAATGTTGTTCAATACCATAGAGAAATGTTGGGTGTGTGGCTTTCATAGCCTGAGCAGAGCTCCAAGAATAGGAAATAGAAAACCAACCAACAACCACCTATTTCAGAGAAGAAGAAAGAATATGTATGGAGAGGGAAATTCTCGGATTGAATTTGTAGTCGACAAGTGTACCCTCAGAATTCCTTCCCAAGATAACTAAAAGCTTCTCTCTACCTTCTCTTTGTAACTAAAAATCAAATCCTTTCATTTTGGCTCATAAAATATCTCAAAATGTAATGATGAAAGGATGTAACTAATTCTTGATACTAAAATGAATTCACTTTAAAGGTGAAAATCCAGTTCAATGTAACTTCTAAAATGTAAGAAAACTACTTAAGGATGATTTTCTTCACATTTAGGTTCCAAAAGGTCTTCAGAACTACCCTGTAACTAATTCAGATGCTCAAAGATTAAATCCGATTGTTTTGTTGCCAATACCTCAAATTTCACAAACTGGCCTGCAACATGAACCGGTGAACACCTGTGCATAATCTGACTCCATAAATAGAAAATTCAGCTCTTCTCGATTTCGATGGTATATTAGAGTACTAGTATTTGATAAAAATTTCCCAAGTTATGCTTGTTTGAAGTTTCAAGCTTTGTTCACAGGTTTGCACATTAAAATGCCAAAATTGAAAAATTAAAAATAATCTATAGTTTGAACTATAGAATATTTAAGAACTAAAAACAAAATTTTCAACTTTGATTGATTCAATGTGCACACATGGGAATATTTTTGAATTAAAAATTTCCTTTTACCCTCCAGATAATCAGACAATGCCACTTGTCAACCTTTGACTTGCTCTGACCATCATAGCACCACATCATCGAACACGAGACCCATTGACACGTGTCATTTTCTCATTAACTTTCTATGCTATCACATAAGTATCTCTCTCATAGTGAGTTAATGACCACCCTTAGATTATCCACGTGTCACAATTCCCTTTCATCTGAACTCATCCATCTTTCACTGAATTTTTGAATTTTTTTGATGACTCACTAAGTCGCCAGCCAAAATTTCTTAGATTTTCTAGCTAGCAACATAGCAACTAGCCAAATTATTGACTTATCTGGTGCCTATCCCTTGCTGATGTCACCTATCCTTTTGTTGCATGCTTATTGGTTCAAAATTTAATATTTGACTACCTCCTGGCCGTCCACAGCGGGCCCTTCCTTGCAACCTCGTGCCTTCAAAAGGCTCTTACTTAATGCACTACTAAATGTGAGTAGACTTCTAATTAAATAACTAATGCCTTCTTTGCCCCTTCAATGTGGGATTTATCATTCAAATGTATCTGCTCTGCTGCATTTTAACCTTTCTTCCATAGCATCTTTTGATGTCTTCATGTATTATTTGTGACCTACACCTTGCAGACATGGAAGGAATGTTGCTTCAAAATTGAAGAAGAAAGGCCATTTTCTCCGAACTTTTTCCCACATAGTCAATCTATTTGTGCCCAGTTCAAAAATTTGCAGTTGATGCAGGTGATCAAGTTCTTCAATCTCGATTGCTTCATTTTTTAGAAAAATACAATTCCCTGAGCAATTAGGAAGCCTTCATAAACTATTTCTCTGTTGGTGGCAACATTTTCACAAAATTCATCTGTACTCAATAACTGATGAATATTTTGTATGGCTCATCCGGAGAAGGATCTTTGGAACACTCTATTAACTAGCAGCGACACCATTGACCTTGACCAGTGGTCATTGATTTGGGTATGACATAGCACTTTGAGTGCAGAGGAAAATGTGAGCATCCCCTGTTCTATCCACTCATCCATTTACAAAGATGGCAGCGGTTGTTTCACTATCAACAATTCATCAATAGGCAGAAAACTTGGATTTATCATGGTACCCTTGGAGGCTTCGCAGATTGGGAAAGGAAAAATTTTCCTTCCTCCACTATGGAATGTTGACTCTTATTGTCACAACATTTTCACATAATTCTTGAATCAAAATCACTCATCCTTTGTTGAATTGGCTCTCTCCTTCTCATACCACCTACTGTGGGTGTGGTCTTACAAATAAACAAGCAGCAAGCAAGGCCCCTCTATTAGTGCATGGGTGACTCCTCTCATTGGCGTGGCTTTGCTTTATACAAATTCCACCTCCTTGCATTATGTGGGTTCCTCTTATACAAGTTGTCCTTTTTTTTTATGTGCCTTAGCTTTGCATAGGTCTACTATGGATGGAGCTTGCATTTGAAAAAGACTGGGACATTGTAGTTGAAAAACATAGCTTGGCAGACATTTTACAATCTGTGCTTTTGATTATATTGTAACGTGGTGATTAATCCAGATTCATTTCTAATAGATATGTTGTCTTTAGAATCCTCTACTTTGGAAGTCACACCTTTTACTCCAGAAAATCTAATCTAATCTTCAAGACAATTCTCTGCCTAATTCAAGATCCACATTTCACATTCCATCACTACATCTCCCTGAGCAATTTTATTTGTTGCATGGGCTACTGAATTGGCTTCCTCCTTTTAGAGTAGCGGCTTTGTTTGAATAGTGTCTGATCTCTTTTCAATGAGACATTACTTCTTAAAAATTACAGACTCCCTCTTCTGCCTCCTCAAGCTGCACTTTTAAAGCATCCTTTTGATCTTTTATTGTTACTAATTCGTTGTCCATTATTCTAGTTTGCTCCATTAGACAGTCTATCTCTGCTTTATGTGATGCTACTGTTGAAGAGGCCTTGTCTTGTTTTTTATTCAATTTAGTTAATATCATATTTTTTTCATCTAAAAGAGCTTGAAGACAATGATGCTCATCTATCTTTGCATTATCAGCTTCTTCAAGCATCTTTACTTTTTTAGAGAATGTGTTTAGCTTATTTATAAGCTTCCTAACACATCCTTCCAAATGTTCCTCATTGCTATAATTGGACAACTCTTCAAACCCTTTGTTGTGCTTTACATATTCCAACATGTCTTATCAATTAGATAGAATTTAGCCGGGCCCCAAAAGTAGGTTCAGCTAAAAAAAATTCGTTCCCAGACAACTGAAACATCAAACTGGCCTGTTAACCTTTTTATATCCACTAGAATTGATTTCGATCATTAATTGATCATTAAAATCTCATTTTATCATTTTCTACAAACCAACACTTTTGTGCCAAGAGGTCTGTTGACTACCTTTGAAAACTGATCCAGACAACTGACCAAGCTTTGAAATCTAACCCATTGAATCTCTGTTCCGCATACTTGTACCCCGTTAGATCTTGTCTCATGAAGACATTGGGGTCAAAAGATATCGACCTCTAAACATGCCTACTTAAAATCACCTACAGATAAACATGTCAGAATGTAAGAAATTGTGTTCAGTTTTGGCCTTGAAAACTAGGCAAATGGGCACTTGAGATTCTAGAAATTGGGGCACTGGTACATTGTCATGAGGAAAAAACAATTATATGATTTGGGCTCTTGACGAATCACAAGGTATATTTGGTGAATTTTTGAAAATGGGTACTTGGAAATTTTAACTAGCAAATGTGTCAAAAAGTAATTTTTGGCAAATGTACAGACATATGAAAGTATGCAAATGGATTTTTCATGACTTGAGAATTGGCATACTTGAAGTATTTTAGGAGAAAACACAATGATATAATCCATTTAGGCTCACCAATCATAGGATCAAAGTTATAATGTTCCGAACAGGGGTACGTATCAATTAGGATACCTTAGCCGTAACAAAATAATATAAACTAGGTTTTTAATCATGTTAGCAAATTGATCAAATTGATTCGTCATGATCTCAAAATTGGAACATATGAATTGTTTGACCCCTGGAACACAATGCAAAAAGAATTTTTTCATTTGGGTCAACTGGGTCAAAGATATGATTGGTCAAACAGGGCTTTCCAGAATTGTGAACAACTAGTTAAATGCACAAAACAGTAAATGACCAACTTTGCGGGGTGCAAAACCTAGTCAAACGGATTCAAAATGACTTGAAAATTGAAAGATAGGTTCTTTGTCATGCATAATAAACATCCCCAAAGTGGCTAGTCATGACACATTCCTAGCTAAAAAAATATTCATATGCAAATTGGGCCTCTGATCGTTATTTGACACGGGCAGAATTGCAAATTTTGACACTAGCTCAAAATGGGACTTTGCATAATGGTTTGAAATGTCAGTTTAACTTCATAGAACACATAGATGCACTAAATGAAAGGTGTTACAAACATTAAACACCTCTTAGGCCTTAGACTGACAACCAAGTACAATCTCATTTAAAAGCATTTAAGGGCTTGATTTTTTCAATGGTTCTCAAAATTGACCATGAAATTTTTAGTCCCAACAGGACTTGCACATCTATGGACCTGTGCAACTGCAGAGCTGCACACCTCAATAGGACCAAAATCTAAAAATTTTACTGAGTGTCAAAATTGAAATTATGGCTTCTAGGTTTTGTTCCCCTTCATCCCAGAGCTATGTCTAGATGTTTCCCCTTGAATTTCTCTACAATCTCAATAATTTTGGCTACATTTGGTAAATCTAGAGCCTCGTATTTATCCTAACCTTCTCTTTGTAATTGTCTACCTCAATTTGAGTCTCAGAAAAATCATCAAGTTTGGTGTCCAATTCTAATAAGGCTACTTCTATTTTGAAAGCCTGTTGCATATCTTCATCATTAACAACTTCCTCAATCATCTTCTTAAAACTCTCCACTAGTGCCTCTATAGGCAAAAAATTCTCCTATTCCTCATCTTCAAAAATATCTAAACATGCATCATTGTAATGCCTCTCTGCTTCCAAAATTTTCTCTCAAGCTTGGTCCTTGAGCCTATGGATTTCTACCTATAATGTTTCCATTACTTTATCACTATCAGCAATCTTTTCTATCCAATCATCAATCAAATCTAATTCCTCTACTATAGATACATCTACAAAAATCATGTACCTTTTCCCCTTTATTGTTTGCAAAACTTTTAAGTCTTTACCCCAGGCCCTTACTTCATCCATAATGCTAAAGTCCTACTTCAAAATCTCCACCATTTTATTCACATTTTCCTGTGTAATGTGCAATAATTTTAGGTTCCCTTGGATAATCAAAATACCCTTATCTTCAAAACTTTCCCACCACTATTGATAGGCTTTAAAAAATGAATCTAAATGTACAATTCTGACTTCTCTGAGTATAGTGTCCAATGTCTCCTTAGGGTGCTCAGGATCTAGAGGACCAACAACTTTGGCTAAATATCCTCTTAGGATCTCATTTTGCCTTTGAAGTGTTTAGATTTTGATCTCTTCTTGTTCCATGTTCCTAAAAACTTCCTTAATCCCCATGGTTACCATCAATCTGGTTGTATCTCACATGGGCTTCCCAAGCATGACCTCTTTGATTTTATAATCTTGTAGATCGAGGCTTTCCGTATCTGTATCATTAGGAGGGATATCCACTTGTGTGAACAAATCCTAATCTCATGTATTGTTGGCAAATGCCAACAGTCTCGCTTCATGTGCTAGGGACATAGGTTTGTTTAAGATCTCAGCCAACTAAAAAATGTCTTCCTCATTAGCATGGAATTGTGGCTTTTTGCTCCTCATTATTTCTTTCCTAAGCCATCTTGGAATATGCTCAACTAAACACCTACCTCTCTTGAGGACAAACGAGTATGTTCTACTACCTCCTTTCCCTTATCACTCCTCCTCAGAGTTGTTCCCTTTGCGAGGTCTCTTCTTCTATGGCCTTGATCTCTATGGACCCTATAGTTCATACCTTAGTGTCTTGGGAGATTGGTTGAGAATATTCTACCATTTTTCCTTCCTACAACACTTCATTGGTTAGGATTTATTGTGGCTCCTCCTCTTGTGAAGATTCCTTCTAAACTTTTTCTTCTTCTAAACTTTGGGGTAAAGGAGCAACTGGGCCTTTATCTAATACTATGATTTGTGGTGGAGATGGGGGAGTAAGATCAGGAGCTTGTGAATCTGGCAGCATCTGCATCTAGTCTTCTTGTTGGGGTTCACTTGTATGGGTATCCCTGATTTTATTCCCAACTAATTGTGTTCCCTCTTCACTCTACTCATCCACCCATTATTGTACTTTATCTTTTGAAGAAGAGACTTCCAAGGGTTCCTTTGGGGTGGATGGCAGTGTTTTTGTGGAATTTCTCCTCTGCTATTCTATGGCTCTAGCTATCTAGGTTCTTTCCTATAAAGGCACATGTTCCTTCTCATCTTCCTCTACTTCCTCTTCTTCTCCCTCGAGAATAGTCTCAAGGACAGATGAGCAAGGAACCATTCTTTTAGTCACCCTTTACCTCTTCTTGATATGGATCTTAATCCTTTTATATTTCATGGAGATAGAAGGGGATGGTAGCTTTGCTTGTGGAGGAGGGATAGAGACCTATTGGATTTTTTCCTCTTTGAACTAGCTAGCCACAAATGGACACAATTGAGGATTAGGTTGTTCTTGAGAAGCTTAGTGTCCTATGACCCTTGCACATCTATTTCCTACTACTAAGGAGGTGCTTGCACTTCACCTTCTTCTATTTCAGCCCTTTGAGGAAAGGTCCTCTTTATTTTCCCCTTTCTTTTCTTCTCTGGAGGGTGATAGTATCCAACCGAGCGGTCAAGTTGGTATACTATCTTTGGCTTGATGGGAGACTAGGTCGTAAAAGTAGGAATTATAACTTTCTTTCCTCTACCTTTCTTTGGGAAAGCTTGTACATGAAATATCATGATATTAGGCATTGGATCAAGTTGAAAGGGTTTCTTGATCCAATCCTTTGTCATTTTGATTACATGTCTCATCCGATGATTAATATCATTGCCCTCCTCCCTGTCAACCTTGGCATTCATTATAGGTCTCTCTCCAATCTTGTTTGAGTTGAACAAGGGGTCCAAAAGCTCCCCTGAATCTTGCTATAGTATCTCCTCTAGAATTCTTATTTTGAGAGCTTTCTCTTCCAAATACAAAGTCATCCTACAATAGTCCCTAATACAACTATCATAGTCATTTGTTGCATTCATCTAGTGGTCCTCAATGGCCTCCTCATGGTGGAATTCTCTACTAGCCAAACTGTCCACTTTCCCAACAATATCAAAATAGGGCCTAGGAGAATTGTACTCCTTAAGGGGATAATGTTCCCACTCCCACTTGAAAGATGGAATATCTTGCTTTTTCTTCACCTGATATGGTCCTATGACCAAGGCCATGTCCAACATGGTCTTCATTGCCACCTAACCTTGTCATACACAAATTCAATCTATCGTGCAATCTCCAACAAAACTAGTCTATCACTCACATATCTAGGGAGCTTTTTCAGGTTGATAGTGGCACCAACTACTCGTAGATATGTGAATATTTTGAACTAGATGTGGTAGGCCCCAAGAGATTTTATCTATGTAATTGCATCATTAGATAATCTTTTTTCATAGTCTCCCTCAATAAATTAGATGATAGCAAAGATAAATGCATCCTTCATGATCCTGTATTCCTTACTCTATGCTAAGAGCTTCTTCCTCACCAACTGATGGTAGATAATGTAAGGCTAGGAATTGGGATCCTACATGTTGCCTCTTTTGTACAATCTGGGGTAATTTTTGGCCCTTTCTACTAGTAGATATACCATGTATTAGGTCATGTAAAACTTCTTCTTGTACTTGACCACCCCCAATCATTCACACAAGTTCACACTCAATGTTGTGGCCCAATCCAATGGCATCTTTGGCATCTTGATAGTCTCAATAAAGTTAATCATAAAAATATTTAAATGACCAACTGCTAGTAGAACCATGACCCTACTTAGAAGAATGATAGAGTAGCCAATATCTTCCTTCATATACCCCCTTGTCATGTCCACTTTTCCTATCACCTTGCCCAAAGGAGTCTTCTCAATGAGGTAGGATGATTGAATGATTCTTGTTGCCTCTTTTAGGTGCTCTTTATACCACCTTTCCATTTCCTCATAAGTGATTCTTATGAACTAATCTACCCTTGGGAGATGAAAGAACCTTTCAATATTGCTAGGTTGGAGGTCCAGTACAACTTCTGTTACACTCTTAACCACTCTTTCCTCCAAAACAAAGTGTTGTACCAGTGTCATGATTAACTCTACTGATTGTACTGATATTGGGTGTGAAGCTGCACTCACCAACCCTAGTTAGATCAAAGTAGATACCAAAGTTGATCTCTTTATAGGCTTGTTGTAGATTCTTAGAAATTCTTCCAAGTCTATGTGTCCTGAATCAATGTCTTTTATGTCTGCATAGTCATCTTAGAATCTTGACTTTGACAAGACCCCTTGGAACTTGAAAACCACAGTCTTTGGTGCCATTTTCTCACTAGAAGAGGATGCCATTATATCTACATGATAAAAGGAATATATCCATTAGTTCAAGAAAAAAACTACAAGATCACAACAATATAACATTTAGTAGAACCGAACAAATTTAATGTTGGAAAACACCTATCCTTTTTTCATTTAAAAAAGAAAAATTGAAAAAAAAAACACAAGGTGCATTTGTAATGTGATTAAAGGGTTTGGTTATTGTGTGGTTTATGGGGGGTGTTGGAGTTTTCACTAGGGGTTTATGAGCATGTGCATAGTAGAATGGTATGCATCGTGTGTGCAACAACATGGTGCGAGGTACGTGGCATGTGCATAGCAATAGGGTGCATGGTATAGGTGAGTAGTAGATGGGTGCATGACAACAAGGGGTGTGTGCGTCCATGGTGCACAATATGTGGGTGCATAGCTTTGTTTTTAGCATTATATGTGGTTTGCACACCTATTGATGCAAATGCATAGAGTTTGGTGTGTAGATTGAGAGCAAAGATGTTGTGAGGTTCTACAGCTACACAAAGAGAAAATAAAAATGTGTTGAGGGAATAGGAGAGTGGTGGGGTTTATATAACCCCTACCCACCTTTGATGTTGCTCCACTATGCTGCTACACATCGACACAACTCCAAAGGTGGTGCACTTTATTTTAATGATATGCAGTTGCAGCATAGTGATGCAACATCAAAGGTGGTGCGCTTTATTTCAATTATGTGCAGTTGTGCACTATGTTCAGTGTGTGGGTGTGCAAGTTAATTTTTTTTGACTTTTCCAATTTTAAGACTTATTTTATTTAACATTTTTTTGGTTTTTTCAAATTTTTAACTTTTTATGACCTTTTTTGTTTTTTCACTTTTTACTTTTTTGACTCTTCGACATCAGGACATGGACTTAGGGCCTCAAAATTGGCCTGAATCCAAAAAGAAGTAGGGGGTCCCCATTTCATAATTGAAATGGGGCATGCATTGTGGAACCACAACAAATAATAGCCCCAAAAAATGAATAAATGACAAAGGCATTTCTTCATCAGCAAACATTCTTTCAACATGTGTCAAACACCAACCAAACTCTAAAGACCTTGAGTGTAGTTTGAATGACTTCATAGTCAAACTCTAGGATACAAAACCTTTTGAGCTCAATGTGTGATTCTTGTAATCATTCCCTTTGACATCTCAAGATGCATTCTATCAAATTTTTCCAACAACTTGGAAACAAATCTTCCACCCCTCGTGGCTCATTAAGTAAGAATCTTCAAAAAGGCTATTTATTGATCACTTGGCCAGATGAGAGAATTAGTTTGAGGGCTCATAGTAGGGTCTCACATTCTTTTGTCCTTTTGGAAGATTTTTGAATAATCACTCCACATAGTTCAAAATGTCACTATTTAATGAAGAAATGTTTTGGTACAAGATACTTTGTTTTGAAAATGTATCTTTTGTCATTTCAGATCTGTTAGAATCCTTCAATCTTAAAACTGTTCTTTTCTTTCATCTTTTTTTCTCTCTTTTTTTTAAATTCTTCTATATCTTGACTACACTTAGACTTTGTAGCTAGGACATCAATGTTGTTTCTTGGATTCAATATTTGGTGAACAACCCTTGCATTTCTGTTATAGAACTTTTAGAAACTCTCACACCAAACAATGATCAGAGGAACCCTTCAAAAACACCCCTCCTATTTAACCAATTGGAGTTTAAATTGTCCCTTACTATCTTCAACCTTAATTTAACAAAACCTAAGATAATCAATTCTCAAATTCACAAAGTGTTGAGAGCTTTTTGGTTTAGAACCCTAAATTTAAGACTAAAAGTCTCTTTATTTTTGCAAGCAACATCTACTGCTCAGTTGGTATAAGACACACAATCATCCAAATGTTTTGACAAAGAAATACCTCTTCCTAAAATTGGAATCAAAGAGTGGTTAGTGAAATATCTTAAGATAAAATCTCAAGTGCACCTTACCCCCTGGGACTAATACAACTTAGAAAGTAAACACACGACTGAAAGAAAACACACAATTGAAAACAAAAACACTTGTATAAAATAAAACCTAACAAACTACAAAAGTAAAATCTAACTTAACTATATATATATTTTTTATTCTCTTAGGCCTCAAAATAATGTTTTAGAAATTTCCTATTTTCTAGTAAGGGAAGAAATTCTCCCTGTAAGGAACTGAACCTAAAAGCATTTTCTTCAAGGATTTCTGCAATCTAATAAGGGCCAGTCCAGAAACATTGAAACTTGGGATGGCTGCCTAGTTTTTCTTTCACCTTTTCCCAAAGTAGAGCAAGGTTAGAAATCCTAAAGGATTTTATTGTGGCTCTTTTGTTGAACCATCTCTTCATGATAGCTTGATGTTTAGCCATATCCTCCAATGTAGTTGTTCATTTCTTGTCCATCACGAGAAGATTCATCAATCTGATTTGTACTTTTTCAGCATCTTTAGTGTATCCACTCATGAACTTTGAAATAGGAATTCTAAGCTTGAGTAGGAACACTAGTTCTTGTGCATAGATAAGAAAATATGAAGAAGTCCCCAAATCATTTTTGACCCTCACTCAATCTATCCATAAGGCATATCTCAACTGTGTATGCTAGTCTCTATGGTTTTCCTTCAACAATCGTCTTATTACTGTGATCAAGTTCTTCTTCATAGATTCTGCTACCCCATTTCCTTGCAAGTAATAATTTGAAGAGAGCTTGATGATGACCTTATTCTCAAATTCCCATTGAGTCAAAAACATTGATACTAAAGTAGATCTGTTATCGCACACAATGGTGAATGGCATTCCAAATCTAGTAATAATGTGTTCCTCCAAGAAGTCCATCACCACCTTGGTAGTGCAATTTCTATAAGTTTTAGCTTATATCCATCTTGTACACTAGTCAGTGGCTATAAGAATATAGGTGTGTCCAGTCAATGATGGTGGGTTAAATAGACCAATGAAATCTAGCCCCCACTTTGCAAAAGGGCATACCTTATACATAGGTTGTAGCAGCATTGTTGTGTGTCTTTCTCTATTAGCACTTGTTTGGAAAATATGGCAAGGATGTACATGCTTGAAAGCGTCTTTGAATATAGTGGGCCAAGAATAACTTGATCTTAAAATCATATGATTCGTTGCTTTTGTTGAACCATGTCCTAGACCATATTTATCATGAAATTTTTCTAAGACTTCCTTTGCTTCCTCTTAGCCTAAGCACTTTAGATAGATCCCTTCATAATTTCTCTTGTACAACTTTCTATCCTGTAGCATATAGGACTCACACTTCATTTTGAGTCCTCCACATTGTGAGCTATTCATCCAACTAGGGCATTGGTCCTATAGAAGATAATAGACAATATCTTGATACCAAACGTTTGTCACCACACCTTGACCAATATCAACTTGAGATACAATCATTTTGTTCTGATCATCTTTGTTTGTTTCACTATCAAACTTAAACTCCTTTTCATTTTCATCCTATTTATTAGCTATCATCTTTGATAACCATTGATCTCTAAGTAATTTCATAGGTTGAATTTTCAGATCAAATTCTTGAAGTATGGCCATCCATTTTCCTTTTCTTTCATTGAGTTCATTTTGCATCAAAAGCATCTTTACTATTGTATTAGGTACAATTGTGTACACCTTACTTCTTAGTATGTAATGATTGACCTTCTTCACTACCTTGATTAATACAAAAGATTGTTTATCAAGGTTTGAATGATTCCACTTGGGATTCTTTAGAGGGCAACTCATAAAAGTAATTGGTCTTTCATCTTCCTTTTCTTTCTTTTGCATTAGTATCCCATCACACGAATGTTCTAAAGAAAAAGAGTATATCTTGAAAGGTGATTCATAATCAAGACTCACAAGTATGAGGGCTATGGAAATGGCTACTTTGATATCTTCAAATGATTTTTTAATTTTTGGAGCCCATTCTATCTTAGCTCCCTTTTAAAGTAAATCATTGAGGGGACGAACTATCTCTACAAACCCACTTATGGTTTTTTGCACAAAATTTATCTTTTTGAAGAAAGACTTGAGTTCTTTTCAACTATGGGGAGGTGACAACTTTAGAATATCTTTAATTCTATCAGGATTGATGGAGATCCTAGCTTCAAAAATGATATGAACTAGGAGTTTTCCTTTAGTGACTTCAAATGAATATTTCTTGGGATTGAGGGATATGTCGTATCTATGACATCTATTGAATACCCACCTCAAATTAGTAATGTGAGTGCTTCGATCTTTTGAAAAGATGATTAAATCATCCATGTAGATGACTATACACTTATTTACCAATCACTTAAATCCTTCATCCATGACTCACTGATATGTAGCTCCTACATTAATCAGTCTGAAAGGCATTCTCTTGTAGGCAAAAGTTCCTCATTTAATTGTAAAAGACATCTTTAGCCAATCTCCTTCATCAACCATCACTTGATTATATCCTGAATATCTATCTAAGAAAGACATCATTTTTGAACCATTTACAATTCATAGAACCTCATTAAGTGAGGGTAAAGGATAATTGTCCTTTTGAGATGCCATGTTCAAGTTATGAAAATAAATACAAAGGAAATCTCTCCAGTCTTCTTCTGTATGGGAACCAAATTAGCCACCCATGTAGAATGGTGGATGGGGAATATGATCTTGGCATCTAGTAACTTCTTAACTTCTTTCATTATCAATGGTTAAATGATAGGATTAATAGATCTTTGTCTTTGCCAAAAAGGCTTGGCATTTGGTTTCAATGGGATGTCATGGGTTATAATTTTAGGATCATATGTCTTTAGTTCTTCATAGCTCCAAGAAATAACATCTTTATACTCAGTATGTAGTTTGAGCATATCTTCCCTTTGTTGTGCATTTCATGCTTTCCCTATCCAGACCATTCTTGGATCATCTTTAGTTCCCAAGTTGTGTGCATCACACTCTGTGATCCCATTTTCTTGGGTTGTTCTTTTATTAAGTGCTAATTCATCACGATAAAAAATATGTTCTAACTCAACCATCCCCTTGGGAATAGTGTTAGTCTTTAAATTTAGGATCTCATTTTCATCTTCAAGTTCATCATCCTCAAGTTTGTTGTTTGGATTGTCATCAATTTCTTGCCCCTTAAAGTGGCCATTGCATATGATAAATTCAAGTATGTGTTGATCATCTTGAAAGACTTGAAAGTTTGTAATATTGTCCAAAATAGATGGAGCAGAAATCAACTCTATTGAAAATCTTTTCAATTTCATTCTTTCAACTAGTTTTAGTACACTTGCTAAAATAGCAAGAGTGTCTATGACCATGTTCTTCCTCCTTGGAATGGACCTTATGTTTAAAGCTTTAAAATTATCTAGTAAATCCCATACTCTCTTCCTATAAGGAAGTAACCTTTTATCATTGCAAGAGTATACTGATTTTACTTTCTGAATAACCAATTGAGAATCTCCTTTGATTATAAGAGTTGTGACTCCTTTCTTGAGTGCAAAGAGGAGTCTTTGGACCAATGCTTCATATTCTATAGCATTATTAGTACATCTAAATTGTAATCAATATGTTGCATAAAAAGACTTACCTTTTGGGTTAACCAATTCTATACCTATTCTAGCCCCTAATTTGCATCTAGAATTAACAAAGTGAAGTGTCCAAATTAGATCTTCCTTAGGCTTTCTAACCTTGTGTTTGTTTGTTCTTGACTTCTCTTTCACCTGAGAGTTAAAAGATTTTTTCTTGGGAACCCATTGCAACTTCTTGCGGGGTGGACTTGATGATTCCCTTTTGTAACATGTTGATAGAGGAAATGTATGTTTTTCTTGTTTTTCTTGAATCTCCTCTCTCAATATGTTAATTTCATATGTTTTGGGTTCAACGTGAATGATGACCGAAGTCCACCCTTGGCCTTTCACATACCATCTTCTTCTCTAAATCTTGATCATCCCTGGGGGAGGAGAAGACAAACCTCCACCATTTGAAGATGTATCACTATATGATAAATTTAAATCTTAAATTTCTTTTTCAATCTTCTCTGTCAACTCAATTGAGTTTATATGACTTTGATTTACCACAAGTCCATTTTTTGGAACTTGGCTATCCTTGTCTTGCATCATATGTGTTAACACCTTTGCGAATGCTTCTTGGCATGATAAGCATTCAAATTTAGAGTGACTAACATTGTGTAATCGAAAAAATCTTGGGAGAAGTAAGATACTAGGATTGACTTCTTCTCCCAAGCTTGATGTTTTGGTAGGAATTGTATCAGATGCCATCACTTCGTATCAGCCTAAATCTAGTTGGACGAATGCAACCTCATTTAGAGCATTTTATTCTATGACCATCATTTTCAATTTGGGTTTTGCATCTATCTTGATTTGATTGTTCAATCCCTTCCATGGTAGCCATAGCTGAGTGAAATTCATAGAAAACCATCCTCTTAGGAATTTTGTTCATTATCTACTCTAGAGCAACCCATATGTCTTTGGTATGTCAGCCACATGTATATCAATGACATCTTGAATCTAGGGATCAACTATCAACTATATCCAAATGTCTTTCAATACACCGATGACTTTCACTTTTATTTTGTCCAACTGTGTCACTATCCAATTGGAAGGTTGAGGACTAACCCCTAACCTTTGTGCTATTGATAGTGGCATGACATTACATGAGGCTCCTAAATCAATTAAGTAGTTGTGGAGATTCTTCCATATATCCTAATGCTAAGAAAAAGTAGGGGTACTTCAACCTTATCTTTAAACATAGTTGGCATCACTTCTGCAACATTTACTTGTCGATCTGAGGGTAAAAGCACAAACCTGTGTCACCTTTTATAAAGAAACATGATATCCAAATGTGACAGTTCAACATTAATGACAAAAAAAATGGTATTTGTGTTTAAAATATGACGATGATGTAAACTGATGAAATGTGTAGAATTGTATGTATTTTATGCCTATAATTTTTATAATTTTTTGACTAAGAATTTATTCATTTTAAGTTATTTTGAAGTCCCTTTTTTAACTATAAAAAATACAGAATGTAGTTCTCGTCAAACAAGTATGTGCAGATCATCTTTTTTTGTTCTAATTTGAAAATATTTATAGATGACATGTATAGCTAGTGAGCAAAAAAAGAAATAATTATTTTTGATGTATATTTTCTTGTTATAAGTACTCAAGTTCGACCTTGTCAGAATCCAATAGTTTTTTCCTCCTGTGAAAACTTCCCTATCAAATCTATACCTTCTTGAAAAAAATTACATATTCATTGAAAAAAATCTATACCTTTTTGAGGGAGCATCTTCTGAAATGTTGAAATATTGACTTATAATATTTTGAGATTATAACATATTATAACTAATCAAAACACTCAAAAATTTATATAATGATGATATTGAATCTAAGATCTATAAAAGGGTATTTTTAGTTTTTGAAAAAGATTGAGTTTTTATAGAGAAATGAGATTTGACCAAAATAGGTTTTTGTATCACAAACGGTGACACAGATCTATGCTTTTACCCGAGACACTATCTTTTGAGGGATAGTATTCATATTGTGGGGTACCTTTGTATGATCCAGAGTCTTTATAAGCACTTCTCATTGTTGTGGACAATTTTGCAATATATCAAACATGGACATATTTGTTTTGGTTCATTTCAAGTCTTCTATGACACCATACTTTCTAGTAGACCAAGCAAGATTTTTCAATATTGTTGGTACATTCACTTGATTTTGATTTTGTTGTCCTCTGTATGGTGGCCTAATTGGTGCCTAATTAGGGGGAATTGGTTGTCAAGCTGGAGGAATTCCATCCATCAAAGGTTCCTTTCTATTTCTTAGATTATATATATTTTGATTGTCATTGCAAAAAGAAAACATCTCTTCATGCTGAAGGTCAGGTTCCTAACTAAATGGAAAAGAGAACTCTTCACTAGCTAGTTTTTCTACCTACACATTCTCTATAGAATCATAGGATTCTAGTAGCATAGAATCAAATTGTACATTAGGAGCATTGTCATTCGCTTGTGAACTTTGATTCATGTCTTGATTCCCATTATAATACAAACCATCATTTTTGGATGCATTCTGACTATCATCATAGTGATTAACATCTACATACTAAACATTTTTATTGTTATTGTCAGTAGGAATGCTTCCATTATTCAGCTAAGTGTTCCACTATTGGTTCTATCTTTGGAAGCCATTTTACAATTAGGAGGATTGAAATTGTTCCCCCCATTGTTATTTGTTGCATTAGGTTTTTGTTTCCACTGAAGTTCCTATTATAATTTTGGTCATAATTGTTATAAGGACCAATTTTGTTCCTTTGGAAGTTGTTGTTCTATCCTTGTGAAAACCTTAGGTGAGTTATTTTGTTATTCATTTGGAAAAAAAACTATTGTCTACTTTAGTGGTTGCTATTACCTTTTTCTCAAAGAAGGTAGCTTTTGGAGGTTCATATCCCAGATACATTAGAGTGGAAATTTGTGGAGCAAGTTCCTATTGTAATGGAACTAGATTCACATGGATGAATTGACTAGGCATTGTTTGTACTCCAATAGGGTATGTTAGCATCATTGTGATAGCTAGAGCTGGGAGCATTAATCCTCCTCCATTAGAATTAGCTTGCTTAGTGAAGGTAATCGACTCTGTGAAGACTTTATCCAATGTGTCGATATTTGTTGTAGGAAGTCTTTTCATAAAAATTGCAGTAAGATGATCCATAGCATTTAGATAAATTTGAGTAAACACTTCAACTAGTATAGTGTATGAGATCTCTAGCTTGTGATATGCCAGATGAAAGTGATGGTTGAAGTGAGAAACTTTCTCAACTGGGTCCCTTTTGATTGATGTGAATTATTGATGTATTATAGCTGGGTTGATGAATGTTTTGAATTGTTCCAAGAACAATTTTTCAAAAGTACCTATTGTCACAAAAATTTTCACCCTTGTCCAAAGTTTTTACCTAAGGACAACCTTGTGAAACATGGAAACAACCTCCAAGCTATGGGAATTAAACTATGAGGTTGAGTCTCTAGAGAAGGCTAGCTTCCTTTACTATTAGGGTGCACCTAACTACTCTTGGAGAGGAAAAGGGAGAAGGAATGAATAGGAGCAAATCTACCTATTCTAACCTAGGGGGGGAGTGATGTACCAAAAATAGAGTGTTCAAACCAATCTCTGCCCATATATGCACTATTGAACCATCATGACACCAAAAGATATACACATCCAGACTTGCTTTAATCTAACAATCACATGTAGATCAAAAAAAACCCAAATGAATGACATAAGGAAAGAGATGATTCACTTATATACCATTCATAGGCCAAAAGAGATACAATCATGCAAGATTGCAGATATCTACAATACACTGATGAGAGGCAAATAGTTCTCGCACTTCACATCAATGGCTGAAGGAGATAAGAATTCCATACAATTTAGAGGCAAAGGGGATTTACAATGAAATTGCAAAGCAACATTAGAGAAAACAAAGAAGAGTCAACCTCAACAAAATCTACAAAAATTGCCTTTATAGCTTAGGCATAGCTGAGATGTTCTCTGACTAAAGTTACTCCACAACCACTGCCATTAAGTCTCTTCAAAGATTTGGAGAAAATCTAATCTAGGCATAGATTCAGATACAATGAAATCTGATATTTTTTTGAAATAAGGCCTTGACAGAAATGATGCCATTAAACCATTCTGACATAGTAGATGAATAAACTGGTGTGGTAAAGTGTTCTCATGTTGTTCACTGGGTTTGGCATTCATTTGAGAGTGGTTGGAATTGATCATAAGGATCAAATCATGTAAGAAAACTTGATTTTCTTCATTTTTGGCTTATGAATTAGCAAAGTCAATAGGTTAAATGAGTCTTAGAACCAAAATGGGCCACGTGGGCCAATAGTCTTTTACTTTTCTGCCACCTCACAAGGCCTTCCCAAGTTTGACCACCAAACCAACTAACTATGCCACCTTCCCAACTTAACCACGATGTCACATAATCGTCAGCCTTAACTGTCAATACCTTAGCCAAGCCCATAAGGACATGCATCCTTCAGGTGCTTCCCCACATTGTTTAATTTCCTCACATCTTCATATTACGGGAAAGTACCGATCGTTGATCTCCATAAGATCAACAATCGTGAAAGATCCTCCTTATACTATACTTGTCCTTTAAAATTTTTGGGCCCATGAACCATTTAGCATACACCTCAGCATGATTTGGCCCCACTTGGCATCACCTTGGAGCCTATGAAATCAACCTAACCCCACAAAGACATGCAACAACAAGGCACTTTCCTGCATTCCTTATCATCCTTGCATCTTCATAATGTGAGCAAGCATCAATTGTTGATCTATTTGCATCAGACGGTGGATCTTTCTTTGAGAAGAATGGATGCATGATGGCATTATCAGCTATGTGTTATGAAGGGGCTTGCCTACATTACTTAAAACTCATGCATTTTCATATTGCAGGAAAGCACCAGCCCTTGATCTATTTGCATTAGATGGTGGAAGGTACAAACTAAGAACATGTGGCAGCTTCAATGCCTAACTGTAACTTTTATTCCGTTGGGCCTATGAGGACACGTGGCTATCTAGTGCTTGCCCGCATTGTTAGGAAGTCTAAAAAAACACAAAATGTGGGAAAGCACCCACCAATCAAATGGTCAGCTCACCTAGTAGCTTCCCAACTTTTATCCCACAAGAAGAAAATGGACCCACTTTCCACACATCATGACAAAACTTCCCTGCATTATGTAAAGATCACTTGTTTTGAGAAAGTGGGAAAGCGCCCACTGTAGATCTATGCAAGATCTGACGGCTCAGATAGTTGTGGGCTAGGGGAAAAAAATTTAGGAAAATAGGAAATGCCATAAAATCTTTTTTTTTTTATCTTTTGTATTTCTAGGGCATTTAAATAATATTAAAGATGGTTAAAGACTGTTGGGTGGGCTAGCATTCAAATTCAATTTTTTGGTGGGAGACAAAAATAGGTAACATTTCTGGTGACTCATAGGGGATATAAGCCAATTATGTGTATGACCAATTACCTTATGCATCCATTGGGCCATAGAGTCATAAAAAAGGTGGATCTCATGTATTATGAAACCCTAACCCTACCTCTGTGGTAGTAAACAACTAAAAGCTCTATCTCTACTCCTCTACAAACTCAACAAAACATATGTGCTCATGCACTTCTTGGAAACTCGAAAACCAATAGGAAGAAAACTAAGCTACCTATGTACATGAGAGCTCAACCCCTATCAGAAACATGGTTTGAGATAGATCCCATTGCCTAGGATAGGAAAAATTTCACCACCAGGGTTGCTTAATTAAAAAGCATTAGCCTACTTGCAACTGATAATCACATAGGGACAACTCTATAGTGCATCAAATTTTGAGTGTCTCCCTAGTTTTTCCCTGTATGCATCCCATTTCAAAACCAAATCACCTTCTCTAAAGATTCCAACCCTAGCCTTCTTGTCAAAGCTCGCTTTCACCTACTACTGATGTGTTTCTAGGGTCTGCATGGCCTGACTTCTTTTCTCTTCTAGCTCCATTAGCTCTACCGTTCTCACTGTCATGGCATCATCCTCAATTAGCTCTAGTTGATGAGCTAGTTCTAGGGATGGGAATTCTAATGAAATTGGAAGCCTTGCTTCAGTACCATATACCAACATAAATGGTGAATTTCCTATTGACCTCTTAGGTGTTATTCTATCAACCCACAATGAACTCCTCAACTTTTGATGCCAATACATCTGATTATCCTCTATAGTTCTTTTCATAATCCTAATCAAGTTTTTGTTGGATGACTCAGGCAAACCATTTCCTTGAGGATAGTAGTTTGAGGATGTGCTCAAGTAGATATTATGGTCAACTACCCATGCACAAATCTGAGCACCTACAAAAGATTTTGCATTATCTGAAATAATGGTTGAAGGGGCACCAAACCTGGTCACAATTCCATCAAGGAACTTAACAACTAAAGATTCTATGGTGTCCTTCAATGCAACTACTTCTATCCATCTGGTGAAGTAATTTTTAGTAGCTAAAATCCATTTGTGACCAAAACTAGAAGAATGATTGATAGGGCTTATGAAATCCAATCCCCATTGAGCAAAAGGCTGGTCCACCTAAATGGGATGAAGAGGAAGAGCTGCAAGATTTTGCTTACCAGAGATGAAGGCACATTTTTCACACTTCCTCACATACCTATGACAATCATAGAACAGGGATGGCTAGTAGTAACCAACCCTCATGATTTTCATTGTAGTTGTCCTTGCCCACCATCAGGACCATCATGAATCTCTTTGATCATTCTTTCAGCTTGGTCTATGCCAATGCATCTTAATAGGGCTCCATTAAAATCTTTCCTAAAAAGGATACCATCAAATATTATATAAGGAATTGACTGTAATCTATACTGTCTCCTTTTAGTTCTATCTAATCCTTGAGGATATCCATTTCCTAATAAGAAATTCTTCATATCATCCATCCAATTCCTTGGGTCATCATTTCTTATCTCTTGTTGTTCTGTTAGTATCATAGTGACTTCCTTATCTGATTCCTAATATGATATCATCTATTTACACAACCCCTTCCCTCTTACCAGCTTTGTGATCTAGATGTCAACATCATATTCCATTACTTTAGTAATCCAACCAGCTCTCTTCTCACTAATATCTTTGCTCAAAAAGAAATCCTTCACACTCACATGGGGTACTAACAAATGAATTTTATTATGAGATAGGAGGTTTCCAAATTTCTTTAAAGCTTTGATGATTGCAAGGGCTTGCTTCTCTATATAGCTGTATTTGTCTTCATACTCTTTAAGCCATTCACTAAAGAAGGCTATGGGATGCTCTTCATCTTTATCATTTTTTTGAGTCAAGACAACAAAAATGCTTGACTCACCACCAAGGGCATAAAGGATGAAATCCTTTTCAAAATTTGGATTAATGAGAGTAGGGATTGAGGCTATGGCTACCTTGAACTCTTCAAAGCTTTCCTTCCCTTCCTTGGTCCATGCAAAGACCATACTTTTCTTGAGCATAGCCGTAAGGGATTTTACCATGGTAGCAAGATTAGGGATAAATCTTCTCACAAAATTTATCCTACCATGGAAACTTTGCAACCCTTTGTTATGTTTAGGAAGAGCGAGAGCAAGTATTGCTTTTGTTCTTTTTGGATCAATGGTTAAACTGTCCTTAGATACAATGTGTCCCAATAATTTTCCTTGATTGGTAGCAAAGACACACTTGCTTGGGTTAAGGGATACCCCAAACTCTCTACACCTTAAGAACACCTATCTCAAATGATCAAAATTATCTTCTAAATTCTTTGAATACATTGTGATATCATCAAGGTAAACTAATACAAACTTTTCATTCATGTCTTTAAAGGCCATCTCCATTGCCTTCTGAAATGTAGCATCTACATTGGTTAGTCCAAATAGCATCTTACAATAAGCATAGGTACCCCATTTGGTGGTAAATGTAGTCTTGTACCTATCAAACTCTTTGACCAACACTTGATTGTAGCTAGAAAATACATCAAGAAATGAGAACCTCTTTGAACCAATCACCTTGGACAAAATCTGATCCATGGAAGGGAGAGCATGGTGATCTTTAAGGGAAGCTTGGTTAAGGTCCCTAAAGTCTACACACAATATAATTTCTCCATTATTCTTCCTAACAAGGACAAGGTTTGCTACCCATGATGAGTGCTTGATGGGAAAGATTATATTGGCCTCAATCAATTTGGATAGCTCTTTTCTCATTAAGGGTTCAATTTTGGGATTCACTGGACTCTATTTTCGTCTTACTAGTTTGAAATTATCAATTAAATCTATGGTATGCTGAAACAAACTAGGGTCAAAACCCTTTAAATCATCATACGTCTAGGAAAATACATCATTAAATTCTTGACATAGATGAATAAAAAATTCTTCTTCATTCTTAGAACATACCTTCCCCATATTTAAGGATTTTCCATTAGCAACCGTGATTGGGGTGTTATCGTCTTCGTCAACAACTAGGTTCATGACTCTGCCTCTTGCTTGGTCATCAAGATTGAAAACAATCTCTAAGGTAATGAGACCCTTAGGAAATTTGTTGGAACTCAGATTAATGATTTGATCACCATACTAATCCTATAGTCTTGACTAGTTTCTATCTAAAAATTCTACTTCATTCTGCAAGAAGCTTACAATTTGTTCATCGAATTCAAACAATTGCCAATGGATATTTTTTTCAGGGATGGTGGGCCTTACTACCATTTTAATTTGTTGCTTCTTCTTTTCCTCAAGATTCCCTAGCACATCATGAGATGCACCTATTTTTGCAAGTCTATCAACATATCTATTTTCTTTTCTAGGGATGCTTTGAATATAAAATGCATTGAAACCCTCAAGCAAATCCCATACCCTATGTTTATAAGACTCGAGCAAATCATTCTTGGTGATATTCTAATTTCTCACTTGATTAACCACCAAATCACTATCTACATATACACTTAAAGCTTGAATTCCTCTTTTCTAAGAAAGTAGGAGACCCTGAATCAAGGATTCATACTCAACCAAATTATTAGTGCAACTAAACTAGAGCCTAAATGAGAAGTAGTACCTTACTTATGCAGGAGAAATCAACATCACACCAGCCCCTGATCCATTCTTATTCCTTGATCCATCAAAGTAAACACTCCATATCTCACTCAAATCTTCTTTAGTCTCCACAAGATTGGTAACAAGAGCATCCTTCTCTAATATACAATATGTACTGAGGCCTATCTCAAGGGTTTCTGACATAGGATCAAATTGATATGCATTACCCCATTCATCTAAGAGAAAATTAGGTATCTCTGCGAGGGGTGTAGGGTTTAGTATGATGGAGGGCTAAAGGCTATGCTCTAATTGAAGCTTTGGTCCCATATCTTGTTCTAAAAGACATATATGACCAATCAGAAGATAAGTAACCACCGATTTGGGTAGTGAAGTCTCTTGACAGACAGATGGAAAAATGTGGCTTGACTTTAGCAAAAAATATATCTTGAGTTACAGTACAACTAGGGCATGCATGTAGGGCCATTTCCACATTTCTAAGGATCCCTATAGTCTTGATAGTACTACCATCCAATTGTAATACATCTTTAACAATGGGCTCATATTTCATTTCCAAAGCATTAGCAACACACCTAGGCATCACTGAACTACTAGCCCCTGAATCAATCATGCAATTGTGGACTAGTTTACCCCCTATAATTAGAGAAACATAAAATGAAGGGGGTCTAACCTCTTTACTTGTTTCTACCTCCTTTGATGGTTATACTAGGCTTGTGGAACTTTCTATGCTAGGTGGCTCACCCTTGGTTCAATACTTTCCAATTCTTGTTGCAGCAACCTCTTTTGCATGGGTATAGTAGCAAAATCATCCCACATGGAAATATTCACATTTGTCTTCTTCATTTTTTCTACCACACTGAATGGAGTATTAGGTACTTTGGTAGAAGCCTTGCGAGCTGCATTTGTAGGAGGTTGAGATGGAACAACCTGAGGATAACTTACATTCTTTCTGCCATTATTTTGCCTTTGTTGCTGAAAGGTATTTGATTGATCATTTATTGCTTGTTCATGAGGTATTGCATTTGAAGTTGAGACATGATTTGGAGGAGGAGGGGTAGCATCTTCAATAGCTCTTCTTTTGCTCCTAGTGTTGTGAGCAATGCAATCCTAGTTTACATTACAATGTTCCTCCACCTAATGATTCATAAAGGAGCAATCACCTTGTCCTTACATATACGAGGCATCTTTAAATTGGTCCTCCTTGTATGATTGTGAAATTTCTCTTTCTCTGATTTTATATGATATTTAAAGCCTCAAATCAGATCTTTAAAATCAAACAACCAATATTTCAAAGATCCACCAATTTCTCAATAAACCCCAAATCGGGTATGCCAGAAATAGTGCCAAAAGCTTCACAGCTTCACCTATTATTAATAAATATGAAAGTGGAAATTTTTACAGAAATTTGAGCAGAATAACAGCCTATAAAATGAAATTTCTAGATCTATATAACATGGACACAATAGCTCCCAAATGGAGGACAAAAACAATGCTCATCGAGCTCCCGAAAATAGCACAAAATAGCCTAGAATCACCACAAAAGCACTAATAATCTATCATAGAAGTATAATCATGATAAAATACATATATTCAGCTCTATTTTAACATCTAAAAGTTTTAAATACAGCAGCAACCCAAACTGATATGAAATACTCAACCGAAAATACCAAACTATTACAAAAAATACACCTGAAAACCCACAAATCTGCACTGTTCAACACAAAGGAAAACTCTGCATGAGCATGCACATGGAATGGCTTCAAACTCCCATCCTTAGCCTTCTTAGAAACCTGAAAACTCCCATTCTTGGGTCTCCTTCTTCATAGGTTTGGTAGCCTCTGAAGAACAACAAAGCAATGTGCAAAAATCAAGTTTTGGAATCAGCCCAAAATGCCTCCAAACCCCTTAAAAGAGGGCATAAACCTAACTCATGTCCACTAGGGGTTAATAAAACATATTTTAATAATAATTTTCATTTATTAGTCCATTAGCTTCCAAAGATTATCCCCTTTTTCTGAAACTTCACCTTTTTGGGCCTGCCTACCTTAGAAAAGATTATTATTTTTAATTATTTGAAAAGGGGACATGAAAAATCCTCCCCTTCCAAATATTACTTGTCCTCAAGAAATGGCTAAACAATAAACCAATCAATCCACCTGGATCCCAAATGTAATCATGAACTATACTATTGTCAATTAACATAGGCTCCTGCAATATCCTCTGCAATATAACCAAGAGGAATCCATAATCAAACTGACAATTAGTGCTCAACCAAACTCCAAAGTCAAAACTTCCACAGTCAAAAACCCATGAGACACAAACTCTTAGAATATCAAAACACAAGTAAAGTGGACAAATCAAACTATCAACACAGTAAATACCATCAACGCATCCCACTGGCCTATACAGAATGTAAAATCTAACTCTGCAACAATGGTGAATGCTCTCGAATGAAACTATACCATGTATGGAGAATCCACACACTGTACAACTCCTGCAGTCAACACAACTCTGCAGATCACCAACCACTATCTCATAACCATAACTCCCATGCACCCCTAATGGTGAAAAGCCATCAAAAGATAAATAGCAAGAAATGGAACCGAAACCAAATTTGCCTGCCATCAACTCCTCAACACAAGGATTAAATGCTAACTGATGTACATACCTTGCGATATAATGTTGATAAGAAAAACCAACCTCAGTCAACAGCTCGCCATGAACAAGTGATACAACCCACTGTGACTGATCACTAGCTAAGTTAGGAGATGTCATAGCCAAAGGAGTAGAATCAATAACAACACCTAGTGAAGCATCACTCCAAAACTCCTACTCTAAGTCATGTATTATCAAGCTATCAATTGCAAAACCTATCGCCATGTCGTGCCCATCACAACTCTCATTCGGAGGCATCAAACTATCCCATAATTAATGATAAGCACTGGGAACCAAAGTACATCTCTATATCATCATCTCATCAACATGGTCATCAAAGGTAAATTGATGAGCATGCCTCACAATGTAATGCCGATAGAATGCGCCAATCTCAGTCAGTGGCTCAGACTGCAATCCAAATGTAACTAACTATAATCGATCACTAACCAAGTTGGAACTGATTACTACCTTTGAAGACATCACCAAGGGAGTAATATTACTAGTAGGAACCATGCCAACTGTCAGCTCACCAACATCACACATGGTCTTTGATAAAACATCTCTAGTCTTTGTGCCATTAGTACTAGAGGTCACCACTATGTCAAGCATACCACAACAATCTGCTGCAACACCCAACTCAACTAATCCTGACTCTAGTGGCGATGAACCTGATATGCCAATGTTAGTATCAAGGATGGATGCATCCCCATCTCCACTATCTTTGAAAATCTCGACCATGGACATCCTCAGATCACCAAACACCATAGGTTGTGACTGTATAGAATTTGGTAAAGATTGTAGTTTCTCTAGCTCCATGGTCACCTTAGCCAAATGAAACTGTGACTCCTTGAAAGCCAATTGTGTACTCTCAAGATTCTCAAAATTCACCTCAAGCTACTGAGTAAGCTCACTCACCTCATCGTCCTTGGCCAAAAATGCATCATATGCTATACTACCCCACTCCATAAGATAATCTTTGTCAGCTACCAACACCATATAATCCTATCTCAAAATTTGGATAGCCTCCCATAAAGAGTGGAACTCTGTCAAGGAAAGATAACTGCCTCCCTACTCATCACTAGTAGGAGAACCCCATCCATAAACTGCTAACAATTAATGAGCAGCATCGAAATGTTGGCAAGCAATACCAATGTCTCGTTCACTAACTCTCAACTGACTAGACACATGATGGCACTGGCTAGACGGTATCCTACAAACCTCCTCTGATGCACTATCTAAAGGAGTATCTTCAAGGTTACTGGTCTCTAGAGTATTACCATCCATATCATGCAAATCAACTCCAAAGCTCATATCAACATACAGAGTATCAAAAATTGTAGGACTATTATCCAACTCCTCTGTACCAAAAGAAACCACCAAGGAAACTAAGTCTTCAAAACTACCCACTACATCCTCCTGGATGTCATCAATGCCAATATGATCCTGGGACTCATCTTTACACACTGCCAAATATGAAAGATCATCAACACATTCCAGAAAGTATGGTTGACTAGATATATGAACAAAGCCTAACACCGGTGTATAAAAACTAATACCAGCATCAGACAAGCTGCTAGCACAAGAAAAGACAACATCGTACAATCTGCTAATCAAATCCATGATAGCACCCAAATAGTCACTACTACCAAAAAGTGTTAAAGATTTCCAGTCAACTAAATCCAAAACACCAATATAAAAATCTCGAGTCCATATCTGTAAACTATAATCAGCTGGTAACTCAAGCAAACTCCTCACCTGAGTAATATGACCAATACCAACTAACTCCACATACCTGTCTGACATTGTCCCTATATCCTGGATGTGAATGCAAGATGAACTCACAAAATTATCAAAGACCACATATGATCTACCATTCGTAGAAAGTTGAGTATCAGGAGTGCAAGATGAAACTAAACTCAACTCCATGCCATGCTTATCCCCATGTCTCTCCCAGTCTTGTAACGCCGATGGAGTATTCACCAAAGAAACTCGAGTGTCCTCAAGCTCATGAGAAAGCCTATCAACTTCCTCCTCCTCCCTCCTCAAGGCATCTGAATAGTCTCTGACAAGGCTAAGAAGATGGTCATGATCTGATAGAAGATGTAAATAACTCAACTTCATCATTCCCATTCCTTCCCTAATCGCTTGTAAGTCAACACAAGGAGACTTTTCCTGAACTCCCTTATGTCTACCCTATAACTGAATCATCTAAATGTGATCCTCTATTATATCCCACATCCTATCATGATGAGATAATGAAGTCACAACACTATCTTTGTTCACCTTCGGCTGCGTGACAAATCATGTGAAGTACTACCTGCCTCAACCTCATGTGACGAAGCATCTAACTGTGCCTGGTACTCTTTCTCAGAAAATTCATGAATGCTCAATGTCTGCTCATCTCTACCAGGTATCTCACCATCATGCACAACAACATCCTCATAATCATCATCTAAACCCACTACCTCCTATGGTAGGGTAGAATCTGAGACCTATGCTTGGCTATAAGCTAGTTTCTCAAACTCCTCATCCAAGTTCTTGGTAATTGTGTCATCTGCCCTATGAGAAAATTTTCCAAATAGAAATCCAATAAACTTATCCACCTTAGCTGGGTCAAGAAAAATTTAATTCATCATACGGTGGTGCTCAACCAACTATTCAAACATGTCATGACTTATTTTCCTAAGTTTATCTTTAATGTCTAAATAACCATCCTTTCTACTGTTTTGACTTTGGATATCAATTGTCCAAGATCGTGTCCTCTGAGACTCTATACTATACCTGTCCATTCTAGATAAAGTAGAGTATAACCCCAATAGGTTATAACTTCTTCAAACACCAAGAACTAACATGCAATTGATTAGAAGTAGCATGCAACCATAGATTTTGACATGCAGCTGATTAGAAGCAACATGCAACCACCAAATTCACTAAGAACTAACATGCAAATGATTAGAAGTAGCATGCAACCATAGATTTTGACATGTACCTGATTAGAAGCAACATGCAACCACCAAATTCATCAAGAACTAACATGAAAATGATTAGAAGTAGCATGCAACCATAGATTTTGACATGCAAGATTTGGGTAGTTGTCAAAACTGACATGCAAACTTCTACAAACCCTCAGGTTGGCAAGATCATAGCTCTGATACCATTGAAATGTCCCTTTCTTTGATTTTATATGATATTTCAAGCCTCAAATAAGATATTTAAAATCAAACAACCAATATTTCAAAGATCCACCGATTTCTCAATAAACCCCAAATCGGGTATGCCAGAAATAGTGCAAAAAGCTTCACAGCTTCACCTATTCTTAATAAATATGAAAGTGGAAATTTTTACAAAAAATTGAGCAGCATAACATTCTATAAAATGAAATTTCCAGATCTATATAACATGCACACAATAGCTCCCAAATGGAGGACAAAAATAATGCTCATCAGGCTCCCGAAAATAGCACAAAATAGCCCAGAATCACCACAAAAGCACTGATAATCTATCATAGAAGTATAATCATGATCAAATAAATATATTAAGCTCTATTTTAACATCTAAAAGTCTGAAATACAGAAGCAACCCAAACTGATATGAAATACTCAACCGAAAACACCAAACTCTTACAAAAAACACACCCAAAAACCCACAAATCTGCACTGTTCAGCACAAAGGAAAACTCTGGATGAGCATGCACATGGAATAGCTTCAAAATCCCATCCTTAGCCTTCCTAGAAACCTAAAAACTCTCATTCTTGGGTCTCTTTCTTCACAGTTTTGGCAGCCTCTGAAGAACAACAAAGCAATGTGCAAAAATCAAGTTCTGGAATCAGCCCAAAATGCCTCCAAACCCCTTAAAAGAGGGCATAACCCTAACTCAAGTCCAAGAGGGGTTAATAAAACATATTTTAATAATAATTTTCATTTATTAGTCCATTAACTTCCAAATATTATCCCCTTTTTTTGAAACTTCACCTTTTTGGGCCTGCCTGCCTTAGAAAAGATTATTATTTTTAATTATTTGAAAAGGGGACATGAAATATTGTCCTATTGTAGGCTCTTGGATGGTCAAAGCCAAATAAGATTCAGCCTTCTGACAAATGCAACGAGCATAGGAGTAGTTATAGGAGGGATAAAAATCCTGATCTTGGGCCATGTTGTTTTGAGGAATTATGGCCCTACTTTGGTTTACATTTGAGGTTGAAGCATGGCTATTCTACCTATTTTGATCAAAATAATTGTTCCCATGATTATGATTTGGAGGCCTACCACTATTCAAAGTTTGATATTGCAATTAATGAGCTTTACTACCTTGAGCTTGCTATCTCTCAAAAGTCGCCACCTTGTTGCTCACTTTCTGTATCATAGAGAAGCTATCCTCCAACTTCTTCTCTTGGCCATGCAATCTTTTATCTACATTCTCTATGTTCAACATCATAGATTGCATCATCTTCTTGATTTTATCTATTCCATTTGAAGATGTGGAAGCTTGGGTGAATAGAGAAAGGGTTTGTGATGTGGAAGTTGTGGGAAGAGGAGCCATTGTTGGTTGGTAATTTGGAATGTCAGGGAAGAAAGGCATAGGAGGCCTTGGAGCTAGCTTACCTCCTTGTATTAGGATTTTTTATGAATTTATTGCTATGTCATAAGCATTAGGCAAGGTATCTCCTCCCATAGTTTGGATTGTAGTGGCAATGTCACTATTAAAAGCTCTGAGGTAATGCAAGAAGGTATTACCAGGGGTAGGCTTTACTGAAGTAGGTATTCTATCCCATGTCTTTTGAAATCTATAGTTGAAAGTAGTAATACATTCATGGGGGGCTCTTTTTATATTAGTCAACTATTCTAAAAGTGACAAATGGTCACTTTTGTCCTCAAAGTGTTTGCACAGTCCTACTCCTAACCCATCCCAATTTTCTATAGAACCATGAGCCAAACCTCTATACCATTGTAGTGCTTTTCCTTTCAAGGATGAGGCTAGAAGCCTAACTACAACATCATCTTCTATAATACCATGGATATTGTAGATATTTGTAACTTCTTGAATGTGTTCTAAGGGAGAGATAGAAGTTTCACCAGTAAATTCTGGTATACTTTTGAGTGTAGCTATTGGTATGTCATGTCTTTGGGTGAATAAAAGAGGACTTCCACCATTAAAGGTGGCAAAAGCATGAGCTCTAGGATGCACCACATAGACAAGTGATCTATTGATATGTGTTGATGGCAATCTAGGCTGAGCTCTAACAACAGGAGTAGAGATGGATCTTGCAGGTGTATTTGTTACTATTGCACTCCTAACTAGTGATAAAGATACTCTAGTCTTCCTTCTTCTAGGATTTGAAAATGAAAGCTCTTGGTACTGAAATTTACCTCTACAAGATGCCCTTGTTTCAGCTTTGGGCATGAATTACTGCAACTTTGGTCTAGAAACAAATGTATTTGAAGCTCAAAGTTTCCAAGTACTTGAAGAATGAATCCCTTAAAGGCTTGAACATCGAAGCCAATACTATCTCCTTAGTATTAATCTTGAAATCTTCCTTTTGACACCAGTAGACTTGAAATTTTCTGAATACAGTCCCACCGAGGATGCCAAAAACTGTTCTCACAAAAGATTGCACCCTTGTCTAAAGTTTCTACCTAAGGAAAACCTTGTGAAACATGAAAAAAACTTCCAAGCTATCAGTGTGCACCTAACTACTCTTGGAGAGGGAAAGGGAGAAGGAATGCATAGGAGAAAATCTACCTATTCTAACCTTGGGGGGGGGGGGGGGGGGGGGGTGATGCACCAAAAATAGAGTGTTCAAACTGATCTCTACCCATATATGCACTATTGAACCATCATGCCACCAAAATACATACACATATAAACTTGCTTTAATCTAACAATCACATGTAGATCAAAAAAAACCGAAATGAATGACATAAGCAAAGAGAGGATTCGCTTATATAGCATTCATAGGCCAAAAGAGATATAGTCATGGAAGATTGCAAATATCTACAATACACCAATGAGAACAAAATAGTTCTTGCACTTCACATCAATGTGATGCAGAGCCCTCTGTATTTATCTTCAAGGAATCTTAATTCAACTCAAGGGATTCACAATAGTCTGGTACACCCTCAAGGAACCAAGAACATCTCAAAGATTACAACAAAGAACCCTGACATTATACATCGATAAAGACAACATCTTCACTCACACAATCAGATTTCTATGTCTGATTTCATTGTTTATAACTTTAGTTATATATATCTTCTTGAAAAAAACCTTTGGAGGAGTTGTTCCAAATTAGTAATTCTAAAACATATCCAAATCTGAGACCAATCCAATAAGAAGATTATAAATTACGTACTCTGAACCAAGACCCATTTTCTCTGTCATAAACCAGAACCAAAACTGGTAACCCTTCCTAGGGCATCAAATATCTTTCACAATTTTTTTTAAAAATAATCTCAAACCAATTCAAAATTATCCATCTATGATTCTAGTTTCTAAATGTGTAAGCAATTTATTTTTCCCATTCATATATAATTTTTCAAGCACAAATCCCTGCCTTCATCTTGAATGGATATTTTTAAAAACCAGTTTCCACTAAAATGCTCATAACTTTCACAAATTTAAATTAAAATGATCCAAACCAGTTTTAAATGAAATTTAGTTTACATATCTTTCCAATGAATATCATTAGAGATCTCGAGTCTCCAAAATATGTCTGCATCACACACTGCAACATGACTGTATTCAGAAAATCTCAAATCTGCAAACATCCATTTTCACCAAAATACCCATAACTTATTCATTTCTTCATAAAATTGAACCAAACCAAAAGCATGAGAAGATGGATTCATCATACTATATATCCATTACTATATTACATGGTTTCCGGGCTGTACATGGCCGTACAAGGCCTGGAAACTACTCTAAAATTGAAAAAAACCAATCAAAACCACAACAATAAAATGCACCAAAAATGTATCAAAGTATTTCCTCTTCTCCAAATTGATTTGGTTCAACCATACAATGGTTTTTATATCCATTTGATAGTTATAAACCTTCCTAACTACCTCCAAGACCAACCATATACCTTTTTACATCATTTTTCTATTATTAACAACTTTCTCAAAGTTGCATTTTACAGCTTTTTACGCAACTTTTACATTTTGACTCAAATGACCTTAGATGGATGTCAATAGATCCATTCACCAATTAAATAAAAATTTTTACATTATTTATGATATTAAGACCTCCTTTGACAACTTATTACAAATTGCTTCTCTAGCTTTTATATCTTTGTCTTCTTGAAATTTAGATGCCTCTGCACCATACTCCCAACCTTGAAAAGTTTCCAAGTCCCTTGGAAACATGGAATCAATAACCTGTAAGAAAAAATATTAGATCAAAATTCTCATCTTTTCCTTTGCCTCTTCACCATCATCACTGGATCAATGCCTCCTCCACTTTCTTATCTCTTTCACTAATGACTCCCATCAATGGAGTTATGCTGGTTGCCTCTATGGTGCTTCTCATTCCTTAGTCCACTCCTCCATGCTGCATCACAACCTCTTGTCCCTCACCTGGGAGTCCCATCATGCCTCTCTCCCCAGTCTATTGGCAACACACAAAGGACCATCCTCTCTAGCCCTGGATCATCTCCTATGATCCTTTGGTAGACCTCTCCTATCCACCCATTGCAGCTGAGCAAACCGGCACCATTCTACAACCACAAATATCAAAATAAGAATCCAAAATAACCCAACACTGCCTGGTGTAGATCATCTTCCATCTACACGCTCAGAATCTTCTAAGCTCTGATACCAATCTGATGCAGAGCTCTCTGTATTTATCTTTAAGGAATCTTATTTCAACTCAAGGGATTCACAATATTCTGGTACACCCTCAAGGAACCAAGAACATCTCAAAGATTACAACAAAGAACCCTGACATTATACATCGATAAAGACAACATCTTCACTCACACAATCAGATTTCTATGTCTGATTTCATTGTTTATAACTTCAGTTATATATCTTCTTGAAAAAACCTTTGGATAATTTGTTCCAAATTATTAATTCTAAAATATATCCAAATCTGAGACCAATCCAATAAGCAGATTATAAATTACGTACTCTGAACCAAGACCCATTTTCTCTGTCATAAACCAGAACCAAAACTGGTAACCCTGCCTAGGGCATCAAATATCTTTCACAATTTTTTTAAAAAATAACCTCAAACCAATTTCAAATTATCCATCTATGATTCTAGTTTTTAAATCTGTAAGCAATTTATTTTTCCCATTCATATATAATTTTTCAAGCACAAATCCCTGCCTTCATCTTGAATGGATATTTCTAAAAACCAGTTTCCACTAAAATGCTCATAACTTTCACAAATTTAAATTAAAATGATCCAAACTAGTTTTAAATGAAAGGTAGTTTACATATATTTCCAATGAATATCATTAGAGATCTTGAGTCTCCAAAATATGTCCGCATCACACGCTGCAACATGACTGTATTCAGCGAATCTCAAATCTGCAAACATCCATTTTCACCAAAATACCCATAACTTATTCATTTCTTCATAAAATTGAACCAAACCAAAAGAATGAGAAGATGGATTCATCATACTATATATCCATTACTATATTACATGGTTTCAAGGCTGTACATGGCCGTACAAGTCCTGGAAACTACTCTAAAATTGAAAAAAACCAAATTAAACCACAACAATAAAATGCACCAAAAATGTATCAAAGTATTTTGTCTTCTCCAAATTGATTTGGTTCGACCATAAAATGGTTTTTATATCCATTTGACAGTTATAAACCTTCCTAACTACCTCCAAGACCAACCATATACCTTTTTACATCATTTTTCTATTATTAACAACTTTCTCAAAGTTGCATTTTATAGCTTTTTACGCAACTTTTACATTTTGACTCAAATGACCTTAGATGGATGTCAATAGATCCATTCACTAATTAAATAAACATTTTTACATTATTTATGATATTAAGACGTCCTTTGACAACTTATTACAAATGGCTTCTCTAGCTTTTATATCTTTGTCTTCTTGAAATTTAGATGCCTCTGCACCACAATGGCTGAAGGAGATAAGAATGTCATACAATTTAGAGGGAAAGGGGATTTATAGTGAAATTGCACAGCAACATTAGAGAAAATAGAGAAGAGTTGACCTCAACAAAATCTACAAAAATTGCCTTTATAGCTTGGGCATAACTGAGATGTTCTCTAACTGTAGTTACTCCACAACCACTACCATTAAGTCCCTTCAGAGATCTAGAGAAAATCTGATCTAGGAATAGATTCAGATACAATGAAATATGATATTTTGTTGAAACAGGGCCCTGATAGAAATGATGCCATTAAATCATTTTGACCAAGTAGATGGATAAACTAGGGTGGTGGAGTGTTTTCCCACTATTCACTGGGTTTAGCATTCATTGAAGAGTGGTTGGAATTGATCATAATGATCAAATCATGTAAGAAAACATGATTTCCTTCATTTATGGCTTATGAATCAGCAAAGTCAGTAGGTCAACTCAGTCTTACAATCAAAATGGGCCATGTGGGCCAATAGTCTTTTAATGTTTTGTCACCTCGCAAGGCCTTCCTGAGTTTTACAACCAAACCAACTAACTACACCACCTTTCCAACTTAATCGCAATGTCACATAACCATCAGCCTTAACTGTCAATACCTTAGCTAGGCCCATAAGGGCACGTGTCCTTTAGGAACTTTCCCACATATTTTAATTTCCTTGCATCTTCATATTGCAAAAAAATGCCAATCGTTGATCTCTGTAAGATCAATGATTGTGAAAGATCCTTATTATATTGTGCCTATCCTTTAAATTTTTTTGGCCCACGAACCATTTAGAATACACCTCAGCATGATCTAGCCCCACTTGGCATCACTCTGCAACTTATGAAATCAACCTGATCCCACAAAGACACATGGCAGTGAGGCACTTGCTTGCATTCCTTATCATCCTTGCATCTTCATAATGCGGGGAAGCACCGATTATTGATCTATTTACATCAGATGGTGGATCTTTATTTGAGAAGAATGGATGCATGATGTCATTATCAGCTATGTGTCATGAAGGGGCTTGCTCTCATTACTTAAAACTCATGCACTTTCATATTGCGAGCAAGTACCAGCCCTTGATCTATTTGCATCAGATGGTGGAAGGTACAAGCTAAGAACATGTGGTAGCTTCAATGCCTAACTGTAACTTTTATTCCTTTGGGCCCGCGAGGACACATGGTGATTTAGTGCTTTCCTACATTGTCAGGAAGTCTACCAAAACACAAATTATGGGAAAGCACCCGCCAATCAAATTGCCAACTCACCTAATAGCTTCCCAACTTGTAGCCCACAAGAAGAACATGGACCCAATTTCCATGCATTGCGATGATGCTTCCCTACATTATGTAAATATCACTTGTTTTGAGAAAGTGAGAAAGCACCCACCATAGATCTATGTAAGATCTAACGGCACAAAAAGATGCAGGCCAAGGGAAACAAATTTTGGAAAATAGGAAATACCATAAAATCTTTATTTGTTTATCTTTCATATTTCCAAGGCATTTAAATAATATTAAGGATGGTTAAAGACCGTTGGGTGGGCTAGCATTCAAATTCAAATTTTTGGTGGGAGGAAAAAATAGGTAATAGTACCCCAATCTCCAATACATCGAGGTGGAAAATTAACATATACCAATTAAAGACAATTTCCCCCAAAGAGTAGACAAATAACTAAGAACCACATCCTCATTAGCAACCTGCTTTTAATTGCAAACTTCTTTGAATACCTTGGTGTGATATTTGACAGTTTGTGTGTCACCATAAATGAACCTTGGGCAAAACTTCTCAGGATCTTTGGGGAGGTCATGGAGTGCACCTCTCAAGTTTACTAGTGAGTCTACAAAATTTGCAAAAAAGGCCATCTGAGGGTTTGACGAACCTAAAGGTGGTTGTTGAGGTGGCACTATTGGAGTATGTGGTGGTCCACCAAGTGGTTGGAGTGTAGGTGGAGTTGAAGAAGATGATGAAAGTTTGAATAGAAGTGGTTGAATTTGGGGTCTTCCTTGATTATTGTGTGGTTTGCAGAAGTGGGTAAGCTCAATGAACTCATGTGCACTTGGCAAAGACCTTAACTCTCAATGAAATGGGGATTCTAGATCAGAATACTCTAGTTTGTATTAATTCTAAAAAAAGCACAACTCTGCTGAAGTACACTTTCTCCCACCATTGAATTGTGTGCACCTACATACCTGTGCACTTGTGGATCTTTTGACCTATAGACCTATGCACTCGAATTTCTCAAAAACTTAGGAAATTTTTTTAACTTGTGGAAAGCGTAGAATTTTGCAAAAGTGTAGAATTTGGAATTTTTTTAGCAAATTTTCCATTCTTTCTAAGAATCAAAAGTGAAACCCTCCTTCTAATGCCGCTTTTTTTGAGCTGTCATTATGCACGATGCTAAATGGCAAGAATTATTACAAACTCCTCTCTTCAAAAGCTAATCTAAGGATCAACTCTATTGGTGTTTTGAAACACTACAGGTTTCAAATTACCCCAATGAGAACAAGACAAATCTAGGGGCAGCTAACTCCCATCTTCAACATTCCATTTCAAACATTAGGTCAACTATAAGGCTAGAACCTTCTACTTCACGCTCTGCAAAACCTAGGTGGGTGGACCATAGATTCAATCTATATGGTACCAGTGCAATTAAACATATTCTTGAATTTATTTCAATAGATTTAACCCTTATTTCTACTATTAACTCATGCAACAAAATAGATCTATAGTAGCTAAATGAAAAATAATGCAATTCATATGCTAAGTGAGGGTTAGACTTTTCAGCTCTTCAACATGAAAGGGGGAAAACATTTGATTAATGATGTTGATTTCAGCAAAAACCCCCAAATATGCAGCAGTAAGAACAAATGATACTATAGCTGATCAGTGCCTTATCTATTGGGAAATTCCATGAATCAATCACATACATATGGATACGTGAGACATACTCATATCTTTAGATATTTGATCTATCCATTCATCTTGTAAATAGACATCTATGTTAATTCTAAATCTCATTCTTACTTGATATCCTCCTCAATAAACTTGCAACCCTATTGATTTCTCTGCATTTACATAACTCCTTGAATTATAAGCAACAATGAAACAACATACAACCTTAAGGTACTACAACTATGACCTAGGCTCTTTGTTCAAAGATCATAAAACATTGAAAATTACTGATAAAGGAGACAAGATTTAAAATAAAACTCAACACCTATTGTTCATTGTATTGATTTCCTTGAAATAATACATTCATATGCATGAAATCAAAACATAGAAGCACCTAATAGATTTGAACTTGTTGTATTATCTTTCCTACTACTATTCATGCAAGAGAAATTGCTAAAAAAATATGATGTCATCGTGATGGGAACACATCAAAACTAGAACCAAAAAATGGTACCATAGGAGTGAGTAGTTTTTCTCCCAAAAACTGGAACCACCCCTTACAAAGAGAAAGAAAAAGAATTATATAGAAGGAAATAAATCTTGGATTTGATCAAAATATGACAAGTATCCCCTTAGAATTCTTTCCCAAGAAGCTGAAAAACCTCTCTCTAACCTCTCTCTATAACTGCAAATCAAATCCCCATCATTTTGTCTCTCCAAAAGAAAGAAATATCTGAGATATTTGATTGAAAAACATAACTGATTTTGATGCCAAATTTTTACTCAAGGAAAAAGTGAAAATTAGTTAAAATGAACACTAGAAGCATGAAAACTTTTAGAATTTGTTTAGGCTTCAACCAACCTCAATGTTTTCCCCCCAACTGATTTTAATGCTTCGTGATGAAAATTGCCCATTTTGCTAAGAATGCCTTAGAAATCACAAATTCACTTATAACTCAAACTGGTGAGTAATTGTACAAAAACTAACCTAAAAAATGGATAGCTCACCTCTTCTCATTTCCAACAGTATATTGAAGTCCATATTTTGGATAAAACCTGCCCCAATTATGCCCCTTTAAAAATTTAGGCTCTTGTTCATGGCCTTCATAACACTATATTGCATAAATTTGTCCTTCTATAAAATTTGAACTATAGAGAAATTCAAACTTTATTTAAAATTTGACCTTGCACATTTCTGAGGAGAAAATAATAGAATATGAAAATTTATGCTTTTCTAAAATTTCTCTCATTTTCTATCTAGGTCAAACTTGGTTTGACTACCCTCGTCAGGTGTCATCTTGTGATTGGCACACCATTTTCTCTATCAACTAATCTCTGCAACTAGGTGTCATGTGTCAGAATCTAATTTGTCCTCTATTCTTCCATGTCAACGTGCCATGGCATCATGCCATGTCATTGGTCACTATGTTTCTATCCTAGTCAGCATTCTACCATGTCATCAGTGACATAGTGAAAGAGTGACACATCACCTACTATCACCTTAGCATCTCAGAAATCATGCCACATCTGGAGCATCCACCACATGTCACTATCAGACTTGTCCACCTCATCACCATGTCAACACCATGTGTTAATCTTTTATTGGGTCGCCATATTGCTATGTTAACTGGCATGCATCTTTGCTTTGGCAACATGACGACCACCATCATATACGCTATGTGTTGCCATCCTATCTGTTGGAAATATCTACTTGCCATGGAGTCACTTGTCCTTTTGCAATTCCTTATCAAATTTCCACATCATGTAGATGTGACCCACGACCTTCTTTGCCAAATTTCAAGGTTTTCTGGCAAGTTGCTATGTCGCTACTAGAAAACCTCACCATTTTCAAGTGGCCATATAGCACCTTGTTAGATTTTGGACTTTTTCAGTGAGTTTCAATTATGCTAACATCATCAGCTTCAATTATGTGTTCATTCAAACATTTTTTGGTCACCTCTAGCTGGCCATCCACTGGCCCCACCATGACATGCAGCTTATAAAAGTCTGCATTTCTTAAGACATTATCATATTGTGTGGTTTATTATTTAAATAAATGAGAACTCCAACACATGACAAATGTGGCATAATTGATTTTCATAGTTTTTTTTCCTATTCACCTTGTGGCTTCTCCTTTCTCATAAGTCGACTATGGTTTGCTTTCATTTCTTCACTAGCTTCCTGCTATAGACACTTCAAATGTTGATCCATTCTAACTAAGACATCATTTTTTAATGCGTCATGTTTTGTTCTATGTTTTCTGGTGGGAGACATCATTTTGTGGTTGACATATTTTGGAGATCATAGCCAAAAGTACCCTAATGTTTGAATATTTCCAAGAATGTCTTCAGTATTGGAGATGCATCATATCTCTGAGATGTTTTGAGGTAGTAAGATGCATGTTTTCTCTGGTTTAACTCATGGTAATTTTAAGATGCTCTCTTTGTCATAGGCTTCCTTTGTGGGGCTCAAGTAAAATAGTTCTTTAGATAGTCCCTAATTGAGAAAAGGTTGTGGGATTATGAAGACCTTGAAAATGGATTGTTTCAATGGCCAACAATAGCATTTCCCCTATTGGCAAGACTTCTTTTTCAATTCAATTTTCAATTGTGTAGCTGCCCCCTTTTTAAAAAAACCATGTCCTCAAATGCAACCTGCTATCTTTACTCCTACAAATTTCACATCTTTCGTGGGCACATTTGGCTCCCTCTTCATTGTGTGGATACCTTTCTTTACATGAAGACTGCACCACTATCCACTCAAGATTTTCAGCATCTTTCCAACATAAGATATCTCTAGATTTCTCTATATGCAAGAAATGGTAAAATAATTGATGGTTAACGTTGATATTAGTTTTTTTCCCTATGTGTATCTCTTCTCATTCTTTAGGAGCTTGATAACAACTTTAAAAAAAACAAAACTTTAATATCATGGCTTAGAGTTATTGATGAAAATTTCACGCATGAAAGTGAATCAAGTTTTGTAGAATTATAAGCTATGCGAATAACCTTGATGTTTACCCAGTCACTACCATTAGAGCTTAAACCAACTATCAAGAATTTAGCATTTTCACTGACAGAATATGTATTTAAAGCAATTGTTCCATCTTTGCTAAGTGTGTTAGGATCAAGTAGGATCTCTATTGCTTCTTCTAGATTATCCTAAACATATAGAACATCCTAATCTTGTAGCCCAGTATTGGAGAAGTAGAAGTATTTATCACCCTATTTGAATGGAACATGATATCTTGGGTGATCAGAAAGGGTTGTAATTAATCCCTTAAACTTTTCTCTTGTCTCACAATTCTATAGGTAGGATCGAGTTAACTTCACTTTCTTCTCAAAAAAATCCTTGACTTCATCTACATTTAGATCTTCTAGCCATTTATAGGGATTAGGTATAATTACACCATGATAATTGTCTGCCATAGATTCATCCCTTATCACATCTAGATATATATAACTAGTTCCCCTTTGGAAAATTGGTCTTCGGTGCATGCCTCCACTCCATAAAAGTAGCTCTCTAGTTTCTAAAAGATTCATGATCTAGTGATTATAATGAATAAAATAATAGTGATTTCATCCTTAACATCTTTGAAAAACTCATGATTCTCTTATCAGGCTAGCGAAATCAGTCGGGCCTAAAGTGGGTTTGGCTAAAAAAAAAATTGTTTCCAAACACCTGAATCTTAAAACTAACCCATTGATTATCTAGCACTAATTTGAATCAAAATCCATCACTGAAATATCATTAAAACTCATTTACCACTTATTTGCAAATTGTGACTTTCTGCTAACAGGGCCTATCAGTTGGCTTTAAAAACTGACCTGAACATCTGACTGGGCTCTAAAATTAGACACACTTATTCTTTTTTCTACTCACTTTACCCTGTCAAATCTCATCTCATGATGAACTATCAATCAAAATATATTGGCTTTCAAAGTTGCTTACTTAAAATCACCTACACATAAACATGTTAGAAAACAACAAAATGCATTTCAAATTGGCTTCAAAAACTAGGCAAATTGACACTTGGGAAGATGAAAACTGGGGCATTGGTTCACTATCATGAGGACAAAATAAATCTACAATTAGGGCTCATGAAAAATGAATGGGCCAAAATGGTAAGTGGTCAAAGTGGGCTACTCAGAATTTGATGACTAGAAAAAATGGCAAAAAAGCATTTTTTGCAAATGGAATTGACCTGGGAAAGTGTGTAGATGGATTCGTCAAGATTTAAAAATTGGCATACTTGAAATATTTTCAGAGTATAACATAGTGGTACAATCGATTTGATCTCACCTATCATAGATCTCAATATATAACATCACAAACATGGGTTCTGACAAAATCTGCATTTCTTTGACACCAGTAAAAAGTTACAAATTGCATTTGGAATCACATTTGAAAACTGATCAAATGGATTCATCATAGGAATTTGAAGCATAGCAAGTCTCTAACCTCTAAAGTGCAATGCAAAAGGAATTTTAGCATTTTAGTCAACTAGGTCAAAATTATAACAAGTCAAATAGGGCTTCCCAGAAATTAGAACAAATTGCATCATGGCATTAATAAATGACCAAATTTGAGGGATTCAAAACCTAGTCAAAAAAATTTGAAATGACTTGAAATCTAAAACATAGGCTCTCTGATATGGACACTAAAGACTCCCAAAGCAATGAGTCATGAAACATAACTAGGTGAGAGATATTCAATTGCAAACAAGGCCTCCTATCACTATTTGATAATTGAGCAAAAATGCAAAATTGGGAATTGCTCAAAACAAGACTTCACAGAATGGCTCAAAATGGTAGTTTATCATTATAAGATGAGTGGGCATATTGAATGGAAGGTGTTAGAAATATTAAACACCTCTTAGGCCTAAAATGGATAGCTAGATGCATATACATCAAAAAGCATTTATAGGGCTTAATTTCTTCAAAGGTACTCAAGATCGAGGCTTCAATTTTGAGTCCCAATAGTGGCTCTATCTGGGGGTGCACATCCCTTGTGGGCATGACAAGGATTTAGATCTTTGGGAGAAGTAGACCACACACCTACTAGAAAAAAACTTCCTCTTGCATAGCTTTATTGAAAACAGGGAAACTACTCCTACTATGTACAAATAATAGCCCCAAGCCACTGAATTTCAACAATTTTTTTTACCTCTTTCATAAATCTAATTCTCATTTCTTTCATCATGAGGTAAGCTGAAATTATCACTCATATTAGTTTCACCAATTTCTTCAACTTGACTTTACATCTCCTCAAATGTTGTTGGTTGGATTTCAAATGAACAATTAGATCTTTACTCACACATGTCATCAATGTTAGTATCTAAAACTAATCCAAAATCTTTAAATGGTCTATTAAAATCAGCAAATGAATTAGTCATCAAGTTAGAATACTCATCATAAAACTTAGTACAAGGTGTACACTAATCTTCAACAACAACCTTATCAAACACCTTATTCTCAATCTCATAAGATGTAACATTATCATCTTCACTGTCATACTCAGAAGAAGAACAATCTAATCTCTTATTGTAGTAATACAAGGTATCATCATTAAACTCATTCTCCACTAAATTTTAAACTTCCATGTGCTCTTCAAACAATGGATTGATAAGTCCATGCAAAGATCCCTTTTGAACACTTTGACAAAGAATGGGCTAATCATCATCACAATCCTTATCATATAAAGCGTTAATATACACTTTAAACTCACTATCCATTTCATCTTCATGGGGAATTTTAGTATGTGAAGAAAAATCAGAACTACATGAAGACTCACCATCCATTCCATCAATGAAGCATTTAGAAAACAGATCAATATTAGTTGCATTGTCTTCATGAAGGTGATTCAAATGTCTTGCAAAACAATTATCTTTAAGTGCTGATGCATTAACCTTGAAATCATTTGTATGTTGATTATCACTACACACATCCTCAAGACATTCATCTACACAATTAGGTAATCCATCCTTATAGATAATCCCTTTGTCCTCATATGGTGTAGACAAATCTTCTTCACGACATTCAACCTCAAATTGATTGACACAATTCTGAAATGAAATTTCACTTTTAGATTTAGAAATAGTACTCATACCTTTACTTGCATAAGAGCACTCACTTCTATCATTTCTTTCTTCTTCCTAATTTGCATCAGAATCACATGAAGACAAACATATACTAGCATTGTCCTCTTCTTGACTTGAGCAACAACTCTTGCCATTATCTTGACATGATGCTTCTTCACAATATGTTAGATCAACAAATTTATCTTTATCACTTGGAAGATGACTTTTAGCTTCTTCATACTCACATTGAGATTAATATCTTTTAACTTTATATTTTATAATAGTCTCAGCATGATGCAATCTATAAATAAGAGAAAGCATTTCTTGCATATCTGACTGATCAAGTGAGTCCACCTTGTCACCTACTGCTTAAACATTAAAAATATGTGTGCTCTATTATTTTGACTATGACTAAGATAAATGTGGTTCACAGTGTTCATCTTGTGTTATTTTTCCATGGCATGTCAGATCAGCAATATCAAATTCATGACCAGAGACATAACTTTCAGCCTCCTCACTTGTACAAGATTGAGATCTAGGTGCAGCAACCTCAAATTTTGAAGCATTAGTTATACTATCATACGTATAATTATCATGAGAAGAACTTACTACTGTAACTAAACCTTGATTTGTAAAATCAAAGTCTAAAATGCATCTTACTACTGTAACATCATGAATATATGTGTCTTCATTTGAAACCAAACTAACCTTCCTTATACACACAATTTAATATGAATTTTCCACCTGATTAGAACTTACAATAGGGGTATTGATAAGCTAATTTGAAATTGAAGCATCAACTCCACAATCATCCTTTCTTTCAAATACATTATATTGGCACACATTTTTAGCAAAATGACTTCTAGTCAATCCGTATTTCAAATTATTTTCAATATCCCTAGCGGTCATAAAAGCCTGATGTAATTTCTGTGATTCTTTATCCCTTAGTAGGTAGTTCATTTTCTTGTCGAATGCATCAAATTAAATAGCTAAACACATTTTATCATTGGGTCTATAACTCTTAGGGATATCATTCAAAACTTTTCCAAAGCTGATATTGAATTGAGGCACAAGTTCATCACACTTAACATGAATCTTTAAGAACTTATCATAAGAATTAGATATGCTTACTCTTTCTCCAAATTTCTCCATGAAGGCTGAATGCAACTCACTCCAACATGAAATAAAACATGTTGTCTCTAGCATCACCTTCTAATGTTTGAACAAATAATTTCATGTGCACATCCTCATGAGCAATCTCATAGTCACCCATCAAATCATTAAAAACTTGAACATGGTGACTAGCTGAAATAGTATGTTTCCCATTAAATTTAGGAAAACTTTTTCTAATATCATTAGGAATGAAATTTGGGAAACCATAGATACCATCAAAGCATAATGGCATGTATCTTTTGGTAAAAAAAGATCTACTAACATCACTAACTAGCTGCATACTTGATGAAAGGAGACTTGACATTGTTCAAAACATTGACACTCATCAACAATAATTCTGATTTGTAATTTGTAGTAGGCTTATAACCTTCTACTAATGAAACACTTCACAAAACTTTACAAGCTAAAACCTATTCCCATGAAGTGTATAAAACCTATCACACTATTCTCCTCCTCCTAGTGCTAGAAATACCACTTGATGGAGAACACATATGTGGAACTTACTTTCATGGAAAAGGAATCACATGAAAGTATAAAACACCTTTAGTGTTGCTGCATGAAAACATTGATTTGCTAATTGGCATAGGTGTTGATTTCAATTCTTCACACCAATGATCAAATCCTTATAGAGCTACCATCTCCTTGAGGAGAACAAAATGAAATCACTGCTATGATTCATTTTAACATTCAAATTTCTTACAACAACAATTCAATCAACACTTTAAAACTCATCAGTCAAGAACTCATAGACTCTCTCTTCTTCTCTAAAACTTAACATAACTTTTAGATCTGCATTACCAAGCTAAAAAATCTTTGAAAATATTTATATATAACCAATCTACACTAGTATGGAGATCCTTTAGAGAGTCGTCACTCACAATTGTGAGAAAGATTTCAAAACATGATTTATAGCATAAAGAATTTGACCTAGATTTTCAACTTTTAGAACTTTGCAAATCATTAAACACTTAGAAGAGAGAAAACCATTTTTAAAACAATTCTGACTCTGAAATTACAATAGTACTTTAAAAACAACAACCAGTTGAATCGACTGAAGATAAAACTTAATAACAACATACTTTACATTCAACCTTGAAGTTACTGCTGCAAATGGATAAAACTAAACTGGGGAACATGAAACCTTCCATACAAAATTGAATATGCACTATATATCAGAGATTCCTAGCTCCTTATCAATGAATTCCTTCATACACTCCCCAATAGAGTCACCAGTTTGTTGGTGTTTTGAAACACTACAGGTTTCAAATTACCTCGATGAGAACAAGACACATCTAGGGGCAACTAACTCCCATCTTCAACATGCCATTTCAGAAAACAAGCCAACTATAAGGCTAGACCCTTCTTCTACTTCATGCTCTGCAAAACCTAGGTGGGTGGACCTCAGATTCAATCTCTATGGTACCTATGCAATTAAACACATTCTTGAATCTATTACAATAGATTTAACCCTTATTTCTCCTATTAACTCATGCAATAACATAGATTTGTAGTAGCTAACTGCAAAAAAATGCAATTCATAAGCTGAGTGAGGGTTAAATTTTTTAGCTCTTCAACATGAAAGGGGGAAAACATTTGATTAATGATGTTGATTTCAGCAAAAACCCCAAATATGCAGTAGTAAGAACAAATGATCCTGTAGTTGACTAGTGCCTTATCTATTAGGAAATTCCATGAATTAATCACATACATATGGATACCTAAGACATATTCATATCTTCAAATATTTGATCTATCCATTCATCTTGTAAATAGATAGCCATGTTCAATGTAAATCTCATTCTTACCTGATATCCTCCTCAATAAACTTGCAACCCTACTGATTTCCCTGAAGCATTTACATAACTCCTTGAATTATAAGAAACAATGAAACAACATACAACCTTAAGGGACTACAACTATGATGTAGGCTCTTTGTTCAAAGATCATAAAACATTGAAAATTACTAATAAAGAAGACAAGATTTAAAATGAAACTAAACACCTATTGTTCTTTGTATTGATTTCCTTGAAATAATACATTCATATGCATGAAATCAAAACATAGAAGCACCTAATAGATCTAAACTTGCTATATTATCTTTCCTACTAATGTTCATACAAGAGAAATTGCTAAAAAAACATGGTGTCATAGTGATGGGAACACATCAAAACTAGAACCAAAAAATGGTATCGTAGGAGTGAATAGTTTTTTTCCCAAAAACTAGAACCAACCCTTACAAAGAGAAAGAAAAAGAATTATATAGAAGGAAAGAAATCTTGAATTTGATCAAAAGATGACAAGTGTCCCCTCAAAATTCTTTCCCAAGAAGGTGAAAAACCTCTCTCTACCCTCTCTCTATAATTGCAAATCAAATCCTCATCATTTTCTATTTCCAAAAGCAAGAAATATCTGAGATATTTGATTGAAAAATATAGTTGATTTTGATGCCAAATTTTTTCTCAAGGCAAAAGTGAAAATTAGTTAAAATGAACTCTAGAAGCACAAAAACTTTTTTAGAATTCATTTAGGCTTCAACCAACTTCAATGTTTGTCCCTAGCTAATTTTAATGCTCCATGATGAAAACTAATTGTTTTGCTAAGAATGCCCCAAAAATCACAAATTCACTTATAACTCAAACCAATGAGTACCTATGCAAAAAATGACCTCAAAAATAGATAGCTCATCTCTTCCTAGTTCCAATAGTATATTGAAGTCCATATTTTAGATAAAAATTGCCCCAATTATGCCCCTTTGAAAATCCCGGCTCCCATTCATGACCTTCATAACCTTGTATTGCATAAATTATCCTTTTATAAAGTTTCAACTATAGAGAAATTCAAACTTTATTTAAAATTTAACCCTACACATTTCTAAGGAGAAAATAATAAAATATTAAAACTTATGCTTTTTTGAAATTTCTCTTATTTTCTATTAGGGTCAAATTTGGTTTGACCATCCTCACCATGTGTCATCTTGTGATTCGCTCACCATTTTCTCTATCAACTGATCCCTCCAACTAAGCACCACATGTTAGCATCTAATTCATCCTCTATTCTACCATGTCAGCATGCCATGTCATCATGCCACATCATCGATCACTATGTCACTATCCTAGTCAACATTCTGCCACATCATTAGTGACATAGCAATAGAGCAACACATGTCACCTACTACCACCTTAGCACCTCGAGAAGCATGCGATGTCTAGAGCCCCCACCATGTATCACTGTTAAACTCATCCACCTCACCACCATGTCAACACCACATGTTAATCTTTTATTGGGTTGCCATGTTGCTATGTTAATCAGAGTGCATCTTTGTTTGGTGACATGGTGACCACCATCAGATACACCATGTGTTGCCATCCTGTGCGTCGGAGATATCTACTTTCCATGGTGCCACTTATCATTCTATGATTTATTATCATATTGCCACATCACCTAGATGGGACCCACATCCTTCTTTTTTAGATTTCAAGGTTTTTTGTCAGGTTAGTATGTTGCAACCAAAAAACCTCACCATTTTCTAGTGACAATATAGCACCTTAATGGATTTTGGTATTTTCTAGTGAGTTTCAATTACAATGACATCATTAGCTTCAATTGCATGTTCTTTCAAAACATTTTTTAGTCACCTCCAACTAGCTATCCATGGGCCCCACCATGCCATACGACTTATAAAAGCCTGCATTCCTTAAGACATTTATCATATTGTGTTTTTTATTATTTAAACAAATGATAACTCTAGCACATGATGAATGTGGGATAATTGATTTTTATAGTTTTTTGCCCTATTCACCCTTGCGGCTTCTCCTTCCTCATCACTTAGCTATGGTTTGCTTTTTTTTTTCACTAGCTTCCTGCTATAGACACTTCAAATGCTGATCCATTCTAACTAAGTCATCATTTTTTAATGTGTCATGTTTTATTCTATGTTTTCTAGTGGGAGATGTCATTTTGTGGTTGACATATTTTGGAGATCATAGCCAAAAGCACCCTGATGTTAGAATATTTCCAAGAATGTCTTCAATACTAGAGATGCATCATTTCTCTAAGATATGTTGAGGTAGTAAGATGTGTGTTTGCTTTTGTTTAACACATGGTAAATTTAAGAGGCTCTCTTTGTCATAGGCTTCCTTTGTGGGGCTCAACTAAGATAGTTCTTTAGATAGTTCATAATTGAGAAAAGGTTGTGGGATTATGAAGACCTTGAAAATGGATTGTTTCAATAGCCAACAATAGCATTTCCCGTATTGGCAGGACTTCTTTTTCAATTCAATTTTCAATTGTGTAGCTGCCCCCTTTTAAACAAAAACCATGTCTTCAAATGCTACCTACTATCTTTGCTCCTAAAAACTTCACATCTATCATGGGCACATTTGGCTTCCTCTTCATTACGTGCATACCTTTCTTTACATGCTGACTACCCTACTACTCATGTGGGATAATGTTCTATTTTTTTAGTCATGCAACTTTACCTTATGGATTCTGTGCTCCATTGTCCACTTAGAATTTTCAGGATCTTTCCAACATAAGATATCTCCAAATTGCTTTGTACCCAAGAAATGATAAAACAATTGATGGTTAAGGTTGATATTAGTGTTAGGATCAAGTAGAACCTCTGCTACTTCTTCCAAATTATCTTGAACATATAGAAAATCTTAATTTTGTAGCCCAGTATTAAAGAAGTAGAAGTATTTATCACCCTATTTGAATGGAACACGATATCTTGGGTGATCAAAAAGGGTTATAACACATCCCTTAAACTTTTCTCTTATCTCATAATTTTGTAGGTAGGATTGAGTTAACTTCACTTGCTTCTCAACAAAATCCTTGACTTCCTCTACATTTGGATCTTCCAACCATCTATAGGGATTAGGTATAATTACACCATGATAATTGTCTGCCACAAATTCATCCCTTCTCACATCTGGATATATATAACCAGTTCCCCTTTGGAAAATTGGTCTCTGGTGTATGCCTACACTCTATAATAGTAGCTCTCTAGTTTCTAAAAGCTTCATGATCCAGTGATTATAATGAAGAAATTAATATTGATTTCATCCTTAACATCTTTGAAAAACTCATGATTCTCTTATTAGGCTAGCGAAATTAGTTAGGCCCAAAGTGGGTCTGGCTAAAAAAAGTTTCATTTCTAAACACCTGAATCTTAAAAGTAACCTACTGATTATCTGGCACTTATTTGAATCAAAATCCATCATTGAAACATCATTAAAACTCATTTTACCACTTATTTACAAACTGTGACTTTTTGCTAACAGGGCCTATCAGCTAGCTTTAAAAATTAACCTGAACATTTGACTGGGCTCTAAAATCAGACACACAGATTCTTTTTTTCACACATTTTTACCCTGTCAAATCTTGTCATATGATAGATTATTAGTCAAAATATATTGACTATCAAAGTTGCTTACTTAAAATCACCTGCACATAAACATGTCAAAAAAAAACAAATGCATTTGGAATCAACTTCAAAAACTAGGCAAACTGACACGTAGAAGATGAAAAATGGGGCATTGGTTCACTGTCATGAGAAAAACATAAATTTGTGATTAGGGCTTATGATGAATAACTGGGAAAAAATGGTGAGCAGTCAAAGTGGGCTACTCAGAATTTGATGACTGGAAACAATGGCAGAAAAACATTTTTTGCAAATGGAATTGACTTGGGAAAGTGTGCAGACGGATTCATCAAGATTGAAAAATTTTCACACTTGAATTATTTTTAGAGTATAACACATTGGTACAATCCATTCATTCTCACCTATCACAAATCTCAAGATATAACATCACAAATAGGGGTTCTAACAAATCTGCATTTCTTTGACACTAGTAAAAGTTACAAATTGCATTCGGAATCGCATTTGAAAACTAATCAAATGGATTCATCATAGGCTCAAATTTTAAAGATATCAATTATCTAACCTCTAAAATGCAATGCGAAAGGAATTTTAGCATTTCAATCAATTGGGTCAAAATTATAATAATTCAAACATGTCTTCCTAGAAATTAGAACAAATTGCATCAGCATGGCATCAATAAATGACCAACTTTGAGGGATTAAAAACCTTGTCAAACAGATTTGAAATGAATCAAAATTTTAAATATAGGCTCTCTGGTATAGATACTAAATACTCCCGAAGTGGTGAGTCATGAAAAATAACTGGGTGCAAGATATTCAATTGCAAACAAGACATCCTATCACTATTTGACATAAGCAAAAATGCAAAATTGGAAACTACTGAAAACAAGACTTCACAAAATGTCTCAAAATGGAAGTTTATCATCATAAGATGAGTGAGAATACTAAATGGAAGGAATTAGAAACATTAAACACCTCTTAGGCCTCAAATTGACAGTCGAATACATATGCATCAAAAAGTGTTTATAGGGCTTAATTTCTTCAAAGGTAATCAAGATTGGGGCTCCAATTTTGAGTCCCAAAAAACTCCAAGGTTCTGAGCAATCTTTTGACCTACTAGAATCTTTTTAGTTGAAGATAAATGTGATTGTTCACAAGGAGGCCTTTGCTGGTTTTTTTTGATCTCAGATAAGATGAAGAATCTGCACACTGCTTCGAAATAAAACATGCAAAAAGAACTATTTTTTTACATTTTTATGTTTTTTATGAATGCAATCTAACAATGCAACTAGTATGAAGTCCTATTCTAACAAGGGGGTTAATAAATCAAATAACAAAAATTTAAAGAAAATAACATGAAATTTAAATCCTAATGGACATAAGTTGTAGAAAACAACACATCTACAACTTAAACTTTTAAAGAAATCGGTAGGTAACTAGTGAAAGTAGGAGCAGTGCTTCTTCAATTCCACTAATGCAATCATTCATGAAAAACTTAGTAATTGTTTGATAATTCACTCTTCATCAAATCACAAGGCCACAAAAAGTGCACTCTTGCAAGACAAAGAGTTAAGCAAACAAAATTCGATGATTTCTTCTCCAGCAAGATACATCAGTAGAATTCATCAAAACTATAGCAAACACTAGAACTAATAAATCACACAACTAGAAACAAAGCAATAAACCTTTTTCTCAATCACAATTCCATGAACAAAATTTTAAAAAATATGACACATTTAGGCAAGAATTACTACACTCCAAATGTAAGCACTAAAAACACAATTTTATTACAAAATAACGGTGGCCTCAATTACAGATTACAATAGAGTATTTATAAGAAATCATCTCTTCAATTTGTACTGAGAGTGATAGATATCTTCATGCAATAAAATTATTTTAATTTTAATTTTAAAAACTAATTATATATAAACTAACAACCAAACTAGTGCTAAGCAGGACTCCATCCATTTTTATTCATTAATTGGATGCATGAGCCTTTACATGTTAAAAAATAAAGAATTCTAAGAGGAGAAAGAATGAGAAATCCTTTAGTAGAAGTGGAAATGTCTAGGAGTGCTAAAAATGGAAGTTGATCCTTCACTAGGCATTTGTCAAAGTTAAACTATCGTCTAAATGTGTTTCCCATGCATGGAAACCTCTATTTTTGGAATTGGCAGTTAACTATCAGTAGAACTTTTTAAAATGCACACCTATGGACCCATGGAGCTATGAACTTATGTACCTATGTACTTGTGCACCTATGCACCTGTGGACCTATGCACCTCAACAGGGCCAAAATCTCAAAATGTTACTAAGTGTCAAAATTGAAATTATGGCTTCTGGGTTTTGTTCCTCTTCATCCCAAAGCTATGTCTAGATGTTTGCCCTTGAGTTTCTCTATAATCTCAATAATTTTGGCTACATATAGTAAATCTAGAGCCTCATATTTATCCTTGACCTTCTATCTATAATAGTCTACCTCAATTCAAATCTCAACAAAATCCCCAGGTTCGGTATCCAATTCTAATAAGGCTTCTTTTGTTTTGAAAGCCTGTCGGATATCTTCATCATTAGCAGCTTCCTCAAAAATCTTCTTAAAACTCTCCACTACTACCTCTATAGGTAATAACTTCTCCCATTCCTTATCTTCAAAAATACCTAAACATGCATCATTGTAAAGCCTTTCTGCTTCCAAAATTTGCTCTCGGGCATGGTCCTTGAGCCTATGGATTTTTGCATGTAATGTTTCCATTACTTTATTATTGACAAAAATATTCTCTATCCAATCATCAATCAAATCTAATTCCTCTACTATATATACATCTACAAAAATCATATACCTTTTCCCTTTTATTATTTGTAAAAATTTTAAGTCTTTACCCAAGCCCTTACTTCATCCATAATGTTAAAGTCCTACTTCAAAATCACCACCATTTTATTCACATTTTCTTGTGTAGTGTACAATAACTTTAGGTTCCCTTGGATAATAAAAATACCCTTATCTTTAAAACTTTCCTGCTACTGTTGATAGGCTTTCAAAAATGGATCTAAATGTACAGTTCCCCCTTCTCTGAGTTTAGTGTTCAATGTCTCCTCGGGGTGCTCAAGATCTAGAGGACCAACAACTTTGGTGAAATATCCTCTTAAGATCTTATTTTTCCTTCGAAGTGTTTAGAGTTTGACCTCTTCTTATTCCATGTTCCTGAAAACTTCCTTAATCCCCATAATTACCATCAATCTAGCTATATCTTGTGTGGGCTTCCCAAGCATGACATCTTTGATTTGATAATCTTGTGGACTGAGGCTTTCTGTATCTATATCATTAGGAGGGACAACCACTTGAGTGAACAAATCCTAATCTTGTGTATTGTTGATAAATGCCAATGATCTTGCTTCATGTGGGGACTCAAGTTTGTTTAAGATATCAGCCAACTCAAAAATGTCTTCCTCATGAGCATGAAATTGTGGCTTTGTGCTCCTCATTATTTCTTTCCTGAGCCACCTTGGAATATGCTCAACTAAAGACCTACATCTGAAGGATGAAGGAGTATGTTCTACTACCTCCTTTCGCTTATCACTCCTCCTCAGATTTGTTTCCCTTTTCGAGGGCTCTTCTTCTATGGCCTTAATCTCTATGTACCATGTAGTTTTCACCTCAATGTCTTGGGAGGCTAGTTGAAAATATTCTACCATTTCTCCTTCCTTTGGAACTTCATCGGTTGCCATTTTTTGTGGCTCCTCCTCTTGTGAAGGTTCCTTCTGAACCTATTCTTCTTCTAAACTTTGGGGTGGAGGAGTAATTGAGCCTTTATCTTCCATCATGACTTGTGGTAGAGATGAGGGAGTAAGATCAGGACCCTATGAATCTGGTGGCATCTGCATATAGTCTTCTTGTTGGGGTTCACCTATAGGGGTATCCCTAATTTTATCCCCAATTAATTTTGTTCCCATGGGCATAAAATCAAAATATGATATTTCCCTCTTCACTCTACTCATCAACCCATTGTTATACTTTATCTTCCAAAGAAAAGACTTCCAAGGGTTCCTTTGGATTGGATGGCAGTGTTATTATGGAACTTCTCTTATGTTGTTCTATAGCAATACCTAGTCGAGTTCTTCCTTGTAAAGGCACATGTTCCTCCTCATCTTCCTCTTCTCCCTCAAGAATAATCTCTGGGATAGATGTGCAGGGAACCATTCTTTTAGTCATCCTTTGCCTTGTCTTTGTATAGATCTTAATCCTTTTCTATGTCCTGGAGGCAGAAGGGGACACTAGCTCTACTTGTGGAGGAGGGATAGAGACCTATTGGATTTCTTCATCTTTGGACTAGTTAGGTACAAATGGAGGCAATTGAGGGTTAGGCTGGTCTTGAGAAGCCCTAGTTTCTTATGACCCTTGAACATCTATTTCCTTCTGCTAAGGATGTGGAGAAGGGATAGAGACCTATTGGATTTCTTCCTCTTTGGATTGGTTAGGTACAAATGGAGGCAATTGAGGGTTAGGCTGGTCTTGAGAAGCCCTAGTTTCTTATGACCCTTGCACATCTATTTCCTTCTACTAAGGAGGTTCTTGTGCTTCACATTCTTCTATTTTAGCCCTTTGAGGAGAGGTACTTTTTCTTTTACCCTTTCTTTTTATCTCTGGAGGTGAAAGTGTCCAACTAGGTAGTCAATTTGGTATACTGTCTCTGACCTTATCAGAGATTGGGTTGCAAAGGTAGGAATTGTAGCTTTCTTTCCTCTACCTTTCTCTAGGTGAGCTTGCACATGAAATATCATGGTATTAGGTATTGAATAAAGTTGAAAGGGTTTCTTGATCCAATCCTTTTTAATTTTGATTACATGCCTTTCTCGATGATTAATATCATCACCCTCCTCCCTATCAACCTTGGCATTCATTATAGGTCTCTCTCCAGTCTTGTCTGAGTTGAATAAGGGGTCCAATAGCTCCCCAAAATCTTACTATAGTATCTTCTCCAAAATGCTTATTTTGAGAGCCTTCTCTACCAAATACAAAGTTATCCTATAATAGTCCCTAATATGGAGATCGTAGTTGTTTTTTTCATTCATCTAGTGGTCCTCAATAGCCTCCTCATGGTGGAATTCTTTGCTGGTCAAACTCTCTGCTTTCCCAATATTATCAAAATAGGGCCTAGGAGAATTGTACTCCTCAAGGGGATAATGTTCCCACTCCCACTCAAATGATGGAATATCTTTCTTCCTCTTCACCTGATATAGTCCTATGACCAGGGGCCATGTCCAACATGGTCTTTGTTACCTCCTAACCCTATCATACATAGATTCAATCTACTGTACAATCTCAAAAAAAACTAGTCTATCACTTGGATTTTTAGGGAGCTTCTTCAGGTTGACAGTGTCACCAGCTACCCATAGATATGTAAATGTTTTGAACTAGATGTAGTAAGCCTCGAGAGATGTTATCTATGGAATTGCATCATTAGATAATCTTTTTGCATAATATCCCTCAATAAATCAGATGATAGTAAAGATAAATACATCATTCACAATCTTGTATTCCTTGCTCTATGTTGAGAGATTCTTCCTCACCAACTAAGGGTAGACAATGTAAGGCCAGGCATTGGGATCATGCATGTTTCCTCTTTTGTACAATCTAGGGTAATTTGTGGCCCTTTCTGCTAGCATATATACCATGTATGAGGTCATATAAAACTTCTTCTTGCCCTTGACTACTCCCAACACACAATTTATCACTTAATATTTTGGCCCAATCCACTGGTATCTTTGCCATCTTGATAGTCTCGATAAAGTTAATCATAAAAATATTCAAATGATCAGCTACTGGTAGACCCATGACCCTACTTAGAAGAATGATGGAGTAGTCAATATCTTCCTTCATATACCCCCTTGTCATGTCTACCTTTCCTCTCACCTTGCTTAGAGGATTCTTCTCAATGAGGTAGGATGATTGAATGATTCATGTGGCCTCTTTCAGGTGCTCTTTGTACCACCTTTCTGCTACCTCATAAGAGAGTCTTCTAAATTGATCTACCCTTGAGAGATGAAAGAACCTTTCAATATTGTTGGGTTGGAGGTCCAATACAACTTCTCCTATTATGATCTTAACCACTCTTTCCTCTAAAAAAAAGTGTTGTGCCAGTTTCATGATTAACTCTATTGATTGTATTGATGTTGGGTACGAAGCTATGTTCACCAACCCTAATCAAATCAAAGTTGATACTAGAATTGATCTCTCTGTAGACTTGTTTTAGATTCTTAGAAATTCTCCCAAGTCTATGTGTCCCAAACTAGTGTCTTTTATCTCTGCATAGTCATCTTAGAATCTTGACTTTGATGAGACCCATTGGAACTTGAAAACCATGGGCTTTAGTGCCATTTTCTCATCGGAATCAGATGCCATGGTATCTACATGATAAAAGGAAGATGTCCATTAGTTCAAAATTCAAACTATGAGATTATGAAAAGATAATGTTTAGTAGAACCGAAAAAATTAAATGCATGAAAACAACTATCCTTTTTTTCTTTTAAAATTAAAAATTAAAAAATATATATATAAGGTACGTTTGTAATGTGTTTTAAGGGTTTGGTTTTATGGGGTTTACGAGGGTGTTAGATTTTGCATTGGCGGTTTATGAGAATGTTCATAGCAGTGGGGTACACAACATGTGTACAATAGCATGGTGTGTAGTGTAGGGTACACAACATGTGTGTAGTAGCGGCATACACGGTGCAGGTGAGCAGTATGCAGGGTGGAAATGTGGGGTGCATGACATGCAAGTGCATGTGTCCATGGTGTGTGGCATATGGGTGTGTGGGTCTGTGGTGTGCAGCATGTGGGTGTGTGGCTTTGTGTTTAGCATTATATGTATTTTACTCACATATTGGTGTAGATGTGCAATTTTTGGAGTGTGGATTGAGAGAAAAGAAGCTATGAGGTTCTATGGGTATGTGAAGAGAAAATGAAAATGTGTTGAGGGAATAGGAGAGGGGTGGGATTTATATAACCCCCACCCACTTTTGATATTGCATTGCTACACCGCTGCGCATCAGCACAACACCAAAGGTGGTGCTCTTTATTTCAATGATGTGCAATTGCACACTATGTTCAGTGAGTAGGTGTACAAGTGTTTTTTTTTTTTTTTACTTTTCCAATTTTTCTAGTTTTTAGACTTTTTTGATTTTACAATATTTTGGTTTTTTTTTTTTTTAAAACTTTTTATGACCTTTTTTGATTTTTCACTTTTTACTTTTCTTACTCTTTGACATCAAGATGTAGACTTAGAATTGGCACAAATTTGAAAAAAAAAATGTAGGGGGTCCCCATTTCCTAATCAAAATGGGGCATGCATTGTGGAGCCACATCAATAAGAAAAAAAGAGTGCACCTAGTGCAACTTAGTGAGCATCATTCCTTGTTAATTTTTAATACATGGATGTGCAACAACACACCTTATGGAGTGCACTGATGCACACCTCATGTTTTGACTTAGGTAAAAAAAAATTACTTTTTAAAGTGTGTGTAGTAGTGCACCTAATCAGGTGCACTACTGTGCACCTTTTTGAAAGTTAACCCTTATTTTTGTGTATAGCTGTAGGTAGGGAGTGCTGAGGTGCACTTGCTAAGGTGAAACACTATGACTCAAGAACTGGAGGAAGGAAACTAAAGAGTTAGAGGGGAGATGCATAGTTGTGTTGGTGTGTTGCTATGCACTTACCTTTTGTAAGTTATTTCTTTATGTTTTGGCGCACTAGCACAGTTGGAGAGGCATGCTAGTGTGCCTTTTGCTTTTGCAAAATGACTTCTTCACTTAGAAACATAACTTTTGATGACTAGTTCTTCAAAATTGGGACCTAGATTTGACCAAAAACACTAGAAAAAACCCTAAAAATAGACTCAAACCCTAGACTAGGGATCTAGAAAGCTAAAAAATAAAAAGGGGGTCCCCATTTCTAGGAAAAAAGGGGCATGCATTGTGAAACCACAATAGTTCCTAGATCCAATGATGAAAATGTATTTGGAACAAAGCGGGTATTCATAAATAACCTAAATGAAGATGGAAAAGTTTCTAGAAACAAAGAAAGGTTAGTATGTAAAGGCTATTCACACAAAGAAGTTATTGATTATGGTGAAACTTTTGCTCCTGTTGCAAGATTAGGTGTTAGAACTTTACTAGCATATGCAACACACATAGGATTTAAAGTGTATCAAATAGATGTAAAATCTACATTCTTGAATGGAATTCATGATGAGGAAGTCTACATTGAAGAACCTAAAGGTTTTGTAGATCTTAGCAAAAAGGACATCATTTGCAAATTACACAATGCAGTATATGGTCTCAAGCAAGCTCCCAGAGCTTGGTATGAAAGACTTCATAACTACTTGGTACATATTGGTTTTCAAAGAACAAATGATAATAGTAGTTTGTATATCAAAGGGAAAAAAAAGAAGATTATTTTGGTAGAAATATTCATTGATGACACTTTATTCATAGAAAATAATGACTTGTGTAAGGCATTTCCAGAGGAAATGAGTAAAGAAATTGAGATGACTATGTTTAGTGAGATAAAAAAAAATTGTTGGATTGTAGATCTAGTAGAAGGAAGATGGTATCTACATTACTCAATCTAAATATATCAAGGATATACTAAAGAAATTTGGAAGGAAGATTCAAGACCAATTGGAACCCCTATGTCTATTGGATATAAACTTTCCAAAAATAATAATTCCAAAGAGGTAGATCAAACCACATACATATCAATTATTGGAAAATTATAGTATGTAGCACATACAAGGCCTAATATTGCATTAGTAATTAGTATAGAGGCAAGATTCTCAGCAAATCCCAAAGAAAATCACATGATGGTAGTGAAAAGAATCATGAGATATCTAAAATGTAATGAAGAATATGGTTTATGGTACAAAATAGGAGACAATTTATATTTAAAAGTATTCACAAATGTTGATTGGGAAAGAAGTATTATTGAAAAAAAAACCACCAGTGGTGGAGCATTCTTTCTTGGTAAAAGACTAGTGCCTTGGACAAGAAAGAAACAAAATTGTATCTCTCAGTCCATAGCAGAGGCAAAATATGTAGTAGCAGTAGTCAATTGTTCTAATATTATTTGGTTCAAATAACTATTGGTAGGTACGAATATAGAGAACAAGGATCTAGTAGTCATATACTGTAAAAACACCAGTGTAATAAATATATCAAAGAATCTAGTGATTCATTCCAAAAAAATACATTGCTATAAAATATCATTTTTTGAGAGAATTTGTACAAGATAAATAAGGTAGATTAGAATATGTGAATACAAAAAAATAAATTGTAGACGCATTTCTATATCCAGGTGTAGTAGCCTATATAAAGGTATAATCAACATCAACAAGAAAGCATATATCATTTTAGTGTTGGTCAACTAGTGAAATAGGTATCCTCATCCCTTGCTTCATTGACTTCTTAAAGTCTTCAAAAGTAGCTTGTCATTAATGTGTCAAAATTTTCTCCCATCTATTCAATATAATCATTTATCTAAACTACAATTGACCTATTAGTCTTCCATCCAACTATACCAAAAGATGGGAATGCATTTTGTACATAGAAGAAAATGTAGATAAGTATTGAACAAAATTTGCATTATGCACTTTTGGGTTTCCTAATAGCTCCAAGGTTCTCCATCAATTGTTGTAGCTGGAGTTCTGCCAAATTATATGTATGATTTTTTTTCACAATTTTGTAGCCAACATCTATTGAAATATAGGGTACACTATTTAATTTGCTAGATTGATAGAATTTTTGTGAGATTACCCTAATAGAAAATTTTATTAGAGGATCAATGATAATGTCTATTGTCATTCCTCTTTTATTCCATTTTTCTCCTGTATTCTTCTCTATTACCTCTTTGGAGTCACTCCATAGAGTCTTGGGCTGATCTAGGGTTGGGAAACTAGTAACCCTATGGATTATTCATTTGGTAATCTTTATTGGTCCTCCTTCCAGCCACAAGGATCCATTGTGTATTCAATTTAACACAATTCTAATCCATTTAGTCTTGAAAATAGTAGGAAAGTCTAGGGCATGAGTCAAAGCCTTCCTTTCAATGATTTTGAATTCTTCTTTTTGAGCACTATTTTCACATAGTTTGTCATAGGCTTCTCTGATTTCTATGTCTCCTATTCCTCCTATTTTTCAATTGTAACATTTCCTAACATCTTGTACCATAATAACTTTTGGTGGGATCATGGATAGTGTGCTAGAGGGCTCTTGTTTATATGCTATATCAAGAATGGCCTTGAATATTGGTTTTTTTACTTCATTACTAACTAGTTGGATATTTAAAACCTCCTTCCCTTCTACATTTTTTGAGCTAGATGCCATTCTATACAACTAGGATTTGTGCAAATAAAAACCATGTAGCTTGGCTTGTGATAAATACCATGAAAATCTTGTATAGCTATTGTGAAATCATTGTTGAGATCTTTACGAATTTTGTGAACAAGTTTTTGAGTTCCCTTCTACCTTTTTTTCTCTTTCTTGAATTTGAAATGATGAGAAATGAGTGAAAAATGACCATATACCCTTCAAAACCCTTGCATTTAATGGTTGGTGCTTGTACAGTTGTAAACTCGACATCAACATAATTTCAAATTCACTTGACATCCATTGATATTACCATCACTTGGTACCTACTATAGACTCAAAATCAACTATATAGTTTGATAGCTTGACACTAACTAGTATTCCACTCAACATACATAGAGAACATTTCATGCTTAGCAACAACATGAAAAACTTAAGGTTTTAGCTTGGATTTTCAACAACATCTTGCATCTTTATTCATGTTAATGTATTCTTTTAGTACTATTTCCTTTGGAACTAATGTGTGATATTGCATTTTATTATCAATCCCACATACCTCTTATTTTCTTAGTTTGATGAGGTGTGATCACCTAACTCATTGGTGAAGTGATCCCTGCTCCATTTGATGTACTGCAACCATCTTTATTTTTCCATGTTCTTTTCATCTCATTCCTAATGTGTTCAACATTTGCCTTGCCTTTACCTTTATCAAATTCACTACTTGGTACCTTTGACCTAATGGGATAATGATTACTATTATGACCAATCTTCAAATAGCTAAAGCATATGGTTTGACTCAACCATCTTTTGTAGTTACCATTGAAGTGCGTCCTAATGCAGTTCTTAGGGATATGTCCATATTCTTGACAATAATGACAGCTATATCTTATGTTGTAATGCTAATTATAAAAGTTTCTATTGTTTCTTACATTTTCTAACCTATTTGATGTCCACATGGATTTGGATCTATGCTCAAAAGCTCTAAGTCCATACTTCTAAAAATTGTAGTAGTATCCTTCAAATCTTGGTGCATGCATGGTTCTGGTTTTGCATTCATGTGCTTGATGACCTTGTTTCTTGCACTTATGACAATGAGTCATGTTCTTAGTCTTAGTATTCTGATTTGTATTCTTTCTCCTACACACATTAGTAGTATGTCCTTTCTTGCCACAAAAGTAACAAGTAGGTTTGGAGTTCTTACCTTTGATTTTCCTTTCTTCAACAACTTTTGATGATTCTCCTTCTTCAATGCTTGTGTAACCTAATCATGCTACATCATTTTTGGATCTTGGGGATTTTAGTAATTGTTCAAAGTGCTTGATGGCTTCATTTGGCTTGTTGAAACTTTCAACAATTTCTTTTTCTCTTTTTAGATTATTTTATAGTTGTTCATTCTGCAACTTCAGTGTGGTTATCTCAATATCTTTGACATTCAATTCATGATGAGAATTCGTCATTTGGCTTCAGGTATCCAATTGCATGTTTGAGATCTTGGTTAGCTCTATTGACTTTTCTTCAAATCTATTGTTTGAGATTCTTTTGTCCTCTTCAATCATGGCCTTATCTTCCATGGCTTTCTTCTTCTATTATGTTACCTCACATAGCATCATGGCTTGAGATTTTTCTTCCAGCTTGAGATTTTTGATTTCCTTAGCTTGTACTCTATTCTTTTCCATTAGATCTGCAATTGCTACATCAAATTTACTAGAGTTACCATCTACAAATAGATTGGTGGTGTCTATCTCTTTGTATTGTGTGTCATTTTTTGCTATAGCAATCTCTTTCCTTCTCTTCAAGGAACTCTTCAAGGTATCTCTAGCTTCATTCATTTGATGTAGTATAAGATGTATTTCAATCTCTTGGTTCTCAATAGTCTTTCCCAACTTGTAGACTTCCATTTCAAGATCTTTCCTCTAAGCTACAAAGCTTCTCCTTCTGAGAACTTAGATCTCATACCAATTATTGGAATTTCAAGTGGGAAAGGTAAACTTCTAGGGGGGGGGGGGGAGGTGTGAATCGAGAGTTTAAACATCGATCCATAAAACTTTCACCATTTGTTAGATGAATTAAATATATAAATTGAAATAACATATAAAGTAAATGCATCTAAAATATGTAAGTAATCAAACACACATAACACTAGATATGATTACCTAGAAACTGTCCAAAAGAGAAGGTAAAAATGGCATGGGGACGACACCCACAAATATTTACTCATGCAACAATAAAGTGTAGCCAATTATGGTTACAATGGTTTGACCATGAATCATGATCTACCCTATGAAAGGCCTACCCTGTTAAAGGCTTACAAATATTGTTAAGTCCTACCTTGTTAGAGGATTTCAACACCCTATTAGAGGTGTGCCTTCTTAAAGGACTTTAGGTCATTCACTTGGAATGCCACCCTATTGAAGGATTTGGTATAGCCTATTAGAACTACTCCACCTAGGAGATTCAACTAAAATCACCTTTTAAAATGTCTCACCATAGATCTTGTGATTGGCACTTTCTTGCCTAATAATAGATCAACTCTACACAATGTCCTTCTTGATCCTTCATGATCAGATATAACAATTTTGCATCCTTCTCTATCCTCTATTCTTCTCTTATTGATTCTTCAATACACTCTTACTACTAAGTCACCTTGAAATCTCTACAAACTACCTTTGTTCACTTCTTAAATTCTTTCATTCACCCCTTGTACACTCACTTCCTTAAAACATTTTGGGGCTTCATCCTTCTTAAAAATACTTTGGTGGCTTAGGGTTAGGTATGAATCAATGGCTGAGATTCATCCTTTTTTCTCTTAAACCTTCTTATTTTGTGATTGGGTGCATGAAATTGCATAGAGAATCCACATATTTATTCATCCTTATCTTCAAAAGATTGTAATCTATTCTTAAGTAAGCTAAAAAACATTTTTCATAGTTGTTTGTGCTATTACGAACAAATATGTCCAATCTGTGTTACTTGGCATATGAGGTTACTAATGCTTGACATGCATTGTGTTTCTACTTCTAACTCAAAACCTAAACTTCTCAGCATCTACTATTCACTCAACCCTTGAATCACTTGGAATGGTCTATCTACTCGGTGCATGAGTAACTCAGCACTCATTGCAACTCGGCATGGTCTAATATTTACATGTTGTACTTGGCATGTATTACTAGTTTGACATGAACTAAGTAAATGACTAAAGTATGTTGACACTCAATTATCAAAACCAATTTAAGATCAACAAAAGAGACATGGACAAAAGGTATGGACAAACTAAAAACTATTTTTTAACATTTTATGAAGACTATTTTGGCATAAAGGCAAAGACAATAGTTTTGACAGTTTTGGATAAAATCTTGACATTTTGTGACCTTTATCATTGATGTCAAAGGGGGAGTAATAGTAGAGAAACTTGTGAAGTACACTATTGGGAGAAGTACATGAATAGTATGAAGTATATTGTAAGGGGGAGCATATTTCTAAAGTTGTAATAGATGTAATGTTTATTTTGAAAGTTTGTTTTTGTCACATAGCCAATTTTCCCTAGTTTATTGCCATCAATGCCAAAGGGGGAGATTGTTGACAATTGGATAATTATGATATCTAAAATTTTTCATTAATGACAACACATGATGTACATTTTGATAGGAAACCTCAAAAATAAAGATACCTAGTGTTTGGTTATCATAAAATTGTCTAAGTATAGAATTTGGTTTAGAACAGTGTATTATTTTTTTTATAACATGTTGTAGACATCATATTATGGCAAGAAAAGTTTGTATACATGTTGGTGATGATGTGTGTAACCTTGGAAGTTTTTATAGATTGTATAGAATAGAGTTAATCATAATTTGATGAAGTAAAATAATAGAATTGAAGGAAAGAATAGTTTTGGGTGCAAAACAATTACTTGTTCAATTAGGGTCGACATCCTAGATGTTTACTCTAACTTGGAAAAGTGAATTATGATCTTAGCTGACCCAATAGTATTTTATGTAAAGGCATGGTATTTATTTAAAGGACTTCTAGTGATAAGAAGTGTGATTGTGAAGTACTATCAAGTAATATTGCAAACTAAGTGAAATTTTGTGTAAGTGATATATGTGAAGTTTTGTATGAAATATTTGATGATCCAAGATCAAGCTAAGGATTAGAGATAAGAGAAGGAAGGGAAATAATAGTAAATTACTTGTCTAAGTAGTGAACTCTTCTTGTAGTTTAAATTGCATGCTTGGATAGTAGGCTTATCTTGCATACATTACACTATAACTCCTAACAGGGTTAGAATCTTCTACTAGGGATTAAAAGTCTCCTAACATGGATTGTTATACTAAATTTTCTCATTGAATCCCAATAGGGTCCATCCTCTAACAAGGAACATATATATCAGTATATTATCTAGTGGGTATCATCGCTATCAGGGTTTTCCCTTGGCCAAGGTTTCCCTAGTTAACATAATATGGTGTTATGAGTTATCTCTGTGAATTGTTACTATTATTTTTTAGCATTACTTTATTTCTTTGTTATGCATGGTTTAAAGTAAGTAACAATATTCATTGGAAACTAAATTTTGTAGATTATTGATTCAACCCCCTAGTAATCCATATTTCTAATAGATAAGGCATTAATCATTAAATTAGATGCACGTTGAGATGAAAGTCATTTTAATCAAATCAATTTGATTTTTCATGTTTTGTAATGGGATGAAAGGAATTTACCCTCCCATAGCTTATTGGTTCATAGGTTATGATATGTAGCTATTTCATTCTTATGTTTTTGCATAAGTATCAAAAGATATAAGGGTTTCATATGCTATTAATAGGTTTAATTTTTATGTTTATTTGCACAAGTACCATATATTAGAACCTCAAGGTTAACCTGCCTAGGTTTTGTAGATCCTAAAGTGAAGAAGGAGTTATGCCTTATAGTTGGCCCAAGATTTGCAATCAAGTGCATCTATCATAGGAATTTTCTAGCCTTAGTATGGTTTCTTGGTTTTTTTTTTAAAATTTACTAAATCAAGAGCCAACATAATGCACTATGATATCACTGTCTTAGTGAATTCTTGTACTCTTTTGTATATCACAACTCAACCTTTCTTCTAGGTGCTTTTGTTACAATCTTTTGATCAAATCCATTTCGTCAATCAAACAAGTGATAGTACTTAAATCATATAAGTAGTTGTCTTACTAGAAAATAGTAGGTTTGACATCAATGGCAAAACAATCATTGAAAGATATTTATCATACTTGCATCAATCTATTTGCAACAATCTCCTTCTTTCAACAACTTCATTATGCACTAATTTCTCTCCCAATAAGTCATCTCTAGGAACTTCTTTGATGTAGAGAAAAAATAAGTTAATAAGGACTCAACCACATTCTTGATTTTTTTAAATTTAGCAATGTTATCTAGCAACTATTGTAATATCCCATTTTGAGATCCTTGGAAACAAGGATGAAATACAAGCAAGATTTTTTTTTTTTTTAAAACAAGTGTAAGTGCACAAGACAATAACATACATAGATCATAAAGATCACAACAAAAGACTGACAATCATCCAAACACCAATGGATCTCCAAATGCCACTACTAACCAAAAACACAAACAATAAAACATAAGAGATCAACCAAGCTAAAAGACAAAAGCTAACTCCTAAAAATTAGCTAAGTCTAAAATCTTAAAGCCCTAAAATTTGGCTAAATTTGAATTTTTAAAGCCCTAAAATTTCCTAGAATCTTTATCTTAATTCATAGAGGTTTAGAACCTATTTAAATGAACCATCACATATATTAAAATATATCTTAAGTATAGGGAATTAAATATATTCCAACTTATACTTAAACTATATATTTTAAACTTCAAAGGATTGAATACAAAAGACACATGACTAGAATCAAAATGTAACACCAAAGGATTGAAGAACACCAAAGAGGGTATCTAAAACAACTCCCAAAAAGTTTAAGTCATACCAAAAAGTTCCTGTTACCTACCCACACATGTTTTTGCAAAAATCTAATTGATACTTTAAATCAACACTGGGCAATACTTTCCAGTATCGTGCAATATTTCTAAGGAAGCAAGGTGATACTTTCAAGGATTGAGCTATACTTCTCTCAAGGACGTGCAATACTTTTCTAGTATCATACGATAGTTCTCGAAAGGGGGTGTGATACTTTGTAGTATCACATGATAGAATCTTAATGGGCATGTGATACTTTATTGTATCACACCATGCTGACACATGGTCACCCAGGTAAAACAAGAAACACTAAAAAGATAAAGAAGAAGGTAAAAAAAAGTATAAAACCTCCATGTTTGGGAGTACCAGATCCATATTTTGAGGCAAGAAAACTCAAACCAAATCTGAAAGATGGAAAGAACAACAACTAACCATCTAACAAATAGTAAGAAGTAAAAGTACAGAAGGAAACATCACAACGAACAAAACAACTATCAAGTACGTGGTTCCTCCCAACCATCAATAGCATCATAATACCATCATGGGCCCTAGCCATCCACTATGTGTAACATCCCAAGCCATTAAATAGATAATTGGTAATATTGTAATAGGGACATTACTACTAAACATACTACAACATAAGCATAAGGAAATCTAACATGCTAGCAACAAAACATAAGATAATCCTACAAATAGATAACATCACCTATCGCATGCTAATCATCATAATAAGGAAATGCATCAGTAACTAACATCATCAAAACATGATATACAAGTATCCCAATGAAAGCATAAGTCACTAGAAAGCATATTCTAGAAACTGAAGTACCAAGTGAGACATCCAACCATGGTCATGCTAGAACAATAGATCATCTCTGTACACTCATCTCTAGCAGTGGTGAAAGTAGCTATGCCTTCCACCCACATGGCACCTATAGGTCCGCACTTTTCATGTTGATGAAGATAATGATCCAACCACAAACACACATAGAACAACATCCAAGGCTAACACACACACCAAGTAGCATGATGAGTAAATCTAACACATAGACAATGCAGAAACTATAGGTCCTAGTCAAACATCTCAAAGGATTACTATGTAGGTGCTAATATCATGGAGATTCACTTGGCATCAACAAGCCAAGCTAGTATTAGTAGCTACTCTTCTCAACAGAAGGTGCATAACCCAGGCAACAACTCTTCTCAATGGAAGGTGCACAACCCAAACATTTTATTATCTTATAATTATTACCATCCAAATTTTTTAATTTAGTTATCACTTATCTAAAACTTCTTCTACCAACCAATAGGAAATAGTCACCAGGTTGTAGGATAGAAGCCCCTTCATATGCTACCCTACCCTACCCATGCTCATCCAACAATGAGTGCCTGTAGGCATGCAAACTCCCAACCCAACCCCAATGATCATGACTTCTAGAAATACCATGAAAGATCGAGCCCCATAGGTCACCCAACAAATGTACCTCATGAAAAACCCATGCTTATAGCTCCCAAAAAAAACAAAATTTGAATCCTTCAGAAGAGGATTCTCAAAAGCTCTCCAAATTCTAAAATCCAACTTAGAAAATGTGAGGAATTAAAATTCTTTTTTCAACACTTATTCACTTTTTGAGTGAATAGTTGATTAGAGAAAATAGCCAACTATAATAGCTAGAGTCCAAATCAACCCAAAAAAAAATGCGTTATTCTCCATAATGGAAATTTAACTAAGGTGAAGCTGCCAAAAATTAAATTTGAAAAGATTTAAAACTTGAAAACCCAAAATCATAGAAAAAAACTTAACACTTTCACAATGAGGCAAACCTGTAAATGCACAAACATGCTCACTAGTCTATTCACATAACGCAAATGAGCTCATATTTACGAATCACCAAAAGGTTTTAATTTAAACAATTAAAATAAGGATACATCATCCATACAAGGATGACATTGATAGAATATGAATAATTGAATCATTAACTCCATAAGCCACTTCCAAGGATATAAATCCTGCACACTTAAAAACATGATCAAGTGTAATTGCATATAATATAATAGTCAAAGAAATTAGTGCATTAAATAACTAATCAATCCATTTACACCACTCATGTCAATAGAAAGCATAAAGATACATGAATGAAGTACATCACCATAGCATAAAATCCAGCTCATAACATAATCAAAAAATATGTCCAATAAACCATAGAACCAAATATCATCATAGATCTCTTATTATCTCAAAATAGCATCAACATGCAAATATGATAAACCAAATAGCATAGTAGTAAAGCATCTATGATACTGAATCAAAGTATAACATCTGACCCTCAGGTCATCTCAAAATACATATAATAAGAGTATCACATATTTCTCAAATCAAAATAGACAAGGTACAGACTGCAAACATGAGAGGCACTACAACTATAATATGAACATCTCACACAGATTCACTTTCCTTCCTTAGAATTAAAAATGTGTTTTAGGGCTTTTGCAAATTAACACTTAAAGAATTTCTTTTCCCACTCCAAATTGTTAGGAGTGACCTTGTTAGAGCTCTTTGGATATTTCAGTAGAAATGTCACCTTTTTAGAGGATTTACAAGTAGTTGTTAAGCCAACTCTATTAAGAGATTTAGATCACTACTACAATGGTTAGAGAATAATAATGAGATGATCTAATTTGGATGCAACTAAATTGTTGATTACAAATCTCAATTCTAGCTTGTATACTTGATCCTTCTTGATTAAATATATCTTTTAAGCTCCACAAGGATATTCTACTTATCCTTTTAATTCACTTCCTCTTAGCATCATCAAATCTTTAATTATCTTCCACACATTTCATACTTTTTAAATCTCAACTTGACCTTATATTTATATATTTCCTATAACCAAGTTGACTAGAATATAACTTAGAATAATTAATAATTATCTCCTCAGTTAGCGAGGACCAATAGACTTAATATGCCAAAACAAGAGAATCCTTCATTAGCTGACACTACTTGGTAGACGCTAACTCAGAAATGATTTTCCTGTGTTAACCAAGAGAGCTTGGTCAATAGTGCATAGTTGCAAAGTTCCTTTGATAATCGAGTGATCTCAGTTAACACTGATTCCATCCAACAGTTCCTTTATTAACCAAGTGAGCTTGATTAACACTCAACTTCCACAAACTTTCCTTTGGAACCCAAGTGAATTAGATAGATACTACCTTCTAAACTAGGAAAACTTTAGAATGCTTCGTAGACATTAAAAAAATTGTCTTCAATGCCCAAGTGAGCTTGGCATACATTGATTGGTAATGATATGACATTCTGTGTAGCATCAAAGAAAACACATAATTAATCAATTGTTTCAACAATCTCCCTCTTTGGCATTGATGGCTACCCAACATGTCATAATAAAATGAAATTTTTAGAGCAATAATAAAGTAAGGTATTATCCTTAGTTTCATTCTAAGTCTCATCCATTAGAACTCCCTCTATTAGTGTAAACTCTTTCTACCTTTAGTTGCTCCCTCTATCTGAATTTTTTTGTCTACATACAATTTTTTTTTGTAAGAAATGATAATGTTGAGCAAGGAACGAGAAGCAATCCAAGTAAGTTAAGTGTGAAACAATATTACCATAAGATAAGAAAACTCCAAGAGCATACACCAAGATGGTTCAACAATGGAGGCAAGGATTTATAAGGGGAAATCAAAGAAAACCCCTTGTGAGTATTATGAATGAAGAAAAATGCCTAGAGAAGAGAGAGAGAGAGAGTGTTGGAGCAAAAGTAGCTCAATACAATAACATCAAGTGCTAAGAGTGTGTAGAAGAAAGAAGGAGGAGCATCTCTTATATAGAGATGAGAGAGGAGTTGCATTTGTAACTCCCATTTCTATGAATGCCACATTCATAATAGGTGTGTGCAAAGTGTCACAATCCTCTTAAGGAGGATAAACTAAATAAAGAAATAAACAAGAGTTGTCCTTACATGTGGAATAAAGGACAAACAATGACATGTCCTCCACATGTGTACAAGAGGACAAACTACATTTAGGGACCCTTGGAATATCCCAATTAATATATCCAAGGAAAGATTAACCTTTCTAACACCCCCCCTTAATCTTTACTTGGGGAGTTTACATCAATGGGTTGTAAACCCAAATTTTTACAATGGAACTGAAATCTCTCTTTAGAAAGTGGTTTGGTTAAAATATCAGCCACTTGATCTTCTCCTTTACAATAAAGAAGAATAATTTGGTTGTCTTCAAATTGTTCTCGAATGAAGTGATGTTGAAGTGAAATATGTTTGGTTCGTGCATGATAAACTGGATTCTTTGCCAAGGCAATAGTACTTTGATTGTCACAAAATATAGGTGTAGGTGATTGTTGAGGTAGACCCAAATCATCAAGAAGTCTTCGAATCCACAAAGCTTCCTTAGCTGCATTGGTACAAATTTTGTATTCAACTTCAGTTGAGCATAGGGAAATAGAGTGTTCTTTTTTTCTTTTCCAAGAAATTGGACCTGAACCAACAAAGAAAAAATAACCACAAGTGGATTTCCCATCATTGGGATCTCCACCTAGATCGAAATCAGTATAGCCATGTAAAATAAATTCAGAATTTGCATCATAAAATAATCCCATATTAATAGTTCCTTTAATGTACCTTAAGATGCATTTAGCAACTTTAAAATGAGTTTGTTGAGGTTTAGACATAAATCGAGAAACTAAACCAACACTATAAGCAATATCAGGTCTAGTAAGAGTTAAATAATTTAAACTTCCTACCAACTGTCTATACAAGGTTTCATCAACAAAAGGAGTATTCGTATCATTCATTAATTTAGTTCCTAATTCACATGGAATTGAAACATGGTTAGAGTCATTCATCTTAAATTTTTCTAAAAGATCATAAGCATACTTGCTTTGAGAAACAAAGATACCTTTAGGAGTTTGAAAAATTTGCATACCTAAGAAATAATGTAAGATACCTAAATCTGTCATCTGAAATTTCTGTTTAAGTTGGGATTTGATATCAGAAATCAAAGTGTCTGAATTAGAAGTGAGTATTAGATCATCTACATAAACAATAACAATAATAATGTCATCGTTAGTATGTTTAATATAAAAATTTGGATCATTCTGACTTCTAGCAAAACCTTGAGAAATAAAGAAAGAATTAATTTTAGAATACCATTCTCTAGGTGATTGTTTAAGACCATAAATAGATTTGTTCAATTTGCAAACCAGATTTTCACTATCTTTCTTAACAAATCCAGGAGGTTGATCCATATAGATTTCTTCATGTAAATCACCATTTAAGAAGGCACTTTTAACATCCATTTGATGAATGGGCCAATTCAGGTTAGATGCTAAAGAAAGAACTAATTTGATAGTGGGAATTTTAGCAACAGGAGTAAAAGTTTCATTATAGTCTAATCCTTCAATTTGGGAAAAACCTCTAGCAACTAGTCTAGCCTTGAATTTACTAATTTCATTATTAGTATTCAATTTTTTTTTGTATAACCATTTACATGAAACTAGATTCTTGCCATGAGGTAATTTGACTAAGTCCCAAGTTTGATTAGCAAGTAAAGAAACATATTCCTCTTGCATGGCTTTCTAGAAGCCAATGAGGTTGAGAGTTAGCTTGGTCAAAAGACTTAGGATCGTTAGAATTCATAATAGTAGTCATCAAAGCATGATTACAATAATTAATCCTTCTATGTTTAATTCCACCAGATCTAGAAATATAATCATCAACTTCATTGATTAAGTTTGGAGCCCATTTAGGTTTACGTTTAGTTGTGATGGAATTATCACTAGAGGAAGAATCATTAGTAATAAAAGTATCATTAGTATCTACTTGAGTATCATGAGTTGTAGGAGAAGAAATAATTGGTGGTACTTTATTTGAAGGATTAAGAGAAAGAGTAGGGTTAAGAGAAGGAGGTTGGTCCTCCAGCAGCACAATTTTAGTGCCACTAAATTCTTCATCATGTGTAGTAGAGCAATCATGAACTCCATTTTCTGCAATACAAACATCTCTAGCAACTTGAACTTTGTTAGTAGTGGAATCATAAACACAATAACCCTTAGTGTTTTCATCATACCCAAAAAACATATAAGGAGATGACTTAGCATCTAATTTATGCCTTTTCTATTTAGGCGTATGAACATAAGCAATAGAACCAAATATCCATAAATGATGTAAATTAGGTTTCCTACCAGACCAAGCCTCTTCTGGAGTGATAGCCTTGAGAGCTTTGGTAGGAGTCCGATTAAGAATATAAGTTGCACAAAACATGGCTTCAGCCCAAAATTTATAATGCAAATTCTTAGCATGCAACATGCTTCTAGCCATTTCAACAATGGTTCGATGCTTTCTTTCCGCCACACCATTTTGTTGTGGTGTATAAGGAATAGTAAGCTCGTGTTTAATTCCACATGATTTCAAATAAGAATGAAAAGTATTATTCACATATTCCTTCCCATTATTAGTTCTTAGAATTTTAAGTTTAAACCTAGATTGCCTTTCAACATATAACTGAAATTCAATAAATATATCAAGAACTTGATGCTTGCTATGCAAAAAATAGATCCAAGTTCGTCTAGAAAAATCATCAACAAAGGTAAGTGCATACCGAGAACCTTGGATGGAGTTATTCTCCATGGGGCCCAAAAGATCACTATGGACAAGATGCAACTTATGAGTTGCCCGCCATGATTTTCCACTTGGAAAGGGCTCCCTATGCATCTTACCACTCATACAACCTGTACAGGCAATCTTGGAAGGAATAATGTGAGGCAAGCCATCAACCATATTATACTTTTGCATGAAAGTAATATAATCAAAATTTAAATGGCCAAGTCTTTCATGCCATATATTGAAATCAATAGAAGTATGTAAAGAATATCGTGAACTAGAAAATTCATGGAATTTAAACAAATTGTCATTATCCATTTTAGCATGAGCAATCACTTTGAGATTTTGAGGATCTATGATATAACATGTATCTTTGTAGAATTCAACTTTATAGTCCTGACATAACTGTGAAACAGAAAGCAGATTAGTTTTCAGGTTAGGTACATATAATACATCATGCAATTTAGCATTAGGAATAGTAACATCACCTAATCCTTCAACTTTACAAGTCTGATTATTAGCTAACTGAATAGGAATGTTAGCAATATCAGGTTGTAAAGAATCAAAAATTTCTTTATGAGAAGTGACATGTTGTGATATACCACTGTCAACAATCCATTCTAAAGGTCTACAAAGATTAAAGCTACAAGTAAAAGCATGACGAGGATTAGAACCAGTAGAGTTACCTTTTTTATGGTTTGAGTTTTGATGATTGTTACTATTATTCATAGGTTTTTTATCATTTTACTTTTTAAAACAGTTATTGACAATATGACCATCTTTGCCACAATAAGAACAATGAGGTTTGGAATTGGAATGATTCCTTTGATTATTAGTATTACGAGTATTATTAGGATGATTGGTATTATTATTATATTTGGCATGAAATTTATTGTTGGAATTATTTGAATTAGTATTATATTGTTTGTGATTATGATTATTATTATTGGAACGAAAATTATTAGTTGAATTTCTAGACACAAATGCATGTTCAGTTGATTTAAGGGTACTGAACTGAATTAGCTTAGCTTCTTCTTGTCTTAATAAAGTTTGAAAAATAACATAAGTTAATTGAGAAGTTAAAGTAGGAATAGCAAGCTATGCATGAATATTAGTTATAAACTGTTGAAACTGTCTAGGAAGACATTTTTTAAGAATAAGATGAATTAAACGAATGTCCTCTAATTGAACACCTAAGGCCATAATTTGGCTTTTAAGAGAATCAAATTTTAAGAGAAATTCATCCATACTTTTAAAATCTGCATACCTGAGATCTTCAAGTTGATCCTGCAACTGTATTTTGCGGTATTCATCTCCACTGTCATACTTGGTTTTCAAGATGGACCATGCATCATAAGCTTTAGAACAGTGAGCAATTAACACATATAAATCTGGAATAATGGAAATACCAATTAACCCTAAAGCTTCTTCATTTTTAGCTTTCCAAGTATCTTTCTCGTCTTGGGTAGCCGCTGAACCGGGTTCAAGAGAAGGGTCAGTGGCTATTTCGAAGAGGTGTTTAAAACGAAAAATAAATGAGATATGAGTTTTCCAAGAATGATAATTAGAATAATTAAGTTTTATTTTTGGAATTAAGGTTGACATGATGAGAAGAAAAAAAATCTCTCTTTTTTTTAAAAAAAAAATCCTTAATTTGAAAATCAATTGAGAAAAAAAATTTGATAATGAGAAGAAAAAAAAATTTGTTTTTTTTTTTTTTTTAATATATAAAATTAAGAATATATATATATATATATATATATTTTAAATTATGGATTTGAAAGAAAACAAAAAATTAATAAAATTAAAATTTTTATTTGTTTAAAAAAATGAATAAAAAAAATGTGATATATTAAAAAAAATGTTATAAAATTTTTGTTTTAATAAATAAAACAAGATTTTTTTTTAAAAAGTCAAAGGGCGGGCGGAGATATATTTAAGGAAAATGCAGTGCATGTGGAGCGGAGCGCAGGCAGCGGCTGTCGCGTGGCCAGAGGGCAGAGGAGGTTGGTTGGCCCTGGTCGGTGGAAAAGGGCGGGGTTTTAATTTTTAAAAAAATGAATCAAAGTGGATAGGGATGCTGGCGTGGCTGCGCAGGCGGCGGTTGCCACGTGGCCTAGACATAGGCCATGTCGAAGGGTTTACCCCGGGTGTGAAGGGGGCGGCAGAAGCGGATAAACAAACACCGACAGTTAATATGCAGGAATGGACACAGGGTTTAGGCGGTGTTAAGAGCGAGTGGCGGTGTTGAAGGTGCGCGGTGGCGCTGAGTGCTTGCGGCGGCATGCGGTGGTGCCGAGAGTGCGTGTCGTCGCTGAGTGCCCGCGGCGGCTTGCGGCGGCGCTGACGGCTCGCAGTGGCGCGCTGGTGTCGCGCGGCGGTGCACGAGTGGCGCGACCGCTCAAACAAATTTAAATGCGAGATTTTTTTTTTTTTTAATAAAAAAAATGCAATGATAATAGATTTATAAGAAATGATAATATATTTATAAGGATTAAATCCTATGAAAACATCTATGTTGTATGTTAGAAATTTTCAAGAGCATACAACAAATAGATATAGAATATATAAAAAACAATATATTGGAATTTTTTTTGTTTTAAAGAGTAGGAATTTTTTTTTTAAAATGGAGTAAGAAAATTAGAGACTTATTGAAAACTTTACTCATATAATACTTCTTGTTTTGGCGGCATGCCTTCCAAAACAAGAGAAAAAAAATTGAAATTTAACAAGAAAACCCTTTGGCGGCAAGCCTTCCAAAGAGGGTTAGTAAAAAAAAATATGAAACTTTACAAGAAAACCCTTTGGCGGCAAGCCTTCCAAAGAGGGTTAGTAAATAATGAAACCTGCATACACAAGATTTGTTAAAAAAGAGCTAAAATCACAACACAAACTTCTTCTTTCAATAACGTCTCCAAATAAGGTGTGCTCCAATGAATGGTAACCTTCAACACAAAAATTAAAACAAGGATTAGATAGCCAAGCTCTGATACCATGTAAGAAATGATAATGTTGAGCAAGGAACGAGAAGCGATCCAAGTAAGTTAAGTGTGAAACAATATTACCATAAGATAAGCAAACTCCAAGAGCATACACCAAGATGGTTCAACAATGGAGACAATGATTTATAAGGGGAAAGAAAAGAAAACCCCTTGTGAGTATTATGAATGAAGGCAAATGCCTAGAGAAGAGAGAGAGAGAGTGTTGGAGCAGAAGTAGCTCAATACAATAACATCAAGTGCTAAGAGTGTGTAGAAGAAAGAAGGAGGAGCATCTCTTATATAGAGATGAGAGAGGAGTTGCATTTGTAACTCCCATTTCTATGAATGCCACATTCATAATAGGTGTGTGCAAAGTGTCACAATCCTCTTAAGGAGGATAAACTAAATAAAGAAATAAACAAGAGTTGTCCTTACATGTGGAATAAAGGACAAACAATGACATGTCCTCCATATGTGTACAAGAGGAAAAACTACATTTAGGGACCCTTGGAATATCCCAATTAATATATCCAAGGAAAGATTAACCTTTCTAACACTTTTGATAACAAACTTTGCCTTTGATATTAGACCAAGTTCATTCTCCCTCTTTGACATCTCTTTCTCTTTTTGTTTACAAAATTTCTATGAGATATGATAGAAAACTTCTCCCTCTTTGACATCTCATGCCAAAGATAATGTTTAGTAAATATCAATGTATCTTAAGTACAAATTTATTTGCAAAATGTCAATACTACACCAACTGATTGATCTTTAACATGCTATGGTTATTGCATCACTAAACTTCATTTAGGGAGCTTCAAATAGGGGAATGACCCCTAGCTCACCTCAATGGTTAGATGGTTAAGACCACTTGGATATGATATCAATGTTCATGAAGCATCAATAGAAATAACTACACTTCTACCAGAGGAAGTATACAAGAATACAAAAATATTTTGAAATTATGATGTGATGAAATCAAAGATTGAAATGGAGTTGAAAATTGCCTCCACACTTAAAAAGAAGGATAAATTGGTAAAGAAGCTAAAGGCCAAATTTGGTGAAGGTGTAGGTGAGGAAGAAGAGGAAGAAGATGAAGAGGATGAAGAAGAAGATCAAGAACAAAACAAGGACCTCCTAGATTAACCCAAGGCATGGGAGAGGACAAGGAAGAAGAAGAAATAGAAGGTGCTAAGGGAGAACAAGTCAAGGAAGCACCAAAAAATGCTGAGCCAAAGAAGAGAAAAGCTAAGGCACAACCTATTACTAAGACAAAGAAAATTGCAAAGCCAAGCCCAACCAAGACAAGTGCACCTATTACCAGAGCAAGCACACATGCCACAACATAGAAGATAAAGGAGAAGTCCAAATAATATGAACAAGGCAACCAAGTGTAGAAGAAATAGAGAAGAAAATATATTGCATAGTCTGACTCAGATGAAGAAAAGACTGAATCAAATGATTTGAGCCAATTCAAAGTGATAACTCACAAACCGCTCTTTGATATTAAAAATGTGTGTGAAAATGTCAAAAATAATGTAGATTTATCTGGTTTAAAGAATATTGATTTTGAAAAACTTGGAAGAGAGGAGAAGAATCTAGTAGAAGAGGAAGTGTATGTAATGATGTCTAAATTTAAGAACACTCCACTTGAATTTGATAACACTATACCAAAGAGCCTATATGAAATTTTTGAAGAAAAGTGGCATTATTGTTTAAATTTGGAAAAATAGATTAGAGAATCAACACTAGCACAGGTAATGCCAAAATTAACAAAAGGGCAGATTTCCAAGGAAAACAAAAAATATGGAGGAAGGTTTGCACCAAAGTATAGAGCCTTCAACATTCTTCAAAATAACATTGAAGATGTTGTAAAGAAATCCACACAAATGTAGAAATTGATCTATGGATTAACTACTATGAAATAAGGAGAAGAGGACCCCTTTGAGGGTAAGAATGATGACAAAGAAGAGGATGACAAAGAAGATAGTAAGGAAGAAGGAAATACAATTGAGGAGGAGACTAAAAAGATAGATACTGACATGGCCATAGATGAACAATAGCAAGAGGAATAGAATGTGCAAGACACACAAATGTCGAGTGCCAGTCCCCCTCATGACACAAGTGTAACTATAGAAACCATAATTGTCAAAGATGTCTTTGATGCATCCACTCATAACATCAATCCATTAACTACAAAAGATTTGAAGAAGATTCTAGACCAATCAACACTAGAAGCACAATTATGTGATAATCCAATTTTGGTCAGTATAGAAGGACTTCAAATGGAAATAACTAAGGTTACAAGGGATAAGGTGAATCCATAAGAACCACCTTCTATGATCCCTTTAGTTACTTAAGTACATCCTTTAACTCAAACAATAGTACACCCATCTACCAAGGTTGATACCAATGTTAAAGTTGATACAAATAAACATAAACAAACTATAGAAGAAGAAAAAGAGACAACAACAAAGAAAACAAGACAAATAGATTCATTTTTAATTGAAGCACAAGGACAAATTACTATTCAAGTCATTGTATTAGAAAAGAGCCAATTTGAAGAAGGAAAAAAAACACCTAAGGTAAAGGAGCAAGAAGCCATTTAGGCACTGGTAACACTACCAAAATCTAGCACTTCTCCTACAAAAATTCTTTAGAAGTTGAGCACAAAAGCTATACCATTGCAGATCTCAATGCCAAGCTCAAGCTCTACAAAAGTTGATAAGGTAACTCACTATAGTGATATCACTTTAGATGAAGAGATAATACTCCTAAATTTGACTGTGATTTAATGATAATGGATCAAATAAGCATTTTACAATAAGCTTTAGAGAAGAAGAAGCATCAAGAAATGCCTAGGAAATAATATAGGCAAAAGCAAGCACTGCAAGAAATCAAAGACATCTTTTTAGATGCATTCAGCTTGCCTACTCCTAAAGAAACAAAGCCACTATTAGAACAATTGTCAGACATAGTGGAAAAGGTCAACAATGAAGACATTGACACAAATGCAAAACATTTAGAGTGGTTGTAAAAGAAATTCCAGAGTAAGGTCAATGAGAAGGTATCTAGTGAGATAGTACTAACTCAAGTTGCACTGGGAACAAATGTTGAGGATGTGAAGAAGGTACTTGAGAATTTATTCTTATTGTACACCAAATTGTGTAATCCTACACTCTTCACCCAAGAGACCAAACATCATATTCTAAGCCTAGAGAGAAATCTCAACATATTAGGTACTAGGCTAACTCTAAACCTAGCTTAGAGTTAGAATCACTTTCATACATTTATATTGGTGTAAATAAGTATTTACTTATTACACTTTACTTAAGCTTACTTAGGTTAATGAATTATTTTATTATTTATTATTTTGACACCTAGGAGTTTGTGTAATCTTATGAGTTGTCATATTGACACACTAGAATAAGCAACTCTAATTTGGCACATAGTGTCTACAACACTAGAGTTTTCATAATTAACTTAGTTTTCATGTAGACAACATAGTTATTTGCACCCCTATTTTAGCACATGGTGTCTACAACATAATTTTGTGTACTACAATTTTTTAGGCTTATTGTCTCTATTGGCCTAGTTTTTTATCCTTGCCATATGTTGTACCCACAATAAAAACCTAGGGTCATTTTGAAAAATTGGTAGTTCTTAGTCAAGACCCCTTTTCAAAATTCTTGAAAGATAAAATAAAACCCTTGTTTTGTGTCCTAGTTTTCAAAGAGTTTTTAAATTTCAAAATAGTGTGGGATACTTTTACCCTAAGTTTTCCCTTTTATAAGGATCACTTTATTTTTATTTTCCATGATTAGGCCTCTTATTTTTTGAGCTTATCTTAACCATGGTCACGTCTCCTAAGCATTAATGTGAAACTTTATAAGCTTTAGATGAGAATTTTTTGCCATCTATCAATCTTGGTAAGATCTATGGATGGAACTTACTCACTTTTAGAAGTTACAAGGTCTTTAAGTAATGTGGGGAAGAACTATTGAGACACATAGCATTTGCTGATGCCAAATCTTGTTTGCACCATAACACTCTAACAAGATCCATTTTCCTGTGATCTCATTGGTGGGCTTGTTCCTAGTTGGTTTTTCTACTTTTAGTCATGATGCATTGTTGATCTTTCCAAGATCAATGGTGGGCACTTTACCGCAAGATGGAGTTGCTCTTTTTTTAAGTAATGTGGGGAAGCGTTGTGTTTACAACTATCTAGAATGATGACAATCAAGATGTCACATATAGATTTTAGGTATGTTTCTTTTCTACTATTGATCTTTCATGATCAATTGCTAGCACTTACCCTCAAGATGAAGATGAAAGGTATTCAAGTAAAATGGGCAAGTGCCTTGTTGACATCTAGCACATGATCATATCAGCCTTGCATTCTCTAAAAGGAACTACTGCTACTGATAGGTGTCATATACTAGTACAAAAAGTGTAATGCATTCATTGGCCAAGGTATTTGACTTAGTACTACTTGGTGTAACTCAGTTCCACCATTGATCTTTGGCAGATCAATGCATAGTGCTTTCTTGCTATCTTGAGTTGCAAGATCTTTAGATAATGCAGGCACGTGCCTCAATAACACATGTCCATGATGATGTAAGCACTGGTGTCTCATGCCATTTGAAAGGTGTAGATTGTTCAACCATTGATCCTAAGAAGATCAAAGGTTGGTGCTTACCCATTTTAAGAAAATGATTGATATTCATGAAAAGTTAGGAAGCACCAATAAGACATGTAGTACATAATGATGTCATGAACCCACCCCTACCACATGTCATAATAATGTCTTTGTCGTGGCAACTATTTGAACATGTTGGTTTGAAAGGAGATATTCTATTGGTCAATCTAGCTGACTAGACATGATAAAGGTGCCTTTTTCTATGATCATTGATCTTTGGTAGATTGATGGCTAGTACTTACCCACAAGATGAAGTTGCATGACATTTAAGTAATGTAGGGAAGTGCCAATCTTCCATGTGACAAGGTAGGACCAGTTCCGATAAACATTTGCTAATTTATGCTAGGTTGGAAAAAGGTATGGAAGTGGAATGCCAATTGGGCCACAATATTAAAAGTTTATTGTGCATAATACTGGGAAATTTTATGACCATCAATCTTGAGGTGATAAATGACTGGCACTTACCCACATTTTCAAAATGCTCAAAGTTTGAGTAATGCAAGCAAGCACTTTCTTGACATGTGGCTAGGATATTCAAAGTGTTAAAATAGTTTTTCTTTTTTAAACAAAGTCATTTGATGTTGTGAGATCGATGGACGAAATTCAAACTTGAAGCATGACATAAAGTTAATAGCTAAAGGGAATTAATATTGCTAAGATCTCCTTCGTGTGATCTTAATGCCCTGGAATAATTTTCAAATTCATCAATACCAAACCACACAATGAAAAAAAATTCTCAAAGCACAAGGGTTTTCAGAGCTAGGGAAACAAAATTCTACAAAGTCTTTAGTGAATTATAGCACAATTTATAGAGAAAAAGAAGCATAATTCAGTGGGTAAATGGTCTGTAACTGTTGAAGATAAAGGAATTAGAATTGTGTGAAGTTGAATTTTTCAAAAATGCCTCCACAAAAGGAATTCTCTGGTCATGTTGATTATCTTGAAAGGTCTATTCATGATGATTTCCTTGAAAATTTCCATCATCTATATGTGAAATAACAATAAGTAGGGAGTTTATTCCTAAAAACCCTAGGTTGGTTGCGGGTGAGGGTTTTTATGATAAAGCTAATTGGTTGAGAGATGCCCAAATTTTTGTAGGACGGTTAGAATTGTTTATAAAATGTTTGTCAAACCCAACCTAGACACCCCTCTAAGTAATGTTATATCAATAAATTGGTGGTCCCTGGTGTTTTCTTTGATAGTGGTCTATTATATGATATAGCAAAAAAATATGACTATATCACTAGATTTGTGAAGAATTATGTTTGAGACAATCTTTTTAGGGTTTGCCTAAATTGGTCAGTGAGATTTTTAAGCTCAATCCTAACCATGTAGTTCATGAGCCTATTGATATGGATGATCTTCAAGAGATATATGATTCACAGAGAGTACATCTAAGAGCAAGGCCATTGCAATAGCATATTGCTAAGATTGGGTCACTACCCTTGGTTACACCAAGCACCCTAGAGCCATTGATGAAGAAATACTTCAATCCTAGAGCCCAAGCTTTATATTTCACCCTCTAAAAAATATTTGTGATCGATGAGAAAGAATACATCCAAAGTTCTATTGTTCTTATCATGGCTCAAACATTGCAATTTGGAATGAGCACCATTCTTGATCTTGCTACCTTCCTTTCAGAAGAGATTCATCATGGTATTATTGGAACATCTCAAGGTAAGGTGAATAGAAATTTTTGTTGGTACTCCTTGTTGATGCACATATGTCTCTATAAGGGAGTTACCTTTTTCTCTAAGGTAATGGAGCTAGAGCTAGAAAAGGATGGTGAGAAACTACTAGTCTAGTTATGGAGTGCTAACATGACATGGGAAGCCAAGGATGCCAGTTATGTCAGATTTGATAGATATTTTGGATCAAGGCTCATATTTCTCCTAAGAGGGGATAGCCCAAGAATTATATAGCCTCTACTAGAATTAATTAGACCTAAAAACCATGCTAAGGCACTTCTAGTTACTCATAATTGGGGGGATATAATTCCATATAATGCTTCTATTATGATTAGAGTTTATGGATTTTTGGGAAAACCTCATGTTTTACCTTTTCATTTGCCCCTAAAGATAGGAATTGTAGAATTTATATGGAAAATTGGAACCATTGAACAAAGGGACATGTTAGGAAAAAGTAAAGGCACCCTTTTCCCTGTGTCACTATAGCTCATGATTTTGTCTTTGTTAGGAAAGGTTTGAGGAATCTTAGTTTATTTTTGAATAGATATCAATGGCAGAATCCCATGCAAGATACATTAATCCAAAAGGATTCTATGACCTCCTAAGAGAGAGGAAAAAAGCTAAGGCTATTACACAACATGTATACATACCTAAAGATGTTATTAGAAATAATTTTTCATTACAGGAATAGGAAGTTAGAAAAGAAAAATGAATAGTCTTCAATAAAGTTTTAGAATTCATTAATGCTTTTGACCTTGATTATATTCCTTGAAGTATTGGGGGGATAGAATGAATGCATTAATGAATAATTTCTTTATAATAATACAAACTATGAATAAAAAGAAGGCCACCTTTGCTAAATCATATCCTGATAAAGCAACAGAGGTGGAGAGAAGAATAAATAGCTTCTCTAGGCTAGTATACCTTACAAAGGAGGGTAGGATATATTGTGGTTCAGAATATATAGCATGTTCCCCCTCATAGAAGGCCAAGACCAAAGAGTCCACCTGTCACCAGTGCACCCAAAAGATAGAAACTAGAATAGGGATCCTCTTCTCATGTGGAAGAGAATTCACCAACTCAAACCCCACTCTGAAATAGAAGATGAAACATCTTTTAGAGAATAGTTAAGACAAATGGGTGGGGAAGGAGATATAGTTGTCACTATTGTTGATATGGAAAGAGGAGTGGCTTAGGAGCCTCCTATGCCCTCCTTTGACCTCATTGTTTTTTATTACAAAGGTAAGGAGATAGATATGGTCAAGCCTCTCAAAAGTTCATAGATGATGAGAATTTTTTTAAATCTAGGGCTTTTGCACAATTTTTGTGGACATAGAATATAGGAAATTTTGAGGAAAAAAGTAGGAAAATAAAGGCAGAACAACCAAATAAATTAGACTCTAACATTGAGGAAGAGGTGAAGGCTAAATTTTTGGAGGATTTTTCCCAGTTAATACCTAAGGCTAGAAGACAATTGGTTAGGGAGTTAGGAGTCTTGGTTTTGCCTAAGTGGGATATAGCTAATGCTATGATTTTGACTCTATCAGAAAAGAAAAAGATGTACAATATAAAATAGAGGAAGAGATATTAAAAGCACATATGAGAATTCAATTTAGTAATGATCATCAAGCCTTGGTCATATGGTCAATTGAAAAAATAAACAAGACCAAAAATGCAAGAAATTTCAAGTGCAAAACACACTGGTGCTCTTATAGTATACATGGCTATTGAAGTGGGTAGTCAACAGGTTACAAGAATGGCTAAAGAAATTTTTAAGTTTGGGGATGTGGTGGCAGGAAAAGAACAAAGTAGATTCTTAGAACTCAATGCCAAGTTTGAAGAAATACTTAAGGCATATGAGGAAAGAGGAAAATAGATACAATTACTGGAAAACCAAATATCCCAAATGGACAAACAACTTGGAAAGAGGAAAGTAGGAGAATCTACTAGGCCAAGAATTGTATATCCTCACCCCCTAGTCGAGCCACTTAAATCCACCCCCATTATTGAGTTACCAAAAGAAAAGAAAAAGTTATATGAATAATAGATTGAATTGAATAATTAGTAGAAGAGAAGCTTAGGCAAAAGAATTTGTACTCAGTAGATAAAATTGAGCAGCCAACATTTTATGACCAATTGGTGAGAATCCTAGAGATTTGGGATGAAATAAAGAGGGATGGAGACAATTTGAAGCACATTATATAGAAATGGAGTGAAAGAAATGATGATATTACTATTATGTCTATTTCTATCATCCAATTACATTTTCATCAAATAGAGAAGATTTTTGATATACTTAGTAATTTGAAGGACATTGATGATAAATGGATTTTTGTTCAAAAGAGAATACCAATTTGTCTTTCCAAGTACATAATGGAGAAGTTTGACCTTTTTCCCAAAGCCCTTAAAAGGGTTGACAGAATAAAAGAAAAAGATGAATGGGGAAAGGAATTAGATGAGCTACTATGTCATATAATGAATACTATTATAAATAAAAAGACGCATATATTATGGGAAATGACCAATGAAGAGCTGGTTAAAGTGCAACAATTTTACAATGTTATTAGAAAAGATCTTGTTGAAATAGAAAAAGTTGGAAATTTTGTAATAAAAGTGCAATGGGAAATCTTGAATTTTGATTGGCCTGATTACCCTATTTTTAACAAGTGGAAAGAAGAATTTGTGTCTTTGGAATAGGTGGTAGAAGATGATGGGGTAGATGAGGATGCAGAAGTAACTGTTACCTTAATAGTTCATGATGAAGATAGTAAAACCCCCCAAGTTACTAGAACAAGACACATCATTAGCAAGCTTGATAGCCACATACTCCGAGGAGATAGAGTAATCAAAGAATAAATCATGGAATTCATAGTTTTGAAAATGTAACAAAAAAGTGGCCCACCCAACGAATATTTTGATGTAAAGTTTTTCTATTACACAAAATTTCTCTGTTTGTGATAGCTACAAAATGTAAATATCTTTCATCAAAAGGATAGTTGTTAGTTTTCTATGCTTAAAGCTTGTTGCATCTCACACTATATAAGTGAGATTCTAGGGCTAGAGAAATGGTTTGAATAGTTGTATCATTTTTAGCTTATGTTAAGTCTACCTATTAAGTCTATTAAGTCTAATGTCTTGATGTGAATACTTTGTGATATGTTTTATTAGCAAATTTTATGAGAATACATCAATTTGACAAGATTTAGATGTTCCATCTTGAGTCATTCTAAGTCTTGTCCAATAGTAGACATTTTTTTTCAAAATGAAATTAATACAAAGATGAACTATCATCACATCTCTTTTGGTTGAATCTTGTCACCATTTCTTTTACCTGGTTATTTTGAAGTTGTATAAGAAAAGCTTATTCAGTTGAATGCAATTGAATCACATTGTATATCAATTCACCATTTTTATTAGTTCAATTAATTAAATAAATTCTTTAGTGGTATTGATAGGATTTCCGTGGTAATAGGAAGGATGTTTTCATGTATAATTTTTAGTGAGAATTGTTGACAATGTTGATTATAAAGAAATCAATCAAATCTAGCAATTGAATGGATTTTGAATCCTCATGGATGAGGCATTGATCTTTTAATTCTAATCTGTATGAGAAGAAATCATAGGCAAGCATCAAACTCATCTCAAAAATCAATTTTTACTTCACTATTTGAAAGATCTCACTATTGGTTAGCACTTGTTTGCATTTGATCTCTAAGCCTTAGTTAGCTACTATTTCTAGAAATATTTGTAGATTTGAGAAGAATTGTGATCAAATCTACTTATAAGGAATGTATATTATCTTAAAGTGTCATTGAATAAGAAAACTATGTATATTTCAAAGATAGGAGATGAGAATCAGAATGAAACTAAGAGATTCTTGCTTAGTAGCATTCATTTGAACCATCCCTCTTGTATACCCACCTTGGTTTTGCAAAGCCTAAAGAGTAGGAAATCTATTTTGATTTTGTTGTAGTTGGGTCTACATAAGAAAATATTCAATTGTTTATAGGAAGTAGCTGATCCTTAGATTGTTTGTGCTTTCATTATCTTGGTATGGAGTATCTTGTTACTCAATAGTTGAAAAACACCAACACTCTCATCATTACACTTAATCCTATGCTTAATGGAGGATAATCCACTCCTGGTGGACATGTGCTTGGTTGTAACACTTATTAGTATGTTAATTCCAAGGCATTCTAGAAGCATTCCAGAGGCCTTTATATACATGCATTCCTAGTTTACTTGAACACGACAGAACATTGAGTGACAATAAATCAATTTTGGATATTGTTATTCTAATCATACCTTGTTGGTCTACTTTTGTACTTATGCTTGAGTTCCTTGATCTTGGGTGATTTTTCCATAAAGAAAATTCTTACATGTTATCAAAGCTGAGGAAATTCCTCTTCACATAGCCATTCGAGACCATTCTTGCTTTAGCACCTCAACCTAGATCTAGAGTATCATAGTCATTGGGAGCATCTAGAGTCAAAGTGGACCTTGCCATTATGTCTAAAACATTGATTTTGTGAAAATTGACTACAAATTTGCCTATATTGGGCTATAGTCAATTTTGAGACAAATTTTATTTGCAAACTAGCACTTGAAGGCCCAATTTGAAAATCTAGTATGATAGTTCATTAGATCTACAATTTAATTTTTAGATCAGTATTTAGTTCTCTCTACAATTTTTGGATAGAATATTTCAATAAAAAAAAATTGGCCTATTCGACCTACAAATAATTTTTTTTGCAAGAACTAGGCAATGAAACCTCAGCCCGTATAGAGAATATTCATAGGGAATATTCCTTTATTTGGGAAAATCTACACTCGGTGGTTTGCAATTCCTATTGGCAAGTTTTAAAATTTTCAGCCAACTGAATAAACCTCCAACTGGCGGCTAACATTTACTGACCACAACACATTGTGAAATGTGGTAGCCTTTTCAACTTTGTGTTTAACATTGCAAGTCTTTGTCTTTATACACCCTACATGTTAACTATATTTGCATTGTGGGATAATTCCCAATACTCCCTAATGCCATTTTAAAACTTCCTAGCTATTTAAGAGACACCACCAATAGTTTGATTCTCACTGGTAGTAGCTCCAAAAACTTGGCACGATGCATGAACTCTACCTTGCTCCACAAACTCTGATGCCACATGTCCATACTAGAACTCACTCCCATTTATCCATGTTGTAGCTCTAATGACCACCATAAGGTACCTTAGTACAAAAAACATGTGGACCCACCAAGTGTACGCTATGTGGGCCTTGCCTTCTCACCCAGCCATGTAGACACCTATGCCAGCGGCCACCTCAGCCACTCTGTGGCCCATTCCTTGACTACCACATAGATTAAAATTAGCTTCAAGCCACACCTACCTAGTCAGCCCTCCATGTCATCTAACATGTACTTTGCCACATTAGCAACATGTCAGATTGACTGTACATTCTATATAGTATGACCCTGCCATGTTAGCAAGGGGGACTTTTTTCACTGACATTAGCTTTCCACAACATTAAATTCAATAGCCATCTGAATTTCATTCATAGGTTGCAAATTTGAACTACTATGAAAATCATTTGACTATCAAATTTAACCTTACAGTTTACTACCTAAACCGCTCTCCAGATTTAGTTTTGATTTGACAGTCTGACTTTGGGAGGGCATAACTTAGTCATCCAAACTCCAAATCAAGTGCAATTTTTTTGATTTTGGGTAAAATTTCTTGAATTTTTTAGTGGTGCTTATTATTTTATGGTTTTGGTGCACGAATTTGTCAAAAATTTCATCTTTTGGTCACTATACCTATCTAATTCTATATTTTATAACTCTAAATGCTCTGTATGGGCTCATCTAGACACATTTTTAGGTTCCTTTTTTCTTTTGAAATTGCTTCATTTTTTGTCTACTTTCCTAATCTACAATCAAATTATAGGGTTGTGTGGATAGAAATATCACTTTTAGCATTAGGGCCTATTTTGCATTGTATTACTTTGATTACTTTTCAAAATATTTGTATATCTGAGCTACAATGCTTAGTGATAGATTTGAATCTCAAAAGGTAGTTGTAACCAGAAAAATCAAAAGTCCACCTTGTACATTTTGAAAAGTGGCCCATTGTACATGAACTATCTATAAAGTGCCCAAATCATACATTGGGAGGGTTGATTGTTTGTTTTTGCATCTTGGGAGGTACATTGATTAGTACATCATGGATGAGGAAGATTTAATTACCTTGACAACAAAAAACTATAAGCAATGGAGTCAAATTGTTCTCACTTATCTTAGTCAACATAATGCATTACCATATGCGAAAGGAATTTCATATAGTGGTGATTCTAGTTCCATCATTTATCATCCCTCTTTCTACATATGGATATATTGGTTATGGATTCACTTGATGACATGAAATCAATTGATTTATATAATTTTGGATCTATCTTTTGGAGATGTATGGAGATCCACACATTCCTCCATTCCCAAAAGATCTTTTACCTCTAGCTATAGCTACACCCTCTCTAGATGAAACCACACCTCCTAATGCTCCTATTGCTACTATTGATCCAGTTCCAATCTTAGATGCTTTTAGTTCAGTGCACTAGGAAACACTATGTCTTCCTGCTTTAGCTTCATGGGATGACTTCCGTCCAGATATTGTAGAGCTATTTATGGAGTCTCACAGTGAAGATGTGGGAGACATCATTAATGATATTCATCTTCTCTTTGTTGAGGAAAATACTTCATCCATTGCTACAGTGATAGGTCCAACATAGAAGGGTACACCTTGTCTTCTAGCCCCAACATCAGTAGATGACTTGATAGATATTTTAGGTTTACTCATGGAGTCACACATAGCAGATTTGGGAGACAAAATTGATGATATATATCTTCTCTTTGCTAAAGAATATCCTTCTTCAATTGTTATGAGGGCTCACAATAACCCTCTTGTACATTCTCTACATGATCAGTCTTCATAAGTTGATATGATTGTAGATCCTTACATACATAAGTTGTAGGAGGTCTCTTTTTCATTTGAGGAGATAATTTGTTCTTTGATACATGTTCTACATCCATCCTTGCTAGATCAACACTTCTTCTTTTTAGTAAAACTGGAAGGGGTGACTATTAGCATTGGCACAAGGATAATTAAGCAGGTTTTAGAGAAAAGCTTGTTCAGTTGAATGCAATTGAATCAAATTGTATATCAATTAACCATTTCTATTAGTTCGATGAATTAAATAAATGCTTTAGTGGTATTGATAGGGTTTCCATGGTAATAGGAAGGATGTTCGTAAGTATGATTTTTAGTGAGAATTGTTGATAATGTTGATTGTAAAGCAATCAATCAAATCTAGCAATTGAATGGATTCTGAATCCGAATGGATGAGGCACTGATCTATTAATTCCAATCTGTATGAGAATAAATCATAGGAAAGAATCAAACTCAAACTCAAAATCAATTTTTACTTCAATATTTGAAATATCTCAACATTGATCAGCACTTCTTTGCATTTGATCTCTAAGCCTTAGTTAGCTGCTATTGCTAGAAATATTTGCAAATCTAAGAAGAATTGTGACCAAATCTGCTTATAAGGAATATATATTATCTTAAAGTGTCATGGAATAAACAAAATATGTATATGTTAGAGATAGGAGATGAGAATCAGAATGAAACTAAGAGATTCTTGCCCAGTAGCATTCATTTGAACCATCCCTCAGGCATACCCACCTTGATTCTGTAGAGCCTAAAGAGTAGGAAATCTGTTTTGATTTTTCTATAGTTGGGTCTAGATAAGAAACATATTCAATTGTTTATAGGAAGTAGCTAATCCTTAGATTGTTTGTGCTTTCATTATCTTGGTAAGGAGTATCTTGTTACTCAATAGTTGAAAAACACCAAGAGTATCTTGTTACTCAATAGTTGAAAAATACCAACACTCTCATCATTGTACTTACACCTATGCTTAATGGAGGATAATCCACTCTTGGTGGACATGTGCTTGGTTGTAAGACTTATCAGTATGTTGATTCCTAGGCATTCTAGAAGCATTCCAGAGGCCTTTATATATAGGTACTCCTAGTGTACTTGAACATAACAGAATATTGAATGACAATAAATCAATTTTGGATATTGTTATTCTGATCATACCTTGTTGTTCTACTATTGTGCCTGTGCTTGAGTTCCTTAATCTTGGGTGATTTTTCCCTAAGGAAAATTCTTACATGGCATCAAAGCTAAGGAAATTTCTCTTTACATAGCTGTTCGAGACCATTCTTGTTTCAACACCTCAACCCAGATTCAAAGTATCACAATCATTGGGAGCATCTAGAGTCAAAGTGGACCTTGCCATTGTGCCTAAAACATTGATTTGGTTAAAATTGTCTATAAATTTGCCTATATTTGGCCATAGTGAAATTTGAGGCAAATTCTTTTTGTAAACCAACACCTGAAAGCACAATTTGCAAATCTAGTATGATGGTCCATTAGATCTGCAATTTAATTTTTAGATCAGTATTTATTTTTCTCTATGATTTTTGGACATTATTTTTCAAGAAACAATTCGGCCTATTTGACTTGCAGATAATTTTTTTTTTGCAAGAACTGGGTAGTAAAACCTCAACCGTTGTATAGAATATTCATAAGGAATATTGTTTTATTTGGTAGCATCTACACTCGATGGTTTGCAATTCTCGTCAGCACATTTTCAAATTTTTAGCCAACTAAACAAAACTCCAACTTGCGGCTAACATTTACTTACCACAACACATTGTGAATTCTGACGACCTTTTCAACATTGTGTTTAACATCATAGGTCTTTGTCTTTATAAACCCTACATGTTAACTATCTTTGCATTGTGGGATGATTCCCAATACTTCCCAGTGTTGTTTTAAAAATTCCTGGCTATTTAACAACCACCAATGGTAGTTTGATTCCCACTAGCAGCAGCTCCAAAAAATTGGCATAGCGCATGAAATCTACCCTACTACATGAACTCTGGTGCCACACATTGATACTGGAACTCACTCCCATGGATCGACATTGTAACTCTGATCAACACCACAAGGAACCTTAGCAAAAAAAACACATGGACCCACCAAGCCTGCGCCACATGGACCTTACCTTCTTGCCCAGTCACATAGACACCTATGCCAGTAGCCACCTCAATAACTCTATGGCCCATTCCTTCATTTCCACATGGATAATCAGCCCTCCACATCATCTGACATGTAATTTTCCACATTAGCAACATGTCAAATTGACTGTACATTCTGAATAGTATGACCCTACCACGTTAGCAAGAGGGACTTTTTTTTCACTGACATTAGCTTTCCATGACATTAAATTTGACAACCATCTAACAGTCATTGCCAAGCAACATTAGTAAATTTGGACCCAATTTTTGACCAAGGTTTTTTGCTATTTTTCTCGACAAAATTTCAACCAAATTGTAGGTTGGTCAAAATTTTTGATGAATAAATTTTAGTTTGGTCAAAATTTTGATGAATGTATTCATCAAAACTTTGACCAACCTATAGTTTATTCAAAATTTTGACAAGAAAAATAGTGACAAACCTTGGTCCAAAATTGGGTCCAAATGTACTAGTGCAAATTTGAATTGTTGTGACAATCATTTGGCCATCAAATTTAACCTTACAATTTTTTAGCTAGACCCCTCTCTAGATTCAGTTATAATTTGATGGTCTAACTTTGAGAGGCCATAACTCAGTCATCTAGACTCCAAATCAAGTGCATTTTTTTTGATTTAAGGTAAACTTTCTTGAACTTTTTAGTGGTGCTTGTTATTTTCTAGTTTTGGTGCAAGAATTTGTTAGAAATTTCATCTTTTGGTCACTATAGCTATCTAATTCTACATTTTGTAACTTGAAATGCTCTATATGAGCTCATCTGGACACATTTTTAGGTTCCATTTTTTTAAAATTGCCTAATTTTTTGTCTACTTTCCTAATCTACAATCAAATTATAGGGTTGTCTAGACAGAAATATCACTTTCAGCATTAGGGCCTTTTCTACATTGTATTACTTTGATTACTTTTCAAAATATTTGTATATCTAAGCAACAATGCTTCATGTTAAATTTGAGTCTCAAAAGGCAGTTGTAAACAACAAAATTAGAAGTCCACCTTGTACATTTTGACAAGTGCCCTATTGTACATGCACTATCTATAAAGTGCCCAAATCATACATTAGGGGAGTTGATTGTTTTTTTTTAACATCTTGGGTGGTACATTGATTAGTATAGCATGGATGAGGAAGATTTAATTACCTTGACAACAAAAAATTATAAGTAGTGGAGTCAATTTTTTCTCACTTATCTTAGTCAACATAATGCATTACCATATGTGAAAGGACTTTCATACAATGGTGACACTAGTTCCATCATTTGTCATGCCCTCTTTCAACATATGGATATATAGGTTATGGATTCACTTGATGACATGAAATCAACTAATTTATTTGATTTTGGATCTATCTTTTGGATATGTATAGAGATCCGCACATTCCTCCATTGCTAAAAGATCTTTTACCTCTAGCTATAGCTACACCCTCTCCAGATGAAATCACACCTCTTGATGCTCCTATTGCTACTACTGATCTAGTTCTAGCATCAGTTGCTTTTGATTCAGTGCACTAGGAAACACTATGTCTTCCTACTTCAACTTCATGGGATGGCTTCCTTCAAGATATTGCAGAGCTTTTTATGGAGTCTCACATTGAAGATGTGGGAGACATCATCGATTATATTGGTCTTCTCTTTGTTGAGGAAAATACTTCATCCATTTCCATAGTGATAGGTCCAACACAATAGGGCACACCTTGTCTTCTAGCTCTAGCATCAATAGATGACTTGATAGATATTTTAGGTTTATTCATGGAGTCACACATAGTAGATTTGGGAGACAAAATTGATGATATATATCTTCTCTTTGTTGAAGAAGACCCTTCTTCAATTGTTGTGAGGGCTCACAATAACCCTCTTGTCCATTCTCTACATGATTAGTCTTGAAAGGTTGATATGATTGTAGATCCTTATGTAAAATAGTTGTAGGAGGTCTCTTTTTCATTTGTGGAATTAGTTTGTTCTTTGAGGCATGTTCTACATCCATCCTTGCTAGATCTACACTTCTTCTTTTTAGTAGAACTAGAAGCGGTGACTATGAGCATTGACATAGGGATAGTTGAGAAGGTTTTATAGGCACCATTCATCTTTGATATTTTTTCTACACATAGGGGAAGCATCTCACCTGTACCTTTTCCATTATTTCTTCCAAAAGGGAGGAAGTTTATTCAGAAGTCATGGATCAGCTTCTATATTGGAGCAGCTATCACTAATTGACACTCTACATTTTTTTTTGGTGGGGGCAGGGCATCTACCTTGTCTCTTTCTTCTTCTCTTTTATGGGGGGACCTTTCCCTCTATTGGGATTGTATTCTTCTCATACTTCTCTTTTGTATATACTTGATGCATGTAGTAATGGGTAGGGCGGGTCTTGATTACTCCATCCATTCATGCATCTTATTTTTTCATCTCTCTTTTTGGGGGAGGGCTTTTCCCATGAGGTTTTCCCTCTTTCTCCACTTTATGAGAGATTTCATTGCATTTGTACATGGGTACCTAACATGGCATAGTAGTCGGGACCCATTATTCATATTCATCCTAGCTTTCATTAGATTAAGTGCATTCCCCTAAGTTGCACTTAAGGGGGGGTGTTGGTGTAAATAAGTATTTACTTATTACACTTTACTTAAGTTTACTTAGGTCAATATATTATTTTATTATTTATTAGTTTGACACCTAGGAGTTTATGTACTCTTATGAGTTGTCATGTTGACAACACTAGACTAAGCAACTCTAATCTAGCACATGGTGTCTACAACATCATTTTTCATACTACACCTTTCTAGACTTATCCTCTTATCATTTCTCTTACTACTATGCTTAATGGAGTATAATCCACTCCTAGTGGACATGTGCTTGGTTGTAAGAATTATCAGTATGTTGATTCCTAGGCATTCTAGAAGCATTCTAGAGGTCTTTATATATAGGCACTCCTAGTGTGCTTAAACATGATAGAATATTGAATGACAATAAATAAATTTTGGATATTGTTATTCTAATCATGCCTTGTTGGTCTACTATTGTGCTTATGCTTGAGTTCTTTGTGTTGGTGCTCAAAATTGTAGCCCAAATTTTGAACATTGTTGAGAAAATTGAGCCCTATAAATGCTTTTAAATGAGATTGTACCTGGCTCTACCTTTGAGGCCCCTAAGGTGTTTAATGTTTCTAACACCCTGAATTTAGTGTGTTTAAGTGTTCTATGAAGTCAAATTATCGTTCTGAGCCATTTTGTGAAGTCTTGTTTTGAGAAATTGCAAAATTTGCATTTTACCCTAAGTGTCAAATTGCGACAAGAGGCCATGTTTGCATGTGAATATCTCATACCTAGATATGTTTCATGACATTCCACTTTGAGAGTATCTAGTTTCCATATCTGAGAGCCTATGTTTCATATTTTGAGTCGTTTCGAGTCTGTTTGACTAGATTTTGAATCCCTCAAAGTTGGTAGTTTACTATTTTCATGCTTTTGCAAAATATTCAAAATTTTGGGAAGCCCTGTTTGATGAGCTATAACTTTGACTGAGTTGATTTAAATGTGAAAGTTTCTTTTGCATTACATTTTAGATGTTAGAGACTTTTTATGTTTCAAGTTTCAGCTCATGACGAATCTGTTTGATCAGTTTTCAAATGCGATTCCAAACACAATTTTTATCTTTTTATTGGTGTCAACATTTGTAGATTGATTGGAACCCCTGTTCATGATGTTATATCTTAAAATCCATGATAGTTGAGAAAATGGATTGTACCACTATGTTGTCCTTTGAAATTTTTTTAAGTGTGCTAGTTTTTGAGCTTTGACGAATTCATTTGTATACTTTCCCAAGTTAATTCCATTTGCAAAAAATGTTTTCTGTCAGTATTTCCAATTTGCAAAATCCAAGTAGCATACTTTGACTGCTTTCCATCTACATCTTGTTATTCTTCATGAGCCCAAATCATAGATTTATAATGCTGTCATGATAGAGAACTAATGCCCCAAGTTTCATTTCCCCAAGTGCTCGTTTGCCCAGTTTTCACAGCTAAATCCGAACTCAGTTTCTATTTTATGACATATTTATCTGTAGGTGATTTTGAGAGGTCAACTTTGACATCGAATATCTTTGGACCCTAATTTTTCATGAGACAATATTCAACAAGGTGCAAGAGTGCAAAACAAAGAGTCAGTGTGTCAGATTTCAAAGCCCAATCAAATGTTCGAATCATTTTTTAAGGCCAGTCAAAGGACCTCCTGGCGCGAAAGTAATAGGTTGTAAAAAGGGATAAAATGAGTTTCAAATGCTGATTTAGTGGTCAAATTTATTTCAAATCAGTATCAGGTAGTTAGTGGGCCAGTTATAAGATTTAGTTGTCCGATAATGAAATTTTTTTTAACTAGACCCACTTTGAGGCCCGATTGAATACACCATATCAATAAAACAGTGGGAATTGAAGACATTCAAAGCTAGGTGATTGCAATATCTTAGACAATTATGGTATCTGCATATGGACATCTCATTATGGAAGTCAAATGGGCGTGAAGGAGCACATACGCATTAAAATACAAAGGAAGGGGAAACTTATAATGCAAAATGTGGTGTTTGAATTAATGTTTCTTAACTCCTTATGAAAAGAAATTAGTGCCTTTAGATGCCTTACAAGGTATGTTTCGAACATCATCAAGAGAAAAGATGAAGTTTTTTCGCTTTCCGTGTGAGAAGCTTGTTTTCAATTTTTGTAAATTGGCATGGGAATTTGCTTCTCCAATTATTTTGATTGATGGTATTATTTCTTTGTGTGAACAATGAGATTAAGTTAATTAAAGAAAAGTTACAAAAAAAATAAAGTGTAACTTTTAATACAAAAAGTCTTGCCATGTGTACAATTTTGGAGTCTCCATGCAAAATAAAGGATGCCATCAATATGTAGAATGTAGGGGAGTAAGATGTGCAGGTCCCCTCCACATTGGCAAATGTTTGGAGAAATGTTAGGAGTGACAAAGACCATGATAGGAGGCATCTCAGTTTAAGAGCTGGAGGTAACATGCGTGGGAGGAAGTTTATGGAAGTATGGAAGTGGGATTGAAATTGAGTTCCAATCTTGGATTTTGGAAGATGAAAGAAGCAGTGAGCCAGCCAAAGAAACCTGTGAGCAAATAAGGGGTTTACACGCATGCTAAGAAAGAAGAAGCCATTTGCAACTAAGGAATTTACAAGTCAAAATGAGGTTAAAAGAAACCCACACGTAGGTCAAAGTCAGAAGACCCCACGCATCAAAATAGGGACTATGAAGCAATAAAGGATAGATGCCTTTGAAGATCAAAAGTCCAAGCTGCAGGAAGCAATCAACAGTCAATTAGAAAAGGCATCATTTTCCTACTAAAGTCACCTTTTGAGATCAGTAATAGGCACAATACTTTTAGACATAGAGACCAATTGAAAAAGTAGAAAGCCTAAGGACAGAGCAAGGCGACTAGAAGAAGTCAGAGTTAGAGTTTCAAAGGACCAAGCTATAGGAGCCATAGTCAAAAAGAAAACAAAGGATTTTAAAGCAATCTTTGAGGAGAAATCTATGCCATTCCAAAGCAGTATGTCACCATGATTTTAAGCTAGAGAATACATAATAGATGGAAGCCCACACATTGATGGGAGGGTGCCAGCATCTGAAAGAAGCAGGGCACCCCACTTTAGACACATCCCACTAAGCCAAGGCACAAAGCACATTGAAGATGAGAAACAGCGGAATACAAAAGAAAACCCATTCAATGATGAAATTGTAGAAGTATATGCAAAGTGCATCAAAAAGGGAGTGCCCACAAAGTGAGAGGACATAGCTAGATAAGGGGAGTTTTCTTTTTTTTATCCCACATTGGAGATGTGAAGATTTTTCAATTGTTTAAATACTATTCTTCACAAAATGGATAACATTTAAAGGACTAAGGGCTTTTGAAAGCCTGACCCATGTGGTGGACCCCAGTCAGATGGAAAGAACGATTAAGTTTTGAACTAACACACAATCCAAAATCTGGCTAATGATGTTAGTAGGAATGAGCCACTGAAAAACTCAAAAATTTGGCTAGTCGCTACCTCGCTAGCCAAAAAAACCCAGGCTTTCTAGGTAGCGACATAGCGAGTCACCAGAAAACTTCCAAAATCTAGCGAGAGTCGAAATGCAACATGGGTCCTGCCTATAGATCCTCTGATGAACCAACATGTCACAAGTGACAACTGATAGAATGATTGAGCAATGATGTGGCAAAATCTTGACCAATCACAAGGTGCCATGTGGCATGAAATCCAAGGCAGCTCGTGACGTGGTGAGAAAATCTTAGAGATGCACTAGATTGTGCCATGTGGTAGATTAGAGGGTTGTCACTACATCGATAAGAGGAAGTTGCTCACTTGTTAGTATAGAAACATAGCGAGCATGACATGGTGAGATGAGGTATGCTAACATGGTGGTGAGCAGGACATATAAGGTGCTAACATGGTGCCCAATTGGGGAGGTTCAATAGTTGTGCAAGAAGGGAGCCAATCACATCTCACCACGTGTCATCAGTTGGTCAACATGCTTGACTCAGGTGAAATAAAGGGAATTTTCAAAAGGAAAAGGAAGGATTTATTATTTATTTATTATTATTTTTTTGCACGTACTAGGTCAACATTTAAATAAAGTCTAAAGCTTTATATAGTCCAAACTTTATGAAAGTTTAAATTTTTTGCAATAATGCTTTGAAAGTCATGAATGGAGACTTGAACTTCAGAGGGCCATATCTGGGGTGATTTTTATCAAAAGTGGGCACTTCTATATACTACCAAAACCAGAATGAAATGAACTTTCTAAATATGAGGTCAGATTGTGCATAGGTATTCACTAGTTTATACTATAGGTCAATTTATGTTTCTTGGGGTATTGGTAGCAGAACAAGAAAATTTTAACACTGATAATCAGGAGTGGTTAGGAGGTAGATATAATAGTTTGTTGGAGCTTGATGGTGAAGAAAATCAACTCTAAAAGGTTTTCTTATTTTTTGGAAACTAGTTAATTGATTTTTCACTCTTTATATTGAGCTCACTTTTACATCAGAATTAGTTGCATTCTTTCATCATTAGGTTTTTGAGATATTTCTTGCTTATAGAGGCCAAATGATGAGGATTTGATTCTGGCAATTGAGGAGAGAGATTAGAGAGAGTCTTTTGATAGAAAAGAGAGGGAATTTCAAGTGGACAAATATCAATTATAGATTCAATCGGAGAATTCTTTCCTCTATATCAATCACATTCTTTCTCATTGTATTGGTTCCAGTTTTTGGAGAAAAAACCACTCACTGCTGTTATACTAGGTTTTTGTTCTAGTTTTTGATGTGTTCCCATAACTGTGACACCACATTTTCTTCAGAATATTCTCTCTTGTATGAACAACATTAGGAAGGTTAATATAGATAGTTCAAATCTATTAGGTGTTTTCATGTTTTCATTTCATGCATATGGTTGTATTGTTTCAAAGAAATTAATACAAAGAATAGTAGGTTGAGTTTCATCTTGAATCTTGTCTCCTATCTCAATGATCTTCAATTTTTTACAATCTTTGAACAAAGAGCATAGATTGTAGTTGCAATCCCTTAAGGTTGTATTTTGTCTTATTATTTCTTGTAACTCAAGGGGTTATGTAAATGCTTCAATGAATCAATAGGGTTGCAAGTTTATTGAGAAGGATATCATGTAAGAATGAAGTTCGAATTGAGCACAAATGTTTATTTACAAGGTAAATAGATAGATCGTATATCTAAATATATAAATAAGTATCAAATATCCATATGTATGCATTTGATTCATGAATTTTCCCAATGGTTAAGTCACTGATTAGCTATAGGGTCACTTAGTTCTTGTTGCTACATATTAGGGGTTTTACTAAATTTAACATTATTAATCAAACCTTCTTTCCCTTTCATGTTGAAGGACCTAAATATTTAACCCTCACTCATCTTATGAGATTCATAGCTTTGCATTTAGCTATTGTAGATCTATGTCATTTCATGAGTCATTAGGAGAAATAAGTGTAAAGTCTGCTTAATAGATTTAGGGATATGTTTTTGCACTGGTATGGTATCATTTGAATCTAAGGTCTACCTGACTAGGTTTAGTAGAGCCTGAAGTAGAAGAAGGAGTTATGCCTTATAGTTGGCCCAGGACTGCAGTTAGGTGCATTCATCATAGGAAGTTTCTAGCCATAGATGCAGTCATCTGGTTTCTTGGTCATTTTCAAAACTTTTAAATTAGAAGCCAACATCTTGATCTTGTGTGATTTTTCCCTAAGGAAAATTCTTACAATTGCTTCAAACATAAATTCAATTAGTTGTGTTAATAGTAGAAGAGGCTAACATAAGATCCAAATTGCAAAATATACAAGCATCTCTCACCCCTCACATGGAAATACTATAGAAGGAATTAGGCTATCCAGAAACTCTATTGAAGAAAGACCCCAATCTTTCTACTCTAGATGGCCTAGTACACCTTGTTGTTGAGCTTACTATCCAAATCAAGTCACTAGATGTTACATGTGACAGCTAGGATGCAACTCTAAAAATCATAATGTAGGTCCACAAATCATTTTTGGACAAACACACTATCCATGTATAGCCTATTTGACATAAGTGTCAAAAAGGGGGAGTTATACATTTTAAGGTATATAGGTTATTACAAAATTTTGAAAATTTTGAAGTTTTGTATATAAGCTGAGTCATGGATATGTTATACTTGAGAATATTAGATTAATTATGTATATTCAAGTGTTTTTGACACTCATGTCAAAGGAGGAGATTGTTGATCTCAAATTGGTTTGACAATTGAGTGTCAACACACTTAAGTCATTTACTTAGTTTGTGCCAAACTAGTAATGCATGCTGAGTACAACATGTAAATATTAGACCATGCCAAGTTGCAATGAGTGTTGAGTCACTCAAGTGTTGAACAGATAGACCATGCTGAGTGATTCAAGTGTTGAGTCAATAATAGATGCCGAGCAATTTAGGTACCAAGTCAAAAGTAGAAATGCAATGCATGACGAGTATACGTAACCTCATATGCCAAGTAACATAGATTGGAAATATTTGTTTGTAATGGCACAAAAAACTATGTAAAACATTTTTTAGCCAACCTAAGAATAGATTATGATATTTTGAAGGTAACAATGAATCTATATGCAATTTCATGTAGCCAATCAGAAAATAGGAAGGTTTAAGAGGCAAAATGGATGAATTTCAGCCATAGATTCATACATAACCCTAAGCCACTAAAGTCTTTTTTAGAAGGATAAGGCCCTAATTTTTTTTAAGTGAGTATACAAGGGGTGAAAGAAATAATTGAAGAAGAAAACAAAGGTGGTTTGTAGAGCTTTCAAGGTGACTTATTAGTAAGATTTTATTGTAGAATCAGTTAGAGAAGAACAAGGATAGAAAAGGATACAACATTATTATATCTAATAATGAAGGATCAAGAAGGACATTATGCAAAGTTGATCTATTATTAGGCAAGCAAGTGCCAATAACAAGATCTATGCTAAGACATTTTAACAAGTGATTTCAATTAAATCTCCTAGGTAGAGTAGTCTTACTAGGCTATATCAAATCCTTTAACAAGGTGGCATTCCAAGTGAATGACCTAAAGTCTTTTAACTAGGCACACTTCTAATAGGGTGTTGAAATCATCTAACAAGGTAGGAATTAATAGTATTTGTAAGCCTTTAACAAGGTAGGCCTTTTATAGGGTAGATCATGATTCATGGTCAAACCATTGTAACCTTAATTGACTACACTTTATTTTTGTAGGAGTAAAGATTTGTGGGTGTCATCCCCAACCCAGTTTTACCTTCTCACTTGGGGGGTTTCTAGGTAATCATATCTAGTGTTATGTGTGTTTGATTACTTACATGTTTTAGATGCATTTACTTTACATGTTATTTTAGTCTATATATTGAATGCATCTAATAAATGGTGAAAGTTTGTTTAAATCCTGATTCTCCCCCCTCCCACCCCCCACAAGAAGTTTACCTTTCCCACTTGAAATTCCAACATCTTTTGTAGACTTTTTTGATGAGAGAATTGCACATAATGCATATGATGTAATCTCAATTGCATTGATATCTGAATACAAAAAGTTAGTATATTTTTCCTTGGCCTTGACAAATTCTTCTAGCTACTTCTCAATAAATGATAACTTCAAAGCAATGGATTCTTTTTAATCATATGTTCTGCTTAATATGTACTCTTTCCAAAATTCCAATTTCCTGATCTCGCTATGAACATTGGCAAATTGGCTTTCAATATCATCAACTTTGCTTGATGGGTGCTGGATTAGGCTAGACAAAGCCTCTAACTCATTCAAATTAGCCTCTAACTAACTATCCAAATCCTTAGTCATTTTTTTTGACAAGGTACACTTAACATACAAAGTGTTCCCTTACTACTGACATCTTTGAAGTTCTTTTATGCAAGTATCAAGATTGACTATGTTGTTCTTGATATTCTAGTAGATACAAAATCTAAGCTTTTTCCTCTGTAACATTTAGCAAATTTGTAAATTCTTCATCAAATGACTTTAGCACTACCTATACTCTTTGTTAAGAATCTGGTTTTGAGTGCTAAACTACCAATGTGTTGTGTTGTTTGTCTATTAATTCCATCAGTGTTCTTTGTAAACTCTTTACTTTCTTATTTTTCTCAATTAACTTGGTCAAGGATGAGATCAGATCCATTTGATCATCATCATTGGTAGATAGAATGGAAAGGAGTGGAGTATATGAAATAGGTGGTTTAGTTTCATCCTCCCTCTATTTTTTTGTTGCTTCCCTTGCTTTCCTCTCTTCCTATTCTTTCCTTTCCTTTTCCTCTCTCTTTTTCTTCTCTTGTATTCTTTTCCTTTCTTCCTCCTCTATTTTTCTTTTATTATCTTCTTCTTCATTTATTTTCCTTTCATTCTCCGCAAATTATTTCTTGGCTTCCTCTATCTTTTTCTTTTCAATTTCTATATGCCTCTTTTCTTCCTCAATTTGCTTCATCTTATCTTCAACATCCTTGTTCTTGGGTATATTTGGTTTTGAGCCACCAAATAGATTTGTATCATCAATATCTAGAGTAACATTGGTTTTATTAATCTCCATAATATCAACACTTATTGATACTTCCATAGTATTAAGGAATGGAGGAGTTTCTATATGTAATTCTAACAACATCTTGTTAATAGCTACTGTTGTCTCTTTCCTCAACTTATCCTTCTCACTAACCATGAAAAAAAATGGCCTTAATTTGTTCCTTAAAGTAAGGAGTGAGGTTATTTAGTAATCTCTTAATCTTATTTTCATCATTAGTCTTGCAGATGGTCCTTAGCATAGACTTCTAAAGTTCAAGGTCTTCTTCCCTTGTTGGAGTCTTCTTTTCAATAAGTCTCTCATAGACTTTCTTGTTCACTACTCCTTTGATATCCTTCATACTTAGATAATTTGCAATGATATGTCTTACAGTAGATAAATCAATTTGATCCTTCTTGAAATTATTATAAAGATAATAAAACTTTTTTATCTAAACAAAGTTTCCCTCATATTCAATCACTGAGTTTATCTTTTCAATCTTTGGCTTCCATGGTTATTGAGCTTTTCCTATTGCTTGTTTAGGTGGAGTCACCTTTTTAGCTTTCTTGATTTCCTATTCCTCAATTTCCTCATCACTACTAGATTCAATTTCCAACAATGCCTTCTACTTCTTTCCAAGTCTTGAAGCTAACTATTTGACTCTTTTTGCCTTTGTAGTCACTACTTTAGCTAGTCTTTCTAATTTTCTCTTAAGTTCACTAGGTTGAACATTGGATACTACTACATAGGGTATACTCTATCCTAAAATTTTCTTAGAAATTAAAATTGAAAAGGGTTGAATATTTAATACACCTTGTTTCAATGTCTATCTCACTACCTCAAACTCACTTTCTGTCATTCTGACCTTAGATAATGCTTTCTTCATAATTGACTCAACTTTCTTGTGAGATGCCTTTTCCAAGGTTGCTTGATGAGCATGTTGTGTAATCTCATCATGTGTGCCAAATCTGTATTCTACCTTATCTTTCTTAGAATTCAACAATAAATCTATGTAGCCAATTGCAATATCATCAGTCAACTCATAGCTCAAAGGATCCAAAAATGTTTCCTGAGGTTCTACTTCTTGATTATATGTATAGTCAATATTAACTAAAATACATACTTCTTCCTTGAACCTATCCACAATTGTAGGTGAGATTTGGAATGTTCTCATAATAAAATTTCTACTATCCAATACCTTGTTTGTAGGGTGTCTTCTGCATACTTCTAATATCGTTTCCATAGTGCACATATCACTACTCATAATATTTGCTACTAACAAGTAAGGAAATCTATTTAGCACATGAAAGAATATGTGATTAATCAATTATTGGAACCTAAACACACCATTCTTTTTTCTTTTAATCTTCTCAAGGTTCTCCAAGTATTGCATTCTCAAAATTTCACTCAAAGTCACATGTTCTTTCTCAACACAAATCTTGTAAGCTACATATATTAATCCAACTAAAAGTTCATCTATCTTAGAACTTGCACATACTAAACAAGCTATTATTCTACTAAGAAATCTCACATCATCCTGCTTGATGGAGCTGATTACCATAGTTTTTCCATTGTAAATTGCCTTAGTGTAGCTTTCTACTTTCTTCTTGACTAGTTTGTCTCCTATGGGTACACTACCTTGTTTGCTAAGACCAGTTACCTCATGTAGAAGGTTGATAGAAATGTCTACTACATTATCTTGCATCCATAACTTTCCATCACATATTCTACTTAGTATAATTTGAGTCCATTCATTTATATCTAGTTTGTGATAAAAATGATACCTAAACAAGTCCAATTCACTCAAATGTTCAAATCTAGTCTTCACTATCATGTCATAGTTAAAGACTATTTCCATACCCTTATTCATATATTCACTGCCAATAGAGTTGAACTTGTAATTTTAATATAGTTTTCTACATCTTCCAAATAGACTACATTGTTTAGGGTGATAGATAATGTAGAATTAGGGTTTCCATCACTAGGTTTTAAGGAAACTACCTTAAAATTAGGTCTTCCATAATTCTTATCAATAATATCCTTTACCAATCAAATATTGTGGAAAAATGATAAAATACCTCTTTTTGTAAATAGGGTTTGCTTCAAAATCACTCTAGCAAGTTGCTTGGGAATGCACTTCACTTTGAATGTGTTCATAGTGAAGTTAAATTAATTCTATACTCCATTTATGCATCAACTTGAAATTGCATTAACTACGTACTTCAAAAATATGAAAAAGTTGTTGTTTGCATTTTACAATTAGATAAGTACACAAACTAATCTATCTGATCTTTCAATGTCACTCGAGGTTTACTATAGCCTCCTTCCATCATGAAAATCGTCCTCAAAACTTCATAACATGAAATACTCTGCAAAAGTGTACTTTTCATCTTTTGTTACAAAATCAAATCTTACTATAATACTAGAAACTTTGAAATTCATTAGAACTTGTTCTGATGAGCTCCATCTCACGAACAATCTTAGTTACCATCTGAACATGACTGTATACACCTTTTCCCAACTTCACTACCTCTACTTTAGTTTCTAAATGAAGTTCACAAATTTTGATGCCATGAACAATCTTAGTTCAACTTGATTGAATCAAACTCAACAACTAACTTTGGTCTTTTTGTCTCATCATCATTTAACTTTTCCTTTGAGATATATGTTCCTTTCATGAATGCTTCATTAAGTTCTTGAAGTTCACTTCCAGTGTTTCTTTGTTCTTCATTGTTAGATCTGGAGTTCCTTATATCATTCCTTCTATTTTTGAAGTTTCTTCTATTGTTCCTTCTATCTCCAAAGTTTCTATCCATTTTATAGTACTTCACTATGTGTTCGAAGTTATTGTGTAACTGACATACAGACGCTCTACTTCTAGGATTCTGTTGATCATCAAGTGCATGAAAATTTCAAGCAATGTGTCCTAAGTTGTTACACTTATAGCACACAATCTATCTTTTTTCATCATAATATCTTCTTTCTCTCAATGTCCTCTCATTAGATCATCTTCTATCTTCAGGGTTAGTATTTCTAGACATTCTACTATTTCTTCTATCATACTTAGCTTTCCTATAATCAATTGCATGATGTCTCATACCATGAAAATTATGATGATAAAAGTCCTTAACATTATGAAATGAATTATTAGTACAATCTCTCTTCATATGACCTATTTCATTACATAAAAAATTCATACCTAGTTTCCTTGGGAATCTCCACTTGGTTTGGTTAATCCAAGATTTAAACTTCTTTAGGTTTCTCAAAAGATTGACCGGATTCAATCTTATCATCAAATTTGTCTTTTACTTTCAGATATGATCTAATCTCAGGTTCCTTTGTAGACATGTTAATTAGATAACCAAACTAATCTTATCATAAGAAGGTCTCTACATAGACATTGAATCATCAAGTTTTTCTCTACTAGAATAAAGCTTCTCAAGTTTTTATTTGCACTGTGTCAATTCACCTTTCACAATAGTATTGTACTTATAGATTTTTTCATGATCTTCTTTCAATGTTTCAAGTTTAGATGTTTTATTTGTTAGACTTGCTCTTAGATCTACATTTTCGGTCTTCAAATCTGATTCAATTTTGCTAGGATCATTTCTCAAAGTCAACTTCAGATTTGTAATCTTCAATTGATGGTTCAAGATCTTGTATTATGTCTTCAACTTTGAATAGTCACCATCAATGGTTCTAGACTCAGTAGATTCAGGTTTAGATTTCAAATGTTCAATTTTTTCTTTCAACCAAACAATATATACTTTGGAGTCTTCATATCTGTTCTTCAACTTATCTCTTCCTTTAGCAAGGGGATCAATTTGTTCAAGAGCTTCTTCAAGGTTCCTTTTTAACTATTCCATATACATAGGGATTTTATTCAAGCTATTAAGCTTCTTCAAATTAACTATGCTTTGATACCAATTGTTAAAAATATGGATTACTAAGGGGGAGGGTGAATCAGTACTCTATAAACTTTAGTTGCCAACTGAATATTATTACTTACTTTAAACCATGCATAAAAAAGAAATAATGTAATGCTAAAAAATAATAGTAACAATGCAAAAAGATAACTCATGACACCATACTTTGTTAACTATGGAAACCCTAGCCAAGGGAAAATCTTAGTGGGGATGATACCCACTAGATAATATACTGATATATATGCTCCTTGTTAGAGGATGTACCCTATTAGGAGTCAATGATAAAATTGAATATAAAAATCCTTGTTAGGAGACATTGAATCCATGTTAAGAGATTCCAACCCTATTAGGAGTTGTAGTGTAATGTATGCAAAATGTGCCCATTGCCCAAACATGCAATTTCAACTACAAGAAGAGCTCACTGCTCAAAAAAGTAATATACTATTATTTTGCTTCCTTTTTTGATCTCTAATCTTTAGCTTCATCTCAAATCACTAGATAGTTCATAGAAAACTTCGCATATATCACTTACACAAAAATTTGCTCATGTCACAATCTTACTTGATAGTACTTCACAATCACACTTCTTGATTAACTCTATTCTGTATAGTCTGTACAAAATTTTGAGGTTGTACATGTCATCACCAACATGTATACTATCTCCATAAAACTTTGCATGCCATAATATCATTTTTACAACATTTTATACACAAAATAATACACCTTCTATAAACCAAATTCTATACTTAGACAATTTTCTAATAATCAAACACTGGGTATCTTTATTTTTGAGGTTTCCTATCAACTTGTACATCATGTGTTGTCATTAATGACAAAAATTACATACCATAATTAACCAATAGTCAATATTATACATTGCAACATAGATTCACTACCAGTAAGATGACCTAACTTGATTTCCTTACAATTAAGTTTATCAACTGAAATCTCCAAACTCCATTCTTACTAGCATCCCTTTGATACACCTAGAAACCCTATCAAATCATTAAAGAATTTTCTTAACTCCTTGCATTAAAAGAAACAATAGATCTGACATAAAACTCATCCAAGTTGTCTTAAATTAAATAAACCTTATTCATTCAATCACAAAGTTAACAACATATGAAGAATTGTGAGACATAATAAGAGAACACAAATAATTCATTGTAAATCCCCTTTTGTATTTACCCTTGGAAATACTAAATACATTAACTGGTAACACTACATGAAACTCAGGAAATATTACATGATCTTTCATCAATTTTCATTATCTTAGAGAAACAATACATGAAATAAACCTAGATACCTGCACAAGAATGGATGTGTGACCTTCACAGATAGAGCTCTATTCAATAGATAGGAAGTAAAACTAACCAACCCTGGTATCATAGTAGTGAAAAATTTTCTCCAAAATTGAAGCCCATGCAATGGATGAGAAAGAGAAAGATATAGAAGAAGAATTGAATCTTGGATCTGATCTAAAGGTGACATGAGTCCACTTGTATCCTCATTCCTTGCTCTTATGAAACCTTTCTCATCTTTCCACCCATAAGATCTGATTTGGTTTTCATCATTGTTTTGTAACAAACTCAATATATCTCTTCCTCAATGATTTAAAAAAATTCTTTTATTAAAATAGCTAAAATGCATCATAAAATACTAATGATACCTTGATTTAACTAACCTGGATATGAAAAAACTTTCCCATAACTACATTCATGCTTTCTTTTACATTCACTCAATTCACCATTTCACTGGAAATCAAATCTGGACTACCCCAACTAAATTAACCTAAAAATTGGATACCTCAAACAAATCCCTGCATAACTAACACTAGTGACCTCCTATGCAAAATCAAACTATTGAAATAGAATGTTCATTCTCTCCCAATTCCAGCGATATATAATACTCCTATGTGGGCTTATCAAAAACTCCCAAAATCCTGCTTTGAAAATCAGGCTCTGACTATGGCTCTAAAACTACATTTGGACATATATTTTGACTTTTTCTAAAGTTTAAACTATAGGATTAATTCAATTTTTTTTTTAAAACTTCTCTATATGTATTTTAATGAGAGGAAATATTAAAAAATGATTTTTTTCATGCCTTTGATTTTTCCTTCATTTTCTCCATTCAGGTCAAACTAGTTTGATTGACCCTACCACATGGCATGCTCTTATTGGCTAACTTCTACTTTGTCATCTAACACATGCCAGCTAGGTGCTACATGTCACCACCTTATTGGTTTATTGTTCTACAATGTCATCAAGCCATATCATCATTCCATGTCACTACCACTTTATCAGTTCTGATGTCACATGATGAGTCAACATCATGACATAGCAACCACATGATAGATGACATCTTCATCCTTGTCAACATCTAGCCATCATGCAATGTCATTTTCCTATCATCATGCCACCTCAACTCGCCACATCACTTCCACATTAGCTAGTCACCATGTCGCATGGTTATCATTTGAACATCTTTGTTTTAGCAACATAGTGACCATCTTTTGATCTACCACATGTTGCCATATTGTGCATTTGGTTTATCTTGATCTAGCTAGCTCCATGTCACCACTACTTTCCATTTCATGATTTATCTGAAAGGCCCAATCATTTTCTTGATTTACATGTTTATTGAAAATTTTACTTTCTACATGATCTAGTCGAGTGGGAACCATGCACAAGTAATGTGGGATTAATGTTTTCTAACTATTTTTGTGCCTGCTCCTAGTATTTTCTTCCCTTTGGCCTTCGGTGTTGTATCGCTTGAGGATTAGCCTAACGGGGTCTCTAATAATCTGCAACCTGATGTGTGAGGGTAGCTCTATCAAAATCATCCTTTTCCAATCTCCAAATTAGATTTAATCACATGCTCTCGAACCAGAGACAAACTTCCTCCTCATGGGTTATAGCTTGTTAAGAATTCCACGTGACATCTTACCCATTTTTGCATGGATCTCTACCTGCCATGTGAAGTCTAAAACAAAGTCTTCTCATAAATTTCTTGTCCACCTGTTAATTGAGCCACCGTAGGTGATTATGCCAAATGTAGAAATTCATTGAGAGAAATAAAAAAAACATGTTAACACTTAAATTTAACATGGTATGATTATATTATAAGCATGCCAAAAGATCTGCACGTGAACATTCTCTATTAGGTTTGTATGCATGATATAAAGGAACAGGCTTTCAATATCATCATAAACCACATCTCCCCTATTTTAATGTAGACTATTGTTTTCTACATCACATTTTTTTCCTTTTTCATTTTTCTATTTTGCACAGTCAATGTCCTCCAATAATTCTTCCCTTATGGTGCCTATCTCTTGCTGTGAGTTGTTCCCTTACATATTCATCCTAACTAGGAGGTAGATAGTGCAAGACCACCTCAAGAAGCTAATTTATAACTTCGGTAAAACTATGAGGGATCTTCTTATGGCCCTTTGGAGTCTTAGGCAATCCATCACATGGTTTTCTTTCTTCATTACATGGATTTTCTATTAAAAATACTCCAACTCCACTTCCCCTACATCTATGTCCATGCTCATCACAACATCATCTATTTCTTTAGCAATATCTCCCAATTTTTCTTTCCTATGAAACTATGCCTTGTATATAGAACTTTCATTTGGTGGATTCATTCCTTACTTTGTCTTTCTTCCTTGGCATCTTGAAATCTTCCATCGCTAACTTCTTCCTAATGACTTTCAATATCTTGTTTTGTTGCACATGTGTTTGGATTATCATTGTTGAAGACAGAGGCATACCTTTCCTCACTTCTCTGTAGATTGGAGAAAGTGGGGTCTTTGGGGTTTGAAAACTACTGAACAACAAAATGTTCAATACAAGAATGATGACACTCATATAACCTAAGGATCAACTAATTCATATTATCAGCTATAATGAGTAAACCATTTGGACCCAACTTCAATAAAACCATGGGTGGTTTCCTACTCTTTAGGCTCTACAGAACCAAGGTGGGTATACCTAGGGATGATTCCAATACAAATTGTTGTGTAAAGATTCTTCTAGTTTCATTTTGATTCTCATCTATTACCCACTGATACATGGGAAGTTTAATTCACTCCTTTTAATGTTCTCAAACTTGTATGCATCCCTTATTAGCAAATCTGGTCATCTTTCTCCTTGAATTTACAAATATTCCTGGAAATTATAGCTACTTAAGACTCAAAGAATAGATATAAACAAGTATTGACCAGCATTTATAACTTTAAACACAATTGAATGAAAAATAATATTGATTTTATAATTGGTTTGATATGTAGTAGCAGAATTTATCCTTGTTCACTTCTGACTTATATGACCACTGTCTTATCCATTGGGAAAAAAATTGACTATTGGTGGGAGATCTAATTCAATAAACTTGTAAATGGATTAATCAATTGTAATCACCCATTTCCATTCTTATGAAGTATCCTTTCTATAAACTCATAAACCCTACTAATTCATCGAAGCATTTCCATATATTCCTTGAATTAAAAGCAACAGTGATATTAGCATACAACCCATCCAGATTGTATTCAGCCAGATTAAACTTCATTTAAAATGACTTCAAAGCAAACAAACCCATAAAAAGGGGACAAAAATAGTTGACACAAATATAGTGTAAATGCCCCTTTGTATTATCCTTTTAGATGACTAATACAATGACCAATAGAATTCAAAGAATAGCCCAAAACAACTTGTTGGTTCTATCATTTCAATATATCTTTAGAAAGCACAACTAGAAAATAAACTCAGAGTAGCTACCAACTATTGGACTGACTATATTCTCTCAAAGACTTAAAATTGTACAAAATTTGGACCCTCACATTGCCTTGAAAACTCATTTATATAGGCATGAGTTGTGACAAGCAAAGGGCAAATGTGACTGACAGGTGTCCTTCAAAAAGATTTTTACATACATCTATAACAAAAGGACAAAACTGTGAATAACACAAAAATTGATACATCGAACTCTTATTTGTGGGTCCACTTCTATTATTTCCTTTGGAAAGGCAAGAATACTTTGATCAAATTCCTTTATTGTTCTAGTTCCTCGGGATAGGTGGCCATCAAATGTGACAGTGATGAGTCATCTCCCACTACCTGAGGGTCCTCTTTGTCCTTATCATCAGGAATAGAGGTGGCTTCTACTTTTGTATCCTCTTCTTTGTCATCATCTTCCACCTCATCATCTCCTTCTGTCTATTCTGTAGACATAAATTCTTCCTTCCATTTATTGTATATAGTGTCCTCCAACCAATCAAAACTTAGAACTTCTCTTTGTATAGTTACTAAAGAATTTGCATTTACCTCTAAATCAACAAAATCTTTTTTGATGACATTATAAAATAGCTTTACTTTTACCAACTACTCATTTGTCATTGCCCACAACAGATGGCCCATTTCATTTATAACCTTATTTATTCTATCACAGAAGGCTTCATCTAGCTCCCTCTTCCACTCTTCCTTTTCCTTTATTTTATCAATTAACTTTAGAGCACAAGGGAATAAATCAATTTTTCTATCCTATCTATTAAATACATGATACCCTGCCTCAATTTTTCTCCATGTTCATTGTTAAGCTCTACATGCATTACATACAACTTATTCTTTTCCTCTTCAAAATCCCTTGTAGTATAGAACTGAGGCCTTTCTGGAGTATCAGGTATCTCAATAATTGGAGTGGACTTGAAGGGTTCAATAGGTGGCCTAGGAGGGTATACAATCCTAGGTCTGATAGATTCTCCTACTTTTCTTTTCCCAAGGACCTTCTCCATTTGAGATACTTTATTTTCTAGTGATTGTATCTGCATACCCCCTTCCTCATATGCTTTCAAAACTTCTTCAAACCTAGCATTGAGTTGGGCAAATTTATCTTCCTCTTGGCTAGACACTATGCTACCAAATTTTAGCATCTCTGATGCCATTCCAATTATTTGTTTACTGCCTACCTCACTAGCTCTAAACACTATCAATTGACTAGTATGCTCTGTAGTGGTAATCTCATGCATTCTAGTATTCTCCCTTTTTTCCATGGACCATATAATAAGGGCTTGGTGGTCCTCACTAAATTTGACTCCTCTATGAGCCTGTAGTATTTCTTCAGTAGTCCTCAGCTGAACATCCCTCTATTTTCTTACTGAATCAAAAACAATGGCATTTGCTATATCCCATTCTGAAAGAAGGAGGATGCCTAACTATCTAACTATTTGCCTCCCAAAATTAGGAGTAAACTGGGTAAAATCATTCAAAAATTTAGATTTTACCTCTTCCTTAATATCTAGATCAGGTTTGTCTAGCTATTCTACTTTTATCTTCTCACGGGTCTTCTCAAAATTTCTCATGTTTAATCTCCACAAAAATTGAGCAAAATGTCATGCCCTAAATTTTAACCTGACAAAATGCAACCCTTTTTTTTTTTTGAATAGCTATGTGTTACCTTAATGCATCTACTCAAGATACTTTCTTAAAAGTTATGTCTATTTGATCTTGCATGTTTTTAATCATTTGATAGATTATGATCCTTATGTTCGTTGATAGGAAAATACAATCCTAGCCAGTGTTGTGATCAAATGATTCAGGTTAAACAATACCTCATGCTTCCTCAACATCGTTGCATTGTTAGCACAAGTTGTCTAATAGTTTTATGATCCTAGTATAAATTTTTGTGACATTAACATGATATAATTGATTCTTTAGTGAATTTCTTCCCCAAAGTACTTGTACATACATACTACTTTTTATTTTATCTTATTATTAATTATTGCAATTACTATTATGTTCCAAAAAGGTGGATGATACTGAGCAAACTCAATCCTAGGTCAAGTTTATGGACAACCATGTATAATGATGAGGCTAAAATAATGACACCTATATCAACCTCGCTTTCATACTTGAGGCATCCTGATATTGAACTTCTAATAATGTCCACATATGTTTAATTATGCAATATAAGGATTTCTTAGATTTCACTTAGTGTCAAATGTCTACCCTATATAAATGACATGACAATCGAGTACTAATCCACGCTTATCTCCACTTCCATTGTATACTAGTTCAAGAGTACATCTATGTGCACACATTTAGGATGTTCCTCTACCCATAATAATTTATATTCCATTGTAACACTAGGTATTTATTTGTTATACATTTTGTTAGCATTCATTAATAGCTAAGCAAATTTATGTGAAGTACTATTCCTTTACACCTTAATTATATGATTATATTAATCTAGTTCAAATGTATTATTGTAAACAACTAGCTTCTTTTATCCTTACCAATTCATTATGCATCCTAATAACAAAAGGAAAAAGAATTTACTCTAATTGAATTAGTCATATCGATAATATAAATCTACTATTATTAATTATTACCACTTTCTTTATTTATTATTTATTTATTTATTAAATTAGTAAATGAAACCTATTAATAAATGGTTTATCACTAATACTAGTGTACCCCACTAACTTAATCCTATCTACTTGCTAACACCCAACCACAATTAACCTCTCACTAATTTCCCACTAACACTATTATCAAGATCCCATTACACCCCCTAACATGGCTTTAAACTTTATCTCCCTCACCCTAGACGTCAACCTATCATGTCCCATCCAAGGACCCTTGTTTCAAATGCCTAATTTACACGAAAACAAATTTGTCCCATGCCTAAATTGCTAATTCCTAAGCAAGGACACATGATGTGTCCATTACTCCAAGGAAAAAAAGGTGGGGAACAAGGTACTTAGGGAATCTGACATATGTCAGCCTTGCCCCAATTCCCATGCCATCTTAAATGCCTATGAAGGTGGGGTAGTCTGTTTTCAAGTTGATGTATTTAAAAAAAACTAAACTTTTGGACTTGACTTGAAGTCCTTCTCATGTTGGGACCCAGTGAGGACACACTGCCCAAGCCTGCCTGTGACATGTGCTCACGTGATCCAAGGGAGGGAAAGGCTTATCTCGTGGGTTCCATGGCTTTACTCTTGCAAGTCCCCTTGGGCTGATTTGACCATACTGAGGGTGATGCCTTGGTAGGATTGGTCACCAAAAGGATTTTTCATTATATTTATTATTTTTTTTGCATTCTATGTTTAATGATTATTTAATTATTTTATTTTTTCTTGTTTTTAAAAGTTTTATGAGTGGGTTTAGTACAACTCTTAGCATGTTGTAAGGGAGTCACATGTTTTTTCATCCATATGGTAATCCCCTTAACTCATAGGTTCCTACTAGGGTTACTAAAGCATATTCCTATATTATTATATTGGCCTATATTAGCTAAGAGTCACACTTCTTAATTCCCATACAAATTCCAAAAACTAAAAATGCATGTACAAGCATGCTTTCTTATGGAAACTCATCTATTGTTCCTTCCTTTATATTAATGAGGTTATTGGTTTGGTAATGGGTGATTCATCATCATCATTATTATTTCTCTTCTTCAAAATTGCAATGTAGATGTATAATAAGCAATTCCATTCAAAATCACCTTTGACATGAATATTAATCCATGAAATGTATCTAGAAAACGATAAAGCACAAACTAGTTAATTAATTCTATTCTTCCATTGATAAAATTGATTGACATTATGTATTTCCCAAGGCATAACTATGAGAAATCTATTTTAAATACCATCTCTTAAATCATTTGATAAATTCCAAAGAGCAAGATACCAATAATGCATGGTTAATTTCTTGAGTATCAAAGAAATAAGTTATCCTTAAACAGAGAGAGAAAGCTTCCTTTACATCCTTCCTAAAAATGTTATGATTCATAAATTCTTTCCAATGAAATCCAATTAGATTCTTGTTACTGAAACTACAATACAATTATATATGCAAAAATTCTCATATTATTCCCTCTACATATCAGATGGTAACAATGGCACAATATCTTTGCATTACATTGAGACAACACAATAGACTTTCAAAATGATATCCACTTAAGAAGACATGAACATTGAGCTTTCTTTACACACTTGGATCTTCTCCATTGAACAAGGGAGAAACCCCAATACTTCATGGCATGCCCCTTCACATAACCCACAAAAAAACACAAAACTTGTAACCATGGAGGCTCACCTCCCAACCTAGGCTTCTATGAAGCCACCCACTGAGCAAGGGAAACAAGAACCAAACAGGCTACACACATACTTCACCAACCTCTACATAAAAACACATCACAAACACAATCAACACCCTCCCATGGCTTGCACAATGATTCACCATTAGAATCATAAAATGTTGGGTGAAGGTGGGCTCTTCAAGGAGGAGAAATTCTAACAATATATATATCATATTGCCAATGCATTTTTCCTCTCAAGGCCACCACAACATAAACAACTTATTGCCACTGCATTGCCTCTCAAGGCCTTCAAACAACCATCTTCTCCTCATCCACCAAACCTCCTTATACCTCCCAAACAACAAGATTCATGGCCATGATGGAGCCCATTCTCCATGATAATAAAAAACCTCATCATGAGGTAAAAGAAAAAGATTTCTTTTCTCACCAACAATGTCAAGCCCAACTTGTGCCCTTCACCCATGGCTTCTCTGCCCTCCCAAGGGTGAGTGAACCCTTCACACCCATAATCACAATCAACACTCTCATTCAAACAAGAAACAACAACAAAAAAAATGAAGAACAACAAAACAAAACCAAGAAAATATCTTCACAAGCATAAGACACATTCACTTCTCCACAACACAATGAGAAAGATCATAATGCAACAAGAACACTACATATTCTCACAACAACACAATATCCATCCAAGATGCAAGACTCCCACTATAATGCATATTCCATTAACACATTCCTCATACTTGCAACTCTACTTTGCAATACTCAAGAATGAGAATGAAGCATGGTTTGGAACACTAACCTTGGTCCAAGCTAGGGTAAGGATAGTTGTAGTATAGCTCCCTTCGTCTCCCTCCAAAACTTAACTATCTCTAAAATTAGAGAATGGGTGAACACCCCACTAGTTTGCCCAAGACCCTCTAATAAGGCCTTCACACTAACTATTTTTAGCAAAAACACTAAGCCATTTTCTCTTACAAACTTGTCCCCTCTAACTTTTGTATTTTTTGACTTAGTGGGAACATGGGGAAAACACATATGACAACTCCAATTTCGAATTGATGGAAGAATGCATGGGTAAAGGGGCTTCCTAGGCTATCTAGGCACTCACATGATCAAAATTAGGTCCCTAACATGATGTACTATAATATGGGTAACTTATTTTTACCTAAAAGACACTTTGGGATCACCTAATGACCCCTCAAAAACCTAGTCAAGTCCAAATTCGAATTTATTATGATTGAGACCCATCCTTTCCTTGTCAGGTGGGTTTAAATTACTTATCAATAGGGTAATTAGTTTTAGGGTAAATTTCCACCATGGTCCAACCCAAAATGTCACGTCAATCACATATAAAATTCACAAGTGTCAAGTGACACATAAAGCACATTCACCTTACTATGACACACTCCTAATGCACCTAACTTATGATTAAACATTTCCTCATGCAAACAAAGTTATAGTATAAACAACACATTTTTACAATGAGGCTTTTTTGAATCTTCCAAAGATTCGCCTTGGTTAAACTGTGTTCACATAGGTTTGGAACTTGTTTCCCCCCCAAAGTATCCATGGTTCCACTTCCTACACATTCAACTCAAGCATCAGTAGTCCAAGGAGGTTATATGAATAAATATCATAAATGCCTATAATTTCAATTGTTACATAATCTTATTAACATAATTCAAATAAATTTCCTTTCCCAATCATTTCAAGTAAATCATTCAAAATGTTAAAATATCAAGATCTACATATCAAAATCAAGTCAACATATGTCTATGTATCATAACTCATCATAATCGAATTAACATTTATCTGCATACCACATTAAATCTTAAATCATCATTATCAAATTAACATTTATCCGCACTTACATCATAAGCCATTGTAGTCAAATTATCATTTATCTACATATCATAGATCATTGTAATCATCATATTATAATCTAATTTTATCATGTCATTAAGTTGCATCCATATGTGTTCGATCATTCCATTCACAATATAAGTTTTTTTGTGCATATCGTAGAAGCAAAACACTACTGTAAGTGTCAAAATCAAGTGATAAAGTAAGCCATTGTCCTACTAGATCTTGAATAATGTCAAATATCCAAATACCAAATATAAATAATGAATCACAAGAATTTCTATAGTTTAGCCTCTATCAAAGCAATAGAAAAGGTCTAGTTCATGAACAAAATCATTAATTATATCATTTAGGCCTTAATGTGTAAACACAAATGCGGATCATCAAACTGTAGATATTAAAATACCAAACTAAAAGTACCACAATGCAATTATGTCATCTATACTACGACGGATTGGGTGAGGTCTCACACAAAAGCCCTAGACTTTACAAAATTTTCATCATTAATAAACCTTTCAGAAGCTTGGGCAACTATTGGATCAATTTCCTTACCTTGGTAATCAGCAATGGTTAGGTCCAAGGAAGGTGTGGGAGGTTCTTGTGGCTCTCCAACATCCAAATTTATAGAAGTAACAATCACATCTGCTTCTCCACCCATTTGTCTAAGCTACTTCCTTAGGGATGCTTCATCATCTATCTAGATTAGGGACTGGCTTGGGGAGTATTGTTCTTTTTGAGAAGAAGAAGACCCTTGCTCTAATTTTTACCTTTTTGGAGAGCTGGGTGTAGATGGACTTCTTGACCTTTGCTTTTGATGAAGGGGTGCCTATTGTACATTTTGAATCATGACATAACCTACCCTTCTCTGTAATGTATAATGGCCAGGAGCCACCAGATTTCTATTGCTTATTCTTCTTTGTACCTTTGCAACCTTATCTAGATATGTCTCAACATATATGGCTTTCTTCTCATTCATGGTTTGAATTATTACAGCAAAATTATTCATTAATGCTTGAATTTTAGCTCCCCAGTATTTCTTATCTTTCAATGGGTCATATTTGGGGTCAAAAGCATTAATGAATTCTAGGGTCTTACTAAATACTATCCATTTTTCCTTCCTCAATTTTTGTTCCTACAAAGTGAAAATATTTTTGATTATATCGATAGTAGACTTGTTGTATCATGCGAGAAGCTTTCACCCTCTCTCTTAAGAGGTCATAGAATCCTTCAGGATCAATGAATCTGGAATGAGACTCTACCATGTTATATCTATCCAAAAACAAATTAAGGCACTTCCACCCTTTCCTAACAAAGACAAAATCATGGACTACAGTAAAAATTGGAAAGAAAGTACCCTTCTTAGACAGTTCCCTCTCATCTATAGTGCCTATCTTCCATAAGAGCTCATCTATCCCTATCTTCAAGGGCACATGAAAGGGCAACACATGTGGCTTTCCCTCAAAACCATATACTCTTATTATAGTTGAAACATTATAAGGGATTATATCCCCCCAATTATGACTAACCATGGTCCTTAGGTCTAACCAATTCCAACAATGCCTGTGGAATTCTAGGGCTATCACCTTTCAAGAGAAACCTAAGCTTTGAAGAAAAGTATCCATCAAATCTTACATAGCTAGAATTTGTAGCTTTTGAAGTCATATCTACACTCCACAAATGCACTAGATTCCTCTCTCCATCCCTGGTTGTTTCTAGCTCCATACCCTTGGAGAAAAAGGTGAATCCCTTGTATAGGCACACATGCATAACCAATGAATACCAACAGAATGGTTTGTCCATGTTTCCCCTTGTTATACCCACTAGGCCATTGTGAATTTCTTTTGCAAGAAAAGTAGCAAAATCCAGAATAGTACTCATTCCAAATTGAAGATTTTGAGCCATGATAAGGAAAATAGAGCCTACAATTTGATCAGCTCCATCTATCCCAAAAATCTTACAAAGAGAAAAATACAGTGCTTGAGCTCTCAGGTTGAAATGTCTTCTCAACAATGGCTTTGGGGTACTGGCTATAATTACAGGCAAAGTGCCAATTTTAGCAGCATACTCTTGTAGTGGCCCTATTCTCAGGTAAATTCTTTGTGCATCATACCTTGCTTGAAGGTCATCTATGTCAATAGTTTCATGTATGGCATGGTTAGGATTGAGGTTGAAAACCTCACTAAATAATTCAAGACAAACCCTAAACAGATTCACTCTAGCATGGTTCTTTACCCACCCTATAATTGGATCATATTTCTTTTCCAAATCCATTAATAAATCACTATCAAAGAAAATTGTGGGGACTATTAATTTACCAATATCGAACTCGCAGACATTGCTCATAGGAGTGTCCAATTTTTGTTTTGAAAACCATTTCTTAAACAACTCCAGACCCCCCATGGAAACTTAGGCATCTCTTACCCAATTAGATTTGTCATAAAAACCTTCTGCTACAACTTCTCTTGGATGTTTTGGAATGAGTTCCCTCCCCTTAGTTATTTCATGTATCGATAAGGGGAATTGTTCAAGAAATTCATCGTATATAGAATGTTTCAAATAATCTATTTGCTCGATGAACTCTTTTTGGGGAGGCATTTTGAATAAAACTCTAGAAATTTCACAATGGAAGATACTTCAAATTTTAAAAGAGTTGGATAGTATTTACCCACTAGAATTTGCACTTCTGCACTGTGTGACCTTTTCTGCAATTTCACTTGATCGCTAGCTAAGAATTTCCGTGCCCTAGCTCTAAAAATTTTGTATGCCCTAATGTTCTTTCTATGCTTTGGTGATTCATTAATGGTGACATCATGGGTTCTTTTCATACATTGAAATCGCATGCATGAAATTTGAATCATATTTACTCTTAGTAACCATTACCTCCAAATTGCAACCAAATTTGAATCCTATCTATAGATTTTCACCAAATCGAACATCTCTGATTTAAAAAGAAACAAGCTTTATGGCTTTTAAAAACAAGGCTACGTGTCACAACAACGCTTACCCACATTATTTAAATTCCTTGCACCTTAGAATTGTAGGGAAGCACCATTCATTGATCAAGATAAGGTCAACGATTAGATTAATTCACTTTTGAATAGAATCCAGTTAGCTATATTGACCAATGGGAATCCTCCATATCAGTTTGTGCCTTCTGACAACATTCCATGCCAGTAGATCTCATATCTTTTTTTGAGTGAGCAAGTACTTGACATCATTCATTCCACATGTCATGTTGGCACATTCTCACTTTTCTTATCTAACGAGCATTTTCAAATTAGGGGCTTGCACCGATCATCGATCTTCAAAAGATCAACGACAACACTGATTATACCTTGTAGAGCTTTTGAGTTAAAAATTTAGATGTCACCATGGACACATGTTTGCATGGCGCATTCCCACTTTCTTTAAACTCCACTCAATTTCAAATTATGGGCAAGCACCCTTCATTGATCAGGATAAGATCAGTGATCAGAAATAACTCTGCATTCTACACTTGGATCATCCACTTGGGCCAATGAAGTGACTGCTTTCAATCTGCGTGTTCTGACTCATTTGACTATTGCATTAATTTTTGACACTTTCTGCGCCCACATCATAAGCATTTCTAGCTAAGCACAAGTGGTAGACCACATGGCATGACTCAACATTCTTCCATAATTTGGCCCCACTATGACACGTGTCACAAAGGCTCATACCCACTTTTCTTATCTAACTTGCAGCTTCATAATGTGGGATTGCACTAATCGTAGATCTTTGAAAAATCTATGGTTGATAGGATTTCACTTCCATTCAGCAGTCAAACTTCTTCAATGGCACACTTGGCAGTACATGTCAACAATCATTTTACAGTGTGGCACATTGCAGCATACCATTAAAACTATCTGACCCCACCTTGCCACGCATGAAAAAACTGCTTGCCCACATTATTTATCTCTCATGCATCTTCAAATTGTGGGCATATGTTGGCCTTTGATCCTTGATAGATCAATGGTTATAGAATCAGGTATCCTTATCACTACATTGGCTAAAGTGATGAATTAAAATATCCAACCATTCCAACTTGTCTGACACTTGCCACGAAAGACATCCCTCCTTGAGAATGGTGGGCCCATCTTGTCAGACCTTTCCACTTATCCAATTGTCACTTCCTCGCATTATTTATCTGACGAGCATCTCCTTCTTGTGGGAAAGTGCTAGCCCTTTATTCAAATGAAATCAATGGTTGACGCCTCTTGGTGATAAAGGTATGTCTCTATTGGTGACTCAACCAATGATATCACAAGAAACCCAAAACATGCACAAAAGTACTGACAAACCTGCAAAAGTTTTTGACAACCTATAACTCCTTTTACAGTTCACTAGAATTTAGAAAAGTAAGGGCTACGTGTCACCAAGTTGCATGCTCACATTATTTAAAAACTGTGCATCTCAAAATTGCGAGCATGTGATACTCGTTGATCAGAATAAGATCAACGATTATAAAAATTGTGTGTTAATAGAAGTATTTACTAAATAAAATGATTAAAAAATTTTCAAGCCAAGCATGGCCATGTAAGGTTCAAACAAAATTAAAATAAACTCATGCTTGCATAAGTTCTTCCTTAGGTGAAAAGATATACCATTAAAACATTTTTCTGAAAATACTTGGAGGGATTTCCAAAACTAGGGAAAATCTAAGGGTTTGAAAAATACAAGGAACAAAACCCTAATCTACAATATATAAAGACTCAAATGATTTTTCACTAAATTTTTCATAATTTTTGCAAATGTGAAAAATTAGACCAACAATGGCTCTGTCTGGAGATGATAGACTACCTGAGTCTATGCAAGAATTCAATTTTTTTGGGAGAGCACACCACATACTTGGTACAGGGATGACAAGTTTTTCAAAGAGCACAAAACAACACACAGAAACAAGAAACAAGAAACCACACTGTATAGAGAAACTATTTACAGGGATTTACAAAATATACAAAATGTACAAAAACACCAGAAACCCTAAAACTACTGCTCATGGAAGATAGATACTTCAAGAAAAGTACCTCTTCAAGAATTGTCCATGAGCTAGCAATTCAAGAATACCTCCAGTTAAATCCTTCAAAAAATATGAATCTTCTCCATTTCTATCACAAATGTTATATGGACCAAGCCAGATTGGGTCAAATTTACCATGCTTTCCTTTATCTTCCAATCTAGTATTCAACATCAATACCATGTCTCCTATTTCAAACTTTCTCTCAATGGCCTTTTTATCATATAAGTGTTTCATCTGTGATTGGAGCTTAGCATTCTGAATAAAGGAATCTCTTCTTGTCTCTTCTAACTATTTAATGTCATCCATTCTGAGTTGCATCTCATCAATGATATCATCTTCATATAGCTGAATGAATTTATACATCTCCCTTAGATTATTCTGGGGAAGTCTAGCCTGTATACCATAAACCAAGTCAAGTGGGGCACAACCAATGGCCCTTTTTATAGTAACCCTGTCAGCCCATTGGGCTAATGGAAATTTTGAATCCAATGCCTTCTTGTTTTCCCCCAAAATCCTCTTGATAATCTTTAGTATACTCTTATTGCTAGATTCTGCCTGACCATTCCCTTGAGGATGATAAGGTGAAGATGTATATTTTGTAATTCCATATTTTTTGCAAAACTATTTATATTCATCAGATCTAAAACACATGGCATTATCAGTTACTATTTTTTGTGGGCAACCAAATCTAGTTATAATATTGTTTAAGATGAAATTGATCACCACTTTTCTCGTAGCATTCTTGGTAGAGATAGCTTCAACCCATTTAGTGAAGTAATCAGTTGCCACCAGAATCCAAGAATGTCCACCATTAGATTTGTTTGAGATTTCACCTATGAAATCTATTCTCCACTACTAAAATGGTGCCTGTACTTCTACAGGTCTTAATGGTAAATTCCCAAAAAATTTCAACTTTCCACTGAATCTTTGACAAGTATCACATGTCTTAACCACTTCATGAGCATCCTTGAAAAGTGTTGGCCACCAAAAACTAGATCTAAGGACTTTGTGGGCTATGGTTTTAGCCATGTAATGACCTCCACACTCACCTCCATGCATATCTTTTAAAAATTTTGCAGCCTCAGTCTCATCTACACATTTCAAAAGTACTCCTTCCATGTCTCTCCACCATAACTATCCTTGCACTATAATATATCTTATAGCCTGCAAATTCAAGGCTCTTTTTTTATTATCTATTAATCTTGGTGGGGACTTCATATTCTACAAATAATAAATCACATCCTTGTACCAATCAGAGTTGTCCATATCACAGAGGTCTTCTCTGCAATTATCATCCAATTGATTAATTTGGTTTTCCTCCAAATTCGCTTCTTTCATCAACTTGGCCAAACCTTCACCTCTGACCAGTTTAGTAATCTGGATGTCAATGTTGGATTCTTGTATTTTATTGATCCACCTACACCTCCTACCAAATACCTCTTGTTGTGAGAAAATGTCTTTCACAGTAGCCGTAGGGACAAAAGCAATAACTGTAGCCCCCATTAAATAACATCTGAAGGCTTTCACTCCTTTGACCAATGCATATGCCTATTTTTCATTAATATCATACTTTAGTTCAGCTACTTGCAATGACTTGCTAAAGAATGCAATTGGTTGTTCATAACCTTCTTCATTTTTCTGTAACAGTAATGCAGCAACAGTGTGGAATGAGGCAAAAGAAAATATATGCATTGGTTTGTCATAATCAGGAGCTCCGAGAATAGGGGCATCTTTAATAGCTTGCTTAATTTTTTGAAATGCAATACTAGGTTCACCATCCCATTTTATCTCAGACCCTTTCTTTAGCATTTTTGATATGGGCCTACTAATTTCTACAAAGTTTGTCACAAATCTCCTAAGAAAATTTATCTGTCCAAAAAATGACTAGATGCCTTTAACACTCTTGGGTTTTTGAATCTTATCTATTGCTTCTACCCTTTCAGGGTCAATTCTCACTCCTTGTTTTCCAACTAGATGTCCTAACAATTTTCCTTTAGTGACACCAAAGTTACATTTCCTTAGATTTAAAGATATTCTATATTTAAGGGATCTGATAAATTACCTTTTCTAGATGCATGCAATGATCATTTTAATCCTTGGAGTAAGCAATAAGGTCATCTTGATACACAGCTAGAAATTTGTCAATAATATCAGCAAAATCCACATCCATGGCCCTTTGGAAAGTAGCTCCAGCATTAGTAAGCCCAAAAGGCATTTTGACATAAACATATGTACCCCATGGAGTGGTGAAAGCAGTCTTAAACTATTCTAACTCTTTGACAACCACTTGATTATATCCTAAAAACCCATCCATCATGGACATCAATTCTAAACCAATGACCCTTTGCAACATGGCTTCCATATTGGGTAAACCAAAATTATCTTTTAATGAAGATATGTTGAGATTCCTAAAATCAACACATAACCTTATATCTCCATTTTTCTTTCTTACTGGTACTGGATTGGATACCCAAGAAGAATGTCTAATAGGCTTTATAATCCTACCATCTCTTAACTTGATCAACTCTTCTTGCATTTTGGGAGCCAAGGTTGGATTTATTGGCCTTTTCTTTTGTCTGAAAGGCTTAGCATCTGGTTTCAAAGGGATTTCATGTTGAAATAAATCTTCCCTATAGGCCTTTAGATCATCATACGACCATGCAAACACATGTCTATATTTCCTTAGTAGACCTATCAAACCCTGTCTTATCTTAGGAGACAATTTTTTACCAATATATACCTTCTTAGGGGTTTCCTTAGTTCCCAAATTTATCTCCACCAAATCCTTAGCATTATATTCACTAGTATCCATATGAGATCTATCATGATTGTCAAAAATAGTTTCCAGGACAACTAAAACTTTTGGTATTTTGTTTGTTTTAAATTACACAACTTCTTGTCCAAAAGCAATATCTTTTCCATCTATTTTTTCTATGTTGGGACTAGAAATTGCAAGGTCAATTTTGAGTACCATTGAAAAATCAAGTCCTATAAACGCTTTTAAAATGCATATGTACCCGGCTATACCTTTGAGGCCCCTAAGGTGTTTAATGTTTCTAACACCCTATATTTAGTCTGTCTAAGTATTCCATGAAGTTAAATCATCATTCTAAGTCATTTGGCGAAGTCTTGCTTTCAAAAAATGTCAAATTTGCATTTTTACCTAAGTGCCAAACAGTGACAAGAGGTTGTGTTTGCACCTAAATATCTTGCACCCAAAATTTTGTAATGATTCACCATTTTGGGAGTGTCTAGTGTCCATACCTAAAAACCTATGTTTCAGATTTTGAGTCATTTCGAGTCTGTTTGCCTAGGTTTTGAATCCCTTAAAGTTCATCATTTAATGTTTTCATGCTAATGCATATTGCACATAGTTCTGGGAAGCCCTATTTGACAAGCTATAATTTTTGACCAGTTGACCAAAATGTTGAAATTCCTTATATTTTACATTATATATGTCAGACACTTCCTATGTTTCAATTTTTAAGTCTTGAGGAATCCGTTTGATTAGTTTTCAAATGCGATTCCAAATGCAATATATGACTTTTTACTGTGTCAGCATTTATAGATTGTTTGGTAGCCCTGTTCGGGACGTCATAACTTGAAACCTGTGATTGGTGAGATCAAATGGATTGTACCTCTATGTAGTCCTCTAAAACTAATCCAAGTGTGTCAATTTTTAAGTCTTGACGAATCCATATGCACACTTTTCCAGGTCAATTCCATTTGCAAAAATATTTTTTGTTAGTGCTTTTAATCTGCAAATTCTAAGTAACTCACTTTGACCACTCGCCATTTTCACCTAGTTATTCCTCATGAGACCAAATCACAGAATTGTTTTCTCCTCATGATAATGAACCAATACCTCAATTTTTAGGATCTCAGATGCCCGTTTGCCTAGTTTTCAAGGCCACAACCAAATGCAATTTCCAGGTTTTTTGACATGTTTTTGTGCAGGTAATTCTGAAGGGGCAACTTCAGAGGTCGATATCTTTTGACCCTGATGTCGTCATAAGACAAGATCTATGGGATACAAGTATGCAGAACAGAGATTCAATGAGTTAGATTTTAGAGCCTGGTCAAAGGTTTGGATCAGTTTTTAAGGCCACTCAAAGGACCTCTTGGCACCAAGTCGACGAATTGCAGAATGATGTCAAATGAGTTTTAAAAGTTGAATCAATGACATAGATCAAGTTCCTTTTCGAGTTAATAAGCTAACCAAAGATTTGTCTCCCTAGAGCACCTTGCTTATTGACTAGTATTTGGCATGTGTTGGAGAAATGATTGAGTTTGAGGTAGAAAAAATATATACAATGAATACAACTAGTTAGCAGAAGGCTCAAATTAGTAACAGAGGAATGTTGTACCATATTGTGAGATTGGATCCCTAGCTAGTATGTGCAAATCTTCATTTGAAAAGGCCCTAACAATTAGCCTTGATGCCCAAATGGAAGAAAAGGCATGTCAATCTTTCCACCTTCGGCAAGTTGTCAAAACCCCTGTGTGGATGTAGGATCGTCAAGGAGGGAAATTCTCTTCATTATTTTAGCTCATTAAAGCCTTGGGAAATTACATGTCACCAAATTTTTGAGGGAAGGTCAATCGGTTACAAGAAATCCTTCACCTTTTGTAGAGAAAGGAAAATATAGCTAAGACATAAAGGCTGTGATAAATAACCTTAGTAGCTTATATCCTTGTGGTAGTATAACCAGATACTTGAAGCCCTACAAAAAGAAACTTTCATTGAATGACTTGTTTTTACCTTGGAGAATTTGTGTAGAGATAGGGGATAGCTTAAGACAAGGAAGCCATTGTTTTAAAGAACCTCCACACTGATGCTAAGGAGGGGAAAATCGCATGTAGCCAATAAAAGAGCTCCTCAAGCCCAATGCAACAAAAAACATAAAGAAGTAGCCAACAATGGAGGCAAGGAATTTTAGGCCGCAGCATATCCAAAGGTAGACACCATAAAAAATGGAGCATGGGCAGTACGTGGAAAGTCACTCACGTTTTTAGATAAAAACCCTGTGCATGAAGTCACCCCATGCAGGTCAAAGGCAGAGGAAATGGTCAAAGACCCATAGTAGCCAAATGATGATCCAAAGTCAAATGCATTAAATGATAGTGTAGAGTGATCCACATATCCTAGTGTTATAGAGCAGTTAGTGGTCCAAGGTTGAAGGCAAGCAACAATCAAAATAATAGTCACTCACACCTCTTATAAAGGAGTAGATTACATAAAAAAAACATGGGATGCCTCACAAAGAGTCCACACAGAATAAAGATGCAGAGCTAGCAAATTAGAAAAGCTTCCATGCAAGCAAGAAATCACACCAGTTAGGAGCAAGGAAAGCATATGTTTGAGCACCATATCCAAATAGTCTGTGCAAAGAGGACATCCATTAGAATGCAGAGACAACCTACATGAGAAGAAACAAGAAGGCGCAAAATGTTTTATGAAAAATGGGCACACTGTAGCTATACACAAATGTTGCAGGAAGAATGAGAATTCACTAAAGTCCAAAGCAAAGAAATCCACACCAATGAATAGAGCCACCCAGGATAAGGAGCCAGTCAACGAAAAAGGTGCAGACACCCAGCTCCAGCTTCATGCATATAAAAGGTCGTAGCTAAATCAACAAAGGAGATTGCCAACAAAATAAGTAACTCCAAATGAAGATAAAGCCATAGCCAAATAATCTAGTAATGGTGGCATGAGCATTTGGGAGGATCCAACTACGTGATTATGGGAGTAGTAGGATCTATAGTTACTACAACCTGAAACCCCAAGCAATAAATAGGGGTGCCTTTATGGCATGGAGACAGGACCTTGCACTAAATCAAAAACCACCAATTGTTAAAAAGGAGATCCATGCATTCAAGGGAGGAAACTAATGTTGTTAAAGCCACCAAATAAAAATAGAGCAAACCATGTTGTAAGAGAAAAGCCGCAGAGAAGAATACACTTACTATCTTATCCCACATTGGCTGGGCAAATCATATTTTAATTGTTGCACCGGTTAGAATGTCTAAAAGACATGTTACTTTTGAGAAGCACAAGGTATTATGGGGGGTCCATTTCCTAGTAGACCTCCATTTCCTAGTAGACCTAAGGATGACATCAGCTGGTGTGAGACATAAGAGCAAAATTTTAACCAAAAATGCATGCACGATGATGTGGCACTGTTGAACTGAATGTCGCCACGTGGAAAATCAAGCGGCCCTCGCTATCTTTCCCAACAAAAGATGCTCAAGAGTTAACATGGCAAGATAGCAATGTTGACATGGCAAAATTTATGTAGCAATCATGTGGAGTTCCTAACAAATCACAAAGTGCCATGTGGCATGGATTTTGAGGTAAGGTGATGTGGCGAGTAGATCTAAAGACACACCAGATCATGCCACATGGCACATCCAATGGTTCTTGTTACCTCACTGATGGAAGTTGCTCACCGATTAAGCATGGAAAAGTAGCGACAAGATGACATGTGGCAGATGGTACAGATCGAGTGTCCAATCAAGAAATGACATGTGTCAGGCTGGTCAAAGGAAGTTTGACCTCAGATTCAACGGGTCAGGGAAATATTGAAGAATTAAAAATAATAATATTTTATTATTATTTTTGTTAAAGATGCACGTTCAAATTTTAAAGGGATTTTTCTAAAGTTTTAACTTTAGAATTTTTTTAATTTTTCAAAATTTTTTAAAATTCAGAGTTGTAGACCTTAGTTCTATAACAGAGGATCATTTTTCAAATTGACCTTTTGGGAATTTTTGAGAGGCTAGATATGCACTCCAATATACCGCCAAAACCAGGAAGATCTAAATTTTCCAAATATGAGGTCAATTTTTGCACAAGAATCCATCTATTCAAGCAGTATGATGTTTTCTATCAGGTTCTTTTCTGCAATCGTATTCAGGTATGAAAGACCAGAATTGATTTTTAACAAACTAATGGCTTGAATGGGTTAAAGAGACCCTAAAAATATAGTTGGGGTCACATTCACTCAGTAAAAGCTGAAATTTCACTAGTATTTTCATGGGGCAATCAAATATTTTGATGACTCAAAGGTTTCATCATTTCAATAGAGATATTTCTCAAATCAGTTACAGTAAGGACAAAGCAAAAATTAGATTAGAGGGAGATGGAAGAAAGAGGTTGTTCAGTTGCCAAGGGAATGAATTCTGAAGGGACACATGTTAGCTATATAATGAATCTAAGAATTCTTTCTTTGCTATATCTTTTTTTTCTTTCTCTATTGTAGGTTGTTGGTTGGTTTTCTATTTCTAGTTATTGGAGCGTTGCTCAGGCTGTGAAAGTCACACACCCAACATTTCTCTGTTTTATTGAGCAGCATTTATGTTGTATGTAGATAGTTCTATTATGTTACATGATTTATGAGTTAATTTCTGTACATTTCATGTAGTTGGTTTCAAGGAAAGCAAATAAAGAGTAGTAATGGTTTCAAGTTCAGTCTGAATCTTGTCTCCTGATTATGGATATGTTATTTCTTCTAATTTGTGAATAAAGAGCACAGATTAGGTTGCATCTCATTTAGTGATGTATGTGATTGAAATATCTTGCAAATGGAACAAAGAGCCATGAAATTGCTTGGTGTTTATTATAGGGTTTGTAGATTTCATGATAGGATGTTCTGAGTATAAGATTCTTTCTGTAGCAAATGTCAGTTCACAAAGTGAAGGATAGATCAGGGATCTTGATGTAGAGATACGTCTAAGATTTCTAGAAGACGTATGGTTTTAATTTATTTAATTTCCCAATAGACAAGGCATTGGTCAGAGATAGAATCATTAGGTTTGTTGCTCATACCTGGGTCTTGCTGTTATCAACATATTAAATCATTTTTCCCTTTTATGTTGAAAGCTATTCAATGTTAACCTGCACTTAGCTTGCCAGTTTCATAAAGTATGTCCTTAGTTATTTCATGCTTGTGATTCCTGGTTGAGTATAGAAGATTTAAGGGTTTTAATCTACTTTACATTAGATTTAGTGAATACTTTGACAATTGGTACCATATAAAGAATCTATAGGTTCACCCACCTAGGTTTTGCAGAGCCTAAAGTGCAGAAGGAGTATAGCCTTATAGTTGGTCTAGGTTCTTGGTGAAGTGTGTCCATTATTGGAGATAGTTTCCCATAGACGCATTCTTTCCTTGCATACTTGGTTATTCAAACATTGTTAAATCAGGAGCCAACAAAATGGTGACTCTTCTAGGGAAATAAGATGGCAATCCATTTTTTTGAAAGGACAAGAGTCTTTGGTGTTCATTGAAATTTTAGCCCTCTTTTCAGTTGGGTTTTTCCCATCCGAGTCACCAACAAAATGGCGACTCTGCTGGGGAGTTGCATTCAGAAAGAACCAAAATCTTTGCCATGAAACAGATTGGATATAGCATATGTATAGCAAGAGGTGTTTATTATTTCCTTGTTGAAGTTTCATGTTCCCCAGTTAAGCTTTATTCACAATCAGCAGCATGTTGAAATTGGATGAAAATTGTGTGCTATGACTATTATAGGTCTATCTTCAATCAGTTCAATTTTAGCAAGTACTATTGAGAAAGTCCAGAGTCAAGAATTCATTTATAATGTGTAAAATTCTTTTCAAGGTGTTAGTGATCTGCAAGTTTTTTCTACATTGAAGGTCTGGTTCAGATTTGTAAAGTGACAAATTATGTTTTATTTCTCACAAAGTGTGAGTGGCGACTCTCAAATCTCTGTACCAGTTGTTCCTAGTTGATTTCATTGCAAAATTTTGAAGGACTTTCAATTGTACAGGAAGATCTAAAGTTTTTGGTAGCTTCTTGAAAAGGAGTTTTAAATTCTTGTTAAGTTTTATAGTGTTGTTTGCAATCTGCTGTTATAAAGAATTGAAGTGTAAATGGTGAATCATAGCAGTGATTATTTCATTCCTCTTGCAAAGAGGTGGTAGCTCTACAAAGTTTGACTAGTGATGTAAAGGATTTTTAGTCTTGCACCTATGCCAAGTCAGCAGATCAAAGTTCAACATCAGCACTTGAGGTATTTTGGTTTTCATGTTTTCTTTTCATGGAAGTCAAATGTTAGAATCAACACCTCTATTAAGTGATTTTCAGCACTAGAAAGAAGAGGTAGAAGTTTTACTTTAGGATGGCATCAGATCTCAGATCTGAGATTAGTTTTTCAAATTCTGAGAGTTTAGAAACTGTGAATAATAACATTTCTATGCTAAATAGAATAGTCTACAAAAGGATTGCCAATCTTATAAGAATTGAATTAGGCAGTATTCAAGGTCTAAGTGTCAAACAATGTTATTTAAGGCTTAAGTCAGTAATCAGTAAGATGCCTTTTCATTGTAGACCTGAGGAATCTTCCCTACCAAGTGTTTTCCTAGATGTTCTAGTACCCAATTCAATCAATTGGCCATCACCTATAAGATTACAAAGAATTTTGTAAATTGAAAGATTCATTGAGGAGATGGAAAATGATGATTACAAATTTCATGATATGTCTCTTGATGATAATGAGTGTGCTGAAAGCCAAGGTAGCAATGAATATAATGAATCCATATATAAAGATAATCTATCTTTCGAATGTGAAGAGGTGGATTCAAATGTTAATGAGTCAGGTAATAGTGATCAGCATGAAAAAGACGGATATAAAAGAAGATAAATTTTGTTACAATACATATGAAGTTGAAGAAATTTGTAACAATAGTAGATCTAGTGACTGCTATGATAAAAAAGAATGTTGTAATAATGTTGATTTTCCATATTGTTACGCTAAGGATCCTGCTGTTGCAAGTTCTTCATATTATCTAGATGATAACCACAGCTGGGAGAAGATTTGTGAGGCAATCTTCTTGAGCTCCAATGAAATCTCAGAATTGTTGGCTCATGAGTTTGAAAAGAATGTAAGTATTTCTAAGGATCTTCATATTTTCTCTCATAATACTTTCTCATTCAATCAAATCAATTCCCCAAAGTTTGATGTGGAAAAAGAGGTAGAATTTGAACAATCTTTGTTAGAATTTGGAGGTGTAGATGACAGTACCTCAAATGTCTTTACACATGATGACTTGTTGGATGTGGGGAATGTTAATGAAGGGAAGTTTAATGATATTTTAGATTCTTTTTATGTTGATGTTGCGGAACATTGTTTTGATGTCTCAAATGATGAGGAAAATAGTGAGTATTGTCAATCAGGGTATAGATTTTCTTCATGCACTAATAAATCTTTTGAAGATAAGTTCAAGGTGTATTCTGACATTTAGTTAGAGGAAGAAAATGATAATGATGAGCATAGTTTGGATCAGCACTTTCAAAAAGAATTTTCATGTATGGTGACTAATCAATGTTTTGAGTGTGAAGAGGTTTCAGTGAAAGATGAATCTGATTTAGTGAATGATATGACTGCAAGTAGGCAACAATTGGATTCCAAATACTCTTCATATAAGGAGGCACAAGGTGAGTTACAACCTGATCCACGTAACTCGTTAAATGAAGTAGAATACGATGTTTTTGTGTTTCCAGTTGAAGGAATTTGTGGGTCAATCAGTAGTGATCAGTTTCAGTTTGATGTCAAGTGTTATGATCATGCTGAGTCATATTTTCACAATGAGCAAGATGAAGAAAGTATGTCTAATTTTTATACGCACTTTGAAGATGATGATAGTTTAGTTTTGCCTAATGAGCTAATTGAAAGTGCTGATGTGTTGGGTGAAACAAATGGAAAGGATAATTTCAGTTTACCTCATGAGAATGTAAATCAAAATAAGGTGTATGACAGAGGTAAAAGGTTCTAAAAAATTTTGGTGGCCCGGGGCCATCTCTTGTACATAGTAGTGTAGGTTTCCTTTCTTTCAATAAAGTTGTCCAAGAGAGAAGTTTTGAAGTTAGGTGTGTGGTCTACTTCTCCCAGAGATACTAGCCACCTTATTCCCCTCATTTCCTTGACCCATACTTCTAGTTTGAACCTGAGCCACCATATTAGCAGTGATTTGGTCAATTTCTTCCCTAGAGGGCTTTCTTAGTGTCACTTCTTCCTTTGAACCTACCATGTTACACACATTATCCTCAACATCACTTTCATAAGAAAATACTTGCTGTTGATTGACACTATGAAAACATCTCTAATCATTTACGTCTTTGTCACAACCTTCATTGTCATAAAAATGTGAATCAAACATGTTACATCCTACATCATCATTGGTTTCCTCCTATTCCTAACATTTTTCCACTACATTCTAATTTCCAGAAAATGACAAAGCTACTACACAATATTTAGGGGCATGAGGTAGTTGACCGGCAGAACACCATGTAGGTTTAGCAGTGAATTCAGGATCATCTACCAAATTTAGAGAGTTTTTGGATAGAGGATTAGGGGTCCTTTATTATTGGTGTTCTTGGGTGGAGGAACATTAGGCTAACCATCCTTCCAAGTAGTACTATAATTGAAATTCTACAATCTATTTTGTCTATTGAAATTTGATTGGTAAGGGACCCTATTTTCAGTGGGGTTCCTATCATTCTTTACCTGAGGAAGATTCAAACCTTTTATAGCAGTTAGAATTTGACTCATTTCACTAGACTCTTCTTTTTTTTTCCTCCTGTAGCTTTATGTTCTTCCCTTTTATTTCCCTTATTCCCAAATAACCTAAGATCATCTCTTTTGCTTTCTAACCCCCCTGAAACCCTTAAGTTATTTTCTATATTAATAGAAATGATGAAAACATCTCTTAAAGTCATAAGCTCCTTATCCCTAAGCTAGTATGCCATTTTACCATCAAAAGCATTTAGATAAGTAATCAAACATACCTTTTCATCAATCCAAATGGCTTGCATTAGCTTGTACATCCTTTTCTAGAATCTAGTGTTGAATTCAATGACATATTCATTAGGCAACCTCTTAATATTATTGAATTCACTCAAAATATAACTCTAATTTTTCTTGTCACCATATTGCTCTTTAAAACCACATTCAATATCTTTCCAATCAACAATAGATAATTCAGGGAGTCTCTTGAACCACTCTCTGGCATCTTTAGTTAGTGACTGAACAAACAAGTTCATAATGACATCTTCAGCTTCAACCTCATAATTACTCATCATGTTAAGAAAACTCATCAAATGGTCTTCACAAGAGATAGCATTATTTCCATCAAATTTAGGCAATTTTTTTCTCATTTCTTATGGTATAGGATTATTAAAACTAGGGATCCCATCAAAACATATTTTCCTATAACCTTCTAAGTGGACAGGTCTCCTTTGTACATCAATCTTAAGCTGATTAGCACTATCTTTCTTATTATTACTCATAGTGTTACTAGTGCTAGCATCACCAATAGATTTGTTGAGATCTATTGTTTATGAAGATGAAGACAAGAAAGAAAAGGGCACCTTTGTAGTATTCTAATTTGCATCATTAGATCCATCATTATCTTTAGGCAGAGTTGTTGACTGCTTATTAGTATTTTCCAAGAATTTGATCTTATTGTTCATTTCAGCTATAGTAGCCTCATTTTCTACAATCTCTAGTCTCTTGGCTAAAGCATCCCTTTCTTTCCTTCTTTTTTCCAATTCAATATTAGAGAGTGACATAGAATCATGGATCTGAACTATCTTTACTGGCCCATTAATCTTAACACCAATCTCACTTTGTTTTACTTTGTCCTTAGCCCCTACAACAGGTTCCACATTCTTTACTCTATTTTTATCAACTTCTAGAGTAGTATAGTTATTAAATTGCTATATCAAGTCCTTCTAGATTCATTTTCTGAGTTTCTAGAAAATTCTGCTCTTGCCTCTTAAGTTTTTCAACTTGTCCCACAATCTCAAGTTGCCATGTACTAGCTGCTATCTTATTTTTCTTCTTTAGAGCAGTAATTTGCCTTCGTAATTCTTGTTTTTCTTCATAGTTCTTGGTAATCACTTCTTCCCTTTCCTTTTGAAATCTCCTATTTATAGCTTCTTGTTCAGCAAGCTGTGATTTCAAAATTTCATTCTCATCAATATCATGGATAGTGAACTCAGACCCACATGTTTTCTCATCATTAAAACTTTCAGGTTCTAAGTGTCTAGGTCTAACCTTTTCAGGGGAATAATCTGATATGAAAGGGTTTGTACTACACTGGAAAAGATTGTTACTAGTCCTACCCTCCAGACTAAATACATTTGGTTGCACAATCTTCTTGTGGCATATCATTTTAGGGGTATTATAGAAATCATCAGACAAAACTGGATGAGATCTTGGACCTTTGGAGAAAGGCACTGTTTCAATAGCAAAATGGTGAGCACTATCTTTATCTACTACCTACTCCTATGAATAGCTTCCTTTCTGCATCTGGTTTCCCTTCATAGCCCAATTCTATCTTCCTCTAGGAGGGAGATTAGTTTTTAATTTGATGGATAGGTATTTCCTCACATTTTCCAATGCATTTCTTTTATTCTCCATAATTTGGGACAACAACTTTCTTAATCTTGACACTGGTTAAAACCTTTTGAGTCACCACCCACTCTATCAAAATGGGAAAACAACTAAACAAATAATAAATCCTTTAGTGTCAATCTCGGGAAAAATGTATACAAATTCCAAATACATGGGGAACTTTAGCATACAAATTTGTGACTCTACACAAGGGGACACAGATCTCTAATAATTCACTTTTTATGACAATACTAAGTGTAATTCCCCAGCAGAGTCGCCATTTTGTTGGAGTTTGAAAGCTATTGAACAAAAAAATGTTCAATACCAGAATCATGACACTCATGTAACCTAAGGATTAGCTAATTCCTATTATCAGCTATAATGAGTAAACCATTTAGACCCAACTTCAACAAAACCATGGGTGGTTTCCTGCTCTTTAGGCTCTGCAGAACCAAGGTGGGTATACCTAGGGATAATTCTAATGAAAACTACTATGTAAAGATTCTTCTAGTTTCATTCTGATTCTCATCTATTATCCACTAACACATGAGTTGTTTACTCCACTTCTTTTAATGTTCTCAAACTTGTATGCATCCCTTATTAGCAGATCTGGTCATATTTCTTCTTGAATTTACAAATATTCCTGGAAATAGTAGCTATCTAAGACTCAAAGAATAGATATAAATGAGTATTGACCAGCATTTATAACTTTAAACACAATTGAATGAAAAATGATTTTGATTTTATAATTGGTTTGATATGCAGCAACAAAATTTATCCTTGTTCACTTCTAACTTATATGACCAATGTCTTATCCATTGGGCAGAAAATTGACTATTGGTGGGAGATCTAATTCAATTAACTTTTAAATGAATGAATTAATTGTAATCACCCATTTCCATTCTTATGAAGTATCTTTTCTATAAACTCATAAACCCTATTGATTCATTGAATCATTTCCATAATTCCTTGAATTAAAAGCAACAGTGATATCAGCATACAACCCATCCAGATTGCATTTAGCCAGATTAAACTTTATTTAAAATGACTTCAAAGTAAACAAACCCATCAAAAGGAGACAAAAATTGATGACACAAATATAGTGTAAATGCCCCTTTGTATTATCCTTTCAGATGACTAATACGATGACCAATAGAATTCAAAGAATAGCCCATAACAACTTGCTGGTTCTGTCATTTCAATATATCTTCAGAAAGAACAACTAGAAAATAAACTCAGAGTAGCTACACACTATTGGACCAACTGTATTCTCTTAAAGACTTAAAATTTTACAAAAATTGGACCCTCACATTGCCTTGAAAACTCATTTATATAGGCATGAGTTGCAACAAGAAAAGGGAAAATGTGACTGACATGTGTCCTTCAAAAATATTTTTACATACATCTGTAACAAAAGGACAAAACTGTGAATAATAGAAATTGATACATCAAACTCTCCTTTGTGGGTCCGCTTTAGTTATTTCCTTTGGAAAGGCAAGAATACTTTGATCGGATTCCTTTATTATTCTAGTTCCTCGAGATAGGTGGCCATCAAATATGATAGTGATGAGTCATCTCCCACTACTTGAGGGTCCTCTTTGTCCTTATCATCAGGAATAGAGGTGGCTTCTACTTTTGTATCCTCTTCTTTGTCATCATCTTCAACCTCATCATCTCCTTCTGTTTGTTCTGTAGACATAAATTCTTCCTTCCATTTATTGTATATAGTGTCCTCCAACCAATCAAAACTTAGAACTTCTCTTTGTATAGCTACTAAAGAATTTGCACTTACCTCTAAATCAACAAAATCTTTTTTGATGACATTATAAAATAACTTTACTTTTACCAACTCCTCATTTGTCATTGCCCACAATAGATGGCTCGTTTCATTTATAACCTTATTTATTCTATCACAGAAGGCTTCATCTAGCTCCCTCTTCCACTCTTCCTTTTCCTTTATTTTATCAATTGACTTTAGAGCACAAGGTAATAAATCAATTTTTTCTACAAAATAGTTGGAAAAATAATTAGTTAATCTTCTATAGAAGGAATCTTGCTTATCATCAAAACCTTGCAACTTATTTAGTAAATCAAAAATTCCTTCTATTTGATGATATGTTAGATGAATAATAGATATACACATAGTAGTGATATCTGAACTTCTCTCTGTCCACTTCTGTTTAATGGGTTTGAATATAGCTTCATTTTGCTTCAATTCATCCCTAATTGCTACAATCCTTGATAATTGATCAAAAAATGTGGGCCATTCTATCCTATCTATTGAATACGTGATACCCTACCTCAATTTTTCTTCATGCTGATTGTTAAGCTCTACATGCATTGCATACAACTTGTTCTTCTCCTCTTCAAAATCCTTTGTAGTATAGAACTGAGGCCTTTCTGGAGTATCAAGTATCTCAATAATTGGAGTGGACTTGAAGGGTTCAATAGGTGGCCTAGGATGGTATACAATCCTGGGTCTGCTAGATTCTCCTACTTTTCTTTTCCCAAGAACCTTCTCCATTTGAGAGACTTTGTTTTCCAGTGACTGTATCTGCATACCCCTTTCCTTAGATGCTTTCAAAACTTCTTCAAACCTAGCATTGAGTTGGGAAAATTTATCTTCCTCTTGGCCAGACACTATGCTACCAAATTTTAGCATCTTTGATGTCATTCCAATTATTTTTTTACTGCTTACCTTACTATCCCTAAACACTATCAATGCACCAGTATGCTCTGTAGTGGGAATCTCATGCATTTTGGTAGTCTCCCTTTTTTCCATGGACCATATGACAAGGGCTTGGTGGTCATCACTAAATTTGACTCCTCTATGAGCCTATAGTATTTCTTCAATAGTCCTCAGCTAAACATCCCTCTATTTTCTTACCGAATCAAAAATAATCGCATTTTCTATATCCCATTCCAGCAGAAGGAGCACTCCCAATTGTCTAACTATTTGTCTCCCAGCATCAGGAGTAAACTAGGAAAAATCTTTCAAAATTTTAGAATTTACCTCTTCCTTAATATCTAGATCAGATTTGTCTGTTTGTTCTGCTTTTATCTTCTAGCAGGTCTTCTCAAAATTGCCCATGTTTAATCTCCACAAAAACATAGCAAAAGCCCTAGACTTTATGAAATTTTCATCATTAATAAACCCTTTAGAAGCTTGGGCAACTACTGGATCAATTTCCTTACCTTGGTAATCGGCAATGGTTAGGTCCAAGGAAGGTGTAGGAGGTTCTTGTGGCTCTCCAATATCCAAATCTATAGAAGTAACAATCACATCCCCTTCCCCACCCATTTGTCTAAGCTACTCCCTTAGAGATACTTAACATCAATCTAGATTAGGGACTAGCTTGGTGAGTGTATTTCTTTTTGAGAAGAAGAAGACCCCTGCTCTAACTTTTTCCTTTTTGGAGAGCTGGGTGTAGATGGACTTCTTAACCTTTTCTTCTGATGAAGGTGTGCCTATTGCACATTTTCAATCATGACATAACCTTCCCTTCTCTGCAATGTATACTAGCCAGGAGCCACCACATATCTATTTCTTATTCTTCTTTGTACCTCTACAGCCTTGTCTAGATGTGTCTCAACATATATGGCTTTCTTCTCATTCATGGTTTGAATTTTTGCAGTAAAATTATTCATTAATGCTTGCATTTTAGCTCCCTAGTATTTCTTATCTTTCAATGGGTCATATTGGGGGTCAAAAGCATTAATGAATTCTAGGGTCTTACTGAATACTATCCATTTTTCTTTCCTCAATTCTTCTTCTTGCAAAGCGAAAATATTTATGATTATATCCTCTGGATAGTAGACTTGTTGTATCATGCGAGAAGCTTTCACCCTCTCTCTTAAGAAGTCATAGAATCCTTCAGGATCAATGAATCTGGCATGAGACTTTGCCATGTTATATCTATCCAATAAAAAATTAAGGGGCTTCCACCCTTTCCTGACAAAGACAAAATCATGGACTACAATAACAATTGGAAAGAAAGTACCCTTCTTAGATAGTTCCCTCTCATCTATAGTGGCTATCTGCCATAAGAGCTCATCTATCCCTATCTTCAAGGGCACATGAAAGGGCAACACATGTGGCTTTCCCACAAAACCATATACTCTTATTATAGTTGAAAAATTATAAGGGATTATATCCCCCCAATTATGACTAACCAATAGTCCTTGTGCATGGTCCTTAGGTCTAACTAATTCCAAAAATGCCTATGGAATTTTGGGGCTGTCGCCTTTCAAGAGAAACCTATGCTTTGAAGCAAAGTATCTATCAAATCTCACATACTTGGCATTTGTAGCTTCTGAAGTCATATCTACACTGCACAGATACACTGGATTCTTCTCTCCATCCCTGGTTGTTTCTAGCTCCATACCCTTGGATAAAAAGGTGAATCCCTTGTACAAGCGCACATGCATAAGCAATGAATACCAACATAATGGTTTGTCCACTTTTCCCTTTTCTATCCCCACTAGGCCATTGTGAATTTCTTTTGCAAGAAAAGTAGCAAAATACAAATTCGTACTCATTCCAAATTGAAGAGTTTGAGCCATGATAAGGATAATAGAGCTTGGAATTTGATCAACTTCATCTATCCCAAAAATCTTGCAAATAGAAAAATATAGTGCTTGAGCTCTCAAGTTGAAATGTCTTCTCAACAATGGCTTTGGGGTACTGGCTATAATTACAGGCAAAGTGCCAATTTTAGCAACATGCTCTTGCAGTGGCCCTATTCTTAGGTAAATTCTTTGTCCATCATACCTTGCTTGAAGTTCATCTATGTCGATAGTTTCATGTACGACATGGTTAGGATTGAGGTTGAAAACCTCACTAAATAATTCAAGACAAACCCTAAATAGATTCACTCCAACATGGTTCTTTACCCACCCTGTAATTGGATCATATTTCTTTTCCAGATCCATCAATAAATCACTATCAAAGAAAATTGTGGGGACTATTAATTTACCAATATCGAACTCCCAGAAATTTCTCATAGGAGTGTCCAATTTTTGTTCTGAAAACCATTTCTTAAACAACTCTAGACCCCCCATGGAAACCTGGGCATCTCTTACCCAATTAGCTTTGCCATAAAAACCTTCTGCTACAACTATTCTTGGATGTTTTGGAATGAGTTCCCTCCCCTTAGTTATTTCATATACTAATAAGGGGAATTGTTCAAGAAAGTCATTGTGTACAAAACATTTCAAATAATTTGTTTTCCTAGTGAACTCTTTTCGAGGAGGCATTTTGAATAAAACCCTAGAAATTTCACAATAGCAGATAGTTGAAATTTTAAAAGAGTTGGATAGTATTTACCTACTAGAATTTGCACTTCTGCATTGTGTGACCTTTTTTGCAATTTCACTGGATCGCTAGTTAAGAATTTTCATGCCCTAGCTCTAAAATTTTTGTATGCCTTAATGTTCTTTCTATGCTTTGGTGATTCATTAATGGTGAGATCATGGGTTCTTTTCATACATTAAAATCACATGCATGAAATCTAAATCATATTTACTCTCAATAACCATTACCTCCAAATTGCAACCAAATTTGAATCCTATTCATAGATTTTCACTAGATCGAATGGCTCTGGTTTAAAAAGAAGCAAGATTTATGGCTTTTAAAAATAAGGCTACATGTCACAATAGCCCTTGCTCACATTATTTAAATTCCTCACACCATAGAATTGTAGGGAAGCACCATTTGTGTATCAAGACAAGATCAACGATAATATTAATTCACTTTTGAATAGAATCTAGTCAGCTATATTGATCAATGGGAAACCTCCATATGAGTTCACACCTTCTGACAACATTGCATGCCAGCAGATCCCATATCTTTTTTTGAGTGAGTAGGTACTTGACATTATTCATTCCGTGTGTCATGCTGGCACATTCTTGCTTTTCTTATCTAAAGAACATTTTAAAATTGCAGGCTTGCACTAGTCGTTGATCTTCAAAAGATCAACGGTGACATTGATTATACCCTGCAGAGCTTCTGAGTTAAAAATTTAGACATCACCATGGACATTTGTCTGCATGGAACATTCTCACTTTGCTTAAACTTCACTCAAGTTCAAATTGTGGGCAAATGCCCTTTGTTGATCAGGATAAGATCAATGATAAAAAAAAAACTCCGCATTCTACACTTGCATCATCCACTTGGGCCAATGAAATGACTACTTTCAATCTACTTGTTCCAACTCATCTGACTATTGCATTAATTTCTGACACTTTTCACACCCACATCATAAGTATTTCTAGCTAAGCACAAGTGGCATACCACATGGTGTAACTCAGCATTCTGCCATAATTTGGCCCCACTATGACATGCATTGCAAAAGTGCATACCTACTTTTCTTATCTGACTTGCAACTTCATAATGTAGGATTGCACTAACTGTAGATCTTTGAAAGATCTACGACTAATAGGACTTCACTTCCATTTGGTAGTCAAACTTCTTCAATGGCACATTTGGCAATACATGTCAGTAATCATTTTAAAATGTGGTACATTGCAGCATACAATTAAAACTATCTGACCCCACCTTGCCACACGTCAAAAAATTACTTGCCGACATTATTTATCTCTTGTGCATCTTCAAATTGCAAGCATGCACTGGCCTTTGATCCTTGATAGATCAAAAATTATAGAATCAAGTATCCTTATCACTATGTTGGCTAAAGTGATGAATAAAAATTTCCAACCATTCCAACTTGTCTGACACTTGCCACAGAAGACATCCCTCCTTGAGAATGGTGAGGCCATCTTGTCAGACCTTACCACTTGTCTAATTGTCGCTTCCCCATATTATTTATCGAACAAGCATCTCCTTCTTTCTAGAAAGTGCTAGCCCTTGATTCAAATGAAATCAATGGTTGAGGCTTCTTGGTGATAAAGGTATGTCTCTATTGGTGACTCAACCAACGATATCACGAGAAATCCAGAACAGGCACAAAAGTATTGACAAACCTGAAAAATTTTCTGACAACCTATGAATCCTTTTATGGTTCACTAGAATTTAGAAAAGCAAGGGCTACATGTCACCAAGTCACATGCTCACATTATTTAAAAATCGTGCATCTCAAAATTGCAGGCATGTAATACCCATTGATCTGAATAAGATTAACGATTATAAAAACTTTGTGTTAATAGAAGTATTTCCTAAATAAAATGATTAAACATTTTTCAAACCAAGCATGGCCACATAAGGTTTAAACAAAATTAAAATGAACTCATGCTTGCGCAAGCCCTTCCTTAGGTGAAAAGATATACCATTAAAATATTTTTCTAAAAATACTTGGAGGGTTTTCCAAAACTCGTGAAAATCTAAGGGTTTGAAAAATACAAGGAACAAAAGCCTAATCTACAATATTTAAAGACTCAAATTATTTTTCACTAAATTTTTCATAATTTCTACAAAGGTGAAAAATCAGACCATCAGGGTCCATGTTCTTCATATAACTAGCAGGAAGCTTTTTATTATAGAAACCAACTGCATGAGATAAGATATTTAGAGATCAAATCTTCACAATTCTCCATGATAAAAAGTCTTCTGACATACAAATTGATTTTGCTAAGATTTTGTTTTGTGTCAAAAAGATCAAAAGGTGCCCTCTTAGGGACAAAGAGGATAGCCTTAAACTCAATTTTCTCCTCGACACAGAAATGTTTCACTACCAAATGCTCTTCCAAATCATTTGTAAGACTTTTATAAAATGTAGCATACTCCACCTTGGTGATCTCCACTAGCTTTCTCATCTAGATTGGTTTCTACTTGTTAACAAGACTCCATTCATGAGAGAATTCCTTAACTTTCTTCTCATCAATTTCTTCAATATTTCCTTTCTTTTTTACTTTGTGTAGAGTTGGCACACCTATTCAATCTTAGATAAAATCATGTGACACTCTAAGCAATTATAATGATTAAAAGAAACCATTATAATACTTCATCAAAATTTCAATCTACAATGTCTAGTCAATCTATAAAAATTAGTTGAGTCCAAAGTGGGTCTGGCTAAAAAAAATCATTTTTGAATGACTAACATTTTAGACTAGCCCATTAAACATCTAGTGCTAATCAAGATTGAAATCTATAATTGAAACATCATTTACAACTCATTTCACATCTCCTCCACAACTTATCAATTTCTTGCCAAGGAGTCCTTTGATCGACTTCAAAAAATTGACAAAAACACTTGATCAAGATTTAATACCAATCCTTTGTTCAACATTTGTTTACCTTATCAAATCTCATCTCATGAAAAATTCTCAGTCAAAACATATTGACTGTCAAAGTTTCCCTCTCAAAACTGCCTGGAAGAAAACGTGTTAGAAAACAATAAATCGTGTTTTGTTTTGGCTTTGAAAACTAGGTAAATGGATACTTGGGGCATGAAAACTGGAGAATTGGTTAACTATCATGAGGAAAATATTAATCTATGATTAGGTCTCATGAAAAATATTTGGGCACATATGGAAAGTAGTCAATGTGGGCTACTCAAATTTGTAGACTGGAAATATTGGTAGAAAAGGCATTTTTTGCAAACAGAATGGACTTGGGAAAGTGTGTAAACGGATTTGTCATCATTTTCAAATTTGAACACTTAAAGAATTTTTAGAGTAGAAAACAATGGTATAGTTTATTTGATCTCACCTATCATAGATTTATAGATATAACATCATGAATAGGGGTACCAACCAATCTGTGCTTTATGACACCAGTAAAACTTTACAAATTGGTTTCGGAATCATGTTCAAAAAGTAATCATACAAATTCTTCATAAACTCAAAATTGAAACATAGTAAGTATCTAAACTTTAGAATGCAAAAAAAAAAGGGAATTTTCTCATTTTGGTCAACTGAGTCAAGGTTATAACAAGTCAAATATGGCCTCTTAGAATTCTGAGCAATTCACATTAGCATGACAACAACAAATGACTAACTTTGAGGGATTCAAAACCTAGTCAAAATATATCAAAATGACATGAAATATAAAACATATGTTCCCTAGTATAGATAAAAAAACACTTCCAAAGTGGTGAGTAATGAAGCACTACAGGGTGTGAGATATTCAATTGCAAACATGACCTCCTATCATTGTTTGACACTTGGGCAAAAATGCAAATTTGGACATTGCTCAAAACAAAACTTCACAGAATGACTTAGAATGAAAATTTGTCTTCATGGGAAGCATAAATGTACTGAATGTAAGATGTTAGAAACATTAAACACCTCTTAGCTAGGTACACATGCATCAAAAAGTGCTTATTGGGCTTGATTTTTTGGATGGTACTCAAAATTAGAGCTTTAATTTTGAGTACCAAAACATTGATAATCTACTTAAGGTTCCAAAGGATGGCTACACTAAGAAATTTTAGAAGAATAAGTCAAAAAAAATTTGTCTACCAAGATTGATCAAGTGGATAGTAGGTGCTGAGCAAAGTGAGTACAAGCTGAGCGAAAAATCAGTTAGAATTGAGTAAAAGTTCATTTTAGTGCAAGCTGAGAAAAACAGTGGATGCCAAGTAAAGTTTAGTTAATGTCAAGCACCAATAAACTCTAGCTCCTAGTGAGTGATTTTTTAGTGGATGTTGAGCAACGCAGTATGTGCCAAGCATAAGAAGAAAGTTAATACCAAGTGGCTGCATTAATTGAAAGATCATGAATTCAATGGATATGAGTTGAAAAGTTTGTTTTCTTGGATTATGTAAACCAGGTGGAAGATAAGATTGATGAGCTAGTTGTACAAAATTCATGGTAAACTATTTTGAGGTGAATTCAAAGAGAATTGAAGGAGAATTTTCTAGAAGTGATATGGAATTAGGGGTAGATTCATTAAATTCTACCTAATCTATCCTAAACCCTAAATTGGATGACAAAGAATGAATGACAAAATATCTTAGTTTCTTATTTATAGGGATGGATGGTTAGTAGTAAGGGTTGTCATGTGCGAGAGCCTAAGGGAGATAAGGAGTGAAGGATATTACTTCATCAAGTGACCTAAGTGAAGAGTCTTTATTGGCATGTTAAGAAAGAAGGCTTAAGGGTATGAGGGCTTGAAGGGTGAACAAGTTATCAGATTTTAAGAGTGTGAAATCCAAGTAGAATGAAGGACTAAAACAAAGATATGTAATTTGAAAATGGAGTTGTAAGTTGTTATTAGATTTACCCTTATGGTTACTCTCTAATAGTTGTATCAATCTAGGGTAAATCCTTTGGATTAAGGTTGACCCAATAGTTATTTTTAAAATCCTTTAATTAGGTGACATTCTAAGTGAATGATCTAAAGTCCTCTAAAAAGGTTCACTCCTAATAGGATGATTGAAATCCTCTAACAAGGTCACATTTAACAATGTGTATTATAACCTTTAATAGGGTTGGCCTCTCACAGGGTATCACTTCAGAAGAGTGAAAAAGAGTAGCATGTTAATGGTGGTTTTTCTCAAATTAATTTTCCATGTAAATCATTATGTCAAGTGTGTTGTTGAATCTTATATGTTTCATGTTTAAATTTTTGAAAATTGATTTGATAGTAACCTATAATTTTTAAGTGATTGCATAATATTATGGATGCATCCATATCGATAAATGTTTTTATGGGTTCACTAAAAATGTGAAAAGTTTTATTTATACATCTAAAACTTGGATAACTGATTCAACCACCCACCCCCCCCCCCCCCCCCCCACCCCAAAAGTTATTCTAAAGAATTTCAACCAAATTTTGTAACTCAATACTATAGATCAAAGCTAAAGAATGTCAGAGAGAATGGCATTGACAGAATGATAAAGATTTTCCAGATTAAAATGAAATATACATATAGAACACCTCCCTCCATGGTGAAGAAGTATAAGGATGATATATGATTTATGGTGGAAACTAATAACACCTACATAGAAGTTGTGGAACCAAGGGAAAAGTTCATAGAGCCCATGGGATATGACATGAGCATAGAACTTATTAAAGGGTATGCATGGATCATAATCCAATCTAAAGACATTAAGTGCCCTAGATGGAGAATCTATGAAGAGAAGATTTGAGAAGTTCATTTTGAACTTCATAGTAAAGAGATAAAAAAGGGGGTGTGGAAAAGAGGATTGATTCCATCCTTAAGGAATTAGGTATAAATCATGAAGAGTTTAATGAAATTAAAGGCATTGCACTAGAAACGAAGGCAAGTGGACAATCTTAAGTGATAGAAGCAACTCTTATTGTTGTTGTAACACCTTCATTAGCTATAACTATAGATGAACCTAGTGCACAAACACCTTATATAGTAGTTATGCAATTGTTGTTAGAAATAGATAATACTAAGATGGGGGTGAATCAATATTCTATGAACTTTTTCCCACAACTAAATATTGTTAATTACTTTATAACTAGAATATGAAAGTAAACCAACAATGTTGAATGGTAAATATAACCCTGTACATACATAAATCATAGCACCATTATTTTTTGACTAGGGAAACCTTGGCCAAGGGAAAAACTTGCTGGGGATGATACCCACTAGATGATTCACAAAACAATAGGATCTTGTTAAGGATATTGACCCTATTAGGAGTGTATGAAGTGAATATAGCGTCTCAAGTCCTTTTTAGGAGACTAGGCCTTGTTAGAAGCCTCAAACCTATTAGGAGTTTCTTCAACCCTATTAGGAGTTGGTAGAACAAATACAATGTATGCAAGAAGAGCCCACTACCCTAACATGAAATTATACAATTCAGTTCTTCACAAGAATAGATATACATACAATACTTTCTCACTTCTATAATTTTCACTTCCTCTGATCATACATTAAATCTCACATCTCATAAGGCTCACAAATATTTCAAGCTCTTTGTACAATAATTTACATCACGTAACACTTGATTGTCTATCATAGATAGAACACTTATCTGTGCAAGATAATATCTTTACTTATACCTTGCATAATTACAAAACTTTTCTTAGTTGGCCTGTTGGGACTCAAAATTGAAGCCCCAATTTTGAGTACCATTGAAAAATAAGACCTGTAAGCACTTTTTGATGCATATGTATTTGGCTGTCCTTTTGAGGCCTATGAGGTGTTTAATTTTTCTAACATCTTGCATTTAGTATGTCTATGTGTTCCATGAAGATAAATTGCTATTTCGAGCCATTCTGTGAAGTCCCATTTTGAGCAATGTCCAAATCTGCATTTTTGCCTATGTTAAACAGCAACAGAAGGCCATGTTTGCAATTGAATATCTCACACCTAGTAATGTTTTATGACTCGCTGCTTTGGGATTATTTACTGTCCATACCAAAGAACCTATGTTTCAAATTTTGAGTTGTTTCAAATCTGTTTTACTAGGTTTTCAATCCCTCAAAGTTGGTTGTTTATTGATGTCATGTTGATCTGAATTGTTCAGAATTTTTGAAGACCCTGTTTGGCTTGTCATAACTTTGATCTAGTTGACCAAAATGAGAGAATTCCTTTTGCGTTGCATTAAAGAGGTTAGAGACTTTCTATGTTTCAAGTTTGAGCTTATGATGAATCTATTTGATCAGTTTTCAAATGAAATTCCAAATGCAATTTGTAACTTTTTACTGGTGTCAGCAAATGCAGATTGGTCAGTATCCTTGTTCATGATATCATATCTTTTAATCCATGATAGGTGAGATGGAATGGATTATACCACTATGTTTTACTCTTAAAATACTTTAAGAGTGCCAATTTTCAAATCTTAATGAATCCATCCGCACACTTTTCTAAGTCAATTCCATTTGCAAAAATCACTTTTTGTCACTATTCTCAGTTCTGCAATTTTGAGTAGCTCACTTTGACCAGTTACCAAATGTGTAATGTTTTATGTCATGAGCCCAAATTGAAATTTTATATTGTCCTCATGATAGTGAACTAATGCCCTAGTTTTTGTTTCTCCTAGTGTTAGTTTGCCTAATTTTCAAAGCTAAATCCAAATGCAAATTATGGTTTTCTGACATGTTTGTTTGTAGGTAATCCTGAAAAGGAAACTTTGACAATCAATATATTTTGATTGGAAATTCTTAATAATACAAGATTTAATAGGGTAAGAGTGTGTGGAACAAAGAATCAGTGTGTCAGATTTTGGAGCCTGGCCAAGTGTTTATATCAATTTTTGAAGCTAGCTGATAGGCTCTATTAGATCAAAATTGACAAGTTGCAAGAAAATGATAAAATGAGTTTTTAATAATAGAGAAGTGCTCTATTTTGAATTTAGTCAATTTAGGATGTTCAATGGATCACTTTGGTAGTTAGGTGTTTGAAAAAGAAATTTTTTTTAGTCAGACCCAATTTGGGGCCCGACTACTCTCATCAAATTATAGTCATATTTGTAGAGGTAAAGTGTATTGAGGAGATAAAATGATTTCAAATTTTTCAAAATTATTTGTTATACAATATGAAAATAAAGTTATGCTTTAAAGTGACATGATGAGAAAGCCTTGAAGTGGTTGACTTTACAAGAGCTAATATATAAGACTTCATGGCATGAAGCATTATGAAAGGATATGATTTCATTGAAGAACTGAACCATTGGATCATGTGATGTGGGTAGTGACAAGGTTTAGAGAATGAAGGCAGCCAAAGAAGAAAATATATTATCATGTGCTCAAAGAAGAACATAGAGCTCCACATGAAAACAAACAATGATTTAAATATGTTCTTATAGGCCATCATAATACATATTGGCCGGCTTAATTTGAGCAATCATATTTAGATAATGATATGAAATGTGGAAGGGTGGGCATTTAACACCTTTCTGCAATGAAATTTTTCTTGTTCTTGGTGTATTAAGTTTTAAGATTGGGTATTAAGTAGATAGAACCCAGGGTCATTGTTTGTCAATAGTAGTCATTTCAATGGGCAAGTAGCATGGCAATTTCATCCTCAGGCATGAGATTCAAGAAAAATAGTGGGGCTTCAACAATACTACTCTTTTAAACCAAGATTAGATCCATCAGCAGATATAGAGCCACATGAGTAGAAGAAAAGGTAGTAGCTATATTAATTTGCGTGAGGATGCATCCCACCCATAAAAAGGAAAATGCAAGAGGGAGAGAGGCTGCTCAATTTAAAAGGAAAGCACGCCAAACTAAGTCCACATTCATGTGAGTGGTAGGGGAAGACCACAAAGTGTTATGATGTGGAACCATCCAGGGGAGCTCCACAGTCTGAGAAAAACAAAGGTAGGAACCATACTAGAAAAGAAGCTATAGTCTTTAAAATTGGATCCCACATTGAAGGAGATGTATTTCATGCAAGTTTGTAGTCTTTTCATTATAGAGGGAGCTGGAGATTAGGAGAAGCCACTTCCAAAGGAAAGGAGCATCACTAGCTATAGCTAATAGAATGTGCATATCCATGGCACGTTGCAAGCAAAAGGCTCCATGGAAAAAAGAACTATCATGTATGATCAAAGTGTTCTATGACAAGGGATGTCAAAGACTTGGAGAAAAGGAAATTTGTCTTTTTTAGGTGCAAGGTACTTGCTAACATTTGAAGGAAAGATATAAGTCTCCTCACTCACATTCCTAGGTGCTTTCCTCACTAGTGCTCTAAGATGTAGGTCTGATGCAACTAGTGCAGATCTAGTTGGGGAGATCTATCATTTTATTATTGTCCAACACTGAGATTTGACTTGTGGATTATGTTGATATCCTTATATTTGAATAAAAGAAGAAAGAAAAGAAAGTTTTTGCGTCAACAAATGGATCAGACAATGTATCGATTGGTCAAAACTAAGCTACCCATGCTCAAAATATCATTACTACTTGAAGAACCCTACTAAAGATCATAAAAACTAGGAAGTCGTGGCATTTGCAAGGGAAGAAAATTGAAAAGATTTTGTCCCACATTCACGCCACAAAGGGAGATTTTGATTTTTAAATATGAAAGCACACATATTACATAATGTTTATAAGACATGTAGTTTTGTAACCCGTGGCCTTTGTTGTGGAGCCCATAGACGGTTTGCTAGGTGACAAAGTCAATGGAATTTTGACCAAGTGTAGAGTTTAAGGAGGTGCCAAAATTTTTTGAAAATTTTGGTGATCACAATGTTGCCACTAGAAAATGGGATGGTCTACTAGAAAGTGACATGGTGACCTCCTAGAAAATAGAAATCCAGTAGAAGTTGTGAGAAGGGTTGTGGGGCCATCCAAAACTATGGAAACTAGTCAAAATCTAACATGTGGCAGGAGGTGGACCAAGTAAAATAACCAAAAATTAGTGATGTGGTAGTTTGGATTTTAGAATGCAATAGATCATGCTACATGAAAAATCTGATGGTGGTCATTATGTCATTAAAACAAAGTTGCTCGATTGTTAAGAAAGCGACATAGTAACCCAACCAGAAAGTGACACGTGGTGCTAATGTGGCAAATCTAAGATGGATAGGAAATTGGATTTGAGGAGGCAAGTGAGACATGGTAGACATATGGCTACCATGTGGAAAATATCAGATAGTTGTGTAGGAAACGAGCCAATCTGGTGATGACACATGTCAAGGTCGGTTGAACCAAGTTTGACCTTGATTCAAAAGTGAGGGAAAACTTATAGTTTTTAGTTTATTTATTTTTTATTCCTTCTCAAATAAAATATGTGTGGGATCCCTTTTGAATAAATTTTTCATTATTCTATAGTTTTTACTTTAGCAAAAGTCAAAATTTTTGCAATAATGTTGTGAAACACTAGATGAGAGCCTAAAATTTCAAACTCTCACCAGAGGGAATGTTTTTATCCAAAATATCAAGAATCATATATCATTGGAAAGGTCTCTAGATGAGGAATCCAAAAATGGAATCAAATTTTTAGTAGGCCTTCAATGGTTCACTATATCAGTAGATTTGTATTTTCTAAGGCATTCTCAACAGAATGGGCAGATTTCGTCATTATGTATCAAAATCAATTGGAGGGAAAATATTGAAGTTTTTTGAAACCTAAATGAATTCCAAAAGGTTTTTGTGGCTTCAAGAAGTCATCTTTAACTAATTTTTAACCTTTTCCTTGATTCCAGATCTGGCATCAAAAAGAAGTTACTGTTCCATCAAGTATCTGAGATATTTTTATGCTTTTGGGAGGTCAAATGACAGAGGATTTGATTTATCAATTGCAGAGAGAGATTAGAGAAATTCTTTCACTGTTAGGAGATTTTTTCCAAGTGGACATATGTTAGATGCACAACAAATCTGGGAATTCACTCTCCTCTATATCATACTCTTTCTCACTCTTTGTAGAGGTTCTAATTTTGGAGGAAAAATGACTTATTGTTGTGATACCATGTGTGTTCTAATCTATAGTTTTTTCAGATTTGTGAAACCAGGGTTCCAGTCTTGATGTGTTCTCATCACTGTGACACCATTATTCTTTAGCATATTTTCTCTTGTATGACAATAGTAGTGAAGATAATAGAGAAAATTTAGATCTATTAGGTGTTTTTATGTTTTGATCTCATCAATCTGAATGTATTATTTTAAAGAAATGAATACAAATAAATAATAATTTCTTTAGTTTCATTTTGATTCTCATCTCCTATCTTAGTAATCTATAGCCTTATGTTGTCTAGGAGCAAAGAACTGAGACCCATTTGCATCCCTTTAAGGTTGTATGTCATATATGTTTTTCTCTTGGAACAAAGGGCCAAGTAAATGCTTGATGTGTTTGATAGAATTATTGGTTATTTTGAGAAGGATATCTCATGAGAATGAGGTCTTTATAAACACGGATGTCTGATTCACAAAGTGATAGGATATATCTAATGTTTAGGTGTATGAAATATGTCCTTGATATCATAGATGCATGCATTTGATTCATGGAATTGGCCAATAGATAAGGTAGTGATCAGCTACATGATCATTTGTTCTTACTACATATTGTGGGTTTTTTCTAGAATTCAACATCATTAATCAAATATCTTTCCGTTTCATGTTGAAGAGTTGAAAAGGATGCCCTCACTTAGCTTGTGAATTTCATAGAGTTGTGATTTGCTAATGCACATCTTTGTTATTGCATAAGTATAGGATATTAAGGGTTTTTATCTGCTTTGTTAGAATTAGGAATATGTTTTAGCACTGGTACCATATTAATTGAATTTGAGGTTCACCCACCTAGGTTTTGTAGAGCCTAAAGTAGAAAAAGGGTCTAGCCTTATAGTTGGCCTGGTTTCTCAAATGGTACATTGAAGATGGGAGTTACTACCCCTAGATGTATCTTGTTCTCATTAGGGTAATTTGAAACTTGTAGCATTTCAAGTCACCAACAAAATGGCAACTCTCCTGGGGAAACAAGATGGTAATACACCTTGTTAAAAGAACAAAAAACTTTGGTGTTAATTCAATACTTTAGTCCTATTTTCTAATATGGTTTTGCCCATCCGAGTCACCAACAAAATGGCAACTTTACTGGGGACTGTATTGAATCTTAAAGGTAGATAAACCTTGAGAATTTGAAAGAAGGAGATTCAATACAGTGGAAGAAGTGCATAAAAAAGTTTCAGTACTATGTTCTCTAATGTTTTTTCTAGTTTCTTACTCCAAATCATGTACCCCAGTGAAGTTTTATCCATTTGCAATAGTAGCTTTGAGGTTGACATTAAATTTTGTAATTAGTAGTGTTTATTTTTGATCAATTCAACCAGATTTTTGTTTTGAAAGTGTTGTTGTAAAATTAGAGTCAAGAATGAACAAAAATTTGTGTTCCCTTTTTGAGTTTGTAAATCTACAAAAGTGGTTTAATGGTCAAGATTTCTCCTTTATATGAAGGTCTAGTTCAAATTTTTCAAGTGAGAACTTATTGTTTTATTTCTCACAATTTGTGAGTCGTGACTCTCAATCTCTGCACCGGTTTGCAGGGGTAGATCTAAAACTTGTGGTAGTCTCTTCAAAAGGAAGTTTTAAATTCATGATAAGTTTTAAAGTGTTGTTTGCAATATATTTCTATAAAAAATGAACCATAAAAAGTAAATCATCACAATGATTTCTTTATCCTCTAGCAAGGAGGTGGTGGCTATGTGAAGTTTTTATCAATGGTGTGAAGGATTTTCAGTCTTGCACCTATGCTAAATCAGAAAATCAAAATCTTGCATCAACACTTGAGGTATTTTGGTTTTCATGTTTTCTTTTCATGGAAGTCAAATGTTAAAAACATGGTTTCCTCTATTCAGTGATTTTCAGCACTAAAAGGAAGAGGTAAAAAAATTGTTTTAGAATGGAGTCAAATTTTAGATATGAGATTAGAATGCAAAGGTCTGAAAGTTTAGAGACTATGACCAACAACATTTTTTATGTTAAATAAGTTGATCTACAAAAGGATTGTCAATGTTACAAGAACTAAAGTAGGAAGTATTCAAGTTCTAAATGCTTAACAATGTTATCTAAAGATTAAATCGGTAATGAATAAGATTCCTTTTCATTCTAGAGCTAAGGAATCTTCCCTACCTAATGTTTTCCTTGATGTTCTAGTGCCTAATTCAGTTAATTGGCTAACACCTATAAGATTACAAAGGTTTTTGCAAGTTGAAAAATTCATTGATGAGATGGAAAGTGATAATTATAGAGTTCATGATATATCTCCTAATGATAATAACTAGTGTGTTGAAAGTGAAGGTAGTAATGAATATAATGAATATGTTGGTGTTTTAAAACTACCAAGCAACAAAATTCTTAATACCAAGATGACAGTACTCACACAATCTAAAGACTAGCCAATTCTTATTAACAATTGCATGTGCAAAGCATTTGGGCCCAACTTCAACAAAACCAAGGGTGGTTTACTACTCTTCTGGCTTTGCAAAACTAGGGTGGGTATATCCAGGGATGATTCAAGACTGGGAAAACTATATGAGGATTATTTTTAGTTTCATTCTGATTCTCATCTCAAATCCTCAAATACATATTCAATTCTTGATAACTTGATAAACACATCCCATCTAACAGATATGGCCAAAAATCTTCTATAGATCTACAGGTGTTCTCAACAAAAGTGGCTAACTGAAGCTAAAATATTCCATGCAGACAAGTACTAGCCAACTTTTAAGATCTACAGGAAATAAAAGTAAAAATTGATTTGATGTTGCATTTTGACAATCATTTGTGATACTTTTCTCTTTCAGCTGGATCAAATTTGATCAGTGCCTAATCCATTGGGGTTCAGAGTCTATAGAAAATTCCTAGATCTAATTTTTTTCCTTACAACAAATTTTATTAGTAATTCTTATCAAAATTTATCATTCAACACCCTTTCCACTACTACAGCAACCTTATCACATTCACCAAAGCTTTTACTTAATCCATTGAATTAACAACAGTGATAAATAGATATACAACCTAACTAGATTTCATTTAATTGCACAAGAATTTACTTATACAATATCAAGATAACTAAGTAACTTAAAGGAGACAATATTTAGAAAGAGTCAATGTTGGGATAGTTCATAATTTTTATTCATTTTCCTTGAAAATTGTATACAATTTACAATAGACTCAGAATGGCCTTCAGAAGAAATATAGATTGTTCTATATTCATGTATTCTCAAGATTTGATAGAGAAAATACACCATGAATTTTCTCAAAATAATGGACCAAAGATAAACTAAATATCATTTAGAAAAATAGAATTTGGACCCTTTCTCTAGCCTTGGAATCTCACTTATATAGTGTGAGATGCAACAAGCTTCAGGCTAAGAGAAAATGACAAGTGTCCTTTACAAGAGGAAGACACAGACATCGGTCAAAAAGAAAATGACTAATAGAAAGTTATGCCAATCACACATTCTCTTGCTGACTTTTGTCTATCACCTCCTTTCATTGATTTTTCTCCAACAGTGATTCTGTCGTATATGTAACTGCTAAGCTTGTCCTTGACAAAATCTATTTCGATGATCGCACTCTATCTTTGACCCATGGGTTTTGTCAAGATAACTACTTTGTGAAATTCATCTTTACTTCTCACTCTTTACTGATCATGCCAGGCTTCAGAAATAATGGAATAAATACTTAGTGTGCAACCGTTGAGCAGGGAGACAATGTGGCTGTCAAATATAACAAAATGGGTAACTTTTGATTCCTAGCCATGTCTACTTTCTTAACCACCTTTTGACTAAAATTTGCCATCCACTGATACAAAAAAGGTGCATGCTAAAAAAAAGAAAGAAAGACCATACCCATGAGT